>OZ029925.1:13646802-14381802 GCA_964023275.1 Norana najaformis
CAACAGTTTTTGATATTTTAAGTTAGAAGCATAGTGTTCTCGATGATGAGTAATGCGTATTGCTGTCTGTGGATGACGAAAGCTGTTCCTGCCATCGGTGCAACGAGTCGCTATTTATCTGTCGCTTTTCATCACTTTAGATTCTAGTTGCTTAGCAACAACAGCAGTAGCCACTGAATACACTCTTCTGTCTTCTGCAGTGGCAGCGATCCTACGTTGATTCATGGTCTGCTTCAGATCATCTTTTCTGTATTCGCAGTTCGAGTGGTTGTTAAGATTCTGGTTTTTAGTTGTAAAAGGTCCAGCAGCTGTCGTTTGCTATTTTTCATACGGTTCCAGTTATCATCTGTTGATCAATGCCAAATATAAAAATATTATTAAATGGCATTTCTTTAGATCAGTGCCACTTTACAATGTATGGTGTCAGTCAAGCTGAGGGATTGCTTTAGTGATTTCTTGTGCGCCTCTGTTGTAATGGATTTTTTATGTGGCGCCGATTGTTTAAGTAATTGTTTCGCTATACATGTTAGACGCCTTGTTGAATTTTTTGAGTATAGCGCATTCATGAGGTTCTAAAAGGCGCTATACAAGTAGCCAGATACATACAGCATATACACACATACAAGCCATACATATATATACACCATACACACATAATATACATACACGCTTGCATGCATGCTTGCATGCATGCGTATCTACATACTCATAAAAATAATTATACATACATACATATATATATATATATACATACATACATATGCATATACATATATACATATATATATGCATAAATAAATACATAAATACACGTATTCAGATCAGAATTTAGATTCTTGTTCTGTTTTCAGAATAACCTCCAGCTTATTTCGTGTGATCCGCTTAAGGCGCCATCTACCGAAGCTGCATAATGGCTGAAGACAAAGTAGGCCCACATGATTCCATAAACTTATTTTGACACATTTTCTAATCTGGCGAGTAACATCGATCACATAGTTGTTGTCGGTATCATCATCATCATCATCATCATCATCATCATCATCATCATCATCATTATTGTCATCGTCGTCGTCGTCGTCACCACCACCACCATCACAGTTATAAGAAAGGTGGCTTTAAATTTTGGAGTCTTTCATGTGAAAACTCAAATGCGTCCTCAGGACTTAGGCTATAGCTCTATAAGGAATCAAGCTCTTAATGTTAGAGGTCCAAGCTTCCCGCAAATGGCAGGCATATTATTATTATTATTATTAATATTAATATTAATAATAATAATAATAATAATATTATTATTATTATTATTATTATTATTATTATTATCACCGTTATTATCACCAATGTTGTTGTTTATGACGTCGTCGTTGTCTTCGTCGTCGTCGTGGTCGTCGTTGTTGTTGTTGTGCTAACAACGCTTCGGAAGTCATATCGAGTAGATTAGATTAGAACAGTTTGCTTTTTTCCGTCGATTGTTCCTATTCCTGATCGTTCTGCTGCCTCTGCTGTTGAAGTCTCCGGTGGCGAAGATGAGGCGAATGTCGAACCCTACGCAGATGTCGTCTCACCAGAAGTCAAAGGTAGTAGTGTCTGCCGAGGCCGAGTCATCCAGGGGTCGGTCAGAGGAATCGGTCAGCCTTCATCATCAGCTTAAGCACAAGGACCAGCCGAAGGTTCGGTGTCGATCGCCAGTCGCCCGGGACAAATGGGCGGCAGGAGGACGGCCTTCGGAGAGACAGGTCGAAGACGCGAAGAGGACTCCGTCTGATGACCGCGTCCGAGTCATCGATGAGACGACCAAAGCGATCGTCGGCGCCCATCTCAACACAACCAACTACACATCGACGACTATCGAACAGGGACTTTCGCTCTACGAAGCTCTGACCATGGGACATGATGACGTGAGTTTGACGTCATATAACCACTGACCATCAGATTCAGTTCAATCAGACGTCAGAGTAGATTTCAGTTGTTAAAGTTTATGAACACTTATACGTTGTTGTAGTGTAATTGTTTAAGTATTAATGAAGGCTTCTTGGGAAGCTTCCAAAGGCTCTGTATTCTGCGTCAGTAGATGGTAATAAATGTAAATGTAAATGGTTTTAACTGGTGGCAAAGGTCGCACCAGAATTTCTACGATCAGTCTTTACAAAGACCGCACTAGAATGACTATGTTGAGTTTTTACAAAGGTCACACCAAAATGACTATATTCAGTCTTCAAAAACTGTCACACCAGAATGTCACACCAGAATGACTATATTCATTTCTTCACATGCCAGAAGCGCGAGATGTGTGGTAGTCTTTCAATCGATCATGAACAGACTAAATATATTTTAAACCATGTATATGCTTAATTACTTTTACGTATACCATCTGATGTAACTTGAAAGCCATTGGCCTATATGTGTGACTTCGAAGCGGCTGAGTGGTTGAGTGCTTGTCTAGGAGCGCCAAATATGCAGGTTTGAATCTTGTTGCATTGCTGATACTGGCGCACGAATTATGGAGCGCCACTTTCTGCGTGCGTGCGTGCGTGGTAGGTGAAGCGTTGGGTGTTAAGTCAGTCGGTGTGATGTTGTATAGCAGACGTGTGAAGTGAGCGCAATGCTGAAGATGATGGGCCCGCCAGACCCAGAGAAACTCTGGACAGCATTCGTCGAAAACATGTCGGCCACCATCAAAAGAGTCGTCGCCTTTGTTAAACTGCTCCCTGGTACGACTATACACTTTCGCTGCTCCATCATCGTCCATCATCATCATCGTCATCACATCATCACGCCGTGGTCGTCGTCATCATCATCATCACCACCATCATCATCAGTCGTCATCGTCATCTTCATCGTCAATTCATCACCAGTTCATCATCGTCATCGCCCTTATAATCATCATCACATCATCACGCCGTTGTCGCCATCATCATCATCATCTCCACCATCACTGCCATCGTTGTCGTCGTAAACATTCGCAGCACCAACATTATCCTCGTTATCTGCATTTTCCTAATTAGCGTCCTCAGCATTATCTTACATTCCATTCCCTGCAATTTCATCAATATCATCGTCGTCTTTATCGCAATCAATCACGTGCTTTTGTTGATGTTAAGCGGTTAGGTCTATGGCAGAGGACTTGTAACTTGGTCATAGGTCCATCCGGATGTGGCTGCTGCTGCTGCTGCTGCCATCTATATATACATATATGCGCAGCAACATTTTATGCATATCTACAGTTATGACTAGGACGATGTGATATGTTTGTGCTGAAGGTTTTGCTGACCTGAATCGAGAGGATAAACTGTCCTTGTTCAAGTTCGGTTCCTTTGAAGTCATCCTGTGTCGCTACACGAGGCTCTTCACGGACAAAGGAATGTTCGTCCCGGACATGACCTTCCGAATTCCACGGTTCGCTGACTATTAAAATTAGCAGACTTAACTAACTCACACGTCTTTAATATGCTTAATTTGCACCAGTTTTCTGTGATGGAGTCTCCCGGTCGGCGGCAACCCTTCCGTATCCTTCTAGCAGCATGGATCTTACATCCTGTTTATACTCATTCACAACGCTATGGTCTACCATCAACTGTCGGTGGACATTACCGTGTGTTGTGAGCGCTTGGTTATGTCTTTAGTCATCGACCAAGGTACCTGAAGTCCGTCAACTACTGGCATTGTCTTGGAGATCTACACGTATGTAGTTGATGTCTAGATCTATGCTGTGCTTTCCTCGACGTCAAGGTCGCACTGTCGGCAGCAGCAGAGGCTAAGCACGTTGTTTGGTGGACCCTTCAGATACCTTCACTATGATTACGAAGAAGACGACGATCATACCCTCGACCGACTACGACCAGTGATGATGAACAGGTTGTTGTTGTGGTTGTTGATGATGATGATGTGTTGGGTTTGTGTCTTCAGGCATTTGGTTCGTCTGATGCCGTTGGGAGAGTTCTTCGAAGAGCAATACAAGTTCGCCGACGTCTTCAACCGACTCCAACTGAATGACGCCGAAACAGGACTCGTGACAGCTGTCATGATCATGAACGAAGGTAATCCTGTGCAGGGTAACAAGACTGACCCGACGACCCATCGACCGACCCAACGACCGACCGACTTACCGTTTTTAAATATGGTAATGTAGTGAATGTGGTAATCGTTGTAACAGGATTGAATATTTTGGGGATTTGGGTTTCGATCCCAAGCCAGAATTTACCATCGGCCCGGTTTCAATATCCTGGCCGCCCACTTTGTGAAGTTAAGTCCTATTACTTATGGGAATTAACTCATCTGCGCAATAGATAAACAGCTTCCAACATGAGCTAAAAGGGCAAGATTCATTGGAAAGAAACTGCTCGTTAGATAGAAATTATTAATTAAAGCAGGATTACATGAAGTCGACGCCTGATCGTCAGTTTTCTAACCAAATGTTTACAAAGAGTCATTTGTCTTGTCATTGTCGTTGTTGTCGTCGTTGTTGTTGTCGTCGCCACTGATTCAGGCGAAATCTGTTCGGTTGTAGCTCGTCCTGGTTTACATAACCGACAGGAAGTGCGAAAACTGCAAGAACTCTATCTTCAGTGTCTATATGTCAGTCTAAAGAGAAATCATCCAGGTATTCACCACCACCACCACCACCACCGCCGCCGCCACCGCCACCGCCACCATCACCACCACCACCACCACCATCATCATCATCATCACAATCAGCATCAGCATCAGCATCAGCACCACCGGCACCACCATCACCGCCACCATCATCGTCGTCGTCGTCATCATCATAATCATTATCATCATCGTTGTTGTCATCGTTGTCGTTATCATCGTGCATGTCTAGCTATTTAAATAGCACCTTTCTTGAAGATGGTTATTAAGACAGAGGTGATGTGATGATATTTAGAAGCTTTTCATTGCTCTAAAGTCTACGTTGAAGGTCCTCGACAAGTTGCAGTCTTGGATGGTCGATTACAAGTCAAGGGCTTCAATATTATTAAAATTAATCATCATTAATCATAATGATCATCAACATCAACAAGGACATCAAAACCCTGACAAGAACAGCATGATGATAGTATTGTGCGGCATCGCGGTCTCTTCGTTAGCGCGTTGGATCTTTAATTCAACGATTGCAAGTTGGTACATGCCGATCGAATTCTGTTTAGCGATCATAGACGATTTGTTCTCGCACACTTGTCTATGCATCTCAGATTCAGAATACTTATTTATTTATCTACGCTTATCACGAAGCAAAGTCTGCGAATAAAATGCAAATAAATAAGTAAATAAATCGTGTTGTGCTGCAGATGACTGTGGCGAAATATTCGACGGCGTATTGGATGTGATGCCTTTGTGTGCTGAAGTGAATGAAATGCACGCAGCAGTGATCAACGACATCAAGACGAACAATCCGAAAATCCAGTTCCCGGAAATTCACAGCCAGATCTTCCCATGATCAGGACGAGGACCATCGCCGAGTCCTTTCTTCTCTCAACCGACGTACATCTATTCTCGTGTTTTATTCGAACTCTATTCGTTGCTTGTTTTTTTTTAGAAAGCGCAAAAAGGACAATTCTGCTGATGCTTTTTCTGCTGTGACGGTAACGACAAATTTATGGTGATGACTTTGTGATTGAAAACTACTGTGATGTTTCTTCATATTTTGAAGATACCGAAGAATGCTGATGACTGTGATTGTTCTTTCGATGGTAATGACGACTGTGAAATAAAGTGATGAAGATAAATGGCATAGCTAGGTATTTTGGCCCCAGGGTGAATGATGACAATCACCCCCGTCCCCTAATAGAAATTTTGAAGTTTAACAAAAACAAATTTGGAAATTTAGCAAAAACAAAAAGCAATTTAGAAAACTTCATGTGCTGATGACATAATATTATAACAACAAAACTCAAAGCAAAACTTCTAGTCTTGATAGCTGCGATGCCTTTGAGAACTTCACTGAAATTGATGGAAACATATACATGTATTCATTCTCAATTTCACAATCAGAGCTCCGCTTAGTGTTTCTGTGGCTTCATTTTTCATAAGGGCAAGCGATATGCTCAACGTGATGAACATAAAGTAGTTCGCTTCCTCTAAGCTTTCTCGCCGTGCCAGTTTTAAGCACCATCCACCGTAGCCGCTTTACTGTTGACCTGCAATCTAGAGTGGACACCTCTGGAACCCGAAGCCGCACCATTCATGCCCTAGCTACGCCACTGATGATAATGATTTCATTAATTTGTCTCTGGCGAATGCTACGTAGGGACGTTGCGTAAATTTTGCCACGTTGTTTATTACACGGTGATGGCAGTCTTCGCCTTCTGCTTCTGCTGATGCTTGTGATGTCTTTCAGCATCAGTAGTTGTATGTGATGCTCTCATTTTAGTCTTGATTCGGCTGATTGAATTCTTGCAGTGGCCGATCGCTCTATTCAACCCATGTACAGTTTTTCTATTGTGACATCTACGATATTATAAGTTCTTACGACGAGCCGACGTCTTCTTGATTATTCTCATTCCAACCCGTGACTTCACCTGAAGTGAGATTCAGAGTAACACAAAACATACAGAAAAATATAAACACATCTGAAATAGATTTCGGCGTTATTCAGTGTCTGTCGCTTCATTTGTTGTTGTTATAGCTGTTTGGTTGCATTTATTAATCATTTTCTTCGCCATTTTTTAGTCTGACGTGAGGCATTATGTTACACATGTGATATTAGCAGCTTATAACTTATAATAAAATAAAGTCGTTGTTAATTGTCTGATAGTTACTAGTACTTTTTTTATCACTCTTGCATAGCCTAATAATTAACTACATTAATCGTCTGTGAATAGTATGCATGGTATAGAAAATGTGATTAATGGAAAACAAACGAGGATCGCAAGACTTGAAGCAAATTAAACGAAAACTAAAAAGCTGAAGAAATAGTTATCAAATCCATTCAATTAGGCCTAAACAGTATTCATATGAGAAGTGTAAGCTATACGAACCCAACAGAAGGCTCATTTCAGATTTTGGCTTGGACCTGTAGGCCTAATATAGGCCTAATTCTTAGTAAAGTTACGCTAAAGCCCAAATCTTTCCCTTTAACTAATGATTCTTAACACACCCCTTCTTCCTCTTATCTGCCTCTGCCCTCCAGCCCCAAACATCACCCACCGTAGGTGCCACGCTGTCTCTCTGCCTGACTCTTGGATCTTGACCCGGAACCGAACCCTTTTGCCTATCGATTTTGTTTTGACTGAGCGCCTGTGAATAAGCTGGTCCCCGCGGCGCGGCTTTCGTTGGGCGCTGTAGAAATCTTGGGATTACGATACGATTACGATTACGATGGTGTTATCCTTCGATGCCTCGGCATCAACTTTGTTGCTTGCATTTAATGGCCAAGCTTAACGTCGGTTTGAGTGCCCCGTGGTCTTAGCCTTGTCCTAAGGGAAACTTGGTTGCGGAAAGGGATTGTCTCATCATTAGTACGCCCACCAATGAATCATGACATTTCCATGTTGGCCTAAGGGCTAATTTTAGCATAAAGTAGCTCCAGAAACTAAATCACATGTTTACTTGGACAATGAAATAGGCCTAATTAATTTTATGCAATATAACTCAGTCTTCGTCGCTTTAGTCCACCGCTCCAGCACCATTTATCATCGCTATTACCTCTTGCAATTTCTGCGCTGGTCTTTGACTGAAAACTGAAAACGTTACTTTTCCAAAAATCTTATCCTGATTCTTCCTCTTCCCCCTTTTCTCTTCCCGCTCCAACTTCAAATACCATTCACAGTACCCTTCCGACTGTCTGCCTGGCTGTTGATCCAACCTATGATTGTGCATCTAGATGCAGTGCCTGACTTCTGGACCTTGACGTGGAACCTAACCTTTTATGTCTATCGATGTTGTTTTGACTGAGCGTCTGTAAATAAGTTGGTTCCCGCGACTTGGCTTTCGTTGGACGCTGTAGAGATCTAAAGATTAGGCCTACGATTACGATTATCCGACCTCCTAACATCTCTTCCTCTCTTTCCTTGTCCCTCTCACCTTCCTTACTGCCGTACTCTGTTCCATCCAATCCCGGCGCTTTCTGCTGCAACAGTCAAAGAATTAATTTAATAAACGCACAGTTATCTTGGCATGGCTTGGTGACGATCGGGTTACCAGAAGACCTATACGAACCGATTAACTAATCGCTGATGATGGTGGTCATTAGACGGTGCAGTAGTGGATAGGATAAATCAAAGAGGTTATACTATATATCATTGGGATAAATTGAAAAGTTCGGTAAGTAAGGGAAATTCAGACTCTGATGCATGAAAATGCAGAAATATTGAATCGGGTCAGGTTTCGGCGCAGGTGCATTGTTATCTAGGTCAGGCAATGCCGCATGAAAAATATAAATAGGTTGAGTTGCTACGTGTGCAGTTTATATAGCAATTTTCTTACAATTGGTTCGTGTAATGAAATTGTTCAAAACATCAGCGATGTCGTTAAGTGTTCAGTTACTGGATATTATTCATAAAAAGCAGGCAGAGTGTTTTAATCGATGCAAGGCGTCTGTTGTAGTTAGTTATATGTTTCGTTTCGTCCTTGATGCGTCCTTTACACTGAACCTGTGTAGTAAGTAAGTGAAGACCAAACTAGAATCAGAGGAACTTCAGTTAATATGACTGTCCAACGAGTGTTAGTCGCAGACCGTTTATAAACAACCGCTTCTGATACTCAGCGCAGTCTTTAACCAATGATATTCTGAATGCTTTTATGAAAGGTGAACTTCAACCCGCAGATATTAATTACGCTCTTACCTTTGGACCTTGGCAACCTAAAGGCAGCATTTAGAAAGTTTAAAGGTTAAATGACTATAGCAGATCGTACCGTAGCAAGACCGGCAAGTAGGAGGAGGATGTGGAGTATGGGGCCGGATTCATAAAAATCACGGTAAACTTAGGCCATAAAATAAATCATATTAGCCGTGTTGGAATAACTTGCGGTAGCTTTACACAATTAAGTATATGAGCTGTTGGGCAGTAATAAGGATTTGGAATACATTCACTATAAGACACCAGAAGCAGTGTTAGTTGTTTATTGGTGCTGAGTTAAGATCTGGAGATACTATTCCCATATAGCTTTTGAAGATATTGTTTAATGGCAAGCATAAAATATCCAGACCTGGAAATGCTTTCAAAAAATCTGAGCTATGAGGGTAATTACCATCGTAAGATATACTATGCTAAGATGGTGTACAACCGTGTTCGTCAAAGGAAACTTGCACTGACTGGCTGGCCAGATGTTGATCTAGCATTCAATACCAGTTTTGATTACAGTCGGGAGCTAAGTCGAGGACTATCATCAAGTGACAGTCTTCCAGATCTCTTGCCCATTTCAACATCAAATGTAAGTGACAGCGACGGTGGTGGGACAGGTCGACTGGACGAAGCGGACATCCGTAAAATCTTGCGTCGGAGCAACAGCTCAGAAAACTGCAGCTTTGAATCTGTTGAAAGGGTCAGCATCAAGCCATTTCTTGGCGGATCCGACACGCCACCGTCCTTGCCTCCATCAAGTCCTGTGGGATCATCCGATGCAGAGGATTTGCTGAGCATTGGAGCAGGAAGCACCGACATGGATGAAAATGAACTGTGGGACATTATCAAAGGAAAAACTCGAAGAAGGAGCTCATCGCTTAAGTCGCGTGATTCCTCAAAGTCGCCTGACAGCACTCGAAAGAAATCTGTACGTTTTGCGGATGCGATGGGCCTTGACCTGCATTCAGTGAAACACATCATGAATAAAGATGAGCCACCTGTCTTGCCACAGACTGCGCTTAGAGACCTGAAGAGTGGCCTAGAAGAGGCGCACCGAACTGAAGGCACTCGATACATGTGTGCACTGTTTACGCAGCCAGGCCTTGCTGGTGACTTCCTTGAACGCGTGGAGACAAGGAAGATTGCTCTAGAAAACTGTCTGGTTGATGATCGTGATCGGACTGTGACTGGAACAATTCGAGTGGCCAACATCGGGTTCAACAAATTAGTAACTGTTCGCTATACACTGAACAACTGGGTGACGTTCAATGACATTGCGGCAAGTTATGTGCTCAATTCAAATGATGGTGCTACAGACAAGTTTGCTTTCACCATAACACTGCCATTGTCAATGACAGTAGGAAGTCATTTGGAGTTTGCGCTGAAGTTTGCTGCTCTTGATGTTGGTCAGATGTACTGGGATAACAACTTCAGCGACAATTACCAGATCGTTTGTTATGCCAGGGCCATTCCAACGCACAAATCAGATTCAACGTGGATGCACTTTCTTTAGCTCTAGGATGTGTTGTTTTTATGTACTGCCTAGTTGTTGTTGTTGTTGTGAATGGTTATATTGTTTCCTCATATCTGCAAAATCCCTTCTATGGTGGTTGTTCCTTGTGAACGTGATTGATTCACGGAATTCTTTATGCTTATGATTAAGTGATATAAGGGCCTTCCATAGATCCTTGATATGAGTGCCATAATAAAATCTTGATTCTTAAGATTCTATGTTATCCTTGCAGTTTTTGAATGCTTCCAAGATAATAATTGTTGGCCATCCTGCAGCATACTCAATGACCTACCTCCCTGTTTTGGTTCAGTACAGTCTAATGCCTATACGCTATTTCTTTCCATGTAGATTAGGAGTATTTTAGCATAATAATGTCTTGTTGAGGGTTTTATGTAGTGCTTTACAGAACAATGCTTGTTAAGTTGCATGGATGTTGTTATTTTAGGTATTTTGGAGAATAAAGCTAGTTTATTAAGCTAGTTTATTAAACTATTTTGTTATCTACATGTACACTAGATTTGTCGGATGCCCTATGTGTAATACCTTGAAATCTAAGAGACGATGCCTGTCATAGGATAGTTTCACGGGATGAAATGCCTTATCATATGTGAGAAGATGCCTGTCACTGAACCACTTGCTACAAGATTTCAGTGTTATTTTCCAAAAAGTGTGCAAAAATTCAAGATGTAAAACTGATTACTTATTTTATATGGGTGTCTACTTAGTCACTTGTCTGTGCTTTAAAAACATTCTCAAGTGTTAACTGTAGGCAGATACATGTACATTTGTCACCGGCAGGTAATGGCACAATCAGTAAATAATTCAGACTGAAATTTAAGTGGCTGGCTGGCTACATGAAGTGGTTGGTTGCCAGAATACAATGATTTGTCTAGTGTCCGATTTGAACAGCCCAAAAATCAAAGAAAGCTTACATCAGAATCTCCTTAAATAACACTCCGGGGCCACAAGGACTGCTGCCTTACAATGGGGTTCTGTTATAGATTGTTTTTGAAAGCTGAACTAAATTTGGGATCCATGTTCCTGACTGTTATGTCAGAATTGGTGTTCTAATAAAAGATGAAACTAAGAGTACTGATCGGCTGCTTTCGAACAGTTGGATTGGCTGGTAATGGGGTTTCGACCCCTAGGCCAAAAGTCGTCTATGCACCAATTATGTTTTAAAAGGCACATTTTGAATAGACATTTTTAAAGCTGAGGCACCATAAAATCATTGGTGGCCTGGGCTCCACTTGGGACCCAACGTGGGAACCTTACAATGCTTCTCATTACCTCCTAGTAAAAAAAACTTGGGGGCTGGATGGTTAATTCTGCGTTGCGCGCTGTATTTAAGCTATGTTTGCAAAAGATTGATCAAATGCTGGATACTTACCTTAGGCCTGTCTATAAGGTCCTGTTATACTTGAGGAATTAATTAATTGCTAATTGTAATACTGTGCGTAATCTTACACCAGGTGAACCCTTTCACCAGTATTCAAAACATGGAAGTTTACATCTGCCATTTAGTAAAAGATAGCAGCAAAAGAAAATTGTGTTCAGCTGAATCATAAATAAGTTGAAGCTAACGATTGTCGCAAATTAGTGAACAAATAAAACATTCTTTGCCTCAAGACAGTATTACAGATAATGAGTTTTGCTGTTAGTGTGAGCAAGGTGCAAATAATCTGTGGTTGAAAGTAGTCTGAGGAGGTGAAATATCTTAGGTTATCACATATTGGTTAGATACTATATTTAATAATGTACTCTGCTAGTAAACATTTGACTTGATTCTAATATCAAACACGGACTGATAAACCAACATGCTTGATCCAAGTTTATGGCTGCACATAAATAATACAAGAGTCAAAGCTTATATAGCACATCCATTTAGTAACAGCTTTGCAGCATAATGCATGTGGAAACTATATCAGTGTACTGACGTAATGTAATGTAGGCATAACTGAGCATTTTATAGCCCTTCTAAGAACTTGTTGAAGGCACTGCAGTGGTCTGAAGCAGTTGGGAGAAGTTCCCCCTTCCTCTGCAAACCAAACCCTGATATTTAGGACTGTATACAAGAACCAACACCAGGACTTTGACAGGGAGGTAAACAGCTGATCAGAGTGGATGTATACCAAGTCTTTATCATTTTCTGTTGCAAAGATGCCACTCAATCATAAGAAGGGAAATGCAATGTGGTTTCACGTGCTGACAATCAAATAAAATTTATGCCTTTGAAACTGTAAAGGCTTTTTAGACATGATAGTGTATATTTGTTGAAGGTCTGATAAAATCCCTTACTGAGATCCGTCAACTGTAAAAGTGTTTAAGTATTTAGGCACATGCCCCCCACATTTTGGAGGTGAATTTCTGGTTGGGCTAAAAAGCCTGGAAAGTCTGCTGGAACACAAAGGCTACTGGTGATTACAATTTGTTTACCTACTTGTCTCAATAATCGAAAAAGTTGACACTTAACAAATAACTATAACCATGATGAGCAAAAACAAGTCATTGGACCCAGTCCATCAGAAATTTTGGAAATTTGGAAATGGTCATTGGCAGTCATCTGAGGTTTCGATAACTAAAAAGTCATCAAAAATTTTGGTAACATAAAACACATTCCACATTTCTGCTTTAAACGGCCTATTGGCCCTCTTCTTGATGAATCCGCCTGTGCCCCTTACTCTCAAAACCTGCCGACGTCCTTGTTGGCAAACTACATAGCATGACCAGCTTGTTAACTGGAGCCATTTGTCTCCACCTGACTGAGGGACTGCAATGAACTCAAATGCCACCTGAACATCTCTGTTCATTTCATTTTGTGTAGCTGACGCTGAGTGTATGGCGTCAACTGCACTGAAGGAATGACTCTGATTAAGTTGAATCTGGACACCTCTGGTTTTCCTTCAACCTGCATCACATATTCGATTGAGTAATATCTCTGAATAGACAGCATTCACTTCACCCTCCACGTGGTATTGGATTGGCATGTCCACCAACTTTCCTCGACCGTACTGCGTCGAGTGCCGTAAAAACTTTGTGAAAGATGGCAAAACCGCTTTGACCTGACAACAGAAAAAACAACATGATGCCAAATTAATGACTCCTGTTGCACTACTGTTTCATTGGCCATTACAAGTGCCACGCAAGAAATCAGTCAATGGATGGACTTATTTGAACTGCTAAGACAAGTCAAGCAATCCCAAATGATTACTTCCCAGGGCTACAAATCATGTAGGCCTACCTGTAACATATTTGGTGCTTAACTGATCTTGTGACTTCTGTAGCAACAGCACAATAGCACAGATATATAAAATATAGTCATCTATAACTCTTTTCGCTACTCCAAACTAACTGACAGAATCATGAAAGATCATTCAGATAAGGAAAATCATGGGCAAAAGCTGTACTTAGGGATTGGGCACAGGATGCCAAATCATTCGTAGACCACAGAAGCTGTTAGATCTGAGAACTGCTGTGGTTGTATGTTATGTATATATATATATACATACATATATATATGTACTTCAGATGAAAGTTCTTTCAGATCTGAGTCTACTCCTGAAATTTAAAGTGCTTTTAAGCCACAACTGTAAGGCAATTAAGACTTAAAGCACTTCAAACTGAAGCATGTTAACAATTATGTCACCTTATCTCGACAGAGGTTCAAGAGAAATCTCCTAAAATATTTTGGCAACTCATTTGTCCTCGAGGTATATTAGTCTTTTCTTAGAGTGGGAGTAATTGAACGTTGTTAAACAATTCGTTTTACCCAAGAAACTGAGCAATACATTCGTTTAATAGTAAAAAAAAGTTAAAGAAATAACTACAAGGCCCACTGTATTAGCTGGAAATGCTTCCGACTGCTTCTGAAAGGCAGAAAATTAAGACACATGGAAATGAACCATTTAAGCTGATGTCAAAAGCAAGTGCTAACCCTGTGGAAATGGCAGGCACATTTTCCCTGCAGAAAGTCTTTGTATCTGGCCATCGTCATGTTGAATGTCTCGACAACATCAAAACCAAGAGACTTTGCACGATCCATCAGAAGCGAATTATGTAGCACCAATCTCCTCTGCTCCACCTATAAACAACATCAAATCACACGAAATCGTATATCAGTCTAATGGCTTCTCTGTCTAGTTATAGGTGTAAGTGGAAAAGGCATGGCATCCGTTTTAAACTGATCAAGCTGCCAGCACAGTTCTGAGACTTAAAGGCCAAAACAGAGACTTGGTCCTTGGAGACCATTTCATACAGACGTCTGCAGTGGGGTATAAAGGAACTTTCTGATAGGAAGTCTCACTGAAGAAGCTGAATGGTATTTTTGCAACAATATGGATTAATGAGGCAATTTGTGAACAGTTCTACGGTTTACTTAATTAGCTGCTTTTACAGTAGAGAGTTTAGTTATTTCCAACGAAGGTTTGAACTTGGATAATATGTTCTTCCCATTTCTTTCCGCTTATGCACAACCTATCCTAACAGCTCCTTTCCCCCTTCTCTCTCTGGTCTTCTGGCAACCGGACTTGGTTCTTGACATGGCATCTTTGGACAACCCCACTGACTTTGAATAAGCTGATGCCCTGTACTTAGCTTTTAAGTAGCACTTTAGAAATTTGGAGTTTATGATTACAATTATGTTAATAAGTAGAGGACCAGTTCAAAAGTGCTGGTGGACGTTTATGGTGGGAGTATGGTCAAGAGGTATGATCTCCTTTGGCAGCTACAAGGAGCTGCCATTAGGAGATCTGAAGAAGCCTTCCCTTTTCTTTTTTTTCTTTTTTCCCCCCGGCCTTTTCAGACATTCACTTTCGTCATTTCACTGACAGCTGTACATTAAATGCTTCTGAAAAGTTGCTAGAAAGTACTACAGAATCCTCTATTGCAACACAGTGCCATGCAATTTCTTTTTTAGACCTGTATACACATATGTCTAATGCTAATGCCAGCCTACCAAGTACGACAAGTAGCACTACAGATAAGACGATAGAATGCACTGACTGTGCATCGTCTGATAAGGCACTAAGTGTCTGCCACCCGATGAATATGTATTGACTGCAAGGCAACAGCAGTGCAAATACACGGCTTTCTTGATCTTCTCCAACTGTCTGGCACCTTGTCTATCCAATGCAGTAATCGCTCTCTGCACAAACTCTCACGAACAAACGTTGCTCTGGCCAGACTTCACTTATCAACACCATTGAAATCTTGTCACTTCTGAGATAATTTATTTCATTTCAACCGCTTTAAAGCGTACGTCAAGGCGCCTCTGTGCGTGAGGATGCCGGTTCGCATACTGATAGTGGCTATACTTCAGACATCTTAATCTCGGGCTAGCACAAGCACACGGTGACCTTAAATGGACAGTACACAGAGTGTGTAACTGAAGGATGCAATTTTTAACCGAATATGTGAAACAAATTGTAGTTCATGGTAGTTTTCTTGGCCAAAACCTCCTGGGCTAAAACTGATGAAACTTGATCTGGCTAACTGCCAACAAATTCTTTGCCCAGAAAATGCTTTTCCACATCCTTATAAGCTTCAAGGCAAGACTATTAAAAACCTCTGGCCTTTGAGGTGCTGTTAAAAGGCACTACATAAATGTCCAGGTACATAAGATGCAAATTTAATGATACACTAAGATTTGATACAAGATGATGATGATGATGATAATGATGATGATGAAGATGATGTGTAGGAGGAAGAAGATGAAAAGAAAAGTATGTGGCTATGGATGGTTGAACCTACAAGGGTCAGGTGATGCAATCCATCGACATGCAGATGAAATCCAGCGCCAAGTGTCTTCACTATCACCTGTATTTTCGACAGACCAGACCTACACAGACACAAACCCAAGTGTAGGACCAACTGCACAAGTGTCTAGTTAGCAGAGGCCGTCTTCTTCTGTGCAGCTATCGATTTTGATTCTATCAATTGTGCAGGGCAGTAGAAGACTTTGTTAAACGGGGGTTTAAATAGAATCTTGAGGTTTTAACAGTACAGTAAAGGGTTTGGGGCAGTCTGGTTATGACATACGTTGCGTTGTTGGACGGGATGGGGTGCGGTTCACTGAAACCAGGTGAACTGCTATGGTTTTGATAAGGCATTAAATGGTTTTCTACTTTTTTTTAGTTTCTCTGTGAAGATAGTTCAAAATCCCTTTTGACAGGCTGTTTAATTCGCTAGAAACAAGTGAAAGTTGAGTTAGATGACATAAGATAGACAGGGGGTTCAGACAAGAAAAACAGAAAATGAGTAAGGATAAACAGAAAAGATGAATCTGAAGGCACAAAAACCTTGATAAATGAGGACGAGAAGGAAAATGGAGAGACAGAGAGAGCAACAGACAGACAGACAGACAGACAAAGTGAGACAGGAAGACAGAGACAACGAGAGACACAAAGCCTGAGCATAATAGAAGAGGATCTTCTTACTGCTGAAGTACAGTTGAGATGAGGTTGAGATGCTGACCGGCCATCCAGTGAACACCACCAGCAACCAACACCGTCTGCTGAGGATCATCTGCCAATGGCTGAGACCTAAACATCACCATAGTTGGTCATCAATGCCGCAATCACCATCATCACCTGTTGGCCACCACCACCAACCCACCACCTCAATCACCACCACCTACAGTTGGCCACCAGCACCACCATCAATTAACCACCACCATCTGGCCACACCACCACTACCACTTTTTCAGCTGAAATTATTTTTCTAGTAACGTAATGACTTAGGTAGTTTTGGAAGAGATTTTAAATGTGGCCAATTTGAAGTTTCAATGCTTCAAAAAAGAACACTACCATGATATGCAAAAACTTGAATTATAAGTTTTCTTAAAAGTTTAAAAATGCAGGCAGGCAGGCATACAGAGATACAGAAAGACAGACACAGTGTTAAATTCAACATAATAAACCATTATGACTATTTCAGGAGAAATGTTTAATAAGAAAAAGTGCCAAGAAATGCAGCTTAGCCATATTTACATTTGGATGAGTTGGTAAAGCGATTCATCAAACAGTGGCCTTTGACTGGTCGGCAGCCAGAACTGAGGATAGTAGGTGAAAGATAGCGTTGTCTGGTTGTCGTTGATGTTTGTGTAGACCCTGGAGTCGTGTGTTTTATCCGACTCCATCAGAGAACCATTGATCTGCTCCATCATGTAATGCATCATCCCTCTGTTTGTTGAATCTCCAACGAACAGAATCTACAACAACATCTAACAACGTCACATTAAACGCTTTGATGTTTCTGAGTTTTTCTGCAACACCAGTAAATCAACTTACAGACCCCACAATGGTGACCAGGAAAAAACAAAAGATTAGCAGCCTAGTCTAACCATCTGACTGACTGACAATGCATTTGTCACAAGAGGTTTGAAAGAGTGCTGTATAAATCCATGAGGGAAAAAGGAGAAGAAATACAGTCCATTAAACTAACCTTGAGAGGAAACAATCTGTATAAAGTATCAGTGAATTTATTTTTTTAGCCTCTTCATACGAGTGCAGAAGGATAGTCCTCTTCCTTGCTGCCTAATCTTCCCACTGACAGTGTACAGTTAGTGAACTCATTTCATCGCTGAGTATGCTGTGAGTTACAAGTGGAGCAGAAAACTCCAAGCATCTCTATGCCCTGATGGGAAATTGAACCCCGACTTCTGGGAAATTGAACCCTGACCTCTGGGAAATTGAACCCCGACCTCTGGGAAATTGAACCTGACCTCTGGGTTGACAATCCACCATGCTAACCACTAGACCATGGTGCACCTCATCAAAATAAAAACATAACTGCAGGCTTCAAGAGGAAAACGAATGGTATTCTGCCATATTAGAAGTGGAAAGACCCTCTGATTTGACCAAAAATGCACTTGTAGATGACCTGATAAAAACTCTCCAATATATGGAATGCAAAGTGTGATGCACAAAGTAATCTGTACCTTTTTTCCTTGGAGGCAGTGCCTCAGTCGATGCCTCGTCAGTGGAAAGTGGGTGCAGTTGAATGGTTGCCAGGTGGCTTTCAACCAGAAGCATGTTTCCTTTCTACCACAGTCACCACACGGCAAGACCCACCGCCCTATGCACGCACAAACACACATGTATAAGATGACACCATAACAACCACTGACACTACCATTCTGACCACCATGTTTTCCGATCCTACTCCCACCTGTTTTCTAGTCATACAACCACCTGTTTCTGATCCTATCACCTCCCGTTTTCTGGTCCTAGTACCACCTGATTTCTGGTCCACAATATTCAATGCACAGCAAGATCCACCGCATTTAAAGTCGTTTGTACAGATACAACTGACTGCTTTAAACTCAGATACAACTGCAACAGAGAAGGTCATAAAAATCTTAATCTAGTGCAGCAGTTGACGGTTTTCAAAAGGCAGCATAGACCCGTATATCTAGCTGATCGTGTATACAGAGAAAGGAAGTTGGCAACCAATAAAAACAATATCCGGCCATAAAACTTGGTTTCAACGCTTTGAGGAATAGCTGTACTGTGAACCAACAGCAACTGACTGCCTTACTGTCTAAAGCAGCATATGACTGACTAATTAATTATTTTTTTATGTATATTTAAAACATTTATTCTGCAAGAAAAGCCAATAAATCTGAATCTGTGGTGTGGATCAATGTTTGGCGGGGGACACCATGAAGTCAGCAAATGCCAGAGTAAATCAGTGACAAGTGATTTAAATGATGATAGCAAGTTGGCTAGTCAGGCATTTTGCGGTAGGGCCAGTTCCAACTAGAAGAGGCACAGCAACTGAATGCATGTGATCCCACAGTTATCTTTAACCTAGGGTTCTAGCAAAACTAGTGTTCTGGGCTTTAAAGGTCAAAGAATGCAATTTTAAACTTCTTGCACCATTCAACAAGAAGCAAGTATGTATACAGCTATTTTGTATAGCACCTTTCACAAACCTTGCAAGGGTGCTAGCAAAGCAGACAAAGCAGATGTTTGACTTTGAAGAAGAATAAGTAACAAACCCTAACAAGAGAGTCTGAACCACTTAAAATTTTTAGATTTAAATAGGATATACCATACAACACTGCATTCGTATGGTTCAGTCGAGAACCAAAAGGTGCACAAGCTACTGTTCTAGCCATGTCATCAGTCAGAGAATGCCTAATGTGATGCAATGCCCTGGTGTGATAGAAACATGACCAGCAAACGGAAAATACGTGTGAAGTCATAGGGAGTTATCAATGGCGACAACAAGAATTTAAATTTTGCTGTTCCTGCAAGGTCAATAGACAAAACATGAAGAGAAAGACTGTATATGCTCATCATCATCAACAACCGTGGGCTCAATGCCCGTAGGTGTCCGATGCCCGTTTCACAATGTGTCTCCACTCGATTCTGTTTTGAGCCGCATGTCCCAGTCTCTGCAAGTCCGCGCCACACCACTCCTCAATGTCATCCACCCACTCTCGATGTGGTCTGCCTCTCTTGTTCGTACCTTCCATAATTCCAAACATCAGAGTCTTAATATTTCTGTCATCCTTCATTCTACAGATATGTCCAAACAATCCAAGTTTTCGCTGAATAACCTTCTGCAGTAGATTCTCGGTTATAGCCACTCTTTCGTAAACCTCTTCATTCCTAATCTTCTGAGTCCATCCGATCCTTAGGATTTTTCTGTAACATTTTCTTTCAAATGCCAAGACTCTCCGTCGTGAGTCTTTTGTCAGGACCCATGTCTCACATCCATACATCATGGTGCTAAATACACATGTCTTTAATACCTCCAGTTTTGTTTTCATGCTGATTGCTCTGCTCTTCCAAGTTTTATCCATTGCTTTCAACACTGCTATTCCCCTCGCTATTCGTATCTTTATTTCACTTTTGCAATCTAGGTCATATGTCATATTACTTCCAAGATAAGTGAACCTCTCTACATTCTCCAGCTGCATTCTTTCAACCACTATCTGCTGGGTGATGTTTTTGTCGCCAAATACCATTGTTTTTGTCTTATCAAAGTTCATGTACAGTCCATATTTCTTTGCTTCTTCATTCAGCATTCGTGTTGTGCACTCCAGCTCTGTAGGTCCCTCCTCCAATATGTCCACATCATCTGCAAAACGTAAATTGTTTATGCATATTCCCTGAACTGATATTCCTTTGCTCTTGACCCTGTCCATTGCTCTTTCCAAATCTGTTATAAACACCATGGGCGATATTGGATCGCCCTGTCTCATACCCCTGTTGGTTCTAAACCACGGTCCCAACTTGCCACATGTCCTGACCGCCGCTTGTGAAGTACCATTTATGTCTCGTAACAACTGAATCAGTTTGTTGTCAACCCCATACGATTGTAGAACGGCCCATGTCACGTTCTGGTCTACACTGTCAAATGCCTTCTTAAAGTCTACAAAACAGTTGTATACCTTTTTATTCTTTCGCCTTGCTTTTTCTGCTATTAGTCTTAAAGCCAAGATTTGTTGTATCGTGCTTCTATCCTTCCGAAATCCCGCCTGCTCATCCGTCAAGTATTCCTCCATCTGGCTCCTTAATCTTTCCGCCAATACCATCATCAGCACCTTGCCCAGGTGGCTTATCAGCGCAATGGTGCGGTAGTTGTTACATTCCAATGGACTTCCCTTTTTGTAGATTGTTACCAATATCGACTTCTTCCACTCTTCCGGTGCTTGTCCTTGCTCCCATGCCATGTTACATAACCTGTGGATTTCACCCAACAGAAGATCTCCTCCATGCTTGATCATTTCTCCCGTGATGTTGTCTCTACCAGGGCTTTTATTGTTTTTTAACCTTGTTATCGCTTTTTGAACTTCCTCTAACAATATGTCTGTGTTTGTTTCCGTCGTCGGAGGGGAGATAGCCTTTAGTTCTTTTATTATCTCTCTAGTAAGATCTTGATTTGGCTGTTCGCTATATAATTCACTGCAATATTCCGTCCATCGCTGTATTATATCTTCCTTTGTTGTTAGCATTTTAGCCTTCTCGTCTTTTATTGCTGTGAGTCTCGGTTGCCAGTTTCTGTTTACATTTCTTATCATTTTGTAGACTTCTCTGCTTTTGCCTTCTCCAAAGTTCTTTTCAATTTCCCTGCACTGCTGTTCCAACCATTGTGCTTTATCCTCTCTTGCTGCCTTCCTCACCCTGTTGCAACTCTCCTTGTATTTCCGTTCTGCTACCTGTGATGTGTCTCTTTTGAGTTTTAGCTCCCTCTTTTCCTGTATCAGCCGCAATGTCTCCTGTGTTATCCACTTTTGCTTGATCTTTTCTTCTTCTGGAACCGCCTCCTCTATCGCATTGTTTATTGCTGCAGTTAGTTTTTCTGTTCTGCTTTCCAAGTCCTGCTCTTCCTCAAGTTCTTTTAAATTCCTTCCTAACGCCTGTTGGTACTTGATCCTGGTAGACTCCTCCTTCAGTCTTTCAATGTTCCTTCGCTTCACAAAGCATGGCTCATGCTTTTTCTTTAGCTTCAGTTTGATGTTTGCCATGACCAAGCTGTGGTCCGAGTCTATGTCAGCACCTTGAAAAGTACGGCATAGTTGAACTGCTGTGTTCCACTTTCGTCTTATTAAGATCATATCAATCATGTTTCTTGTTTGTCCATCACTGGAGCGCCATGTCCACTTTCGACATTGTTTTTGTTGGAATCTTGTATTGCAGATGGTCAGGTCATTGTCTACCGCAAACTCCAGTAGTCTTTCACCCCTTTCATTCCGGTCTCCAAAACCATATTTGCCCATAACTCCTTCCCATCCCGTTCTATCAGTACCGATTTTAGCGTTCCAGTCTCCTCCAATTATGAGTGTATCCTTCTTCTGTACCTCTCCGATCAGCTCTGTCAACTTTGAGTAGAAGTCTTCAATCTCCTCTTCACTGCTTTCAGCCGTTGGTGCGTAAACCTGAATTGTTGTTATGTTGAATGGTTGTGCACTGAACTGTGCCAGCATCATCCTTTTGTTCACGGGTCTGTAGCGGATGAGTGCATTTCTGGCTCTGTTGCTGAGCAGAAATCCCACTCCTGCCTCATGTCTGCTGGGATCTCCAGACCATATTATTCCTCCATTCCTCATCTCGCCTGATTGTGTCCAACGCATCTCTGATATTCCAAGTATGTCGCATCTGTATCTTGACATTTCCTCTTCCAGCATCTCCAGCTTCCCTGCCGCCCATAGGGTGCGGACATTCCATGTGCCCACCGATATCATTTCTCTTGCGGGCTTCAGACTTTTTCTTTCGGTAGCTAATTTGTCGATCCAACCCCGATCGCTCGATTGGTTTCGCGGACCTTGTTTTACCGGGGGACGTCCGAGCCGGCATGTACTTGCATCCTTTTTGTTTGGCATCAGATTTCAATCGTCTTGGTTTTTACTGCCAGAGTATCGACACCCATCTGGCAAACCTTCCTCCTTTATCCGGGCTTAGGACCGGCGCAAGGGACTGCTGGCTTGCAGTCCCCTGTGGCGGAGTTCTGTATATGCTGGTGGGTTGTAAAAAGAACTGCCTTTGACTTACCTGGGTTGACTGCAAGATCAGTCAAGCAGAACCAAAAGTGAAGATAGGACAAGCAGACTGAGTTTAGTCTTAGCTGATGGAAATTTGGCAGGGATAACAATGCAGAGTTGGGTGCAATCAACATATTGTTGGACTATTAATATCATGGACGTGTGCAATATGCAAATAGGTAATAATATGCAACAGACAATAAAGACAGACAATAGGCAAAATAACAATAGCAAGCCAGGCTGAAGTAATGAAGCCTATGGCACACCTGAATGGCAGGCAACAGGAATCAGGATCAGAGCGAGATAAAATGCCAAGAAGAAAAAGATAAAAAGGCAAAAAGAAGATAAAAAGGCAAGAAGAAGATAAAAAGACAAGAAGAAGATAATAGGCAAGAATAAGCAGCTGCTGACTAGAGCATTGCTGAAGAAAAACATTAGAAACATGGCTGCATTCCATGTATTCTTCATATATACTATGAGTATTAAAATACACCATAGTCCTGTGTAGCTTGGGTTATATATAGCCAGAGTACACCAATGGAATCTACCGGTATTTCCTTAGATGGCAGCTTGATGCAATGCAGTTAGTATTTAAATTGGTGACTGTCCATGAAATATCACACCACCTGCTAACTCAGCCCACCATCCCTCTAGATTTTGTAAATGAGTACCAAGGCAAGCTGAGAGGTTAGAAAGGTTTCCTGTTGTTAGATAGCTGTGTTTTTTTGTTTTTCTTCATTCGAATACTTTACAATCCCAGAACTACACATCTGAACAGCGTTCATAGAAGAAAACATGTTACCTTTAATCATGTGTGTTTACTCAGAATGAACATGGAATGGGGACTTTGTCTACTACCTGGTGCAGTGCCTGAGTTGCAAGGTAGAAGTCTGCTGGCAAAAGCCTTAAATGACTCCCAGTGGAGGTATCTGTTGTCTGGCTGAAGGCCACATCTCTCATTAGCCAAGAAGGACAGTCCACAGTCCTACAACACATAGTAAAACCTATCTGCACATGGAACAAAAGCACTTTGACCACTTAGGGTCAGTGGTTCATTTAGTAAACCTACTCATCTGCTAAACTGAAGAAGTTCTTTCATGTGCAAGGCAAATTAGTGCCGAATTGGATAATTAATTGCTCATTTAATGTATTCCTTTATCAACAATAAACACATCACTTTCTTTAGTGAACGAACAGCTCTGTCCACAGTAATGTCCAAAGACCAGAAGCTGATCTTAACACTAAAGCAGGAATCCAACAGCAATCCTACAAAAGGACCCCCTGAATTGTCAATTTCTCATGACACACTTTCACTCCCAAAATGAGAAAGGCTTCTACCCCAGAAGTAAATGGCTTCCACCCCACAGGCCAAAGAATTCCACCCTAGATGACAGGCTCCCATCCCAAAGAATGGAATTTGCCACTTCCAAGAAGACTGGATGACCCTTCAAAAAGATCACAATGATGAGATCAAGATGTCATGTGTGCTTTTAGTAGTTACCTGTAAAAGGTAGCAGACCTGGTGCGGTTCACTGGCATCAAAGTCGTGTTGTTGGTCACCAGGTGGCAGTCGATAGATGTTCAGGGTGTAGGTATTGACAATCCAGGGCTGGGAATGCATCAGACTGACCACAACCAGAGGAATTCGGTTCAGACCCAGGCCAAGAGTGTAATTAGACAGTCTACACAGCCAAGACAACACTCGCTTACATAATTATAGGGTCATCACACTATCACACCCAATGAGCACCTGGTAATATAGGATATAATAAATAATCTAATCTAATGCTTTTGAGAGGTTCCTTACAAGATGCTATACAAATCTCCAGACACATACATACATACATATATACATACATATATAAATACATACATACATGCATACACATACATACATACATACACATATATAGGACTTCAATTGTTAGTTCATCCCGTTCAGGCCTGGTTTATCAGGTCGTCAGCGAGGAAGCTGGAAAATTCCAGGTTCAGTTCATGAGTCAAACTGGACGTCTAAGTGGATACTTCTTACCCAAGAATTATACACATAGGCAGGCAGACTGACAGACAGACAAAGACAGGCAGGCAGACAGATATACACCCAGGCAGGCATAGGCAAAGATAGAGAACTGAGCATAAAATTTACTACCTACATACATACAATTAAGTAAGCAAATGACCAAGAAAAAAGCATCATAGAATTATGATAAATCACGTTTAACACATGAGGGTATGAGTATCGGTTGTTCTGACCTTGATGGTCCATATCTGTCAGTCAATCTCACTTCTGCTTGGCAGCTGACAGCAAAGCCCTTGATCTGAATGACAATGAGGTCGTGATCCACTGTAGCATAGTATTCAGTAATGGACTTGTTGAAACTGGGTGACAGATTCAACTTTGGTTCTATGAAGATTTCAGCCATATCTGGTAACGTGGATAAATCTGTTGAATTACAAAAGTGAGTAAGTAAGTACATAGGCTATCAAGCAAACATTTGAGTGAAACATATATGGCTGCAAAAAAGGCAACTTACACAAAAAATGAAGTGAATACTAAATAAGACAAAGATATAAATATAAAAGAGGGAATAGTTGTCAAAATGAGAGCAATCTGTCAAATATTCGAAATTGAAAGTAGGGTGGTATTAACTACCTTTAAATATTCCATTCACAAGATTCTTTTTTAGCTTGCATTGTTGCTGATCTCTTGGGAATGTTGACTGAAGTCAGTTAACCATCCTAATCCTACTTGAGTTGTGTAACTTGCTTTTTAGACACCATAAGTGACCAAGGCAATTTCTAGGTGACAAGCTTCATCAGATGTAATGAAAAACAAACAAATAGTCCCTACATGCTGTTTAATGTGGTCTCTGCTTATTCTTTCCAAGTAGAGGCTATTCTCTGCACGGCCTTCAAGAGGCCCTATATATAAAATGTTCAGAGGCACAGGCATTGTTAACCTTCTCTAAGGACTTGAACAGATTGAGAGGCACATTCTATCTGAAATTAAAATTTTCTGAGCTAATAACGATCAGAACAGGTAATATGACAATCACAGCAAAGGAAGAATCAACCTTAGGGTTGTTGCTAATTGGTCGGCACTCTGTTGAAATTTCAAAAGATTTTTACAATGGTCAGACTTCTGCATACCAACAACACAGCAACAGCCTTCACCTCAGTCAGAGTAACAGCTATCTGATTTACTGTCATGCCTTACAATGTGCTAATGAATGAATTTATCGAGATTGGAAACGGTAGGATTTATGCCTTCTTACCTTGTACACAAGCAGCACTTTCTACAAACAAAATGTCCAAACTAGTTAAGAGAATCAGCAATTCATTAAAATCACTTGGAGTAGAGGAAACATTTGTCTGTCGAAATGCTTTGCTTTAATGTTGACTCTGAAGCGGACGACTCGTTGCATATCAGAGATCATAAACTCTGAATGTCTATAATCAAGCCACGTCTCAACAGATCAACCAAAACCTAAGTCAAATGAATTAATCTCGGAAGCATTTGTCTCTCGTTTCAACCAAACGACATTCTTTTCCGGCAGCTGGAACGCGCCTTATCACTTATCTCTAACTGTCCACCTCCCTCCTCACTTCCAGTTTTAATTCCAGAAAGAGATTTATCTTTTTAATTTTATCCTAAAGATCTACATTTACCTGCCAACCAGCCAAACGATCAGCCTAACTCCCAAACAGCCACTCAGTGAGACATCGTTAAACAGTCAGTCAGTCAGCTAAAATCAATTACTGTGTAGGTTCTCTACCCACCCAGCCAGCCAGCCAGCCAGCCAGCCAAAGTACTACAGACTTCAGGAACTGTGATATTCTAGGTGGCATGCAGTGCATGCTCAACACATCTCATGAACTGAGTTTATTTATGCTGCATGGAAAAGAATTGAATGACTATGAATAAGATGGATCTGATAACAACAATTTAGCCTGTTAAAGAAATGCGTGTGTGTGCGCGTGTGTTTTGGCGTGTGTGTGTGCCTGTATGTGGATGCCTGTGTGTCTTAATACATACAGCTAATATTTCATATACAAAATTCCGACAGTGCAAAACATCTGTCTGTTTGGTAAGTAAACATTTTCTAAGTTAATAATAAAATCATCAAACTGGTGATGGTTCTTCTAAATTGAATTATGAGAATCAGCAACACATCTTTCTCATAGGAACTTAGTTTGAAGCAGTAATTAAGTTGAGTTTTGTTAGTTCTGCACAGAGATTCCAAGTGCAATCACCTACCTACACTGAACTCTGACGCATTGCTTTGACTGAGCGAAGATGGAAGTTGCACGACATACGGGGGAAGTTGAGTGCCGTTCTCTGAGTCCACAGCAGTCGTTACACATGAAGCAAGATCACAGTTATCTGACAAATCCTTTGGCTCGTTTCTGTCTCCATTTTCCTCCTCCTCCTTCTCCTTCTCCTCCGCCGTCTCGTCTTTCTTCTCCTCTTCCTCCTTGTCCGTGGAATATCTGTTCACTTGATCTAAACGTTTCTAGAACAAAAAGAAAACCTGAGAATTCTAGTTATGCTAG
Organism: Norana najaformis; assembly: GCA_964023275.1. Taxonomy (NCBI): domain Eukaryota; kingdom Metazoa; phylum Annelida; class Clitellata; order Crassiclitellata; family Hormogastridae; genus Norana; species Norana najaformis. The sequence continues at coordinate 13,674,140 of OZ029925.1, forward strand.
AAGTTCCTAAGCTTTAACTTATCCAACACATGTTCTACTTTGCATATCTTTTGGGTATATGTCAAAATGAGTTACAAAATTAAATTCCTGCCGAAACAGCAGCAAAATAACTAGATAATTCCTGTCGTCTTGTTGCTTTTAACTGGACTGTTAGTGGTGCTATATAAATGTCCAGAATTAAGGCCACATATCAAGACAGCACTCAGAGCAAATTCTTATGGTGGTCTACTCAGAGCATATTCTAATGGCAGTATACTCCGAGCATATTTGGTGTGAATTCAGCCATACCGTACATACCTCACTTAGCTCTGCTCAACACCAAAATTTACACCTATTTCAGCACAAATCCTACAGCATATATCCAGAGTTAGAAACCGACACGTGTTTCAAGTAAAACCAAAGTATTTTTAATTGAAGATCAGTTTGAGAAACTGAGTCAGTACTGGCAGTAAAAGACTTTGGAGCAAAACAGGGTCAAGTTCAGAGACAGGTTTTTGTTTTCCAAGAGTAATGCCAACAGTCTGGAGAATATATAAATACGGTGGGTGGGCTCCTTGGCTGAACACAGGGTGCACGACTGCCACCGTCAGCTGCTGCTGCTGCTGCTGCTTTGGTTGTGAACATAATGCCCTGACACTGATAATAAATAATGAATTTAAAAATCAATCTGTAAACGGGTATTTTGTCAGCGACCTATTTAGCAGTGCTTTCCAGCAGTGCCTGTTAATATCTAGCATTGGATAAACAGCACGGCGCAAAACAAACACCGTTGATTATTAGATTTAATGTGCTTAGGCTATCTTTTCAACCTCAGGCATCACTTTCACTCCATCATGGGGTGTGGAGAAAAGAAGGCAGGAATGGAGGGGTTGATACCCAAGGTCATGTGAGATGGGGATATGAAAACAGGGGTACAAGAGGCACAATACCATGGGGCATATGGCAATGGGGTGGTAATGGAAGTGGTAGTAAAGCTGTTAGGTAGAAGATGGTGGTAAAGGTGACCACTGAAGGTGTAAGTAGCACATAAGAAACGCAGTGTTCTAGTAGAGTGAAGCTGACCTTGTGTGATCCATCAACGTCATCTTGAGGATCACCTGGAATGATGTCCTTGTAGGAATCCTTGGCACCTGACTGAACCACTTCGTTCCTTTTTGCAACAGCTACAACAGCTGTAAGATTTGATCGTTTAGGTAAAGAGGAAGGTCCTTCCATACCCTCCAGCACCATTCTCCACTCTGCCACCTGATCCAGTGAACCCTTCATGCCAGGCCGTTCCAAATGAAAGTTCTCTGTTGGTGCCATGGGATGAGGAGCCAGGTACCAGGCCAAGTGACGATGGTAAGTGATGAAGAGGGAACCAGAGGCGATCAGAAAAATCCAGTAAAACCATCCCTTCAGTTTCATTGCTACAACAACATCAGATCATTCTCAGTTCACATAACACACAAAACTGAACTAAACGTTACATCATAAACTCGGTTAACATAATCTGCAACATAACATTGCTGCAACTGAACTTCACATCAACTCAATTCAATGATGTACAGTACAAGTTAATTCAAGTGAACTGCAACACAACATCCTAATTTAAATCTTTTATATAATGTAATCCAGTAAAATTTTAAAATGGATGGATGGATGGATTGTGCAGTATTTGATGCATCCTTCTGCAAAGGAACATGATAATGTAGTATCAATGTACGCACAGTCCAACTGCATGCAATTTTCCCTTGTATCATTTTGTGTTGGCAAAGTAAACAAGAGAAACGCAAATGCAGTTTCATGTTGGAGCGCCATTGAATGATTTCACAGATGAATCACTTGAGTAAATAGACAACTCTTTTCACTCAGACTTCTGAGAAATTTGAATTCTGCTTCTGGTTTGGTCAAGGCAACAGTACATCCTTCCATAAGCCTGGTACCAGCACCTCTCCCGCTCTTCTCCTTTCACAGCCAGTCTTCCTCTTCATCAGCTTCCTTCTGTTCCTCTCCTTCCCCAACACTGATTGAATCTAGATCCTCTTTCTCCTAGAACTTCCTCCTCTTCCTTCTCCTGCTCATTATCCTCTTGATGCATCTCCTCCTCTTTCTTCTCATCCCCTTCTGATCCGCATATTTTCTGCAGGGCAGATTAGTTTGACTAAACAGAAGCACGGAGTCCTAACTTCATTCAGACTGACTTTATCAACCCTGGATCTTCCTGTGCTTTCCATGCCTGCTGCTCAGTTGCGACTGGTTATTAGTTGTTTTCTTCAGAGACAGATACATGTAGGCCTACAAGTACTGCTTTTGTCAGAGATTTAAAAGGCGCTACATCAACTGTCCTGATAATACAAAACGTTATTGATGAACGTTTTGTTCTTAATGACTTTATCATCGTATCGGCTAGTCGGTGCTCTCGTCAGGAAATTTCTAGGCGCTATATTAATTGCTTGGATAACCAGCTACCTAACTAACTAACTAACATAACCTGCGTGCAGCTGACGGCAGGCGACAGACAAACACAAAGACAGTGGAACAGGAAATGCAACCAAGTCATAGAGAGGCAAATAAGTTGTTATTGAGATAAAATTGATTAAGTTAAGGGGTCTTGCAATAAAAAATTCCACCACAGCCAAAACTTGCCAGCATTCAGAACTGAGATAAACAAATCCTGCAGAAGAAACAGGCACCTTCCTGAACAGTATAACAAACTAAGGCCTAAATTGTATGTATATATCATGTATGTATGTATGTATTCATGCATATAATGTGTGTGTTGTAGGTATGTATCTAGACATTTAATATAGCACCTTTCAAGTACCTCTCAAAGTGCCGCACTTTAATTGCAATTGTAATCATAATCGTAAATCCAAATTTCTAAAGTGCTACTTAAAAGCTAATCACAGGGCACCAGCTTATTCACAAGCGCTGCGTCAAGTCAGTGGAACTGTCCCAGGATGCATGTCAAAAACCAAGTCCGGTTGCCAGAACACCAGACAGAGAAGAGGGAAAGTAGCTGTTAGGGCGGGTTGTGTTTAAGCTGAGAGAAATGGGAAGGCAGTGCATTCGATGGATCATGGTGGGATTTCTCGAAAAGGTGAGACTTTAAATTCAAGCACATCTGGGTAATTTCAGAAAGTTCATTTTAGAGGGAAGGGTGACGAGAGATAGTAACAGAGGGACGACAGAACCAAGAGAGACCACGACAAACACCTCCTCGAAAAGTGAACATCATCCTTGAAAGTATATGCTTAGAAAAGCCAAGCACAATACAACTGGAATAAAACTAATATTAGGCCCTGTTGAGCATAATGGTATACATTGCAGCAATTATATCAGCTGCCTTCCTGAAAAAAAATTTCAATTGATGAGACAGTCTTCTGGACAGATAGAAGCAAGGTCAGAAAATAGCAGTTCCACCCAAGCAACTGTTTGAAAGAAGCCTCATTTGCTCAACCCAATTTCTTGGCCCAATATCTTATTCAGTAACAACCTTAACAAACAGTCGATAATCTAGAATAGATGACAAATCTAGCACAAACTGCAACTCAACATTCAGAAATTTAGTTATTACTGGGAATGTAGCTTTCTGCACAGAAGCATGAGTTTTAGAGTAGGCCTACCATAGTTCTGGGCAGATTATTCTGGACACAGGAGTCGACTAGCTGGATACAGTTTGGGATTACCAAAGTTTAAGAAGGAAGTCTAATCTAATCTAATATCATGTAAGGACTTCTACCATAATTCCGTTATCATAATGATGAGGAATTAATCGATATGAAACTTCACATGAAACTGCAGTAAACACCCATAATCTGTTGGAGAAGTCAATATGCACCAAGCCAGGGAAACCAAAAGTCAAGCTACAGTGGATAAGCAAGTTCAAGCAAATGAATTTAATGTATTATCTGAATGACTGGAGGACAAAGAAATGTGAAGATAATGAGTTGACTGTTCAGGCGGTCGACGGTAAAGTAGCTGGGATTATTGCAGTAAGCTACAATACAGTGAATATATTTCATCATTTATCAAATAAAATCCCTTAACTTATAAAGTTTATATTCTATCCATTAGAATGTAAAATGAGCCATGCCTGCTCTGAAACCATGTAAAAGGGTGACAGCACGGCACAAATTGAAGGAGAAAAGGAAAAACATAAATTACATCCTAAGTGAGATGAACAAACGTGGGGGCTCATCAGATAGATGCTCATCAGGATTATTTACCTAATCAATTGGAGCACAAATAGGAAGCACATAATACCCATATTACTTGACCATAACTCATATCTTTCAAGAAAACAATTTCCATACCAACAATCAAATTCTTTGCCTTGTGTGATGAGCGTGGAGTGTGGATATATGAAGGACAACTTAAGGTTTATACTCTGGGTTGTCACTGGCAATACGGCCTGTGTCTGAATGGACAGAACTTCCGGATTCCAATGCTAATTGTAAATGTTTCAGGTGATTGAAAAGTTCTGCAGCGATGGCAAAAGGCGTTAGGCACACGCGAAAGAAGAACTAGGTCACTCTAATTCAACACACATCTAGGAAATGAACCAAATTGAAATCAGATGTATCGCCACAGAAGAAGACTTACAAGCACACACCACAGAAATCACTCGTCTGTACATAGAAATCAACCAATAGCCATTGACCTTTGCTCTGCTGGGTCATGTTCCACTCAGACGTGTAGGCCTTCACCCTGTCTCCGAAGATAAGCCCTACGCCTGGTTTCTGTCTTTGAACGGATAACAACGAGATCTCAGTAGGCTGTAGATGAACGCATCCCTGCACATCCCGCCATCTTCTGTCCCATAAATCATTCCATCTTTACGACAATTAAGAAAATTGCGGAGAAGGTCTGACCGAATTCATCTCCTTGGTCTTTCTGAGCTTCTGTTTCAGCAGTAGTTGAAGACCATAATATTTTAAACTTAATTGTACCCTGTGAGACTGGACGCATCCCTCTGAGGGGTTTTCTTGAAGAGGCGCTATATAAATGTGCAGTTACGATATATTAACTCAATACTTTATGCCACATCCATCATCAGTGACCATCACGTAGGTCCTTCTCATTGGTTTGCTCTCATTAAGCCTCCTCATGAGACAGACCTCAACAGTGGACTCTGGGAAAGTGACAAGAAGTCCATTCACTATGGTTTAGATCACTTTTATGCTGGCAACACATGGTGTGAGTTTTTGCAACTGCCCCTGGGGAAGGTCATCTAGTGTCAAGCCAGTCAACCACCTCATTTAGTACATGAAGATGATGATAGACATGCATTTGCTACCATTGGGATAGTGCAACCCATTGAGCAGTTGCAAACTACCACTAGGTGTCGCAAGCACAGAGTTGCATTAACCATAGTGAGTCGACTCACTTCCAGAGACACCTCCGATTAGGAAGACCTGCATGATTATAATTATGAGACTTCAATCATGAGCAGCTAGATTATAAGTCATTTGCTACAGACTGTAAGGCGTAAACCGTGGACAGAACGTGTTTGATTCTAACTTAATAATGATTTGTCCGAATGTTTGCACAGAAACCAGACCAGGCAAATGGTCGATATATTTGCGACTGGCATGTTGCTGATGCTGATGCTTGCACATGTTGTTCTTGAAATGATTTCAGTTCATCTTAGATAGGCTTTAATTTAGACAACTGATTAGTCCTTTCTTAAATGTAAATGTATACTGTTTTATATAGCGACCGTTTTTGGCCTCGCCTCTGTTCATTTTTAATGAATTAATCTGGCGAGATCCTTCACCACCACTGCCCGTTTGAATGGGTGCCACGCCATTTACGGTCCCCGAGTATATAGCCGCGATTGGTATGTGAAGTGGCATCATCAAGCCCCGAGGCACCTTGACGTAAGCTTAACCAATTTGGCAAACCAGGCCAGGTAGGTCTGCTGCTCTAAAGCCGACAGATTTAGATGGTTGCAGCTGACTGCAGCTGACTGATGTCTGTACAGACGTAGTAAGAGGAGGAGAAGGAAGAGGACAGAGGAGGAGGAGCAGAAAAAGGTGCAGCAGGATAAGCATGCGGAAGAGGAAGAACAGGATGAAGTGGAGTAAGATGAGAAGCAGGATGAGGAAGAGGATGCAAAGGAGAAAGAGAAGTAGGAGAAGGAGGAACAGGAGGAAGAGCAGAGGAGAAGGACCAGGAGGATTACGAGAAATAGGAGGAAGAGAAGCAGGAAAAGAAAGAGGATGAGAAGGAGAAAGAGGAGAACTAGATGGAGAACGAGAGGGGAGAAGAAGGAGGCCGGAAGTAAATGCACCTCGAAGTGTAATAAGACAATTGGGATGTAGAGTAGGAACAACAACAGAAACAGCCTATCAATTCTTAACCAGAATCTGGCTAAGTGCCGGATGTTCTAGTGATCCTACTATCTGCTCAGCCGCTCAGCCCAACAAACATCAGTCCCTCAGGACCAGAAGCACGATCACAGGGACATGCAGCAGGATGAACACAGGCATGACAGAGGGACAGCAACAGACAAGAATACAAAGAAGGGGGACAATGACAAGGGAGATCAGCAATGAAAAGAGTTTGCCCATCGATAATAACATCCTATTAGGCTGCAATGATTAATAACTTCTCATAAGCAGCTGCTGAAGGAAACATTTGCCAGAAGATTCAAGGACTCTCTGTGGGTGAGCTTGTCTATCACTCTAAATGTCAATCTATCAGTGCAGATAATCACATGCGCATCTGACTTTCTGCATCTCTGTCTAACTGTCTGTAGATTTGTTATCCAACAGCCATCATCTTTCACCAGATGAACAGATAACAACACCTAGGAGACCAACGTTGGCGGACTACGTACCTATTTGTGCCACCACTCCCTTTCCTATCATCTGGCATAGGAAGAGCGGTGCAGAAGCCTGAAATGTGCTGTGGCTGGGATTCCCAGAGGCCCCTTTCAGTCATATGACAGGCAGAATTAAGTCTGGATTATATCATTGTCTCAAAGACAATGGCACTAGATCACCACTTATGGCATCATCATTGTTTCATACAGACAGATAACAACTGAATATCCAAAACTCCAAGAACTCCACCAACATTTATATAGCGCATTTTGGGAAGCTTCCAAAAAGCAGTGTAAATAGCAACTGAAGACGATCAGTTGGTTTGCATCCTGCACATACACAGCTGGCGGTTTGTTCCAGACAAGAAAAGGAATGTACACACACAAGGATAAGAATAGAATGTTTAAAACAGAAGCACAGCTTTTTTATGTAATCAGGAGCAAAGCCAGCATCATGATACATTCAATAAGCAGAGTTATCTTCATTTGGCTTATGGTTATGTTTTAACCAATGATGCAGAGCTCAGCAGACAGCCCTCAGCTCAGCTTCCCACTTTGGAAACTGACTTCATAATAATGTGACCTAGTAATAACATGTTATTTGATACAGCTTGTAAAGGTAGTGTTATAAAAAAACTTCTAGTATTTATATATACACACATGCAGAAGAACATTTCGACACTTAAGTATTTCTGTATCTGAGTGTGCAACATCTGTTCCCAACTACTTTTTACTCACACAGAGAATGGAGAGATGCACCCCATTGCAAATCCAACTTGCTCCCTCCAAAATGATGATCGATGCCAGTGCATCATTATAATTGTGCTTTAGAAGTTCTAGTATTACGTTTTATTGGTGGTTAGATTGACTTTGGTCATCTTTTTCTGGCAGAGGACTGTTTTTCCCCTTATGTTTCTTGGATTCATTATTTCCTAGTTGTCTCTAGTGTTGGAAAAGGCACCAAATGGGAGGCTGATCACAGATTGCTCTTGAACCCATCCCAGATCAGCTTCAACTGACTGCAGTCTTATGCAGGCCCTGGTCAATGATGATAACATTCAATTATAAGATCCCACAAAAAGAAAGAGAGACCTTCAATTGAACAAATGATGATGATGATGATGATGAAATGATGATGATGATGATGATGATGAATAAGCATTACATACTTACTATGGGAATAATAATAGTAATCCAGTCCATAGTACTACAAGAGACAAGGATCGTAGTAACCAAAACATCCAACAGCTCTTCGCGCCATCACTGGCGTGAGGAAGAGTAGCAGGCAGGGACAATCTCTTCCCTTGTGAACATTAGCAGCTGCATCTGCATCTACTGCAATAACAGAAACAGACGGACGGACGGACAGATGTGCAGATACGTAACGAGACCAACAGTTCATTCAAGACAGTCGTAACGCAAAAGCGGCACGACTCAAAGCGACATCCTCCACCCTCCTGGCATCATCTGACGTTACGGGGGCAATTGATGACAGCTCCAGACTCAACTGCTGCCGATGCCAACGGCTGCCGACGTACGGCGCTCCCAGGTGCAAGCGCTGCCGTAGAACAGCTACAAAGCACAAGCATAAAAAGCTGGTTACGCCTGGTTCCAACAACACGCGTTGCCGCAAAGCAAGGGAGCAGCTGCGCCATGAGAAAGATAGAGAGGGGGAAGAAATCTGCTCCTTGAGGCTGGAACCTTCCCAAGTAATTGAACGATGACTGCAGCAATATCAATGCCAATAACACGTGGGCGTTACGTTGCGCCCGACGCCTATCGATCGATGTCCGGATCTGAATGGCATTTTCATGCCAACCGGAAGTACTCGCCACTCTCGACCTGCCTGGCTGGCTGTAAAACAACCATCTGCATCCGTTTAACACCTTCCAAGGAATGCCTCTTCGACGTCATCCATCCACCCACCCACCCATCCACCCACCCATCCACCCACCCACCCATCCACCCACCCACCCACCCACCCACCACCCACCCACCACCCACCCACCACCCACCCACCACCCACCCACCACCCACCCACCACCCACCACCCACCCATCCACCACCCACCCACCCACCACCACCCACCCATCCATCCATCCATGGCATACCACAGAAGCCGTATTCTACGTCCCACTGATCGCCTTTCACTTATATGGAGTGTCCTTTCTAAAGTTCAGCTGCTCTGAAATTTAACTGCAGGTGCACAAGTTTTCCGGTGATACTGAACACGATACTCCATCAGTAAAGAATAAAACAGCTCAACATCATTTGGTCCAGCAGCAGAGGGGCAGAGGGGACTGCCTTCTAGAGGCTCTATATGATTGTCTAGTTGCATTATATTAAATGCGACCATGTCTGCTCACTTAAATGCAACTGCATCTCCTCACTTCATATTTGCAGATCTCTTTGGTCTGCCATGCAAGCGTCATCTGCTTGTTCCTCACTTTTAACTTTCACTGACTATGCAACATGGGTAGCTTTGCTGTGGTTGGACCATCATGTAGGTATGGTTTATCAAGAAATGACAGAATCGTAAGCCTTTTCTTACCTTCATTCCAACAAGGCAATAAGGGCTGAAAGTCATCTTGTTTTATGGTGGACTGGAGTTGCTGGGTTGGGTGTCCTGTCGAGGGGTTTCCTTGCAGTGGAACTAGACTGGGAGCACCTTGGTGTAAATATTATGAAGAGGAGCTACACAAATGCTCTGAATACATGAATCTAAATGTCCTTTGACACTACAATAATCTCTTTGTTATAAATCGGATATTTATACAGCATTACTTTATTAATTCACCTAAAAAGCATGCATGGCTGTAAAAATATATCTCTTCAATTGTTTGTGAAATGATACACAGGAAGGGAAGGGACCCACAACAAAACCCGTGGTGGTGAATTCCACGGATATCAACCAGTGTGGGAAAGGCACAGAAACAGTATGTATTATATATATATATATATATATTTTTATATATATATATATATATATATATATATATATATATATATATATATATATATATATATATATATATATATATATATATATATATATATATATATATACACACACACGCACACACATACTCAGTGTTAATCAGATTTGAAGGAAGTAGTAATTTTTGCTTAGCATGCCTGGAACTGGATCTGGAGTTATCTGGTGAAACAAGATCTGCACTGACTGACCCAGAAACCAGAAATCTCTTTTAGCAAAACATGCATTTCCTTTACCTGCTCAAAAATTCCTACAACTGATTTTGATGCAAAAATTTGGACAAATACTGAATGAATGGGACCCACCCACCAACCCACCAACCCACCTATACGTGCTGGAAGGACTCCCAAACACCAAACTTGCAGCATTCCAAGCATTATTAATCAACCATCTGGAGTTTGAATCTGTTCACTGAGTGCACCACAATTAAGCTTCTACGTAGCTACAGATCAAACCGATTATCCAGTTAGAAAAGAACAACAGAAATCAGAAGCTGAAATTACTTGAAATATCTGCTGAATTTTTAGCTTTATATCAGCCGTTCTGAGTAGTCTGAGAATGCGTATTTATGATGGATATATTTATGTAGTATTTTATATTTGGCCTGAGTGTATGCGCTCTTATCCCTCTTGACTAAGGCCTATAGTCCTCTACAGTCTACCTCATGCCTAGAACATCATTAGCCTTTGAATGCATTTCAGCACAGTGTCTTAAAGTTTTTGCACTTATATGGATAATAACTTACAAGTCCTCAAACCTCATTACATGCAAAACTACTTGTTTTTTGCGAAACCCCTTGATTTTTTTTATAAAACATAGTACTGAAATAAGCTAGTACTGTTTTTGCAGATACATGCTTGCATTGTAAAATGCATGGACACTAAAACAGATAAGAATTACTAAAAAATAAGTTGTTATATCATGTTGTATTTCAGTTTTTAACACACTTCTAAGAATCTTAGTCTCAGTGGCAAAACTTGAGGGGGTGTTGGAGAACACCCAAGAACGAACACTGGTTGTAAAGACTCGTTAAAGCAAACTGTCAGTCAGTTAAGTACGACAAAAGCCAAAAGACAATTAGGCCTATTATCAGTTGAAAGTGGAACACCGTGCCAACCTTGGCATCAGTATCAATCAGCATCAATAAAGCGGTTCTGTAAAGCTAGATTATACCTTCACATATCCATTCTTTCTGCTCGCCATTGTTCTACTCATAAGGTGTCCTGGTAAGATCAGTGGATTCTGGTAAATGATTGGAAAATATTCCTTATAGTTGTCATTTTATGAATTGCTGATTCATTGTTTTCTATTTATTACAATACATAGGCCTATAACGCTATCAATTACGTCGCACGTGGCGGCAGTCAGCGAATACAGAGCCTTAAAAGTACTCATGTCAGCGTCTTTTTCTCCTCGATTGACTTATGGCGCTGTATAAATCGTCTTATTATTATTATTATTATTACTACTACTACTAGTAGTAGTAGTAGTAAGTAGTAGCAATGGTCATAGTGGTAGTATCTTCACCGACTTGTCATCGGAGAAAGGACGTAATGATAAGAAATGACAGGTTTACACACCTGTTGGTGATGACGAATCAATGGAAACTCCCACTGAAGTCTTGAACAGCAATAACAACAACGTGGCATGAGAATCTGGCTTCTGTTATGACGGGCATCACTGCATTACACCATGCTACGTACACAGCGGCGGCAGCTAGTTCTAGTCTCTGGCAACTGAGGTCTGTACCTAACCTCGGAAACAAACTAGACTGTGCAAGACAATCCGTCTCTCGGTGGCTCAACAAACTGTTGACATCTGCAGAATCAAGTCCACTATCTCTGTTCTCTCTCGTTGTCTTCTTCCGCATGGCTGCCTAGTTGGCTCTGACTCCGCTTGCCTGCCTATCCCGCTTAACGTAAACATCACCACAATGACCAATAAATCTCTCAGACCAGTTCTCTTATTCTCGTTTTACTGCCTATACGAGTTTGCGAACGTCCTGTCGTGTGTGCGTGTCCTCTTGTAGGGCTGTGTATAGCGTTTGGGCAATCTGATCTCAATTGGGGTAGGGTGGGAAACGGGAGGTTGACAGCAGCGCTGAGTGGGAGTTTGTAACACTTGCTGCAATCAAAAAGCAAGTTTGTTTGGAAGGTGTTTAGTCTCGCCAGGAAATGCCATCTGTATCTGTATCTGGGGATTTTAAGTCTCTTTGTGTACCTCACACAAGGGCGCATACACATACGCGTACTTATATTTCAGAAGCAGCTGAAGGTCATGAAGGTCATTTGTTTTACAGACAGACAGACTATTATTGTAACGGAGCGCAAAGTAGTTATCCAAACCCAGTGGACAAGATCCTAAAGGTATGGAAAAATACTACGCAAGCGTGAATACATCGTAATCGTAATCTCGAGATTTCTACAGCGCTCAACGAAAGCTAAGTCGCGGGAACCAGCTTATTCACAGGCGCTCAGTCAAAACAAAATCGATAGGCAAAAGGGTCAAGATCCAGGAGTCAGGCAGCTCTAATATGGATCGCAGCAAGCCATATGAAGAAAGGCTTTAAAATACCGTCTTTTTTAGAAATCAGAAGAATGACGGTGACGTGTACGAGACCTATAATATTTACATTGGCTTCAGAAATAGCGCAGTCAATCGTTTTACAGAGGGCAACAACTGGACATCTCTTGTAGAGGACACTGCCTGAAATTTTATCATAGGGGGTCGTCCGCAAAAATGACCTACTTTGGACCTCTTCCCACATCTGTCCGCATTTGGCCTTACCTTCCCCCTCCCTCTTTGCAGACGTCCGCCCTCCAAAGCCAGTAAACAATGACCAGCATCGTGAAAAACGTCATTAATAAACTACTCACACCAGGAAATTCTTTTCAGCAACAGGATTGATGTGGGTCATTGGAACCGGCCACCAGCAGAGATAATATCTGCAACGAGCTTAACAGTTTCAAAGCAACAACTGAACAGTTGGATGGAGAGATATAGGCACTAAAAGCTCACAGCTTACCTAGCCTGTTAACTGCAAATGTAACTGTTGAACTGTTTACCACTGTTGCCAGTGGCGCATTCGAAAGTGTATCCCTCACATACAGCAAGGATCAGGTGATGTGGGTCTAGGCCTCTGGGATGAAGCCCCCACTGGGGTCTGGACACAAGTCAATGAATGCCCTTTGACGCTTGAAGACATTTACAAGGATACAGACTAATTTTAAGTGTTCTGTGAATTTGGCCTTAAGTATTTCAGAACAGAATCATAGATTGTTAATAATCAACTCCACTGTTGATTAACAGTCAGGTCGGCATTCGGTTTTTACCCCTTCCCTAGAAACTCCCAGTCATTTCTGTACAAAATAACCTGACAGAGCAATTTTCAAAACATAAGGAAAAGGTTCAAGGTCAGGGACCTGCATCCCACTGGGAAGCTTGCAACGTTACCTGGGACCCTTGTCCGAAAACTTTAGATGTTTAAATTGTGGGCCTTTTTACCTGCAGGCGCTTCGTTCATAAAAGCTAAAACTACCGAGGTTTCACATCCTAAATTTCGACCCCTGGAAGCACCTGTCATTCGTTTGTCTACCTGTGCCAATAAATCAATATAAATGACGTTTTGGACCAATCTATTCGTTTTAGCAGTTAAGTTCATCATTTTGCAGAGTTTGTTCAATAATTCTTGTTCTTTCTAAACTCTATTATGGAGAGGTCTTTTTCAGTTGGCAAACTCTAAGCATAGTGCAAACTGTTTCCCATGGACAAGACTTTGTTGGTTGGGATGTTATGTTAGTGACTATCCAAGCATCATTTGTATCCAGAAGAACTTGTTTTGCTTTAAGAGCTGCAACATATTGGCTTACCGCCTAGGATACTGCCTGCATTAATGCAGCTGGGACAGATGGTAAGCTCTTCCAGGTATCAGTTTCTTGGCCACTGCCTTTATCAGCTTGTGCCACCACTTTGCAAGGACAAGCAGTCCTGCTGCTTTCACTAGAGAGAACACCCTGTTATACTACCCATTGTTACAACGAAGAAGTTTTGTGAAGCAATGTACGTTTAGTTTTACTTAGCTGTGCACGCCTGGCTGTTACATTTGCTCGCGTCGTAATCTACTTAATCTTTCTATACCAAGTACATATACCGTAATGCAACTGCGCTTGACTGTAGCAAACAAAGGCTCCTTACTTTCTTACTTACTAAGTGAGAAGCACCTTCAAGAGGTTCTCTGCACCAGAAGAGTTACACCAGTCAGTGCCTATTGCTTATTTCCTGCCAAATATTCTTTGCAAACAAATACTTAATCTTAATTCCCAAATTCCTTGTACTGTGATTGTTGTTCTTTGTACGACTACCATTGCTTCAACTGCTCAACTTACTGAAAAAAATCTTCTCAACACCTTAAGTTTGAGCAAAACTTTCTAAAGCCTATGGAAAACAAATAATGTTGATATCTTTGACAATAATTAGGCTGGTGTCAAATAGTCAACAAATGTTATAATAAGTAAATTACTAATTACTTTTAAAGCTATATAAATATTTGATTTTCACAGTTTAATTAGAAATTAGACAAATCACAAGGAATGGTAGCTCCTCTGCCATGCTAAAGTGAAGATTCTTGGGAATTATTGTGCATTAGCAATCCACAAATTCTTCTTTCGTCAGATCAATGACTTTGTTTTCCAAACGTGATTTCTCTGCAGCAAAGCAAAGAAAATGACTGGCCAGACTTTCCTTTGGACCAGTGAGGATATGGCTAGCATCACCAGTCTGGAAAGTACATGAAACCAGCGTGCTATTCAGTATTACGACGACGATGACCACACCACCACCACAAATAACTCCAAAATACAGAGTAAGTGAAGAAGACTACACTTGAACTCATGCTATGTAAGTGATCAACGGCATTACATTACATTATAATTACATTAAATGCCATGTACAAGTGAAGGCAAGCCACCACCGTGTCTATTAACCATCATCTGTCACTTGTAGCATTAAAAAAACAAACTTACGGCAACTGCTTTAACAAAGCTGTCAATCGTAGCAAAGTCAGCATCGCCATGTCCCCCACCGAGGTTACCCATGGCTTCTGGGCGACAATCATGCTTAACTACAAATCAAATAAGAAAATGTTTACAGCAGGTATCCCAGGAGTGGTTGCTTCAGGATGTGCTGGCTTTTCACTAAATATGTATGTATGTACACATGCATGTATCCATCATAATAACCAAATGAAAAAATTGAAATCTTCAGAATTTCTCAGCATCACACAAACGTCAAGAAGACCAGCTTATTCACCAATGCTTAATCAGATCTAGTATGCAAGAGCCAGGCTGCTTGGTCGGTTTCAAAAGCCAGGTCAGAAAAGGGGGTCAAGCCAGGGTGGAAAGCAGAAGAGATGCCATGTAAATGTACAGATAATAGATAGGCCTAAAAGTATATACATACACAGAAACTGACAGTTTCAGTTTAGCACAAAATACTAACTTTTTCGTTGAGTTAGAAAGTCATACTGGTTGACCTCTTGCTCATCAAAAACACAGGTTAATTCACCCTGGAAAATATCAAAAAAGTCGACATCTTTAAAATGGCCTGTTATTGTAACATAATATCATTTTACCAGCATTCAAGTTTCAAAGCACAGGCAGTAATCTGCACGTGGTACTGAAGCGGCCTTGAGCCTGGCTTGGAGACACAAGTCAGTCAAAGGAACTGCTAGTTTCCTCAGAATTAAAGGTTCATCCCACCAGTTAATTGTGGACGAAAATTCTAGTGTCAAAGGTAGAAACTGCACAGTCAACACATTAGCGATCAAGACACTTTTGGCCTGTACATCTTCAGGCATCAGAAAGTTATTGAGCATAATGGACTGGAGACCATGGCCGCCTGCAAGGGAAGCCAAAAACGTGGAATTGCAACAAGGTCAACTGGCTGGCAAATGCACAAACCTCTACTGCTAGGAAATGTAATAGCAACATTACTGATACACTTTGCTCTCCAGGTGCTAATACCTTAGAGTACAAAAATAATAATACAATAACAATCTATTTTCATCATCGTCGTCGTCGTCATCTTCATCATCAGCATCACAAATTATAATGATATCCATATAAACACACAAATGAAAACCTAATTGTTCAGTTTTGGACTGGTGTTCTTGGGTAAGAGTTATGCTAATGAGGCTCATTGGTTTCCTTAAAGTGGTGCTAATAGAATCAAAAACTGCATTACATCACACATCATGTTACATATTCGTTACACAGCACGAATAAATACAAGCCTTGGTTCCGAAGACTTTGATGTGACGATCACAGAGCTTCTCAGTGAAAGCAATCATAATAAAGTTGACTGTAGCTCCGCCTTCAAACTGTAAATTCACCACCTGGAAAGAACAAACAACTTTTGTACATTTATGCAGCACCATCACCCAAGGACTACTGACAGGCATCAATCACAGATGATGTGCAGCATTTGTCCGTTACGAACTAGCCAGATGTTGCTATGCTGTAACTGCGGCATGAAGGCTGGAACCTAGAAAAATGAAATTGAGTCCCCATCAACAACTGACACAGTGGAAGACTAATGTAATAACCCTGTCTTACCAATATGTTATTGATATTTAAATCATATGCTAAACAATCATATGTCAAACAGTTAAATAACAAGCTGTGACCGATTATTTCACTCTAGTCTTTGCATGACTTTGTCAAGCTGGAGCTCATTTACAATACTCACACACTTTCCCTATGTCTAGGTTTCATCTTGTGTGTACACATATGTATGTAAATATGTATGTATGTAAATGTCTCTATGTAAATATGTATCTATGCAAGCATGTATCTATGTAAATACGTATCTGGAAATTTTAACTGACCTGGTTGTCATTTACGTTGTTATCGCAGTCATAAACACATCTTCCATATGGTCCAGTTCTCAGTGCCTCAGTCAAATTCTCCACATCAATAACTGACACGACAGCAGTCAATGGCCAAGACTTTCCCTACATCAGACAACAATGGATCAACCATTAACTGATAAACATTTAAATGGATTTGCTTCAATACTACTTTTAGCATATTATTACCATTACTATCACTTCAATGTCCCATGTGGAATGTAGGGGGACCCATTTCATGCTCTTCGACCCTTAAGTCGGCGATGAACAATTGCCAAGGTTCGAGACACTAGGCCATTGCATCTCAGGACATCAGTTTACTTTCTAGCTTACACTGGCATCAAATTATTCTGCTTGGTGATGGTTAATCATCAGTGGCAGATCCATGACTCCTTCCATTTGGAAGGGGTCAAAAGCATTTCCAGAGGGGCACCGCATTCTGGCAGTCCACCATCCACGAGTCTGGTCTGAGGGGCGTCGGCATAGAGGGGCGTGGGGGGCGGCTCCCCTGCGCCTATAGTCAAATCCGCCACCGGTAATAATACAGCAGTGAAAGTTACCTATAGTTAACCAACAGTTACCAAAAGAGCCAAAATAACGACTGCTAAGAAACTAGAGACACTAACCCTGCGCAGGGCATCGAAGTAGATGCGTTTGGCTGAAAATGGACATGTTGCCTCAACACTACAGTCAAAGCAACGAGAAGCGGCTCCTTCTGGCTGCATGTTGTTCGACCCAGACAATATTAAAATAATTTAAAATATCATAATGAAAATACTAAAATAAAATGTCTATATTTAGAATATGTAGGTAACATATATACTACTACTGGTATTACTAATAAGAAGTAAGTGAAAATTATGAAAATTTACTGATGAATCTACTAAATATTAATAATTTGTGCATTTATAGTGGTTTACAACTGTATGTTTGAAAGCTGGTGATTTACTTTATTATTACTGATTACGATTAAGGATTAAGGACAAATCACACGCATGGAAACAGTTAAAAAATAACACTCTTTGATCAAAGAATACATGAAGGAAATGTTGTGTCATAATTTCTAAGCCTAGTTTTCCATGCTTCAGTGTCATCTCCATTCAGTGGTTCTTGCACTGACCTAGTTTCCCATAAAATACCCAAGTTTTTGTAGAATGGTTTGAGTTCTAAGCTTTGATATGACTTGATTTATGTAACCTAGAGGGGCCAGCAGAAGTCACTGCACTGAGCTGGTTTTGAGCACTGACCTGGTTTTCTTTCCGGAAATGCTTGAGTGATCCAAAGGAAGAAACAGCTGTACACTTTTTGTTTCCCATCAGCATCAAAATAAGGTCAATGTCATGACACGATTTTGTCAGAAGACTAAAGGATGATGTCTTCGTATTACGCCAATTCCCTCTCACAAAAGAATGTGCAAAGTGCCAGTAGCCTACCTAAACAAACGAACTTTAATTAATATATCAGTTACATATATCTTTACAAGCATACAAGTAAAAGAATGTCTGCACGTTGACCATGTTTTGACAGATGTTAAGAATAGTGGATCTGACAGTAAATCAAAAGGTTTATGCATTCTGTAGCAAGTCAAACAAGGGCTACTTTAGTAAATTTTTTGGCTCCACTACTAGCTTACTTAATTAAGCAACAAATATGGTAGCTAAAATGATGAACTGTTCCCAAAAGCGAATTAGCAGTTCCCCTAAACTTTGCTTCCTGCACGCGAAAGAAAAGTGAATATTACATTTATGATTACTGTACTCGATGTTGCAAACACATAGCACAAATATTAACTGCTGCAGAGGCTGATATCAAAGACCTGTGAATCGTCCGAGGAAAATCCATTTCATATTCATTAGGTTTCAAGAAAGTTAGGTAACGGTTTCAAACTTTGTTGCGGATATACTGTGAATTTTGCAGAATAACATTTTCTCTTTCAAGCTCAGTATTATGTATAAAGTGAAATACACCAGTTTTTCCAGAAGTATGGAAAGAGTTCACTTACCTGTTGACTATAATAGGTAGTCAATAAATACAACACAACAACTGCACAACTATTCTTTACAGTTGCAACACTCATTTATGGTAAATGCTAAACTGCTATAACTATTGCTTTTTCAAACATTATTGACCGTCAGGAAGAACGTGTGTGCACGCGCGTGCATGTGTGCCTATACATATGTGTGCATGTATGTCTATTTCTGAACATTTGTAAAACATCTTTTAAGAGCCTTCCAAAGATGCTACATAATGTTCACAGCCAAAACTCAGCATTCACACTACAGACAAATTCTACCCCAGTTTCAGGATGTGCAGCCCACTTTGAATATTTAGCTTAGAAATAAAAAAATATGTCTAAACCTCTTTTAAGGTATTATCCCAGATTTTGAATGTGAGCTTCACTTGAGATGTTTTACTGACGCAATTCATGCGCCCATAACTTTTTTGGGGAGTAATATCTAGTTTCAGAATGTGTACATGCTTTAGGATTCAGATATTGTGCTCATAGCTTCAGCCTGTACTGTAGTGAAATTAACCACAGATGTGGTGTTAATCGGGAGATGAGGTGTTGATAGGTTCCCACGTCTTCCCATTTTCACAAGTCAGGCGTTGCTGTTATGTTTTTTTACCACAAGGATGCAGTCCTCCAGCCAACCCACTGCTGCCCAGGCCTTCGCTGCCTATGTTAGCCAACTGTTTTCAGGGTTCCAGTAATTCCACCTCGCATAGTGCCCAAGGTGGTACTTCAGCCAAAGCCTTCACCACTGATGGCATAGCCTCAGCAGGCAATCCCCTACTTGGCTGTTTCACCCTCTCACCAAGTTGAGGTGCGGATCGTACTACTAGAGATGTAACAGATGTAACAGGAAGAAAATGAGAGCAAACAATTCCACATACTGGTTCCATATGCTGAATGCTGACAACTTCGCCAACAGCTCCAGACTCGATCAGCTCCCTTAACTTGAGGGCTTGTGCTGTGTATCGCAGAACATGACACACAGCCAACATCACTCCGGCCTCCTTACAAACATCCGCTATCTCTTTACAGTCTTTGTAAGTCACCTTCAAATAAGTAAATGAAAAGTAGATTTTGAACTAATTATAATACTGGTAGTTGATACAGCAACCATTACAGAACAAGCTACACAACAGCACTCACAACTTACATGTCCATCATCTTTTTCTATAGAAAATCATCCCAAACGGATTAATAGTAAGAAATGAACACCTAACCTGTGTCCCACAAAAATTAGCCCAAATGAATATAAAAAAGGACACTTAAATAAAGAAATAATAAAACAACATTTGCTGTTGTTATAACAATTCATCTAAGAAGAGAGATAAAGACAGAGCCAGGGAGAGAGAAACAGATAGTGAAACTGATAGAAAAAGATTTGTAAATTTCACTTTGTAGTAGTTTTTCCAGAAGAGGTGCTTCATAATGTTTGCAAATAAATATGTACAACCAAACACAATCACACAATCACTCAAGCTTGTCAATGCTAGCATCATTCATACAAATTTCAATAGATCAGCAACGTCGCAAATTAATGCAATTTGAAGAATTCTAAAAAAGCTCTGCTGTTATTGAATCGCTGTCATTTCACTTAAACTTCAGCCAAAATATTCTAGAAACCCCAAGACCATGCATCTTAAGAGCACCTGTAGAGACACCTGTGCTACTTTTACCTTTGGCTTTTTTACATAAGCAGATAAGACTTCATACCGCCATCGGTTTCTCCAGCAGGATGTGATAACCTTTCCGGGCAAATGCAATTGCTGGTTCCTGCAAAAACATCAGTCTTACATTTCTATTAATTAGTAAACATTCTCATTCAACAGTCAACATTCCCCTCTTGCAAGCCAATTTATTTATCAAATGGGTGGAAGAAGTGCTGGCTGGGGTAACAAAGTAACCTAGGACTAATCAATTCAGACTTGCCAAACTTGCCACCTGTTGTGGAACTTCGCAACCTGTACAGCCTTTACCCTGGTCTCTATTTCCAATCCGTGAAGCACCACACTTCACATCAGTGTTCTATTCATCCATTTCTTCTAATGCCGCCTGGTCTGTTGCTGTTCTTCCTACTTCATTATAACATTTATAAAAATACTGCATCTGTAAAAATCCACATAAGAACACAACCTTGTGAAGTTGATCCTGTGTAGTAATTAGTGCACAGTCAGCTAACTTCTCGGCTTCTGCAGCCTTTTGCCAGCCTAGGAAAAATCATCATTGCCGTCATAAATTGCAGGCAAACACACCCATGGTGCAACTGAAGATAAGCTGAAAATATGTCTAATCTTTGGCCACAGATATAAAGTAATATAATATGCAGAAAGAGGAAGACTGTCTCGTAATGATGGACTGATGCATGAGAAAGCACAATGTGCATGATTAAATATATGTCATAAAAAGGGACCAGTGGGATCTCTAGTGGCCTCAGAAGGAAGCAATATGGTCATCCCTGCTGACTTCATGATCCCTTAAACTTGAGTGACACACTGGTTTGTTCCTTCTAACATCACAAAACTCAAAAGAAATGAAAGAAATAACATTCAGAAACAGAAGGCCATATAAATATAAATACAAAAAAGTAAACATAAATACAAGAAAAAATAACAAAATAGTTGGTACTGAAAGTAATAAATGTATTTATTATGCGGCACCATCACCCAAGGACTACGGACAGGCATCAATCGCAGATGATGTGCAGCATTTGTCCGTTACGAATTAGTCAGATGTAATTCATTTTGATATTTATATAGCCCTTCTGTAGTATGTGAAAAATACTGGTCACACAGCCAGATAAAAACAGCTTAAGACAAAGTACAGGTACATTACTGACCAATGGAAAAGAAATATTCTAGAAATATGAGCCTGTGAAGAAGAAGTGTAAGTGGTCATGTCATGCGGCTGGGCGGAAAACTCACAGCTGAAGATTCTCTCATCTGGAATGTTGTGAAGTTTCTGGAACTTTTCTTGCAAATGTTTCAGAGGATCAGCCACACCAACAATCTAAAAGACGCACGTTGTAATATATATAAGAAAGTATGTAATGTAATCTAAACTGCACAAATTGCAACTTATACATGTAATGTAACTTAACCAGTCATTTAAGAAGCGCCTTTTGTGATCCATGTAACAAAGTTAAAAACGATGCAATATTCCATACATTTTGTGATCTATCGACCTGCTTGGTTAAAGGTTTGAGAACAGTATATACTGGAACAAGTGTGGCCTTTCACTAATAGTTCTGCAATACAAAGTCAAGTGCAAATTGTGAAACTGCGTTGAGCCATGCAATCTAAAATGTAAGACCTTTTCATCATTAGGTCTCAGCAGATTGATCACATAATCTCAAGAATATGCATCATCTGTGAAAGTTTATAAATCTGCTAAGATATTCTTCTAAAAAATAGGTACGATTTCCTAGTGTTAGCTATCAAACTATAAGTCCTATCTTATGCAGAGTTTTGCAGAATCAGCATTTTCATTTTCAGTTTTTTTATGAATCCCTGCAACTTGAAGTCGTGTGCATTGACTATTATGGAAATGACCCCAAGTCACGTAAATATTCGTCTTAGCCAGATTTTATGGAACTTCATTTATGGCAGCCTCAGAGACATATTAATACACTCCAATTTAATATGCCAATAGACATTCACACCCCTAGACACATCAACTTAGGTTGGATCATAGTCACGATAAACTTTAATTCACGATTTCCAAAAAGCAGCCAGGAAGATACCTACATGTTTCAAAAATCGTTAATTTTTCTACTATCTGCAATACAAACAAGCAGTTTTCACCTAATTATTTAGCAGTTCCAGCCCAATTCAGTGAAGTATCAAACCCAGTTTTAGTTTTTCCCAACTTTGTGAGGGTTTTGTCAGGCATATCCACATCTAAACATAACTAGGAACATACAAAATAACAAAAATTATGGTAAACAACCATGACAACTCAAGTAGACCGCTGTTAATTCAAAAGTGTAACATAGTTTTAAAATTATATAGCACCCTTGTCAGTTTAATGTCCAAACCTGGAACATTTCCGGGTACAAGGTGGCATATGCAGCATAGGATGATCCTCGGCTTCCAGCGCCAATCACAATGGCTGTCACTTTAACCATTCTTGCTTATCCACAACGAAAACTTCAAACACAATGCTCAATTATCTAAAATTAAAAGTGCAAACAAGTAACAACAGAAAAATTAATATTTAAATCATAAATGCATATTTATTTCCATGCATTGCAATAAACGAAATATGGTGATGGATGGAAAAGTTATGCACAAGTTCATATAACACAGATAAACATAGCAGGTGACAGAAGGTGGACAACACACAAACAGCACCCAAGGGCAAGACAATCTGATGATGAGACGACGACGACGATGATGATGACGATAATAATAATAACTAATATATTTATACAGTCCCATAATTATACATACAGGATATATAATTACGGCGTTAAGACAAAAAAAATTTGCATGTAATAGTTAGTTTGTAAGAACATTAAACCCTTTCGCGCACTACTAGTAATGCTTCATATCTATAGATATATGGTCTACTTTACGCTGAGATTACAGAAACATCCGGGTCAACCCGCGTCTGGATTTTCCGCAAATTCAAAGTTGCGGCAAAAAGGCACCAATATTTATAGTAGGCCTCTGTACTTCTCGTTCCTAACTTAGGGACATCGTTAGCAAATGGCTTTGATAGCCTGTTACATTAAGTAACCAAAGTTTAGATTACAAACTAAGAACATTTAAAAATACTTATCATACCAATAACACTGTAAGTACCAGATCGCTTATGATGTAAGATGAAGTTTAACATATCCTTAAATGAATCTAAAAAATAAAATCGGCTAAACTGTCCATTTCACAGGCGTTAAACCCATTCACTCAACTGTGTCATTTATGTTTATTAAATGAAAGTGGGACACGAGATTTCTCGAGATAGCGATAATTTATGCTAAGCGCAAAGATGTTCCCTCATTAACATCTTTGGATGTTCCCTTATTAACATCTTTGGCTAAGAGCGCACATGTTGCGGCTCTTTTGCATTACAAAGAATTGTTTAAAGACTTAAAAGAGTTTTCAGAGAGTCATTTAATATGAACTCTTTGGTTCGAGCGTATGATTCTTGGTGCTACATCGGCAATTAACTAGGCAACGTATACCAGAGCACTGCATTTTTCGATTATATAAAATTGCCTTTAACATCACTGTATTGTTTACCGCTAGTTGCAAAACTCGCAGAGGTATAATTTCGCTGACTTTCAAATGTTTCTAATTAGATTTATGAGGGTTATTTAGAATGTTCTTTTTTGTAAAATATGAACAAATTTAAGCCTCGCCCTCTTGGGTGAATAATTTCCCTGATCATCATCATCGCCTGTTAATTTTATTTCAAATCCTGGAGTGAAAGGAATGTAGAACAACCCTCCTCATATCCAACAGGTTACAGAAATAGGTTCGAAAATTACTTTATTTTCAGCATATTAAAAAAGTGTAAGAAAATCGGTATTAGATATTCTGCAAACTTTTAGTATCGGGGACCGCTCTGTTTTGGCTGTTGCTTTTCGGCGTCGTCCGGGCAGTGACGTTAACTATAGGCGTGGCTTCTGTCAGTGATTGAAGTGAATAAACACGGATTCCAGAAATTCAATTATTTGATTGATGTTTCTATCTTTAGGTGAACGGTGGTACAGATTAGATCAAGCCTTAGTTCAGACGATGAGAAGAAAACCCAAACACTAACTACCGAAAGAGACCCGTGCATTGGCGACCTTAGCCAAGTAAGATATGTTGCAAATGGTGTGAATTCAGAGGTGAAGTTTACCATGTGAGGGAAGTTGTTTTCATTTATCAATGGGATTTGGAAGAATTAATTCGTCCAGAGGACATAAATCTCGAGAGTTGATTATGAAAAATTAACAAGGAAATGGTTAATAAAATATGACTGGGAAATCGGTTTGTCTTTTGCTTATAACGACATTGTACTTCTTACAATATTCGAGAAACCTAAATTAAATTACATTCGCCAGGTGGAGAACTAATATGCAAGATATTCAGCAGATGCAGATGTAAGCCATTCATTGCATGCTATTACACCGACTAATGGCTATTTATTGGTCTGTCGTGGCAATTACAACATTTACTTGCATACAGCAGAGAACATGTATCATTGACCCAGATAAAAACTTATGAAGGCATGCGGCTAAAAGCAGGGTTCGAACATCGGACAAATGGATCATCCAGTCCGTTTGGCCGTCGATGAAAATGGACTTATGTTGGCTGTCAGTCAAAAAAATCGATAGGCAAGAAGGGGTTCGGTTCCAGATAAAGATCCACAAGTCAGGCAGGCAGACAGTCAGACTTATACGGTGGATGTTGTTTGGAATTGGATATGTAGGACAGATAAGGGAAGAACAGGAATCAGGATAGGATCTGCGGAAGAGGAGTCGATACGGTTTCGAGACGTACCTATCGTCTCATCTCGGTCTCGTCGTGGTGAGGTTGGCCAACCTCTGGGTCTCCACTAGGTCTCGAGGAAGGACTTTCACGTCGCGTATCGGTCCTGCCTGTCGCAGTCTCGTGGCAAGTCCCGAGGGTCGATGTTTGTGACACGGTAGCCGATTGGTTCTAGCGGGTTCTAGCTGTAGGCCTATAGGGAATTGAACTAGTTCGTCGTGCACAACTGCTCAGCGCCATCGAGTGATGCTTAGTCGTTACATAGTGGGGGTAATGAATACAGATATAATTGAAATAATGAAAAGTTGCAAAATATTGCAATAGGCCCATTCATGCTACCACGCGCAAGATACGTGGGCCTATAGCCGGATAAAGTTAATCATCATGTGCTATAGAAAGCGCTGTCCATCAGCGCTTAATTGCAGTCCGTTGTTTGTGTTTCTCCTTTCTTGTTCTGTTTGCCAACTAATCACATCTGGTCCCAGTCTACAAACGGAAGCATGGACCTTATCAACCCTGGCGTCGTTCGAGCCGGCTTGACTTCAACATTTAATTCGCTTTCTCGGCCTTGTATTCGTCAGGCCGTTGGCTAATGCTCCAGGAATGGTCAGATCATCGGCGTTAATTTTGATGTCTGTTCTGTAAAGCCCCCCACTTGCCAGTAGACCACACAATGGCACAAATAACAGTAAAAGATCGATAGTCCTGTGTGAATCGCTCCGCCTTCCTCACAACGCCAAAAACCGTAATATTTGCTATTGCTATGTAAATAACTATACAACCATGCAGTGTTAGCATAATTTATTCCGGCCTAACTGCTTGGAGTGGTAGTTTCTGACCCGTGCTGCCTGATCTCCCCGCCAACTGTGCGCAGTCACTCTACCCACATCATAGCTGATTTCAAGAGTTCTGCTTCAGTCGCTCAGTAACGAGGACACTGTATGATATTTAAACTGTGAACAGTCACAAGGCAGCGTTCATTATGCGCTGGGCCACTAGTCGCAGTATGATTGGTGGGCTCCAAGGGGTGCCTCGCTAACTCACGCTCAGTAGGCCTACGTGTGACAAACTGAAGGTGATCACGTATTATCAATACACCAGTGGAATACCAAAACGCGAAATACGTACTAATACAGATAGTGAAAATAATTAGCAATTTTTAAACGGAAGGTATTGCTGATTAGTTGAACGCCAGCTTAACAGACCCTGCGGCTGCAGTATTTTAAAACCAGAAATACCGAATAGGCGGCACCTGTGAACTTCTACGAACCAATTAATTTGTATGTAAAAGCTGCGGCTCGATTTCGATTGTTTGCAAATTCAGCGCTTGAATGAATCATATTAACACTGGCAGCTGGCTTCGTAATGGATTTGGGAGGTAAGATCAGATGTAATACACCTTAAATAGATATGACCTATTCACAAAACTGCTGTAGTTTGTTTATACAGTTAATCGTAATCGTAAATTCGAAATTTCTAAAGCGCTACTTAAAAGCTAATCGCAGGGCACCAGCTTATTCACGAGCGCTGCGTCAAGTCCGTGCGGTTGTCCAAAGATGCCATGTCAAGAACCAAGTCCGGTTGCCAGGAGACCAGAGAGAGGAGGGAATAGGAGGCTAGGGTGGGTTGTGTTTAATGACTTCGTTACACCCTTGGATCATTATCACGTTTTATACGAAATACTTTTAAATCTAGGACTCTTCCAGTCATGCAGAAAGATACAGTTGGGCAACAAAACAACTTTGCACGTTCCATCGTAGTCAGCAAAATCTGGACACACGGTCGCTGTAGAAAAACACGTACACTTACATTTATACTAGAAAGACATAGAAGTTATTTAAAAATTGAAGGTAAGGTAAAGATTGTAAAATAAGATCAGGGCGTACAGTAAGGGGACAAGGTATAGTGTGAGGTGAAACAAGACTTGAGAGCACACGGTAAGAGGTTAATGGTAAGGTAAGTTAATTCAGGTAGTCTAATGTATTCCTTCCAGCATGCCCATATGGGGCCATATGGGATGCAGATTCACACATGAAACCCAAACAGGCCCATCGAACCGATTTTCGCATAGGGGACCCATACAGGGCCAAAATGTTCATGGGCATGCTGGCAGCGATTTAAGGCATGGTAAGGTAAAACAGTTCAAGGAAACACGATGTAAAGTAAATTGAGACGAGGCAAGATAATGCGAAAAGTATATCTGTGTGTACGCCTGTGTGCCTGTCTTTGTAGAAGTCTATCGATTATTTTGAAGCTGCCAATGGTCTATCTAAGTTTATGATATATATCTTTCCACAGTTTAATTCCCGACCCTTCACCCAGCCCTGCAATTTCTGCTTCGTTTGATGACATTCAGTCATGGCAGAAGATTAATTAATTAATCCTCCAAAGCAGGATTATTAATAATATAATAATAATAGTAGTAGTAGTAGTAGTAGTGGTAGTGGTAGTAGTAGTAGTAGTGGCAGTGGTAGTAGTAGTAGTAGTAGTAGTAGTAGTAGTAGTAGTAGTAGTTGTTGTTGTAGTAGTAGTAGTAGTAATAACAATAATGACATTTGATCATCACCATTATTATCAGTTACTGACGCCATCTTGTGGCAGTGAGTGTGACCGGCTTCATTGTTTTCGGTCGTTTGTCAAGTCCAGTGTTTTCGTCATAATTAGTCCCACCAGTCTTGTTTACTTTTGATGAGAAGTTAATTTTAGAGAAGAGTTAACTACGAAAAGTAACAGTTAGCAGCTTCGTTACTTTTTATGTTGTTTCACATATGACTAATGAATTTATTCACTATTCATCTGACGTTGTTGAATTATTTCAGGCCAAAATGAATCAGCAAAACCTGAACCACGGCGACGAAAACTTCGCCATGCAGCCATAGTATGTTGTCGTTACTGTTATTATTGTATTGTTGTTGTGCTAAACTGATTTGTTCTAATTAGTCAAATATAGTTAGCATACCTCATAAATAGTACAGCCCCGACCAAAGTTCCTAAAGGGAGCAATACAAACAGTCACCTGCTTGCATAGATATGCCAGCGCAGGCGTTTGATAACATAGGCCTAATGTAGGAAATACACAAATAGGCCCTATGTGTAATTTAAAGAGGTCTAACGAGCATTATTCTTAGTAATAAAGTGCTGAGATGCAGAGAAGATCGCATAAAAAGTCAAAATAAGAAGAAGAGCGGTCGCTTAAGTTAGCCCTGATAGGAAGCCATGGGTATGGAGTGTTGGCGACTTCACTTTCTTAGCCATGGAATTTTCCGCATTACTCAAATACAACCTGTATTAAATGCTGCGGTTCGGTTATTTGGTTATCAGTGTGGCAATTGGTGGTAAACTAGGTTTGGGTATATTTCCAGTTTCTTGTCGGAGGAAGTTCACTGGTGACCTATGTAAAAGCTCTTGGAGTTTAAGATCTTAATGGGTACGAGTAATTATCTCGCAGACTGTGCTCCATCTTACTTGTATCTAAGGAAACTGTGTCTCGGTCTCATCCGTACCTGGCCGCAGATCACTTCGCCCTGCTGCGCATGTTACCTGGTTGTCCCGCCGGCAAGAACTTCCACAGTCCAGCATCGAAGCTTCGCTGTGGTCGGTCCATCTCTCTGGAATAGGTTGCCTGCCTAACCTGCCTCTTTTTCGTAAGAGCTCGATTGTGATTGTGATGATACGTCGTTAGGTTCGGAGTCTCCGATGGTTTTTCTTTAAGCCGTGCTATCGTTATCGTGCCTGTGATTACGATTAAAAAGGGGGATGGCCACTCCTCTTCATCGAGCTGCCTGATATTCCCATATGACAGTACACGGTCAGTGTTTGTGTGCGTGCGTGCGTTTGTGTGTGTGTGTGTCAGATAAGCCTGCTGTCTGTAGAATTGTGCAGGAGGCTTTTTCTGACTATGACTCACATGACGCTCTGTATCTTGCGTGGTCGGTCTTTCGGCTAGCAGGGAGGAATAGGCGGACAGGCAGCGGGACAATTTCACATGACATGCTGCCAGTAGCGTAACTTCACACTTTGTTCTTTCTTGGCAGATTATCCAAATGAGCCCTCTGGTAAAATTTCCTACATTATTAGGCGCTGAACTTTTCTCTGCCGAAAAAAGTCACGCTGCAGTAAATGTAAATTTATGTACATGGTTTTATATAGGGATCGTATTATCTCGACCCGGCTCATTTTCCAATGAATTGATCGGGTGAGATTCTGCACCACCGCTGCCCGTTTGAATGGAAATCAAATTAGGCCCTATTAAACAATTTGTCACAGCTGTAGATAAGGAGTCGGCAGCCTTCGAGTACCTTCAAGACTGCTTCCCTAAGCTGTCTGAGGCAAAGGTCAAAGCCGGTATCTTCGTCGGACCAGAGATAAAGAAGATACAAGAATGCAAAGAATTCCCCATTAGGTCACTAGCAAGGAGAAAGCGGCTTGGAACAGCTTTGTCGCAGTGGTTAGGGGCTTCCTGGGCAATCAAGGCCGAAAACTCTGCGAAGCTGGTTTGAGGCTCTGGTGAAGAACTACGGCAAAATTGGCTGCTGGATGTCCCTCAAAGTTCATATCCTTGACGCTTATCTTGATAACTTCAAGGACAACATGGGAGCGTACTCAGAAGAGCAAGATGAGCGCTTCCATGAGGGTATACTGGACTTTGAACGTCGCTACCAAGGACGAATATTCATGTATGACGAGAACATCATGGGAGACTACATTTGGGGGTTGATTCGTGAAAGTGATTTACAGTATAATCGTAAATCTAGAAAAACTACTCACTTCTAAATTTTGTGTGGTCATTGGTATAACTGTAGTGTAAATACATGCTAATATTGATTCATGTGTTGTTCTTTCCTGATTTTATATAAACGAAAAGACGCAAATTCGTCATTTTTTCATTGGAAATAGGTAAATCTCAGAATGTTACTGTCCTGGTCACAAAAGCAAAGGTTGTGGAGAATAACAGCCATTTTCTATACTTTTGAGGCATAAAGAAGTAGGAAATAACACTTACTAACCAGAAACAAAAATTGCGTTACACATTGTAATATATATTTTAGGGAAGTGTTATCAAGTTCAAGCTCATTGGGCAAATATTTTTGATATTCAAGCGG
Organism: Norana najaformis; assembly: GCA_964023275.1. Lineage (NCBI taxonomy): Eukaryota > Metazoa > Annelida > Clitellata > Crassiclitellata > Hormogastridae > Norana > Norana najaformis. The sequence goes on from OZ029925.1 coordinate 13,704,439, forward strand.
TAAATTGTCACGCGATATTCTAATAGAAAGTATTTGTGTCTCTATTATTATTTTTTTAAATTTTTACCTGAGGTATTATTATTATTATTATTATCTGGTCGTTTTCTAAAGACCAGTGCAGTGCAGGACACAACGTTTGAGCATCTAGTCCGCTCTATCCCTAAGTCACATGATGACGATTAAATTTGTGTATATCGCATGGGAACTTTAGATTCAAGCCGTATCCATGCAGTGGTTGAAGTTGCTACCACTAGGATTAAATATTCGGTCTCTTTTAACAACGACACAGTCATGCAGAGTTACGGGCTCTCGAGCCAAGCTGTCTCTGGCTTATCCAGCTTCTAGTATATAAGCTTATTTGCTTGATTTGCTTGTTGTCTGAATACATATAACCCCACATTGTCACAGTGTCACATGTCACTGTGTTTTGTAAATTACAGGCTTCTCTTGTGCTTGTAGATTTTCTGGTGGTTGTAGATTTTTCTAGTGGTATTGTCCTTGACAGCCAATCTTTGTGTGTTGGTCGATGTTGGTGAAATACGCGCAAGAGGTCGATTGGTTTATGAACGCGTCAAAAGCTGGAACGCCCGGCCTTCCGCCAGAAGGTCGAGTTCCTATACCTTCCTCGAAGGAGGAAGAAACCTAACGGATGGATTATTTTACGACTACAGTACCCCTACGTTGCGCTTCTTCGCCTACTCTGCATTCTACGACGATCGACCATCTTTGTCGTCGAGTCCTGTCGTACGGATAATTGCAATCAGTGACTCTATCGGCGATTATCTAAGGAGCAACAACAGCTTATTTTGTGTTTTGCGTCACCCTGGGGGAATAGACCGTGTCCCAGTGGAAGCCAATCCAAAAACTTGCGGACCAGGGTATTTGCTGAACTGGGAAGACGCAGAACCGTATGTCTTTACATGTCCAATTTCCGGAGTAGTTCCGGATTGCGTCAGTATTGAGGGTACGGATGGACATCCTACGAATTTGTGCCTAGCGGTTGAGTTCCCAGTTAAACCAAGAGAACAGAAAGAGTTTGCTGTTTGCGTTCCAGTTTCGTACGGTGACTTAAATCCATATCACTTGATAGAGTGGCTCGAAGTTCAGCGGATTCTAGGTATTGGTCTGATTTATGTCTATGACCTCTACATGGGTGACGAAGCACGCAAAGTGTTCCAATATTATGCGCAGAACGAGAGATTTGTCGAATTTCGGAAAATCGATCGCATCTATTCCTTTGAATCTCACGCTCATATACTAGAACTTGCCGCTTCGCTCAACGATTGTCTCTACAGACATATGTACGAAGCGAGGAGGATCGTAGTCAGCGATTTCGATGAATTCATTAAGCCTCGTATGCATAAAGATATTCTCGAACTGGTCGTATACTTAGAACGTACACTAACCTTCAACAGATCACTGCATTACCTGATACGCAATAGTTACTACTTCTTGGAATTGCAACCCGATACTAACGTTTCCAAGTACTTCAAGACTTTGGGGTATAGGAAGAAAGCTCCCGTGAGTCCACCGTTTCACCGAGTAAAGCCAATACTGCTAACTATGGCTTGTACACACATGTTCAGCCACCAGTGCCTTGGTCTCACACCCAGTTATTCCAATCGCGAGCTATTTGAGACGATATCACCGGATATTGCCACCAACCATCATTACAGGATGTGCCCTCTATCGTCGTCAGAGTGCAAAAATGCAATGAGGAACGCTGTACCGGATGACTCGATGTTGATCTTCAAAGACCTTCTGACCTCGAGGGTTCAAGAGAAAATCAACTCAGTTATGGGATCAGTGCCAAAAGATTTCTTTTAATGGTTGACTGCGAGAAAATGAGCTACTGATGCAGCGAGCTACTGAGAGAGTAAACGATCAAGTGAGCATGTGAGGAATATAGTGAGCTAGGAAGCGATTGAGTGAGCTAGTGAGTAATTGAGTGAGCGAGCAATCAGCAGAGTTTCAACTGAATGATTGCAATCGGCCTTGTCGTTGAAAAATGTTACAACAATCTTCCTTGGCATAAATGAATCAATTTAATGCAGGCCATAATGGTAATTGATTTTTGTAAATAAAATTAGAGTTTTATTATATTAATCAGCTAAAACTGTTGAAAATTATAGCATTATTCTTCAAAATTATGGCCTGTGAGTTATTGTTTTAATGAGCTAATTTAATAAGGAGGTTACCCGTTAGAGTTACTGCATGATTTTATTAATTAAACTTAAAGTCGTCGTTTTCAAACAAGACAGGTCTCAACCTTGAGCAGGATAGGGGTCACTCAACTGGAAAGGTCTACGCCTCAATCAGAATCGGAACCCAAGCTACAGGTATATCGAGGAAGAATGTAGAGAGATAGTTGCAGTTGCAAGTAAGATACATGTTTGCGAAATCTCTTCCGGTTCCGATAATAGGAGTCACAACTGCACATAAAATGTAAATGTAAATGTATAGGTTTTATATAGCTATACATTTACATTTACATTTCATGTGCAGTTGTGACTCCTATTATCGGAACCGGATACTCCACAGTAAATAGCATCCATGCCAGTGACAGCTAATATCCTCGGTACCAGTAAACACGAACCTTCTAAGAACGTGGATTCATCAGAGGTAAAGACAACCACGGCTCTGGAAATCATTGACTCCTATTCTGACCGCTTGCTCATCTACATGAATGGCTATTCGTCCATTGAAAGCTTAATTTGGTGCTCTGTGCTTCAAATGTCGATGTTGGGCGAAGCTATTGATTTACCGACCTCGCGTCATTCTAGACGACTGCGCTGACTACCATCCTCCTAAGTTTACTTTTGGTTCTGGGACACATGATATAAAGATGCAGTCGTCTTTAGTGCAACTTGAATCTCAGGCTAGCACGGTCCGTACAGGAGACCTTAAATGGCGTGGCGCCCATTCAAACGGGCAGCGGTGGCGAAGGATCTCACCTGATAAATTAATTGAAAAATGAACAGTTTCTCGGCCATACGGTCCCTATAGAAAACCGTGTACATTTACATTTCACTTAGTGCGTTGACGTCTATCAAGTTTAGGCAATCCGACTGAAAGCCTAAGCTCCTTCTCAAAATTCTGTTTCTTGGCCAAATCCTCATTAAAATAAGAGGCTAGAATTTGTGTAGATCACAACTTAAACCATGTGAGATTAATAGACATTGATCGAGAGATCTGACGAGCTGGCTCAAGAAGGAATGGTCTAGAGGAATACATCAGCTGCCAGCTGATCGAAACGAAACAGTCAATCCACAGATAAATCACGACAGAATGGTAAGAAAGTTGAAACAGAAGATCAATTTAACGCATGAGGTTACCACGGGTTTGAACCAGAACTGGAAAATATGATCAATCATTATGATATTTGCGCCCAAGATCGAAAGACGTACTGGGTGCCAGTGCTATGGGAAGTTTAAGCGAAATGTCTATTTGCATAAACTTCACTGTCACCCAGACCGCAAATGCGAAATATGCTTAGCCTTGGAAACAGCTGCAGTACAGGCGTAACTACCTGTTGGACTGTCCAGAAGCGGCGGAGGATAATGAACAGTGGGAATGAGGTCAAAAGTGAGGCGTCTGAGCGCTCGGAGGACGAAACGCACTAGACTTCCCGACTATAGGTATTGGGAGCGTCCTAAAGCCCTCTAGCTGAGGATTTTGGAACACATGATGTCTAATCGCACGACAAAAACGACTCTTTCAAGTTCTGATTTGACTAATATTGTCGACCGTGTTAAAAATTAATTCGTTAATTAATTAAATTAATTAACTAAGTTATTTATTTAATTAATTTAATTAAGTTAATTAAAAAATTTATTCGTCCAGAGGACATGAATCTCGAGAGTTGATTCATATGAAAAATTAACAAGGAAATGGTTAATAAAATACGATTGGGATTCGGTCTGTCTTTTACTTATAACGACATTGTACTTTTTACAATGTTCGATAAACTTAAATTAAATTATATTCGCCAGGTGAAGAACTAATATGCAAGATAAATTCTTCAGCATATGCAGATGTAAGCCATTCAATGCATGTTATTACACCGACTAATGGCTATTTATTGGTCTGTCGTGACAATAACAACATTTGATTGCGTATTGCATAGAACGTGTATCGTAGACCCAGATGAAAAACTCACGAAGGCTTGCGGCTAAAAGCAGGGTTCGAACGTCGGACAAATGGATCATCCAGTCCGTTTGGCCGTCGATGAAAATGGACTTATGTTGGCTGCCAGCCAAAGCAAAATCGATAGGCAAGAAGGGGTTCTGTTTCAGGTCAAGATCCAAAAGCCAGTCAGCCAGACGGTGGATGGTGTTTGGAATTGGGGATAATTTGGATAAGGGGAAGAAGAGGAAACAGGATAGGATCTGCGGGAAAGGAGTCGATAAGTTTTCGAGACGTACCTATCGTCTCGTCTCGGTCTCGTCTTGGAGAGTTTCGCCAACATCTGGGTCTCCACTAGGTCGCAGTTTCTTGGCAAGTCCAGAGAGTCGATGATTGTGACACGGCAGCCGATTGGTTCTAGCGGGTTCTAGCTGTATGCCTATAGGGAATTGAACTAGTTCTTCATGCACAACTGCTCAGCGCCATCGAGTGATACTTAGTCGTTACATAGTGGCGAGTAATGCATAGATACATAGTCGTTACATAGTGGCGAGTAATGCATTGGCCTACAGAGATAATAGAAATAATGAATAGTTGCAAAAACGCGCAGGATACGTGGGCCTATAGCCGCATAAAGTTAATAATCATATGCAGGGAAGGCGCTCACAAATGATGCAAATAATAGTAAACAATGGATAGTCCTATGTGAATCGCTTTCCCTCCCTCACAACACCAAATACCGTAATTGTCCAGAGTTGTTATTGCGATGTAAATAACTACGCCATCATGCAGTGTTAGCATAATTTATTCCGGCCTAATTGCTTGGAGTGGTGGTTTCCGCTGAAATAACGAGGACACTGCGGGCATTTAGATGGAAGCAGTCACAAAGGAAAGTTCATTACCTGCTGGGCCACTAGGCGCAGTATGATTGATGGGCTCCAAGGGATGCATCGCTAATTCACGCTCATTACGTGTGACAAAGAGAAGAGGATCACTTATTTTCAATACACCGGTGGAATAACCAAAACTTCGATCGCGAAATATGTCCTAATGCAAACAGTGGAAATTATTAGCAATTTTTCAACGGCAGGCATTGCTGATTAGTCGCACGAAAGCTTACTAGACCCTGCGGCTGCAGTATTTTAAAGCCAGAAATATCGAACAGGCGGCACCTGTGAACTTCTACGAACCAATTAATTTGTATGTAAAGGCTGCGGCTCGATTTCGATTGTTTGCAAAGTCAGTGCTTGAATGAAATATATTAACACTGGCAACTGGATTCATAATGGATTTTGGAGGTAAGATCATATGTAATACAACGAGACACCACATGGGGCCACCTTAAATAGATATGACCTATTCACAAAACTGCCGCAGTTTGCTTATACAGTTATTCGTAATCGTAAATTCGAAATTTCTAAAGCGCTACTTAAAAGCTAAGCGCAGGGCACCAGCTTATTCACGAGCGCTGCGTCAAGTCCGTGCGGTTGTCCAAAGATGCCATGTCAAGAACCAAGTCCGGTTGCCAGGAGACCAGAGAGAGGAGAACAAGAGGCTAGGGTGGGTTGTGTTTAATGACTTCGTTACACCCTTGGATCATTATCACGTTTTATACGAAATACTTTTAAATCTAGGACTCTTCCAGTCATGCAGAAAGATACAGTTGGACAACACAACAACTTTGCACGTTCCATCGTAGTCAGCAAAATCTGGACTCAGAGTCGCTGTAGAAAAACACGTACACTTACATTTATACTAGAAAGACATAGAAGTTATTTAAAAGATGAAGGTAAGGTAAAGATTGTAAAATAAGATCAGGGCGTATAGTAAAGAGACAGGGTATAGTGTGAGGTCAAGCAAGACATGATAGTACACGGCAAGGCGTTTATTTTAAGGCTCAAGAAGGTAAGTTAACTCGGGTAGTCTAATATATTCCTTCCAGCATGCCCATATGGGGCCATATGGGACACAATTGCCCATGTATATGCCCATATGGGGCCATATGGGATGCAGATTCACATATGAGACCCAAACATCGGACCCATTTTCGCATGGGAACCATACAGCGCCAAAATGTTTATGGGCATGCTGGCAGCGAATTAAGGCATGGTAAGGTAAAACCGTTCAAGGAAACATGAGGTAAAGTAAATTGAGATGAGCCAAGATTATGCGAAAGGCCTATGAGTGTGCACGTCTCCGAGCCTGTCTTTGTAGAAGTCTATCGATCATTTTGATGCTGCCAATGGTCTATCTAAGTTTTTGATATATATCTATCCACAGTTTGATTCCCAACCCTTCACCCAGCTTTGTAATTTCTGCTTTGTTTGATAACATTCAGTCATGAGAGAAAATTAATCAGTTAATCCTCCAAAGCAGGATTACTAATAACATTAATAACAATTTTCATGATAATGATCATCACCATTGTTTTCAGTTACTGATTCCATCTGGTGGCAGTAGGCCTAAGTGTGACAGGCTTCATTGTTTTCGGTCGTTTGTCAAGTCCATTGCTTTTGCCATAATTAGTCCCAGCCTTGTTTACTTTTGATGAGAAGTTAAATTTAGAGGTGAGTTAACTACGAAAAGTAACAGCAGCTTTGTCACTTTATTGCATTGTTTCTTGCTCTTTAACATCTGACCTATGAATTTATTCACTATTCATCTGACCTTGTTGAATTTTCAGGCCAACATGAATCAGCAAACCCTGAAACACGGCGACGAAAACTTCGCCATGCAGCAGTGGTATGTTGTTGTTACTGTTTTTATTGTTGTTGTGCTAAACTTCTTTGTTCTTATTCATATAGTGGGCATATCTCATGAACAGTAAACAGCGCCGACCAAAGTTCCTAAAGGGAGCACTACAAACAGTCACGTGCTTACATACATAGGCCAGCGCAAGGTTTTTCCCCAGTGATAACGTAGGCCTGAAGAAATAAATACACAAATAGGCCCTATGTGTAATTTAAAGAAGGCTAACGAGCATTATTCTTAGTAATAAAGTGCTGAGATGGAGAGGAGATCGCATAAAAAGGCAAAATAAGAGAAGATTTGTCGCTTAAGTTAGCCCTGACATGAAGCCATGGGTATGGAATGTTGGCGACTTCACCTTCTTAGCCATGGAATTTTCCGCATTACTCAAATACAATCTTTATTAAATGCTGCGGTTCGGTTATTTGGTTATCAGTGTGGCAACTGGTGGTAAACTAGGTTTTGGTAAATTTTCAGCTTCTTGTCGGAGAAAGTTCACTGTTTACCTATGTAAAAGCGCATTGAGTTTAAGATCTTAATGCGTATGAGTAATTATCTCGCAGACTGTGCTCCATCTGATCTCAGGGAACTGTGTCTTGGTCATATCCGTACTTGGCCGCAGGTCATTTCGCCCTGCTGCTCATGTTACCTGGTTGTTAATTCCACAGTCCAGCATCGGCGCTTCGCTGTGGTCGGTGCATCTCTCGATTGCTGCTAACCTAAATAACTTGGTCTTTCCCGGCTTTTTTCGTCAACGCTCTGTTGTGATTGTGATGATGCGTCGTCAGGGTCGGAGTGTTTCCGATGAGTTTTTCTTTAAGCTATCGTTATCGTGCCTGTGATTACGATTAAAAAGGCTGATGTCCAGCCCTCTCCTTCTAGCTGCCTGGTATTTCCAACTGGCAGTGCACGGTCAGTGCGTGTGTTGTGTCAGATAGGCATGCCTGTTTGTAGAATCGTGCGTGAGGCTTTTTATGTTTACGACCCACATGACGCTCTGTATCCCGCATAGTCGGTCGGCTAGCAGGGAGGAATAGGCGGATACGCTGCAGGAAAATTTCACACGACATGCTGCCAGTAGCGTAACTTCAGACTTTGCCCTCTCTTTGCAGGTTATCCAAGTGAGCCCTCTTGTAAAATTTCGTACATTATCAGGCGCTGAGCGGGCCCCCTCTTTCCCCTGCCGAACCATAGTCACGCTACAGCGTGCTAGGAATTAAATGTAAATGTACACTGTTTTTTTTATAGGGACCGTATGGTCTCGACCCTGCTCATTTTCCAATGAACTGATCGGGTGAAATCCTACACCACCGCTGACCGTTTGAATGGGTGCCACGCCATTTAAGGTCCACGGACACGGACCGTGCTAGCCCGAGATTAAAGTCTCTTAAGTAAGCCATTATCAGTATGCGAACCGACATCTTCACGCACAGAGGCGCCTTGATGTACGCTTTGACCCATGAGCTAATGAGGCGATAAAAATAAATAATATATATTTTAGGGAATGGTATCAAGTTCAAGCTCATTGCGCAAATATTTTTTGATACTCAAGCGATATGTTGTCACGCGATATACTAAACGAAAGAATTTGTGTTGTTGTTATGTATTATTATGTAAATATTATTTGATACATGCACATATTATTTATATGTACTACGGCGCTCTATAAATCGTCTTAATAATAATAATAATAATAATAATATAATATTAATTTTTAAAAATAATAATAATGGCCCTCGATCAAGATGGCGGACTATGTTTTCGTGGCAGGCGATTTGGTTTTAAACTTCACTTTGCACACTCCTTAACGTTCTGCTCAAAGGTTCTCAAAGGCTGACATTCACGCAGTTCTGTTGGTCGGTTGTTTTGTCAGGTATTTTCAGGTTTTTCTTGTTTATTTGACTCGGTAATTGATGAGGCTTATTCAGGTCCATTTCCTGTCGTACTTGTTTGACTGACACGCCTCCCCGTCGGTTTATCGCCTAGGTTTCTGTTTAAGACACTTGGTCTTTCGGTTTTCACTTTCAGCATTGCGGGGGACTCGTTTCTCCTCTTTTTTGTGACTCCTAGACTGTTTGCATGTTTTCTGGGAAAGGAACCGAGAGAGACGACGTTTGTCGTCCTCTGCTGTGTCTTCGCAGAAGGCACACGGTACATGCAGTAGTTGCCGGGCCATTCGACTCTTACACAACAGAACGGCTGCGTACATTTACATGGACCACGCAATAACCAATGTCCGGGTTCACGAAAGCCCCCCTTGGAAAGCCTTATAAACCCTATTAACCAAAATGTCTCTGCAGCCGCAGACACGGACAGGTTGAAGCCATCACCATTGGTGGATGTGGATGACAAAGAGGACTTATCCTACAAAAGCCAGGACCTGCAAAAAGATGTTAATACACATACCTTGACTCATCCAACTTTATCAGGCAGAATACTTAAGCATATTCCTAAAGCAGCTAGAACTTGTGTAGGGAAGTTACTCATAGAAATCATCAATAAGATCGTGGCAGACCCCATGAATTTTGACTCATGGCAAACCATACTCTCTTTTTCAGCCATAATATTGGAACAACCAACTAGGGGAGGCAAACGTCACAATTTGACCTCCACCATTAAACGCCGAGTGGAGAGTTTTTATGATGATTGGACTACTAAATTAATGGAAATTTTTTCTCCTGAACCAACTGTTAGGGTACATCAAAAATCTAAACTGAGTAACGAGCAAGCTATAGCGGCAGCTGTTTCCTCGAAGCTCGAAGATGGTAATATAAGGGCAGCGGTCAGAATCCTGTGTTCAGAGGATAAGCCTGCGCCGGTTAATAAGGATACCTTTGAAGAGCTTTCGATCAAACACCCAGCGGGGTGCCCCATCATACCTCCCACCACAAAGGTAACCCCATTCCAAACAACTTCGGACTAGGTACATAGTAACATCCTCTCGTTCCCCGCAGGTTCGGCGGGGGAACCTGATGGCCTGCGTCCCCAGCACGTCAAAGATTTAATGAATTGTAAAGAAATAGGTCCTGAATTGTGTTCGAGTCTAGCAGCATTAGTTAACCTTTTGTTAGCAGGCTCCTGTCCAGCGGACATTCAATCTATACTTTTTGGTGGCACCCTGTTCGCGTTAAGTAAAAAATCGGGTGGCTTGAGTCCAATTGTAATTGGCTACTATTGGCGTAGGCTGGCCTCCAAGTGCGCAAATAAGTTTGCCCTATCTAGAACTTCAGCATTCTTTGGTAGTAAACAGGTAGGAGTGGGAACCCCCGGAGGTGGGAAGGCTGCAGTGCACTTGGTTAGGCGGCTTTTAGAAGACATGCCAGATGGCTCGACAATGGTTAAACTTGACTTTGCTAACGCATTTAATATCTTGTACAGAGATCACATGCTGAACTCATTAGCAGACATCCTTCCGAAGTTACTACCGTTTGTCAAGTAGCCTACGGTTCTGCCACGGAACTAAAATTCAGCCATTTCTCCATTTCTTCTGAAGTAGGCCCGCAGCAGACCCTTTGGGCCCACTCTTGTTTTGTCTCCCATTACAGCAGATCTTGGAACAGTTATCTTCGGACCTGGTGATAGGATACTTGGACGACTTATCCCTGGGGGGCGATGCACCCACAGTGGCAGCTGACGTAAGTTTCGTAGAACAGGCGTGTGATTCTTTAGGCCTCCGGCTTAATCATACAAAATGCGAAATTATTTCACATTCACCGTTTGCGAATAGCCATGCTTCTTTGAGTAGCTCCACTCAAACCAAACCGGAGAGCGCTGTACTATTAGGAGCGCCACTATGTACTGCAGAGGCTCTTTCTACCTGCTTGGAGTCTCGTTGTGCTGAACTTTCGCTGGCAATTTCCAGATTGTTGACCATAGCTAAACATGATGCCTTAGTGCTCCTCAGGACCACATTTAGTTCACCCAAGTTATTGCACACTTTGAGATGTTGCCCGTGTGTGGGTCACCCGTTACTGGAGAGGTATGATCTGCTGCTTCGTGAAGGCTTTGTCTCTATTTTTAATTTGACCCTCACAGACCATCAATGGCTTCAGGCCTCCCTCCCCATTAAAGCTGGAGGTTTAGGCCTACGCTGGGTGTCTTCGCTTGCGCTACCCGCATTCTTGGCATCCGCTGCAGGCACTCAACCGTTGCAAACTGCCATTCTTCACAAAGGCCAAGTATCACCCGATTTTCATCTCAACACTATGGTGGAACATTGGTGTGCACTCACCATGACTCCACAACCTAATACTCATCTCTGGCAGAGACAATCCCAATGGGATAAACCTCTATACGAGATATCAAAAACTACACTTATTACCAATAATAACGACGCGTACCACCAGGCACGTCTAAAGGCGGTGTCATCGCCTCATGCCGGGATTGGTTATTTGCCCTCCCCATTAACTCAATCGGTCTTCGCCTGGATGACGAAGCCGTACGTATAGCCGTAGGTCTCCGTCTCGGAGCTATCCTATGTCAACCACATAATTGCACATGTGGAGCTCTGGTGACTGCTGAGGGGTCGCATGGTCTCTCTTGCCGTTTGGGACCCGGCAGAATGGCACGTCACGCTTGTCTCAATGACCTTATTCACAGAAGTCTGACTCGAGCGGGCTTCCCATCAGTGAAAGAACCTACGGGTCTCTCTAGAACAGACGGCAAGAGACCGGATGGCCTTACCCTGATTCCTTGGCGTTCGGGGCGCAGCCTCCTATGGGATGTCACCGTGATTGACACGCTTGCACATTCTTACTTACAGGCAACCTCTGTTACAGCAGGAGGCGCAGCTGAATTGGCGGCCGATAGAAAAACTTTGAAATATGATCATCTCACTAATGCATACCACTTTGTCCCTCTGGCCTTTGAGACTTTAGGCCCCATCAATGGTTTGGGTATGACCTTTCTCACAGACTTGGGGCGTATATTGTCCCTCATATCCGGAGATGGTAGAGAAACAGGTTACCTTTTTCAACGTTTGTCTATAACATTACAGCGTTTCAATGCAGTCGCCTTCCACGGTACATTTGTGGTGCCGAATCGAGACGAAGATTAGCCGTTCCAGAATCCCTCTCTCTCTTTTTCTCCGGAAATTTTTGAACAACCAAGGGATTACACTTACCTTGGTAAAAAAAAATAATAATAATAATAAGATTATTATTATTATTATTATTACTTCTATTACTACTACTACTACTACTACTACTACTACTATATATTATTATTATTATTATTATCATTATCATTATTATTGTTGTTGTTATTTTTATTATTTATTATTATTATTATTATTATTATTATTATTATTATCATCATCATCATCATCATCATTATTATTGTCTGGCCCTTTCCTTCAGCACTGAGCAGTGCAGAACACAACGACTGAGCATCTAGTCCGCTGGATCCCTAAGTCACATGATGACGATTAAATTTGTGTATATCGCATGGGAACTTTAGATGCAAGTCGTATCCATGCAGTGGCTGAAGATGCTACCACTAGGATTAAATATTCAGTCTCTTTTAGCAACGACACATGCAGAGTTATGCGATCTCTCGAACCAAGCTGTCTCTGGCTTATCCAGCTTAGAACTAGTAAATATTCGCCTGATTTGCTAGCAGTCTGTATACATATAGACCCACATTACCACAATGTCACAAGTGACTGTGTTTTGTGATTTACAGGTTTATCTTTTGCTTGTAGCTTTTTCTGGTGGTTGTAGGTTTTTCTGGTGGTGTTGTCCTTGGCAGCCAATCTTTGTGTGCTGGTCAGTGTTGGCGAAATACGCGCAAGAGGTCGATTGGTTCATGAACGCTTCAAAAGCTGGAACACCCGGCCTTCCGCCAGAAGGTCGCATTCTTATACCTTCCTCGGAGGAGGAAGAAACCTAACGGATGGATTATTTTACGACTACAGTACCCCTACGTTGCGCTTCTTCGCCTACTCTGCATTCTACGACGATCGGCCATCTTTGTCGTCGAGTCCTGTCGTACGGATAATTGCAATCAGTGACCCTATCGGCGATTATCTAAGGAGCAACAACAGCTTATTTTGTGTTTTGCGTCACCCTGGGGGAATAGACCGTGTCCCAGTGGAAGCCAATCCAAAAACTTGCGGACCAGGGTATTCGTTGAACGGGAAATATGCAGAACCGTATGTCTTTACATGTTCAATTTCCGGGGTAGTTCCGGATTGCGTCAGTATTGAGGGTACGGACGGACATCGTACTAATTCGTGCCTAGCGGTTGAGTTCCCAGTTAAACCAAGAGAACAGAAAGAGTTTGCTGTTTGCGTTCCAGTTTCGTACGGTGACTTAAATCCATATCACTTGATAGAGTGGCTCGAAGTTCAGCGGATTCTAGGTATTGGTCTGATTTATGTCTATGACCTCTACCTGGGTGACGAAGCACGCAAAGTGTTCCAATATTATGCGCAGAACGAGAGATTTGTCGAATTTCGGAAAATCGATCGCATCTATTCCTTTGAATCTCACGCTCATATACTAGAACTTGCCGCTTCGCTCAACGATTGTCTCTACAGACATATGTACGAAGCGAGGAGGATCGTAGTCAGCGATTTCGATGAATTCATTAAGCCTCGTATGCATAAAGATTTTCACGAACTGGTCGTATACTTAGAACGTACACTAACCTTCAACAGATCACTGCATTACCTGATACGCAATAGTTACTACTTCTTGGAATTGCAACCCGATACTAACGTTTCCAAGTACTTCAAGACTTTGGGCTATAGGAAGAAAGCTCCCGTAAGTCCACCGTTTCACCGAGTAAAGCCAATACTGCTAACTATGGCTTGTACACACATGTTCAGCCACCAGTGCCTTGGTCTCACACCCAGTTATTCCAATCGCGAGCTATTTGAGACGATATCACCGGATATTGCCACCAACCATCATTACAGGATGTGCCCTCTATCGTCGTCAGAGTGCAAAGATGCAATGAGGAACGCTGTACCGGATGACTCGATGTTGATCTTCAAAGACCTTCTGACCTCGAGGGTTCAAGAGAAAATCAACTCAGTTATGGGATCAGTGCCAAAAGATTTCTTTTAATGATTGACTGCGAAAAATGAGCTATCGATGCAGCGAGCTACTGAGAGAGTAAACGATCAAGTGAGCATGTGAGCAATATAATGAGCTAGGAAGCGATTGAGTGAGCGAGCAATCAGCAGAGTTTCAACTGAATGATTGCGATCGTCCTTGCCGTTACAACTTTGATCAAATGTTACAACAAACTTCCTTGGCACTATAATTGAAGCAATTGAATGCAGCACATACTGGTGATTGACTATATAAGCTAAAATTATAGTTTTATTATATTAATAATATATATATAAATAAGCTAAAATGGTTGAAAATTATAGCATTATTCTTAAAAATTATGGCCTGTGAGTTTTTATTTTAATAAGCTAATTTTATAAGGAGGTTACTCGTTAGGGTTACTGATTTTATTAATTAAAATCAAAGTCGTCGTTTTCAAACAAGACAGGTCTCAACCTTGAGCAGGATGGAGGTCACTCAACTGGAAAGGTCTACGACTCAGTCAGAACCCAAGCTACAGGTATATCGAGGAAGAATGTAGAGAGATAGTTGCAGTTGCAAATAAGATACATGTTTGCGAAATCTGTTCCGGTTCCGATAATAGGAGTCACAACTGCACATAAAATGTAAATTTAATGTATAGGTTTTATATAGCTATACATTTACATTTCATGTGCAGTTGTGACTCCTCTTATCGGAACCGGATACTCGACAGTAAATACCCTCCATACCAGTGACAGCTAGGGCCTAACATCCTCGGTACCAGTAAACACAAACCTTCTAAGAACGTGGATTCAGTAGAAGCAAACACAACCACGGCTCTGGAAATTATGGACTCATTCATTGAAAGTTTACTTTGGCGCTCTGTGCTTCAAAGGTCAATGTTGGGCGAAGCTATTGAGTTACGGACCTCGTGTCATTCTACAGTTTACTTCTGCTTCTGGGACACTTGATACAAAGATGCAGTCGTCTTTAGTGCAACTTGAATCTTAGGCTAGCACGGTCCGTACACGAGGACCTTAAATGGCGTGGCGCCCATTCAAACGGGCAGCGTGGCGAAGGATCTCCCAGATAAATTCATTGAAAAATGAACAGGTTCTCGGCCATAGGGTCCCTATAGAAAACCGTGTACATTTACATTTCACTTAGTGCGTTGACGTCTATCAAGTTTAGGCAATCCGACTGAAAGCCTAAGCTCCTTCTCAAAATTCTGTTTCTTTGCCAAATCTTCATTAAAATAAGAGGCTAGAATTTGTGTAGATCACATCTTACGCCATGTGAGACTAATGGACATTGATCGAGAGATCTGACGAACTGGCTCATCAAGAAGGAATGCTGAAAGTCGCCATAGACGTCTACATCAGCTGACAGCTGATCGAAACGAAACAGTAAATCTACAGATAAATCACGACAGAATGGTAAGAAAGTTGAAACAGAAGATCAATTTAACGCATGAGATTACAATGGGTTTGAACCATACCTGGGAAGTCGGATTATACATTATAATATTTGCGCTCAAGATCGAAAGACGTACTGGATGCTAGACTACGCTATGGGAAGTTTAAGCGAAGGCCCTCTAGCCGAGGATTTTGAAACACATGTCTAATTTAACTGCACGATAAAAACGACTCCTTTTCAAGTTGTGGCTTGACTAATAAGGTCAAACCCCCAAAGTTGAGGTCATACTCCGCAGCAAGATCCCATACGCTCAGAAATCAAGTAGCCTAACCCTCGCGGATACTTCGGCTCCGCCGCCTATGGAACTGCAAACCCGGCTGAACTGAATAGCTTAAGTGGAATAAGGATGCTACAGTCTTCAGATTGTCGTAATGTATTAAAATCAAACAAACTCAGTCATACAGTTATCTTGTGTCAACAACTTGTCTTGTCCATTTCGAATCGCCCAACTAAAACGTCATTCATAGCATAGAGAACAACAAAATTGCCAATGCACCGGCTATAACTCCAGAGGCAATCACACGCTTGCCGATGTTGACGAGTAGGCCCTATCTCGTTGATATTAAGACTTTTAATAAATTAATTTATTATTACTTATGAAATTTATCACAATCTGAGACACCTTCCCTATGCGAGGACTGAGCCAAATGGCCTTGCAAAACCCTACTACATGCTTCAGATCATCGCCCCGAAATAGGCCTACCAAGAGTTACGTAGGCCCACGGATGGAAACGGGGAAAGAATAAATATCACCAAGCTTGAGTAATGCTGTATAGGGCTTGCCTCCATCATCCTGCTAATCAGGAACTGGGGTTGAGTAGCCGGCTTCCAACATCCCAAAAAAGTTCAACATACATGTAATTCAACCGACTGTAACAAAACTAATGAACACAGAAGGAACATTCTTAGGGGTCTATTTCGTAGGCCTGTTGCAAAGCCATGTTTTGATTCATTCGAATGATCCCTCCCCATCGTCGGTCTTTGATACGAGGCTTACGTAGTTAAATAGGAGTTATACGCGGACGCAACAGAAATTACTAATTGCAATTACTACAAGGAGTCACTTTGCTTACTTATTTACTAAATAAAGAAGTAGAAATAGTTCGAAATGTCAGTGTTTTCATCAATGAGCGTCGTTGATCAGATTTGCGCATGGTTTTAACAATTATTATTGTCTAATTGTGTGAATTGTGTGTTAGGATATTCGAAATTTCAAGCATTTAAGTATTTATTGTTGAAATGTCTTTAGTAGATCAGACATTAAGTCCTTCCACGATTGCAACAGACGTTCTCAAGTCCGCTGTGTGCGGTATTCTTCTCGAGCATGGATTCACTTCGGCCACGGACAAAGTCATAGGGATTCTGGTTGGATTGCTCGAAGAATGTAAATATTGCTTTAATAATATCAATAACCTAATTATAATAATAACGTTTTAGGGATAGCTAAATAAATTACGGTACATCTCGAGAAACGGTCTCTTGTCGCCGTCCTTATGAACATAGGTTGCGAAGGAATTAGAGCACTGCACTCTATTGGGACTCCCAGTAAATAGGTTAGTGAGTAATCATTAAGTAACGGACTAACAGGGTTTTAAAATGCATTCATTGGTGACAACAAATGAAGAAGTCACGGAGTGACACCAAGTTTTTCAAAATATTACTATTGGTATCAGCGAATTGGTATCAACATGAGTAGATAAACTGAAGAACAGTCTTATAAGCTAACTCCCAGAGGCAACCACATGTATGAACTGTTAGTGACTTAAGTTTCTTAGCTGTGATGTGTGAGGGGGCGGACGACCGTTTCTGACCCATGCTGCCTGATCTCCCCGCCAACTTTGTAGTCATTGTGCTCATTTCATAGCTGATGTCATGAGTTCTGCTTTAGTTTTGGTCAAGTTGTGTCGTTTGACGAAGGCATATGGTGAAAATTCCTGTCGCAGCCAACCATTAGTCGATGATGTGATAATCGCAGCAGTTGAAATGGGTAAGAATGTTTTACTGTAGTCTGCTGTGAATGGGACTATTCCGTTATTCCATAATATCTGATGGAATGCATGCTTAACTCCAGGATTAGTTGTCTTTGGGGTTATTCATTTGTTCAATCATTCATTTGTTCAGAGCAGTTATATTGCACCTCTTCAAGATATTAACTCACACATTCCCAGCTCAGCCCCGACAAACGAGATCAGTTTTCATGTGTCAGTTTTATTCCTTCTTACTTCAGGGACAATCATTCATTGTGTGTTACAAGGCTCGACAATTCATTTCAGATAGATTAATCATAGTAAGACGATTTATAAAGTGCTGTAGTACGGCCAAGGTAAAAACAGGGCATTGTACTTCTAAGGTCCTGTACAGCTATTTGCTGACTGCAGACATGACTGGGATTGAAACTCTGGATCTGCATGTGGAAGGAAATGCATTACCCATCTGCTGATTCATTTAACAAATTTTACTTTGATTCATTGAGTGGTGTCTTCACCTTTTCAATTACTTTATTGTCTTCTCACTGCAGTTGTCCCCTGTTTATTACCTGTACTGCTATCATTGTTGTTCCAGTATAACAGTAATTTTTCTTACAAGTGCAAAGTGGCAATAACATTTTTATAGCGCTACTGAGGGTTCTTAGAGGTGTTATATTAAAATCGAGGGACATGCGTGCATGCTCAAATACCCACATTTTCTCTTTCCTAAGACCTTAGAGGTCACAACAGGGTGAACTTCTTATTTCCTGTAACCTTACAATTGAGCATAGGATCTGTGTGTATGTATCAAGACAGTTAATGTACCATCTTTTAAGTACCTCATGAGAGTGTTGCAGTTAGTTTCTCTTGCCTTAGGGCCACTGGGCTTGAAATAAGGTCACTATAACCGGGCTTGAAATAGGTCACTACCTCATTTATACATTATGGGTGGTGCAAACACTGGGCTTTCAGAAAAACTTTATTATGGGTAATTTGCAAATCACAGACTGATCTGTAAATGTGGTTATGTTATAATTTCTGAAAGGTATTGATGTACAGTCGTTGGTAGCCTATGGAAGAAGACCATACAAAATAACACTTCCAAACTGTAAGTATCCTGTCATTTGATCATTTACCTCTTTTGTAATTTTTAATTTGTATTTTGTAATTGCACATTCCTATGTTGTCTTTTCAAGAAAACTCCTCAGAGGTATGTCTTACCTGACAACACAGGATCACGATCAAAAACAATGATCTTCAACCGCTGGCAAAACAGAGCAGCAGTTTCGCTTGTGGTAGAATTGTCAAAATACCAGTGTTGTCCTGATTTTGTTGATACACTACATTACATTATGACCTATATACTGTGGCCAGAATGGTGTATGGTAGTTTAGTGGTTAACATGCTGGACAGTTAACTCAGATGTTGGGCTTCAAACCCTTTGCTTTAGATATTCCACAATTTTGATTCCATCAGGACCCCCTAGCAAACTGAGCTATAAGTGAGTAAACTGTCACTGGGAAAATCAGATTGTGAGGAAGAGCACTGACCACTAGCTGTGACATACTGAGGCTAAGGAAATGACATCGTTTCATAAATTATACTTCATGGGTTGCCTCATGGAACCATTCTGCTGCATTATGCAATGTGTCAATAAACTGAAGGAAAAAACTACAAGCTTCAGTATTAGATTAGATGCAGAGTAAATGGACTTTCAGTTTAATGTATCTTTCTTGTTTTGTTCATGTTTCAGTACTACCAAGTCAACCATCTCCAGAGCCAAGGCGATTTCATCTTGGTACACAGTTGCCTCGCCCGTCCTACATTCCTGACTACTTACCAGAATTCCCGGATGCTCACTGCTACATCCGCACTCCAGTTAGTTTAAGAGTTTTTTAACTGTTACAGAAAAGCACTGCAGAAATTAGATTAGATTAGTGTTACATTTCTGTTGCTAAGGCCATGCCCCTAAAACAACTGCATGTTATACATGCAAAATATGTGTTTATTTGTGGCAGATTGGTACTAACTTTATGACTCTAGCGAGCACAGGAAGTGGAGAAACACTGAGCTCATTCAGTTCTGGAATGGGTAAGAGGTTCAGGAAATGCTGAGCCTTATGGGCCAACTCAGCTGACCATTCCTCTGGGCTTGGTTACTGAGTGTTGGGAGGTTAAAAAGGAATTTTATGCAGGACCATTTTCTTAGGAGTTTCTGCTTTTCTGTATACAGTGTGTTAAGGGTAAAAAAAAGGTTAGAGATAACACTCTTATTTACAAGCCTCGGTGGTAACTTATCGGAAATGTGTTTCTGAAGTCAAAGGATCTTTTGGCTGAGGCACACATACAACCATAGCAATCCAATAACAGGACACCATTTAAACCTCCCAGCTTGTGCTGCTTCTCACTCCTTTACCAACCAATAGAGGAAGGAGGGCTGAAGGTGTTGCATTTACCTGTTTGACTCTAACACTGTCACCTGGATTTTCAGACGCATGCAGCACCTGCCAGTGGCTACCAAAACATCCGTGAGCTCAGTGCTGTTCAGAAGCGTGACACAATGAATGCAATGACAAAGTTCATTGCCAAGACAAGCGACACAGAGAATCTCTTTCCAGACGACCCATACGCCTTTCCACGTGAGTATTTTCAAGATGTGTGTACGGACTGTGTGTAACGGGTATCTGGTTATTTACATTCTTCGAATAGTTCAGTAAAAATGGCACTGCCTTCAGAGGTGCCACTGCTATTGGTGTTGAGGGAAGGGTCTGAACTTCTAAAGGTGTTACCCCTTAACCTAATGGATTATTCACATCTTGGGTAAAAATGTAACAAAATTAAATGTTTCATTGCAGTAATTGCCAGCAGACCAAAGGCAAATTCTTTTTATGAAGCTTGTCTTCCTAAGAACTCGGAAGAAAACGAAACAGCAGAAGATGCAGTGGGAGGCAGGTGGTCACAACAGCAGCAGCAGCAACAACAACAACAACATGTACACGATGACCGAGACAGGGTGGACTCTCATCGACTGGATCGCTCCGATTCCTTCTTCTCAACGCCTGGAGCTACCGATGCAGACAATCTCATTGATAATCCATTTCTGCAGCCTATTAAGATGCCACGGGTTAAGAGCGCGCTGAGAAGGTCAAAGATGACACCGTAGCAAGACCATAATTGTTCAGAAGATGATTTCTCTAGATTTGCCAGAATATCAAACTCTTTCATGTAACAGTGCTTTCGAAGCTGATACAACATAGCCCAAGAAACCAGTTGAGCCTTGGTACTGCACTTTGTTTTGCAAGCAAAGCGTAAGACCAGTTCTGTTAATAAGGCTTCAGATGCAGAGCTCCCAAAGGCCAGTTGATTGTGGTCCATGTGCAACTAATTCCACAGGTTATTAAGGTTTATTGTTGCAAAGTTGAGAGTGAATTAACTATGGCCAGTTGGCACATAAAAGCATCTAATTTAATCAACTGCCCTGTGTAAACAGACTCATTTTATCATGTAAATATTACATTGTTTGATTCTTTAGTTCAGTAAAACGGGATTTGTTATTTGAACAATGTGTCATCGCTCAGTATCCGTGTTTTTTATCATGATGGCGCCCGTCTTTTAACAGGTGGTTTTACCTTACGTGAATTCACTGCAATGGATGGCACTTGACGTTTCTTGACATTACTTCATATTCCTTCTCTCTCCTCTCCAATCCCAAACACCACCACCCCATAGCTGCCACGCTGTCTTTCGGATTGACGTGGATCTTGACCTGGAACCGAACCCTTTGCCTATCGATTTTGTTTTGACTGAGTGCCTGTGAATAAGCTGGTCACCACAGCACGGCTTTCATCGGGCGCTGTAGAAATCTCGGAATTACGATTACGATTCCACATGCTGTTAACATTTCATGACTGTTGATCACTTGTTAGCTTCAGGGACAGTTGGTTGTTTAAGGGGGCGTCCAAAAAAGAAAAACGATCTACCGGGACCCCTTGTCCGCATTTGACGATCTCCTCTTACCCTTTGAGGACATACGCTGGAGTTCTCTAAAAGAATTCAAATTACCTGTTATTAACTGCTGAGATTTGGCTCAAAACTTGCTAGTTACCAGCACAGTTTGAATTTATAGTAAATTGGAAGTTGAGATATAATGTGGGACATGGTCAGAGTCGAACCTTATTCTCACTCACAGTCATGCTTTCCAGCTTAACTCAAAATGTTAAATAGGTAGACTTGACATGAACTCCCACTCCATTAGAACTTGAATTTGTAGACTTGAAATTTACCAGTAGTTCGGCGAATATAACATGTAGGCCTATCCACGTATCTAATGCTTTCTAGAGCAAGAACCTGTCATATACGGTGTTGTTTGCATAACTTGTTGTCAGTGTTCGTTAAGAAGAAAAAGTTCATGCACGCGAATGCTGCTTGAATAGCTGGAACATTAACCATTGCTAGGCTCTCGCTCAAAATTATTTGCTAGCCTTCTCTTGGCCGGATTCACGCACACACCACACACACACACACACGTAATACGAATCTCCATCGCAAATAAATTATTTAACTCAGGACAGAGGGTGAATAGCTTTAATCATCATGATCCATGGGCCAAGAGCCCGTAGGTGTCCACTGCATGCATTGTCACTTGTCTCCACAGTTCCCGATCTTGAGCTGTTCTTAACAAGGCGTGCAAGTCTTGCTTACACCAATCCGTTATATCATCTGTCCACTCCCTATTAGGTCTTCCTCGTCTCCCATTTCCGTCCATAATTCCCATCATCACGCTTAATAGCTTTAATACACGTCCCAATTCGCTTTAATACACGTCCCATTTCGCTAATGAATGATTATAATCTAACGGTGATAAGCAGACAACCCAGAGTGACAACAGAGAATAATCATTGGTCGTTGTAGCAATAGCGAACTTATTTTAGGGGGTGGACCAGATAGAAACTAGAGGGTAAAACTCGGCGGATGACAGTCGATGAAGTAGCAGAACAATTCAGAAATTCCGACCGACAGCTGGTAACAGTTTCGCATTTGTCTATATTCTCTTCCGAGATCCGTCAAAGGAAAATCTGGAGACTAGTGAGAATTTTATATATAAAGCCCGATATGATGGGTCTGCCTAGTGGTTACACAGTGATGGCCATTCACTTGGAATAATCTTCCACTTGGGCCTACTACTCGAGCTCCGATGATGGTACATAGAAGGCAGGAATGTTGCAACTCACTCTTATGACGTTTATTTCCTCGAGGCCTTACAACGAAGGTGCAGCCTGCCTTCCCATTTCTGTCAGCTTAAACAGCTCTCCCTAACCGCTTCTGAACCCCTTCCCTCTCTGGTCTTGCAACAGGACTTGGTTCTTGACATGGCATCTTTGGACAATCACACTGACTTGACGCAGCGCTCGTGAATAAGCAGGTGCCCTGAGCTTAGCTTTTAAACACTAGCGCTTTAGAAATTTCGAGTTTACGAATACGATCACGTGGATTTTCTAATCAAGAATCACTAAATAAATTGACAAATACAACACCCTTGCGAGTCTTGTATATTAGAACGCTTTTGATGCGGTCTAGGGACCTATATAGTCAGTGCTGAGGATTATTCTATAAGATAGCCGACAGGCCTGTTGCTTTGTTTAAAACAATTGGTAGGCTGAAGCCTCTAAGTGCTGCGAAGCGTGTCATACGTAGGTACTTCAAGCTATGCACAAAAGGTGGCGATAATATGATAGTATACCGGCTGCAAATATTGTTTGACCGGTGCGAGACAATCGATTTGCTCTTTGCTAGATGTCTGGATACATTATCCGTTAATTTTCATCTCAGTCGGAACAAGAGCGTAGATGCTTTAAGGCATTTTTTGGGCCTCAAGGTTGTTTCGAAGCAAGGCTATTTCTTAAGACTCTTCTGAGCATAAAAACAGACTGATCCAGGTAGAAAGTTGTTTCATACTAACTTGGTCATCGGCTTCCTCTTTATCTATTCTGTTTGTATATTCATTAAATTAAGTTATTTATTTAGTAGCATATACAACGCGCGCAGTCAGTAAATCTGAATCTGAGTCATAGATAGTCATAGGTCTATATAGGCACAGCTAGTTAGGCCTATCTAGTTTTATTTTGTTTTCTTGTGCCGCTCCGTTAGGCCTACTACCTCAAGCGGCTATCGATTAACGTCTTGTGCATTAGGCCTACGATAGAATTCGAGATTTATTAAGTTTTAATTTATTAAATTAATTTAATTTAATTTAATAAGTATTAAATTTATTAAGTAGAGTTCGAGATTTATCAATCTGTAACTTTACTTATTAAAATTTGCTGATCTTTGATACTGTCCTCCAATTTGTGCACATGCACTGTCAGATTCTTGCACGGTCTCTCATAGTGTGTCCGTCTACGCGATCAGAAGCTTGTTTTTCGTCTGCTTCGGATTTTGCTTATGAATCCAAAACGGTTTAAGGCGTGTGAGAGCTCATTCCACGAATATCTCGTACGTGAAAGTAAATGTATTTGCATGTGACCCGAACATGACGAGAAAATTGAATGGTGGGGTCAAATATTAATACTGTAGGCAACATATACATACATTAATCTGCTGTAGGCATGAATATCCGAATACCGTCGATCGTTCTCGTGGTTTCATGGTTTTTGTCGGCGCTGGTCAGCACTCAGCTCAGCCGTAGCTTCTCTGCCGTCGTTTCCACGGACTGGCAGAACCTATGCGCCGTTGGAGAGCCGGTTTCAACATACTCTCTCACCAACCAAAGCATCGGACAATGCCCACTCTTGTGCAGCAAGTATCCAGGTAGGCCTACCGAAGTGCGTCTGCATAGATTTAACACAACTATTTCATCGGAACATATGAGATACGAACCAAATCAATAGACAAAAGAGATATTAATGCAATGTTTATGTTTTTTTTTTAAAAACAAAACTTGTTTTTACCTTTTGAAAGCCCAGAGGTGGAAAAGACACATATACTAAGAGGCATCGAATAAGCCTTAGTGTGCAAAAATCGGTCAAAAGGTCGGGTGTTTTGGCTATTCCGGGAAGTATCAAAGCTGTGATTTCATAACTGGAATCAAGAGCTGGTCGTCCGCGATCTGCATTTGCTTCTGGATGGAAAATTATATCAGTGGCTAATGGCCAACCATGTGGTGTGTGTGCTTGCGTGTGTGCATGTGTGTGGGTGTGGGTGTGTGCATATCCTGTTACCATCAGCTGCATCAAATCCGCAGCCCTTCGTGCATTCGTTTACTCTGATGCGCTTCCAGCCTTTGACTGCTGCAATTCCATCCTTACAGGCCTGGCAAAGTTTAGAAGCCATCATCTTCAGTCTGCCCTCAACTGTGCTATCCAATCTGCCGAAGTTTTCACATATATCGAATTATACGGAGGACACGTTCACTGACTCCCAGTCGGGGAGGTAATTGAATTCAAGATTTTTCTCCTGGGACGGGCCTCTTGATCGTCACCCCGCTGACATACAGTACATCAGGGGGGTCTGTGCTCTAGCCTCTAGTCAACCGGGTTGGCGATCGTTGCGTTCTTCTGCTCGTGGAGATACGCAGGTGCCCCGTTTCCGCACATCAACTCTAGCCCGTCGTGCCTTCTCATGTCTTGGATCTACTTCTTGAAACAGTCTTCCGCCGCATATACGTAGGCCTACTCTTGCAGTTGGCTCTGTAGAGCAAACATTTTCAAACTGTCTGAAAGCGCATTTATTTAGATCAATTAGAAAGTCACGTGTGCAGCCCTTTTGTGAGATACTTATACGACGCTATATTAAATGTCTTAAGACATACACGCGCGCACTCATACATACATACGTCATACTAACTTAACAAGGCAGAAAATGTCTTTAGTTTTGGTGACAGTGGAGTTAATCTGATCGCTACCAAACTCTTCGTTGGCGGAGAGCTTAACAACTTAATCAACTCTGTAAAATTTCATGTTTTGGAGGTTTCTTAGTTACAGAGGTCAAACCCCATTTCCACTTGGTCATTAGCAATAGCTGCACTACCATTCAGCCCGTTTATTGAGCATAGAACTATGTTTGGTAAACAGGTTGTGCCATCTACAATTACTTCGAGAACACAACTGCCTGTGAGCTGTTTACCTGTCCTTCGAATGCCACCAGTTACTTTGAAATCATCGCCTTCTGCAAAGCGTTTATGGTTAGTCCTTGAAGCCTTGAAACCTAGTGCTTCTTCCGTTATATGTTTCAGCGATTTACATCACATTGCATTTACATTTACAGCCGCATTTACCTTGCCTTAATTTCCTTTAAGCTTTAAAGATACAATACTTTGCCTACCTTCCTTACATGCCTGAACTTATTGTCCTTTATTTCACATAATCTAACTCCTGGCTTTGTGATGTAAAGTAACGTTGAAATTTCTCAGCGCCCCACAAGAGCTGCGATGGGGAGGTCAGCCTATTTATTTACGGGCGCTATATCAAATCAAGTCCGCAAGAGCTAGGTTGTCTAATCAGTTTGATGCTAGGTCACAATCCGACTAGTAACGCCAGAGGATAGCTTACTCCTAAGATGGAAGCGATTACTGATGGCATCGGTAGTAGTACGATGGTCCATGTTCGATTACGGGATACGATAATTTGAAAAGTTTGGTTTTCAGTCTGGAGTGAAACTCTGCAGGAAAGAGGGCAATCGCAAAATAGCTCACGTATTTAGGTGACCATGGAGAATTATCGAACTGACTGAGGTCTTTCTGGAGTTCGTTCCGAAAAGCTGACGCAGCTTTTCAACACCGTATGCTTGCTTACCTTGCCGCAACTGGCCTTATTTGTCTACCTTAGCTTTCCTTACCATTACTAATATTATGCACTGCACACGTGTTTTCTAGGATGACAAATCTGATCCGGACCACTACAGCTTAACGGACGGTAAGTTGTAACCTTAGATAATAAATAGCATTCGCATCGCACTATCTTCCTTTTAAACTTAAAAGAAATTTAAATAATCCAAAATTCTGGGCACGGTAGCTGATTGGTTTGAGCGCTCGGCTTGTAAAGCGGAAAGTACGGGTTCGAGCCCCCTCGAACAAGTTACTGTGTGAGGACCTTGAGCAAGTCCTTCACGCACAATTGTTCAGGGCCATCATTTCTCAGTGTGTGCACTACTGACCCTTGGAAAGAGGGCAGTATGGAATACAGTTGCAAATATGGAGTATTAATTAGAAGGTCACAGCACGTAATACATCGCTTTCAATAGTGTCAAATAGCATAGCCTGACATAGTATTGTATAGTAGGCCTATTGCAATGATATGAGTCGATTTCCTAAAGTGGTTTGGGTGGAGATTATGTATGAATCCGTGACAGCCTGGACTTTAACGGTCATGAGACTACAGTACCTATAAATGGTATTCCATTTTTGAAACTCCATGCATTTTAATCTACTCTTTTGTCTGGCACTAGTTTTCTTTTGCCAGGTAATGGATACGTGCTCTTTCAGAGACGGACAGACTTCAGCTGGGTTTTCGACCAGCCATGGACTACGTACAAGAACGGTTTCGGCAACGTGTGTGGCAACTACTCCCACTCCTTTAGAACTTGAATTTGTAGACTTGGAAAGAGGGCAGTATGGAATACAGTTGCAAATGAACCACTTTATCAAATGACCAGAAACAAATTATGTCGTCTGCGAATGGAGATGATTACGATAGGTGGAATCTGGTACACTGCTAGCTATTCGTCCTTTTACATCGACTCCGAAGCCGTCAAGTACAGGCTCCACACTGCCGGATACGCTGGAAATCTTTCGTCCAACCCTCTGGTATATCACAATGGCATTGTATTCTCGACTTACGATGCAGACGCGACGAATGATGTCTGCACGGCAAAGTTCGGCGGCGGCTGGTGGTACGACGATTGCCACGATATCAACTTCAACTGTCACCAGATTGCTTTCGGAGTGATGAATACGCCCCTCAAGTTCGGTCAAATGTGGGTGAAATGTGTGTAAGTTTCATGGACCCAGAAGTGGTTTAGGTGGAGATTTGTGGCGGGAAGGGAACATCCTCCACTGGTTATGAATATCCACCATTAAAGACACATTTTCCCAAAACATTTCGATACTATCCTGCAAAGGCATTTATCTCATTCCTGCTGACCACACATCGCACCATGATAGAGATGAACTAGAGGAAGAGCGCATATCTCTCTCCGTAGGTTCTCTTGTACCTCTTTTGAGACTCACTTTGTACCTCTGTTCATATTCCCATTACAAGCCTACCTGTTTTCAAATAATTCGTTAACTGTTGGAGAATCAGTTTCTGCCTCTCTTGAGACTGCTTCCAACCGCTTTTCCAAGTTCTCCTCCTTGCCCTGCGACTCTAAACACTGATGTTGTGCTGTGAATCACATGCATGCAAGGCACATTGCACCAGCATACGTAAGAAAATGAGCTTCATAAATGTTTCTTTTTAGCATCGTTCACAAACGTTTGAACGATATCACTGTCGTCTGAGATCTCAGCTTTTGGTTTTATTCATGATTCCGTTACTACAATTTCTCAATAAATAGATATGCGGAACTGATAAGACACCATATTTCTTGCCAGCATCTCCCACCATCAGTGACTGTCATCGCATTATACTGCCAGTCAGGAATAGCCAAAACCTGGCGGCTGCTTTTTCTAATAAGCCAATCGCTGTTTAACTATGTTGTAACACACACGGCGATTTATTTATTTGATTGATTACCGCATAGCGGATGAATGTAGGCTTATCTGAAGCATTCAGCGTTTTTGCATTGAGTCAGAAGTACCCAGGCTGTACCATTGAATTTCTCGTGTTTACGTCACGGGCAAGCTGCTAACATTCACGCGTCTACCTCTCTTCACGTGTTTACCGTTTTTAATCTAGTTTAAAGGACTCACTTGAATAAAGAACTCTTCATTTTGTTGGCTACATGGAAGTCTAGAATAACATGTAATAAAGTTGGACGCTGCAATGTAGTTGTTGAGCTTAATTTCTTATTTTCATTTGCTGGCAACTCAAGGGCTGAATAACAGGTAAATTAGCCCCTCCACTACGTTCCACTAGGCTTTTTAACTTTAATAGATAGTCTGAACCAGCGAGGGAGGAGTTACCTCTTTTCCCCTATGGATCGCACTATGCTAGCAACATGTATAGTTCTGTCCTTAGAATTCGTTACCTTTGTCTTCGCCATTAATTAAAAACAATAATCATAATCGATATTGTCTTTGTGCTGTCAAGATGAGAGTGCCAGTGAGGAGTTCTTCAGATGAGCGCTGATAATTGTTCAGTTACCATCGACTACATTTCAATATTTACTTATTACTGCGTGCAGTAATCCGTTACAGGCCCGCACCAGCGTGAGGCTTTGTTTGCCAAGTCGTCTCGATTATTCGCTACATCTTTCTTACGAAAACGGACAACAAAAGCAAATTGTTCCGATAATTGTTGTTTTAAAGTATCATTCTTATTCTCATTCGCGGACTTTTTCATATGGTATTGTTGTTTTGTATAGTATTGTGTGATATTTACGAAAAAAAATTTATGACGCAGGCCTCTTTAAGACAAAACTTCTCAGAGGTTGCGGAGCCGTAGGCACGTAGGCTTGCCATTGTAATTGTAATTTAAAATTTGTATAGCGCCACTTCAAGGTAAACTCATCAGTGGCGCTGCCATGTCAACTAGTCTCGCTCTTGACTGTGCGTTGATTGCCATCAGCTAATGTGTTGCATTCGTCATTAGCAGACATTGTGTGTAGTCATGCATCTCGACAATTTATAGGCCTAGTGCCTTTTAGAAATCTCAAAGGCGCTCGATAGGTCTTTCTCACTGTAGACTGTTGCTGTTGCTGCTGCTGATGATGATGATGAATTAATGATGTCGATGAAGGCGATGTGTGTTGCATTGTTCCAAAGGTTTTGTGTCTATCTTTTGTGCGACTCGGATCATTTATATAACTCTTTTAAGAGAGAAATTCTCACCCCTTATCTTACTACTATCGTAGCAGCGTTCGCTTCCTACTGTACGTCAGTCAGCTTTTGTGTTCGTTTAATTCGTCTGGTTAGGTACCTATTAATCTATACTGGCTTTCTGTCTTTCTGTCAAAGTTCGTATACTTCCCACTGTGCGCCCTTTCTCTCCGTTGTTCACTCTCTCCCTCTTTGTCTACCTGCTTGGCCCTGTCTATCAGTCTCTGTCCCGTCCATTGACCGTTTTTCTATCTCCTGTTTCTCTCTATTTCCTATACATAAGCTTTCTGTCGGTAACGGTCAACTGCCTAAGTACAGGAAACGGAATAGCCTATATTGATGCACATCTAATTTAAAAAACTGTAGGAATAACTGTCTTGAAATTTAATGAGTTATAGTGTCGTGGAGATCTCTACTCAGAAAAAGTTTGGGAGTAATCGGTTTACTGGTGGCGTAGGCCTACCTGAATTTACTGTTGGCAATGCGTAACTTCTTACGAAAAGGAGAGGGTCTGAGGAGCATCCTATTTCGACTACTTGGAAAATAGGGTCTACTCTTTACTGTATGACAATCGTATCCTTTGGCAGAGAAAAATCAAGAGTCACCGAACAGAGAGGAGAAGAGAAGAGATATGCCTAAAGAATGTCATCAGATATACCCAAATCGCAAGGCTTATGGTCTTGGCTTGGGGCGGGATTCAATATTCTACTTCTGGAATTTGAGTAAAAATATGGCGTTAGAATGTTTTCTATCAGGTTAAGCTGAAAATTTATAGAAAATTCCTAGATTGTTTCCGGGACTACTTATGTTCATAACTATCATCAAGGAAAACCCATCAGCTCAGAGATCCCCCAGCCACTCACCAGAAAAGGATGGGGTAGGGGACTGGCCGTTTCGAAATAATCTAATGTGGCGAGTCACCCTGCCAGTTTTTCTGTCTGGATTGTCTTCCGTAGCCTTCCTTAGGCCTATGCTAAAATTTGATGAGATTCAGTAACAGTCCACAAAACCGGACCCGTGCCGCTATTCTTCGCTTACGATGGCCGTCAAATAACTTTATTTATTCATAATAAACGAAAAACTGCCACTTTATTTGCAATTGATTTAACACACTTATCGACATACTCACTGGAATGTAGCCCTAGCAACGGAGCGACAGGGAACCAGCCTGTTGACGAGGCAGGGACGCCAATGATGTTGTTTTTCGACCAAAACAGATAGATAGATGTGTTGAGGTTAAAATTTGACAATAAATGTTTAATTTTATACATTTAAAACTATTGGTACATTCACTTTATGTTTGATTTCTGCAGTAAATACACCAATGCGGTGAGCGCAGGACTGCATGGTTACATTTCACATTTCATAGTATACAGTGGAGATAACGATCAGGCCTACTACATTATGCAACGTATTTTTCCTTAGTTTGAAAAAGTTAAAATATCACTGTGTATAATATGAGCAAACAAAACGCGGCATAAATGAATAACTGGGTTCACTGTAATCGTAATCATAAGCACAAGATTTCTACAGCGCCCACCGAAAGCTAAGTCGCGGGAATCAGTTTATTCACAGGCGCTCAGAAAAAGTTCGGTTCCGAGTTAAGGTCCAACAGACAGACGGTGGACGGTGTTTGGAATTGAATCAGAAAGTGAGATAAGAAGTAGAGGAAGAATCAGGATAGGATTTGTGGAAGAGGAGTGTTTTCAGTTTTGAGTGAAAGACATGTACAGAAATTGCAAGTGGTGAAGTGTTGGTGAGTTCATATGATGGGTCAGATAATTGTACATTATAGGGACCTTCGACGTCAAATCAACCAGAATTATACACTGCACATGTTAGATCTCTCTAATATTCCCCAAAAATCTTCAGTATATCATGGTGAAAGTGGATTGCATAGTATGAAATGGGAGCTTTACCTGAATACCTTATTATTTGACTGCAATATCGCTGTGTGTAGTATGAAAAATTAAAAAATACAGGCTGTTCCTAAAATGAATAATGAAATTTGCTGTACATTGTAGCCTAGTGTTCTTCCATGTCAACTCAATCAGAGCCATACACTGCATTATCTCAGATCTCTCTAAAATGCCCCCTCAATTTGTACAGCACCTTTCAAGGGACTCATCAGAGATGCTCGTTGAGCAGTTATCTCTTCCGTTTCTACTGCATTGCAGCTGACCAATAGACTCCAACTGGAATTCATATGTAGGACATATGAAGCCCATATGATAATATTCCCCTATGGGTGTCATATGTCCCACCACATGCAGTAGGACCGTATGTAAGACATATGAAGCCCGTAAGAGAATTTGTCATTTGGGCTTCATATTTCATATGTCCTAGATATGACACTGCTCTTGGGGAAGATTCATTCTGTCCATTTATAGACACTGTATACTTTTCTAGCTTGTGTGTGATTGCTCTGTTAATTAATTGTATACAAAAACCTTTCTATTTTGCTTTGTGCTACAGGTAAGATGGCAATGAGTGGTTTGGTACCTGCAAGGTTCCTAGCACTTACAGCTCAGCTTGTGTTTACAATTGTTTTATACTTATCCATGGTAAGTTTGCATTACCGCTTGTAATATTTAATATTTATTTGAACATTTGCACTATTTTAAGGCACTAGAACATATATTTTAGTCAACATAATTGCAATAATGTTTTGCTAGGTAAATTTTATTTTTAACACAAATACTCTGGCAGAGAGAAGAAACTTGGGTGAGCTTATTATGTCTGTCTGCAGTTGTAAGGACACTTGTTTAGAAATTTACTGATCATGAAAGTTCAGAGGCAGTCTATCTATTTATATCAGTGCACAAACACAAGTTGCCGAGGGTTGTATAGTCTTATGATTCAGTCTGGGTCTCGAGTCATCTTGAGACAGGTTTTTGATGTCTTTGGTCTCATTCTGTATCTTGAGGCCTATTATCTTGGTCTTGGTCATGAGGTCATGTCTTGGCTTTTTGGAAACTGTCTAGAATATTAAAAGTCTTGCTCTGCATTGAACAATCATTCTTGGATCCTGGGCTGTGTTGTGGTGAGACTGAGTTCTGCTGACAACTGAATGAATGTTTGCAGCACACAGTTATGCTCACTTACTGGCTGTTCTGGACAGAAATAGAAGATGTGATGTTCAATATCCCTAAGTCAGCCCGGCCCGTGCAGGACAGGCATTTGTCAATAGTTGGGTTTTAGTCGCACCAAACATTTAGACATTTCCAGTTAGCCCAAGTGGCCTGGTTTACCATGGATGGTCACCCATCCACATAATAACCATGCTTGGATTTGCTTGACTTTACTGTGCATAGTATCCAGAGCATCTACTCACCACATCATGAACATTGTACAGCTTTTAACGTAACTGTAATATTTAACTGTGATGGTAAAATTAATAGGATGCCTTTTAAACTGGAATTGGAAGTGCTGATGTTTGATGATGTTGTTTTCTTAACTGAACATTTGGTTTCAGAATTGCAATGTTCTCTCTTGCCTACCAAAAACACAGAAAGCAGCTTATGATGGAACATTTGGCACAGCCTGTCTACCTCCAGATAGTCTGTCACCTTATTATGACAGATTCGTTTCAGATAAAACAGAGTAAGTTCTTGCCTTTATACCGTAATTTAGCAATGTGCATTCTTAATGAAGGCTGCTAGCCATGAAGGTAAAAGTTACTTGCATAGTGAGCTCATAAAGCAAAAGCATACACAGCCCCAAGTATAAACACAGATGGACATCTTTTTCAAATGGAACTGGACGCCCATCATAGATGAACAGCTTTCGCTTGCAAAATCAATAACATTTGCAAACAGAATGTATTGGTCAGCATGACACTGCATGTAGGACCTTTTAGTAATTCTAATTGTAATCATAAATTTGTATATCACAGCTCAAGGGAATCTGATCAGGGACACCCTGCACTAGCTTGTGTGATGTGAAAGTTGAGATACAAGAAAAAGTTGATCAGTAAGCAAACAATCCTCAGAATGACCAGAAAAGTCACCAGTGGTGGGGCTTCCATTCATAGCACCCAACTAAAGGATTCCCATCCGTTTGAAATGATAGTCCAGCAGCCCCTCGCAGATGGAAGAAGACCTTGAGCAAAATAGCACTGCTGTGCTAGCATAAATGGTTAAATTAAGAACAAAAATTTCATCTGCAAACAAACGGTGTTGAGATAACTGGAAAAATCACCACTGGCTGGCTACTGCACATACAGAACCAAACCAACAGATTCCCATTCAGAGTTGACAGTTGACACCCTGTTCAGAGTCCCTGGACTGCATTGCATCAAGGATGAGGAATGACGATAGCTGATTAAGTTTTGCTCACACAGTTGCCTCCATCCAGCATTTCCTTTGTAAATGGAAGAAGCTACAGCATCGTATATCCCTTGAGCCACCAGGTCTCCACAAGTCAAACATAGTTTGGTAGCCGGCCAGGTGGTGTAGAAACTTTCAATGATTGATAATCGAATGTGCTTACCGTTCCTGCAGCAAATCCACAAATTCCCGGCTGTAGGCAGCATACACAGGTCTTAGGTTTGACTCTGTCTAGGTAGGACCTTTAAATTAACACCAAAAGAATTTGTGGGTTTATGATTTTTCAGTTGGTTTATTATTTGTGAAGTTCATCTGTAAATGCCACTTTGAGCATAAGCCTATTTCATTGTTTTAGGTTGACGATTGCTCTGTCGATTTCTCTTGGTCTCTTGGCATTTGAATTAGTTGGTTTAATTGGAGGTATATCGACGTTCATGCCGTTACAAGGCCTTATTTGTATCCTTTAAATGTTTAACCTTAACCTGATTCTATTACTTTAAATAAAAATGTCATTTGGTCTTATCACCAACAGTCAGCATACTTATTTTAGGCTTGTAGCTGAGTTCATTAGGTAGTGCAAGTACCACTGGGCCTGCTTGACAGACGATGCTGCCATAATCCAAAAGATCCCAAATATTCATGTTGGAAGCAGTCCGTTAAGCCATGAGCACAGCTGATAGTATAATTATTTAGTGGTACTGAGTAATTAAATAACTGAATTTTGACCTTAATTGATTAGGGATTAGTATATATATATGAATGTATATATAACAAGTATGTCCTTGCATTCTTTTTAGCTTTTCTTAAAATAGACTATAGACTTGCCATGGGTTTCTTACTGTCTTTTCTGGTTTCTTATTGGCTTTTCTATCAAACAGCATCTGGGGAACTTAAGTTGGATTTTTATATGGAGCTATCAATTGGAGTTTCCGAGTTTCATAAAATGTCTAAGGAGCATATATTTTGACAGAATGTAATCATAAATTGGACGCCAATTGGTGCTATATAAAAGCAGAAAAATAAAGTTAATGTGTTTATAATTAAAGCAAATGTTTTGATCCTTAACGGATTGCTGCATGTAGCAACTGGATGCCATTCTGCCGGCACCATCTGCATTGTATTGTATCGTTTTGATGCGTGGTGTGCCTCCTATTACTGGTTCATCTTTGGCTTCTGCTGTGCAGCTTCCTTTGTCACCGAATGCTTCGTGTGGATAGGAGTTCTAGTGCTCAAGAAAGTCATCTAGACATCTCGCATGTTTCAGTTTGAACCAAGTGCAACATGTGACTGGCCACAAGAACAATCCACTTTGAAGCCAGTGTGGCGACGCAGCGAAACGGGCAGCGTACATCGAATATGCTTCAGGAGAAATGTAGTCCATGGTGGGTGTTCGTCATAGGGAGAAACTGAAATGGAGGCCCACTCAAATAACTTTAAGTGCTAGGCTACCAATTGAATCACCCCAATGTTTTCAAAGAACTACATAAATAAAGTAGATACATATGTGACTTTTTGAAAGGCTGTTGTATCAAGCAACTTAATATTGTTGTTATTATTGTTATTATTATTATTATCATCATTTTTATTATTATTAAGTGCCACTATCTAATGACAATGCACCAGTCGATGGCGCTGAGCAGTTATGTATGAACGGCTTGCTGAAGGTTCCTACACAGTTTAACCTTGGCTTGGGGACTTGACACCGCACACTGAGCCTTACAAGACGAACGCTGTAACCAATCGGCTACCGTGTCACGATTGAACGATTGATGTGGTCTTGTTTGCAATTGGTTGATCTTACAACTCCTGCAGGACCTCTGCGGAGTTTCTGAAGAGGACTGTATGAACAAGCCTGTGTTTACTGACACCTAATTTACCTTTGCAGATTGTCTGACAGATGATAGTTAGGCTGCCGAGGAAACACCAGAACATTTCAAATTACTGTTTGTCACATATATAAATCTTCATGTTCAGTTTAACAGGTGAAACTTATTCTTGATACCCTTCGTATCTAACACTGTTACTGTTTCCGGAACTTCCACATTTTAGCTGCAAAATTTTATCTGGTTAGAGGAAACAGTTGCTTTAACATATAAAAACTTAATTTATGTATCATTTACATGTATCGTTTACTTCTTCTATACTTCGTAGCTGTAGATAAGTTGACCAGCGCACAAGGAAACATTAACGCAGGCCTGTAAGTAGTCTAAATGAAACAGAGAGAAAAATGGGGTGGTCCATGAAGGACGTCAGCAATGAATGCCCTTCTTTGGACCCTCCTATCCACGACCGCATTTAGCATTGCTTCCCCAAACCATTTGCAGACATCCGCACTTAAGCGGAGTACTAAGGCCTAGATTATGCAGTCGTTTTGATCACACAGGACTTTCTTTACAAGTGTCACGAATGTTAAACTTTGACTCAGTCGCGTCTATCAAATGGACTTTAATTAGCTCCAACGCAGTACAGGCTGCGTCCTCTCTGACCGAAGTTGATGTTTTAAAGCACAGGCTGTACTTAAATAACTAAGTACCAAATTCAGATGCTGACGTCCGCACTGGGCATAATCCCTCCCGCGTGTCTGCATTTGGGTGACCCTCCATCCACACTGCGGACGTCCTTAATGGACGACCCCACCAAGAGAAACGATAAAGCAAAATAAGAGAGAAGGCAAGCAGATGAGTAAACGAGCAGAGAAAATTGAAAAACGGTGGGAATAGACAAATGACTAAAAATATTTGGCACCTTGAAACTGGTTCCAACAGCCGCGAGGACTAGAAAGGCCCTTATAAATCTGGCACAATCAAAAACGCGTTCACGAGGATGAAATTTTTCGCTTCCACCAGTGCTGATGTAAAACATTTCACGCGAAATGTTTGGATCACATGGTGTCGTCAAGGTGCACGCTTACAATAGTTTCCAGTATTTAATGGCACGTTATAGTGGCCACGGCATTTGGCATCAACCTTACCTATAACTAATCTTTCAGAAGCAATTGCATTGTGATAAATAAGCACAAGTACCTCGATGCCCTACTTTAGTACACGCACACATGCATGCATCTATTTAGAATTGTGAGTTAGTCATGTTTCATATACTCTCAAAGGTTGTTAAAAGGTGTTATATAGACGTTCAGTGGCAGGCACGCGAATCTAATAGACACATTTGTAATGCATATGCCTTCCTTTTTATTTTCGTGCGCACTTCAGTAGTCTGACAATGGCTATGTTAAATGTTCACATATTCATGAGCCGTCGTTCTAGTTTCACTTGAAGTTTGTTATGGAATTCTTTCATTCATTCTGTAGTTCACTTCTTAGTTCTCGAATTTATACGGGGAAGTTTTCTTGGAGCCACCTTGACACGGTCCCATTGTGTACATACATCCATCGAATGTTGTCTTTGATCTTCAGATCGGTTAGCGTTCTTATTTCCTCCATTTCTTCAGTAAAGTCTATAAGATCGAAGAAATGTCGAACCTAAATATCCAAACAGACATTTATTACATGAATATGCTAGAAGACGTTATATGGATGTGCAGGTGAATATTATAACTCGTTTCTTACAAAGTCAAAACTGCAGAAACCACAGTTCAGGAAACTCTGGCTAAAGCTATAAGTGTTACATCGAAATGTGAACATATGTGCATAAATCTTTGCATATGACTTCCTATTCAGCAACGAATTTGTTAAATTGGCGCTTGTAGAACTTTTTTAAACATTGAACTGTGTCTTTACTCCTCAAACTTATCATTATTCAACCAGGTCATCTGAATGCCTTTCTCTGGTTCTGCGAAAATCTAAAACTATTCCTGGTGAACCGAAACTTTTGGAATTCTCCGCCGCCGTCTGTGCGTTATGCTCAGCCTCTCGTGTCGTTTCGTGCTCAGTTTGAGATTTGACTTTCTGTTGGCTTATCCTCTTTGTTTCAGTGGACTGACTCTCTGGTAGTTACCAGATTGCGCCATGAATTTGGTGCACCATCGGTTGATGCCTTGAGTATTAGACACTGGCGCAATAGAAGTTCCTAACTAACTAATTAATAATAATAATAATAATTAATACACCTTTCACCAACGCTTGAAAACTGTTCTGTATCACCGGGTTTGGGCTAGAAGCGCCTCTGGATACCTATCGTTAAAGGACGCTATATAAATGTTCTGAATGAATACAAAATACTTGTAATTGCACATTTATATAATACGTCTTCAAGAAAACTACTCAGAAGTACTTCCGACCTGATAAGGCCACGATGAAATAGAATGGTCTTCAATCGCTGATGAAATAGCAGCAGAGAGTAAGGGCTTTTCGACGTACATGCATACTGGCTTAGAAATGAGAGTGTTGAAGAAGAAGACAGAATAGTGTGAATAGTAGGTGAACGACACGGACATGCAACGAATTGTCTTGTTACCTTGCTTCATCGTGTTCCCACTAAAAGAAACTACTCTAAATAGGCTGACTATTTTTAGAAGAAATCGATACAAACGTCTCGAAGTTGAGCGTCTGTGTTGAAGTAGTAAGTTGCTTCGTACGCGAGATTTGCGCTCGCACCGTGAAAATATCTGGTTGAAAAATATACAACGTGGCAACACTGTTGATCTCCTGTCGGTGACTTTATTGTTTATTTTTGGCCTACTGTACAGTTCTTTGGTTCCCATTTGATGTAACGGGTTAAGCCAGTGAACATTCTGGCCGTTTTTTGTTTATAGATGGAACGAATGATCACTGTAGAGCATATTGCTTATATGTGTATACAGTTCAGCATAAGGCAAGTTCATTTAACTTCAATAGCCTATGTGTAATCGTGTTTGGCTTACCTGGTTAGCTCATTGGTTAAAGAGCACGGCAAGGCGCCTCTGGACATGAGGATGCCGGATCGATACCGATCATGACTTATTTCAGAGAATTGAATCTTAGGCTAGCACGGTACGTACACGGAAACCTTAAATGGCGTGGCGCCCATTCAAACGGGCAAGGGTGGTGAAGGATTTCACCTGATCATTTCACTGAAACATGAGCAGGGATCTGACTATACCGTCGCTATATAAAACCGTGTACATTTACGTTTTAGATCTAAATATTTACCTGCCATCGATTTCTAAGTGGTTGTCCTTGAGCCATTCCCAGACGTAGCCGATAGTTGCGAGGTTTTTACTGAACTCAATGACTGCCTTCTTTAGTTCGGGAAACCAGAGTCTTATAACGTCGTTGTTGGAAAAACATGTGTCTAATAATCTGAAAGCAACAATTATTTCAATCGTAATTCACAAAAAGAAATGCAGAAAGTTGTTCCCAAGGACCCAACATTAGAAAAAGAAAGCTTCGTGTTTTGTTTTTTCAAGACATATCGAAGCTAGAAAGGGCTTCTTCAACATATGACTTTAATACGATCTCTTTAAAATATACCATCAACTGATGCCTTCTCCATTATGAAATCAGCGCCATAGAAGTCAGATTTGATTCGGTTAGATGAGATTAGATTAGATCGGATTTGGTGATCCAATGCGTTTCCGTGCTGATTTGACTAAACAGTGCTTTTGGTTTGCCGCTGAAGCACCTTTCTGCTGAAATGCACAAGTTATAGCTACACACGACAAGTTGGATACAAGTATTAAGGGGGGATTGTCAAAACGGCGCATCGAATTCTTATCTTCAATACATTGGAATGAGTGCTAATGACGACATGACCCAAATGATGCTTGTAAAACAGCCAACATGAAAAGCCGATGCATTTCATTCATAATTCTGGTGATGTTCCTTGCAGTAAGGTTTAACAATATAGGAAGGAAAGCCACATTATTTAAAGACAAAAGAGCTGTGTTTTAGGTCAATTTTAGCGCCTAAGGGATTCAAGTTGGAAAAAATAAGGCAGTGAGAAAATCTATGGCTGATCCCGAAAAATAGGGAAAGCATAACAGCTTCAGTGTGGGGACTGGAGGCCTCCGCCAATTAACTTATGAAATGAAGAATATGACACCCATAGCATCACAATGACACTTCTATTCTTAATGAAATATAGAGATAGACATCTGGGATGATGCTCCACAGATGACGCAACAAACAAAAATTGCCGAATTATGTTCAAAGAATCTGAGTGAACAAGTGCTATACTCACCGTTAGCTTTTAAAGTAATTGAAGATAGTTGTTTACCATGTTCCAAGACACTATCCCAGATCTGTCAAGTTTGCTGCTACTCGCAAAACTATAGTCTGACGAACTATTATGTTATGGTGTTATTGTATATGGTGTTGATCTCACTGTGTTACATTTGGTGACCAATTTTGATCTTAACCTTTTAGCCAACAGAATACCAACACATGATGCGTGAGACTGAAGCATCGCTGCAAGTGGCAGACTCTTTACTAGCGTTACGTTCTTAGTACAGGCCAAACCCAACAGCAATGAATCGCTGTCTACAGTCGGTCCTCTCTTTTCAAAGAATCGGGTAAAAGTTTCGTTCCAGTCGGTTTCGTTTACAGAATTAGCAATACCAATGCAGATAACTAGGCGTCGAATGAACACAGGAATTTCCAGTCTAAAATAAGTCAATTAAGATCTTCAACTAATCCAAAATTCCCTTTACCCGAGCTGTTATCAAGACACTCACGCATAACTACATCACGCCTATCCTTAAGACATTGCGCTGGGTTAGAATCTGCAAAAAATCATAGGTTTTTCTCTAATCTAAAGCTCTCTGGTATACCTTCAAACCCAATTATCTTTGCAAAATTTTCACCATCCAACCTACGCCACCAAATAGTAGTTTTAGCTCACCATTGCCTATACACCAGTCACTACTCATTACTCACTCCTCAGTCTCTAATCTTTAGTTCTCTAATACTTCCATATCCCACACCTCGCCTCGCCTCTGGAACGAACTGCAACATTAATTCCGCAAGGTAGCAGTTCCTCGTAATCTCCTGTCATTCATCAGCAACATTTGTCACAAGCTTCTCAATCACTCCTCTGGCATTCGATTCAGAAACTAGGCCATTGTAATTGTAATCTGACATTTACAAAGCGCCACTTCAAGAATACACTCATCAAGGACGCTCCCAACCCGAACCAGCGAGACCACTGTCAAATAATACAGGCTTCAGTCGCTTGCGAAACTGCGGAAGGGACAAACTGAGGAGCTAGAGCCGCAGCTCTCAGGAAAAGCGTTTCCAGCTGGTTAGTCCAGCCTAGGCGAAGCTTTTGGACTGAGCTGTAGCTGTACGTATACGAGGGACAGTCAGGAGTCCGATGACAGCCGACCGAAGAGTGCCACGGCCCAGAACTAAGGAGACCGAAATGCAGAAGGCCCCATTAAGTATGCTGGAGCAGAGCCAACGAGATCTGAATACGCTGCTGAATGGCAAGCCATTGCAGTGTCCGCATTAAGTTATATGAAGTTATATGGCCATACATAGGGACACCTCTTAAAAGACGGGCAGCGGCATTGAGAACAGACTGAAGCTTGGAAATATCAGCTAGTGAGAGTTCAACAAAGATAACTTTATCAAAGTCCACCCTGGTGCAGATAATGGCGTGAATTAGAGTAGCAACAGAATAAAAAGAGAGGGAGCGGCGGATGGTACGAATCTGACGAAGGTGGTAATGATCGAAATTTTACCCTGATCAGTCCAGTCGGCCATTGTCCTATTTTCTTCATCCTAAACGCAACCAATCTTAAGAGAGCCTCTGTCTCTCTCCCTCTTTAATCTCACGCCAAGAGTACCAAGTTCTTCACGCTGTGTATCTCTTAACAAACCATTCGCTTGTAAATGAGCTGGTACCCAACGCTTACAGGAACTTTTAAGTAGCACTTTACAAATACTCGAGTTTTCGATCACGATTATGATAATAGATATAAACATTGGTTCATTCCATCATTGGTTCTCTAGTTCGTTCATTCAGCAATTCGTTACTTCATTCCTTTTTTTCGTTCGTTTCTTCACAAATGCTTATTCGTCAACAGATCATTGTTTTAGCATTAGTCATGAATAAGAACAATCAAAATACTTACATGTCGTTGTTGATCCACTGTTTAAATAACTTTGTCGTGTTTTCTATGCAACCTCTGTGACCAACAGAGCAGGATAACGACATGATCTTTTCACGCAGCATTCTAACAAGCATACAATAATGTAGTATAGTAAAAATTTTAGTATAGATCTACTGTTGAGTAGTGTGGAACAGTACAGTGTACGATCACATACTATGCTGTACTAAAGTATATTATATATCTATATAGTATCGCATATATACTATACTACAGTATATAGTGTATTATACTGTAATACAGAATAGTGTAGGATATTATTGGTGGATAGTATTCTATAGTGCTTGTCTGCAAACAATTGTGGACCAATAGACTTTCCAGTTACCTGTGACGTCCATGCGGTGATCACTGCAATATATAAATGCACTGCAAACAGTCATAGCAGTGCATTTGTCACCATTGACGTCACTCACTCGTTCAATGTACCGATCATTCGGTCACTTATTCGCTTAGTTACTCGCTCATTCTCACTTGCACATAAACTAATACACTCGCTCATTCAGTAATTCACTCATCCTTCTTTCGTTCATTCACTGATTCATACAAAGCATTCAACCCACTGGACTTACAATGGGTAAATTATGCGTGACTAGGTTACTGTTTACTTCAGTCTTACCCCTTTTGAAAGAGACCGGAAATATCAACTTTCACTTCATTCATCACATTTGTTGTCAGGTTCAGTATGTATCTCTAAAGTAGCAGACATGCAGAAAGGATTTGAAGCCAGAGGATGCAGAATGAAACAGTTATGTGTTTCCCTGTTTGGCTGATTGATTTATTAATTAGTCAAGTTGATGCTGAGCTATGTTATCAACATCTAAAGTCAAATAAGTTTGAATGACTGTATTTCCTATAATTCACTGAGGTAGTTTTCTATTTTTCTTTGCACGAGCATCAATCGATGGCATTTAGGAACTAGTAGGACAGAACTTGCTTAATATAATAGTATCGAGAAAGAATCGAACGAGCAGTTTTCGCATTAAGTGACGAGCCCTTAACACTGATCTGCTTGTGCAAATTTATAGAAGCTATGAAAAACTTCAACAGTGTCGTCACGATTGCAATGTTTGCTCAATTCCTTGCATTCGAACAAATCTTCAAGCACGTAAAAGCAATCGAAGGCAGACGAAAAACTTTGATCGGGGATTGAAAAACGAAAGCGATTGTAACTAATAATCATGGATATTATGGAAAACTGAAATGGGACATGACAGCGGTACGGTTAGAAAAGTAATATCTCACTTGGCAACTTGGGAAGTCACTTGTATTGCCTAGCATCAGGTGGATATACTTTAAAGCTTTAAAGAGATGAGTCCATGAAGATAGAGATGTTTCTTTAGAAGCGTACATGGTGAGGTTCAGAGCTACGTCATATTCCAACTGTTCAGCTTTAGCTACATTCAGCCCATCGCTAAGTAATTGTGATCGCTCTAGATCGGTAAAGACCTACAAGAACATTCGAATTCTGTTGTTCGTATTTTATGCGCGTACAATAGTAGCAATCGTAAAAAAACTTGAAATTTCTCCGGCACCCAAAGAAAGCTAAATTACATAAACCAGTGCATCATAGGCGCCCAGTCAAAACAAAATCAAAAGGAAGAAAGGTTCGGATTGGGTATCAGGTCAAGAATCAGGTCAAGGGTCAGACAGGCAGACAGTCAGACGGTAACGGTGGTTGGTGTTTAGAAATGGAGTGGTAAGAAAGATAAGGTGAAGAGAAGAAATCAGAATAGGATTTTTGTGTTTTCACTATTGAGTTATATA
Organism: Norana najaformis; assembly: GCA_964023275.1. Taxonomy (NCBI): domain Eukaryota; kingdom Metazoa; phylum Annelida; class Clitellata; order Crassiclitellata; family Hormogastridae; genus Norana; species Norana najaformis. The sequence continues at coordinate 13,747,903 of OZ029925.1, forward strand.
CATTTGATGTAATATGGCGTAGCCTATGACTTAGACAGTAGGAAAGAAATACTAGCCAATATTGCAAAGGAGACAGCAACACTGAAAGCTGTGGATAAAATCTGGAAAAGCAAAACCATAAAGCCAGAAACAAAACTGAGCGTTCTGATAACATGTGTTTTCAGGAGCATGTCATGTGGAGGTGAGGCTTGGATAATAACGAGATGTTGGAAGAAGGATATTGGCCTTCGAGAGAAAATTCTATAGGAAGATTATGAAATTAGGAAGGACACAAATGGTGAGCAATGCAATACTATATAGACGGATACATCTCAAAGAGTTCTTGATGAAGAAGATTGTTCTGAAGAAACTAGGATTATTTGGTAATGAGTAACGATGGGAAGATCAAGGCTTTTGGATTCGGAATAATGGAGGGACCAAACAAAGAATGCGTAGGCGGAATAATCCCTTGGTGTGGAACATCACGCCATGAGCTGAGCCATGCCGCACTGGAAAGACAACAGTGGAGGAACATATGGAGAATGGCATCGGACACCTACGCGCCCATGGTTTATGATGATGACGATGATGATGACTATTGATTGTGAGGATCTGCGCAAAAACTGGAACCTACGAACCATCTTACGATACACGTGCCTAATTACAATAATCACACAGTTTATAAAGGTGAAAATGATCTACAAATTACCTAATCTTAACTGCCTTCCATTTAGCTGCCTTTACTCAACATTAAGTAAACTTACTTTTGCTTAGGCTTATATCATCATTCTGAACACAATGTTCCATGAGTTTCTAGAACCCTCACATAGCAGTGAACATGCATGTCAGCTTCCAGAGCAATTGAATGCATTGTTCTGTCATTGTTTTACAGAAGACAATTGTATCTCCTAAATTAAAGGTGTGTAAATACGAAAACTCTGTGGACCCCATCCAACACCGGGAAGCAAAATATCACAATTCAAAAACATTTTCTGTCCTAATAAAAACTGACATTCATCACAGTTTTCTTATTGGCACTGCTCAACATACAAGAGGCTACTGAATGGAATCTAACATGTAGGGCCTGTACGAGCTCTCCATAATATACAGGACAGCATATGAATGTTGATGAGATGCTTCGCTATGCGTAGTAACTGCGTCATTTCAGTGTTTCATAGCATACCGTGTGATTAGACTTCAGCTGTCTTATTATGTTGTCCCATAGATGACGCTCATAGTTGACTCGGTAATATCCAGATTGGTCATTATTGAATACAATCCAATTGTCATTGGCACTCAGAAGATCGGGGAAAACAACTAAAGAATTAACAGTATCAGGAACAATCTCCGTATTCAAGTACAACTTTTGGGGAAAGTTTTCAGTTCTTACAAACGAGGCATCTACTAGCGAAAGAAAGCATGCAGAATTATAGGCTTACGATACAAGTGGAAAGTTACATGTCTGATGAGTGTAGAAAGGGACAAAAAGCGCAACCTTATACCGTTTTAACCATCAGCAAGTATACAGTTACAGCCTGAAAGGATCGTTCTACAACGAAGTAGTGCCTCAAGTCTTAACAAAACTAAAATACGAAAATACCCCATGGAAGACGAGTTCAAATCACAAGGCTGCGCATGGGCAGGGTACATTTAAATCAGGTGTTTATGATAGTAAAAATAAGCCTGATGTAGGCGTAAAACGTGAAAATGGCAATAGTGAGAAAACGAGCAAGTAACTTCTCTTCGAATGCACCAATTGCATCCGCCACATAACTCAGGAAAAACATATCGCATTGGAAATAGAGTGCCGCCGTTCAAATTAATTCAGAACTTTCTTACAGGTGGAGTTGTGTGGGTATGGTGATCCACAATATAACGGTTGGAGAAATATGCCAAATGTTGTTAAAATATGTTTAAATTTTATTAAATTTATAAATACTAATAGAAATATGCCATTTGTTTCAGCGCCTATCAGTTGCCATCCAACGATTTAATGCTGTCGCCTTCCCAGGTACCTTTTCTCTGCCAAAACTTGACGAGATTTGGCCAACCCAAACAGTTTATTTCTTTGGAGCGTCTTTTATAAGTCCCGAGGGATCACAGGTACCTCGGGCATAAAAATAGAAATATACAAATAATCGAATCATTAAAATATGGGTTATAAATGAAAAGAAGAATGGGTGAACAGGTTAAAAGAGAAAAAGTATGGAAATACATATGATAACAAGAAATGTTGAGGTTTACGTTTCATCAGAGAAGGCTTCGCTGAACCAGGACTTCAATGTTAAACAATTACAGTACTTGAGTTCAGCCTCTACTCGAGTGAAAGATTCAGCAGCATAGGATATCAGGAAAGCACTACAAAGATGGACTCAATCAAACAATCCCTAAATTACCATTGACAAATTTAACAGTTATAATTATTTATTTGTGGTCACACTCAACGAAGTCATTTCCTGTTATTTACCATCTGTTCTATTCATCCAAACTCGACCAGACTTCCCGAGTTTTGTTCTGTAATTGAGAGGCACATACCACCTGTATCTACAAAATTAGATATTCTAATATGTAAACGGAACACACTCGTAGATTGCAGCTAAAGCAAAAAGAACGACTTTCCGTCGCATTTAACACCCATCCTCTCTTTTATTTTTAAATATCGGAGGTGCTCTTTTCTTTCTGTCTTCCTATTCTCGTCCATCGCTATGTCTCTTCACGAGTTATAATTATTTTGTCATTGTCTGTGTTTCTATCTCTTCCCCTCTCTGCTCGACACTGTGACTTTTCTTATAGACTGATCGCGTTTATAAAGCTCAGCAGCTTATTTGCCTAAATAGACAATGTATAACTACAAATGGTTACCATGATTTCATAAGTTTCGGAAATTCACACATTCAAAATTTTGTCCTGCTTTGAAAAGTAATAAGTGCACTTAAATCTACGCACATATCTAAGTGCAAAACACATTTTATACTTATACTTAAAACAAACTGAAACGGTCTCAAAATATTCCTACCCGTGAGATGTTGGTGGCCTATCAATTGAGGGAAAGGGTTCCATGAGGAATCGTTTCTGAGTCGCATTGATTTTGAAACCATGAAGGAGTTGAATGGTAATAAGCGGATAGCCCATGCTGTAAACCCAAGTTTGCATAATTTCTGTGATCCTCGTACCTTCATCAACAACCTGCAAAAATTTATCAAAGAGAGATTCGCAACATTCTAAAGTTCACAAGGAGCATACAACGGTATCTACTGTCTAAATGAGACACATTAGTGCAAATGTGTTAAGGTAATGTGTGTATGCATATATGTATGCATGCATGATGTATATATTTGTGTATGCATGTATTTATATATATACATGTATTTATTTATTTAAGTGTGCATATATAATTGTATGTGAATGTAAGCAATTCATCGGTTGCACATTCGGAGTTGCCTATAATTGTCATCCGAATTTTGTTAAATTTTGGTATTTGGGCATCTGTCAGGTATTATAGTGCAATAAAATTCAAGCATTGGCCTACATTGCCATAGCGCCTTCTGAGTACCTGCTAAAGCCTAAGTGAATTTGCCAAGAATGACCCAAGCGAATGGAGTGATGGCCCAACCCTGCCCAAACGGTCTAGTCAGGCCAACCTACTAATAAATTGACAGTTTGCAAAAGGCGGCCAGGTTCCAGCGACAAAAGATGTCCACACACGGTCTGTAGATAATCTGGGATTGTTGCCGCTCCTGAGGTGCAATCAAGGGTCTCTTTGAAAAAAAACTGCGCAGAAACACTGGATTATTAGCTTTCAGGGCAGAACAAGAAAAATGACACTTGCGCAATTCATCGAAAATTAAACCACTTCACCTACCAAACTTTTCATATTGATCTGTGTTATAGATTTAATTTTTGTAACTATAAGCTGCAAAAAATGATAGGTTCTCAGCTTACTGTCACTGAAAGCATTTATTCTTAAACTCATGAGGTGATAGATAACATAATTAGTATTTACCGATTGGAATGCGCCAAAAAGGTCCCGCGTCAGCGTTGTTTTGAATGAATGCTCCCGGATGTATTCCTAAAGAATGAATTGTGAATCAGGATCAATTAAATAATTATTGTCGATAAAAATTATACTAAGGAATCTAAATGTAATGAGAATAGTTTCATAAAGTAATTACCGATAGCATAATGTAATAAAATTAAAATAACTAAAATAAAATAATTACCGGTAACTGGAATTTAATGGTACAACAATTAACGAGGATGACAGAATTGAAACATAGATAAATTAATATTTTTGCTCGGCTGAAAACGGCAAGCAACGTATGATTTACGGATGTCTTAATATTTAGTAAAACAACTGTTCTTAAAAACAGGAAAAATGGTGGCAGAGTCCTCAAGGCTGTATCATTCTAGTATTTACCGAATGCGGAGACAAAGTTGCCACCATGTTGTCCAACCAGTGCATGCTAACTAGAATATATCAGGAACCTTTAGCTACGTGAATATTTTGCTATATTTAATAATGTATTAAACGTGTAATTCTTATTGGAATTGTAATTACAAATTTGTATAGTGTCTCCAAGTTAAAATAATCTGACTTGCTCTCTGGGCTAGCCTTAACGATGTTAAATATCGTTTATGAACAGAACAATCATCCACTGTAAACATTTCCCAGATAACTTGAAGAGTCACCAGTGGCAAGTTCGCGCACACGCGCAGATCCCTACCAAGAGATTCCCAGCAGAGTTGAAAGATGACAGCATGTTCAGAGATTCTGAAGCTCGTAGCATGGAGGATGAGGGAGAATCCGAACAACGATGAGTGATGTGATCCGTCACCGATGGCTCACGGTTGTCCCACCGTAGATGAAAGACGATTGGGCATCCGGATATTCCTCGATCCGACGGACTTGCGCAGGATCGGCAATTGTCGCGCTGTTCCCCGATTAACGGTCGGTGCAGCTCCAAAAGCTCTCTTCACCCTACCTCCACCAAATCCAAGATTTCCCGGTGTAGACAGCGCATGTAGGTCTGAGGCTTTAAATTCGAGCTGGAATCCTGTTCTCCCTCTGTAGATTGACCATTTAGTCACACAAGGTCACGATAACATGCAACAAAAACCGTCCGAAACGCAGTAATTCCGTGTCGGAACGATAATTAACTCTTTAGTGCAGACCCCGCAACAGTTACCGTTCAAACTTCAAGAATTATTTGAATGTACTAGTCACATTTCCTACCCTAATACCACGGTTGAAAGTCTCAGCACCAAGAAAGTTTTCCATCATTTTCAGCACAGCGGCTCCCTGACGCAAATAAAACAAGTGGAATTTAAATACAAAGTAACAATTACAACTCCGAAATCGAATTGACAGTGGATTATCTCAAGGGCAATTCAGCACAGTTGTTCTATTTGATAAGTCGTCTTAGTCCTTGAATCTCTCTTGGTTTAAAGTCCTTCAAGTCATTAGTCCTTCAATCTCTCTTGATTTAAAGTCCTTTAAAGTCATTAGTCCTTCAATCTGTCTGGTTTAAAGCACTGCTTCTAAAAGATCTACTGAATTGTTCTAATTCTTATCATTTTGTTAACGGTGACCTCGGTTGTTTCATCCTTTTTACTTTAAAGCCAATTACTGTTAAGCATGTTGTTTCGGTTGGCATATATAGACGTCGCTTTCGATAAAGCGAGCCGTTATATAGTCTACCTTAGAGAGGAGTATTGGACTGCTGATGTCAGGTGGTCCTTCCGAACGGTTGTATCTAGATAGTGCGAGCGGGCGAGAACTGTCGAAAGCGTCTTGATAAAGGCCCTGTTCTTTGAGTTCCTGCTCCTAGATGTTCACAACACAAACCCAAACACAAGTCACATTATGAACATGCAAAGTGAACTGCCAAAACTCGTTTCATCGAGCGCATTTCGGCAAAACTACAAGCCAACATGTTTGGATGAATTTGTTATAAAACCGGAATTGGAATAAACTGGGCGCCAGCAGGAACCTCATATAGTGTTGTCGTGCCTTTACTTGTGCAAACACTGAGACAGTTAAAATTTACGGAAAGCACACCGTTGGAATTATATTATACGGGACAATTGTGCAAACATAAAATGTAAATGTGACATATAACATGTGCTGTGTAAATGTGAAATTGAAACGTAAATCCAAAACTTTTTCAGAGCCGAAGTGTAAGGTAAACAAGACGAAATATTCTTATTTAGCCAGAATAGAATTTGTTGCTGTAAAGAACCCATTTCCATGAATCACAGCAATTTCTATGTACTAAAAGCCACACATTCACATACCGATGAGTGTGCTAAATTACTTTTGACATGCAGCTACAGCGAAATGTGATAAATAAAAGACGTTAAGGCTTCTCATTTTCTGGCCTTTGTATAGGCTTTTCGTATTAACTGGGGTAGTTATGTAAAATCCTTTTCTTAATCAGAGGTCGGTTCAACCATCGGGTGAACCTGATTTTATGACTAACACCACGCTAATTCATCGGCCTCTAAACAAAGTCGATAAGAAATAGAATCAGGTCTGTGCTTAGAGAGGTCAACCAAAGAAAGCAAGCGCGATGTTAACGAGGAAACTGTCGCGTGGTCTTCAATTGTAATCCTGGTCTCTAAACTTATTTCCTTTTCATCTCATTTGTTTATCAGCGGCAGCAAGCGGATGCGGGGAGGTTGTATAAAACATATACATCTGCATTTCCTCACTTGCGATTCCCAACTATATTTTACATGGTTACTTCATCTCTCCTAATGGGTTTTATCTTCTGCGTTTGATCTTCTCTCCATTTCTTTCTTGCAACGTCTAACGGCTTCGTCCCCTCATATTTGCCGCCATCATGCACCCTTTGTTTTCCGTGCATCCCTGCCTTCGGCCATAAAAGTTAGCTCCATCCAGCGCACACTTTACATTAAATCCCTTACATGATGTATGTATCAATCGTTCTTCTCATCTTCAACTTACGCTGCATGACCGCCTTCATTAATAGGTACCAATCCTTCCACCAAGGCTTCCGTTAAAAACTCCAACAGCCAAACGTTATAACTCCGCCCAATTTGGCACTGCAACAATGCAGTATGGACATTTATTCTTCATTTCTTTACCGTTCTTTCTAATCTCTTTCTTTAGACGACCATTGTAGCAAAAAATGGGCATACTCTTTAAACCACATTAATCCTGCTCCGGAAATATCCATCCAAATTCTAGCTTTTAAGAAATGCACTCCTTCTTTCCTACTCCTTCTGCACCTCTCCATCCTCCTCCTCCTCCTTCTGCTCCTGCTCCTTCTCTAAACTCACCCTCCAGTAGAATCGACAGTACTCTAAACACAGACAACAACCGGTTCTAAATCTGCGTGCTAAATATACGATCGCTTCTCCATCCTGCTCACACACAATAAATTAAAGATATCTCGCCTCTTACTCGCCAGACATGTTTGACTTATCTAAAACGTGTCTCATTTTAAGCACAACTGTTGTTCATTATGAGGACTGCTTCTTAGCTACCATCTTGACAGTATGCCACGCCCCTCCAAATCATGATCAATCTCTGTCAACTTAATTGGTGGTGGCTTTGCCTTTCTCACCAGGTAATCTGCCACCGTTATAGCCTCTCCTGGCTAATTTTTTCACTCGTTCGAATGCGCGTCAGTGTCTCTGAAGCTTCCTCACACGAATCTAGCTATTTTTAATGTATACCGCATCAATCCTCCTCCTCATGCTCAAGTTCCCCGTTTGTCTTTTTGAAAAGATTCAGCACCCCTTGCACTGCCGTAACAACAACTTATACATTCCTGATTACAAGCGATTTACATGAAAATATGTCGATAATCTGTCCGATATATTGCTTCAGAACTACTTACCCTACTATATTTAGCTAGCGTAGCCCAACATATCAAATATCCCTCCCATATTCGCAGTCACAAATTCATCGTCCTTATCACTTCATCGTTCCCCCAGGGTATCACCTAGTACATTTTTCTCACCATCCAATCATTTACCCTATCTTCAAACGCGTTAACGTCTTACCTACTCCATGTCCTAATCCCGTGTTCTATTCTTTTAGCCGCACTAGTTCAATAAAAAGAAAAATTGCCCCTTTCAATAAAAAATGAAATCTTCATACTATATATATCATGTTCAGGTCTTGTTTAAAATCTTCTTTTCTCTCTTTTCTCTTCCTACACTACCACTATTTCCACGATTCTTAAAAAATACGCTGTTATTATTATCAAATCCTGCTTGCACTCTTAACATATCCGTGGAGCATTTTCCATCTCCAGGCTCACAAATCTTTTCTGCGATGCCTTGAGCGTGGTTACAAACGAACAAGTGGTTCACCTTCTAACTACGGCTAAAAGAGATTTTACTGCTCACTAGTTCGTTTCTGGTCCTCTAACCGCAGCCTTCTCTGGAAAACATAAGCCAAGTCCGGCATCGGAACTCCTCCAGCCTACTTTCAATCTCTCTTCCGTCTTCTTCAATTAGTTAGCTGAGATCCCTCCTTCAGTCATGACCGCCCATCCTCCCCATATTGTCATCATTATCTGTCTTCTAACCGACAACACAGACTGGTATATTACATTTCTTAAAATCTGTTCCAAATAAACAGTGCGAACTTGACCTTTTACCTATCTCCGTACTCAAAGACTGTGCACGTATTGTCCCATTTCGGATCAAAGACTTCCTATCTTCTAATTCACTGCTTAACTCACACCAGTCTGGCTTACTAAAGGACACTCGACTTAAACCCCACTAATTTCCCTCTGCAATAAGCTTGTTTCTGCCACTTACCATCAAGGGGTTTGTTGCCTCTTCCTAATGATATTTCGGTAGTCTTCAATACCATTGACCACAACTTCTAAATCCAAAATTTTCAACCTGGTTTGGTCCTACTAACACTGCTCTTCTCCAGATACAATCACATCTATCCCCTCTTTCTCCATTAAAACATTCGAATCCTCATCTCAACCACGCCCTCTCACTTGCGAAGTTCCTCAAGGAACAGTTCTTCGATCTCCTCTGTTTATACTTTAACCTACCTGACTCAGTTCACTCGCTCAAGCATTCTCAGCTGACCATCACCTCTTGGCTGACGACACCCAATTATTCATCTCTTTCTCTCCGAATTTTATCACCGATTCTATTGAATCCATCTGTAACCGAGTTCATACTTATAGGCCTACGTGACTAGCTCTAGAAACTCCCCCCCCCCATATCCCTGGCCTGAACTCAACTTCCGCCCACACCTTTACTTCTGGCACAAGACCGAAATTTATTGGTTCCTCTACTTCGGATATGTTTCTTCATCCTAAATCTTAACTGTCTTAGATTACTTTCAGCCATAGACTCTTACAGAGGTTCACAAACTGATATTTTAGTCTCTCTCAACGAAAGCTGTCTCCATGGCATCATTTATACATTTTTTTGAAAGAGTGATTTTATGTCATGGGTCGAACTATTACAAGTAAATCAATTATCAATTGCTCATTACATGAAAGAATCTTCCCGCTTGCTTTTTGTTTATGTCATGGTTAATCCTCTGGTAAAGAAAACTTATCGTCACCCTGGTGACTTGTCTAATTACAAAATTTATCTCAACCTTGAATATCTTTCTGTAATCTGCCCATTCAGTGTGGTCATGTTTTATATGTTTCAGAATCCGTCCTTTTTGCTTTTCGTATTAACATTCTATGTTCTATAGATAAAGTTAGGGTGACGGCACTTGTCTTTCTTGACTTGTCGGCTGTTCTTCAATCACTCTCTTCTCTTGCATCGTCTTCATCGTGTCCAGTCCTTCATTGGTTTGCCTCAAATCTCACTCCACGGAATCAATCAGAATTTTTAAATGGTAAACTTTTCGTCTAGTGTTATGTTGACATGTGATGTTCCTCAGGGTTCTATGCTTGGTCCTCTCCTGCTTACATTATACATCACACCATTAGGTATAGTACACGTACTTGATAATAATTCACAAAGGTATCAGTTTCTTTTGACAGTTGGTCTTTTCAATCATCGTTGCGACTACTATCCATTGCCTTTGATCATTTACAGTCTTGGAGGGTGGATGATATTTTTAGGTTGGTGGACTTAAATGTGAGAACACTGTTTCGGCATCTGTTCGTTTTGCTCAGACTTATGATATCTTAAGGCCTTACCTGCTTCAGTTGGGTTATCCTCACTGACTGCCTCAAGGGACTGATTTTCTGGATGCTGACCTGACGGCTTGATTTTGGTGCGCCATCGGTTGATACCTTGATACCTTTTTTCTCCTAAATCAACTTTGACCGAATGGACTGATTTGTCTACCTTCATGAGCCACACCTAATCCTAGCTCGCTTCTCTTTATCTACTTAAGAATATTTTGTTCTTACTAACTTTAACACCATTCTGGCTAGTAGGCCGGGTTTTTGCGAGAAACTAAAGACGTTACATGAAGTTTCTAAATGCACATACACACCTTCATACATGCCTATATAACTACATCACACTATTTAGCGGGGCATCTTATCTATTAGTCTTCTTTCAACAGCACATGTATTTGGTTTTTGATAAATTGAAGGCTTATAACTGGAAGTATTTGTCATCGGTTTAAATAGGCGTATATAGTGTACATCGATACTTTTCGTGCAGCATGGCTTAACGTACCAATTATATTGAGCCAATGCACTTACCTCATGCGATACCGATTCGTGGGGCGCAATAGCTTTCAATCCGTAGAAATGAGCCAAGCCGAAGTCTAGCCAAACGTGGGTCCATGACTCGCAAGTGACGAGGTTGCCGAAATACTTAAAAGCAATAGCATTAGTAATAAGAGCTGAGATTCGTTCAATGATTCATTCATTCGTTCATTCATTCATTCAGGGAATTTACACAAAGACTATTCAAGATATCTACTCAACTGAGCTTCCGACCTAGCCCTAACGAAAGAGACAGTTTGAGAAAAGGATCAAGTAGCGTCCCTTTTTAGATGGACACGGAGATTCAAATTTGGCTATCACAGTTACATGGCCAAACCACTGAATACATTTGACACTCTCATTCTGTTGTTAAAGTGCATAAAATAGGAAAAAGAAGTCTACCTCGAGTTGTGAAGCGAAGGTTTAAATAGATTAGACTAAACATGATGGCTGGGCACACGTCTTGGAACTTTCGGAGTATTTCACGCTGAGATAATGAATGTGTTGCGCCAATGAGAACCACTTTTATTTTAAAATGGCGCTTTACAAATCGAAAATGAAAGTAAAATCACAGCATAATTGTCAGCAACCTATCGATCTTATCGGACTTCATTGCGCGGGAAGCCAATCTCAGACAAGTCAACAAACCGATGACTCGACAATTTGATGCCGTAGATATTTCCGAAAAAACGCGCATTAAAAACTTCGTTACTCACAAAACTTCAACACTTATTACTTACGCTCACAATAATGATTATTATATTTATAATAATCATTATTTTATTTGCTATTATTATTAAAAGGAAAAATTCTAAAGCGCACAAAGGCACACAGCAGCGTGAATCTGAGGCGCAGTTAGTCAGCCACCAGAGGAAAATGCAATTAGATATCCAGTGTTTTTGAAATTCAGTGAGAAATAGCGAGTTTTGAGGCACTTTTTAAAGGAAAAAAAGAGGTCGAGCTTCCAAGAAAGTTTAATAGTCGATTCGATTCCTTGGGGAAACGGGCCAGTAACGCACGAGAGCCCATGAGAGTTCTGCATCATGGCTCGGCGAAAAGAGCTGTACCCCGAACATTGTATTCTGGGGGAAGGGAAGGAACTATTGTTACACATGTAAGAGGATTTTATGAGTTAGACTGTTTAAATCTTGTCCTGGATTCTACAGGAATCCAATGCCAATGATACTTCTGATTAATTAATTGAAAATATAAATATCGTTCGTCACATTATTGTACGGGAGTGAACTGAGTTTATCTCTCACATCCGACAATTACTTAATCTTATTACGCAACTTAACCCTAGAAAACAAGCAATAATTCAGACTGTAGGCCTGAATCGTAGTCTCAGCCACATCGGCATTTTCATCAATTAACTCTATATTCATGCATTGTAATTGTAATGATAAATTTGTAAGCGCCGCTTAAGGAAAAAGTCATCAGAGGCGCACTCTGGGCTACCCTTAAAATTGATAAATATATTAATGAACAGAACATTAAACCGATTCCAAACATTGCTCAGATAACTAGAGAAATTGCCAGTGGCAAGCATACACGCATGCATGCATGCATGCATGCATTTATGGCGGTGGGTGCTTGGCCTTGTGGATAGTGACAGGCGCAACGATGGTAAGACAAATCGAGCCTGGTTACTAATTAGATGGGTGACCGTCCGTGAAATACCAAGTCACCGGCGCCCACTCAGTCGTCCGTGTTACCTTGGTCGGTAAATGAGTATCGACGCAAGTTGTTACGTTAAGAAAGATACGACTTTTCGTAGTCTTACCTCAGTCGACCAGAGGATCATGCTTCTAACTATTTTCTATATACAGTAGTCATGTAAACAAGAAAGTAAACTTTAACGTTTCGCCTGTAAATATCTGTGCGCATAGCGGTACCAGTAATAAAACTCCTACTATTACTTACATTTTGCGCCAATGCAGTGACCATAATGACCAGATTTCTTTGCCAGTCTTTATCTCCGCGCCGGAATACGTTGTAGTGAAGTCGATCTTCATCATAGTTGATCAGTCCCCAGTGGGCATGTCCGCGACCGAAAAAGTGTGGAATCGCAAAGTGATCTTTAACATGTCATATCCAACATATTATCTTGAAAAATTGTTTAATATCTATCCTAGTGTTTCTCAAATATTGGTTAGATGACTATTTGCGCGTTTCTAAAATACTAATTAAATTTTTCTTCACATTTCTTTTTATTACCAGTTAAATAATTATAATTTTTAGGCTTGTTACAAACTATTAAATTTATATGTTCATCTTTCTAAAACAGGTTAACAGCCAAATGACAATGTCTAGAAACCTTAAGTACTAGTGAAATTACTATCTTCACATTTTATCATGCAGTATGTCAGCATGCATGTATATGTGCCTGTATTTATGTATGTATGCATCATCACACTTTATATACCGCCTTTTTAGTACCTCCCAAGATCGCTGCCTATGCAAGAGGCTTTTAAAGTCGTTAAGAAATAAAATTTCACGAGTAAGCAATATTCATTAGTTGGTTAGAAAATGCTATTTAAACAAACATCATCACTTTTCAAACATTGTACTAGGTAAGGGTGTCAAGGTGAGAACTTGCTAGCACGTTTGCTTTCTTCTCTACTTCCGTGACTTCCAATGCCGTTTCGTCGTATACTTTCAAGCTAAGTAACCTTTAAAGAATATTGTCCGACTTTGAGATTTTTCCTTCGTTTCTGCAGAATGATCCTCAAACTTAGAAATTTCAAAGTCAAACGGCTGATATCACTGGCCAACAGAAAAATTTTTTTTCTTGTTGCCTTCGGTTTTAGACCTGTTCTTGGGGTAATTTTGGGCGCTGATTCAGAAAATGTCATTGGATTGAGTGCATCAGGTCTAGTTTCTGAGATATCGTCGATTTTGTAAAGAAAACCCAGTCCACTCTTTAAACGATGTCTTTGGCAAAACTAAAATGTCATAATAAGCTTTATTTATGGCTAATTATAATTCTTGCTGATTCATATAATGCCTACATCCTTATAATGTAAAATCAGCATATCTTGCCGCGTGCTGAGATATTGCTGATTCAACGAAATAAATATTCCGTAGCCTACAGCTTACTCAGCACTAAATTCATGGCCTCATTTAGAATTTATTTGTGCTTATACAGCGTTTCATGGTTTCGAACTATGTAAATAGATTATGCTGAAGTCAGCATTTATAGCCTATATAAACCGCCTCCTGAAAGCTAGAGCAGCCGCAGTCGTCTTAGGGCATATTAAGAGTTGGTCGCAAGAACAATCTGTGAATGTGAGCATTAAATAACTACATGTTCTTACTATTTTTAGGTTAGTCATTTAATTCCTCAGATGCGAACATCCTTAAGGTTATGGCTACTTCCAGACGGAGCTGCATTAACCATCCAGACATATTCTGCTACATTTGTGGGGAATACACACTAAAAGCAAACAGGAAACCGATTTCTGAGTTTGTAAAAAGAGCATATGTAGGTTATTTTGGTGTCAAACTTGGAGATCAAGATAAGCAATGGGCTCCTCATACAGTATGCAAAACTTGTATTGAACAATTGCGCCACTGGACAATTGGAAAGAGAAGCTGCCTGAAATTTGGTGTACCGATGGTTTGGAGGGAACAGATAAACCACTTCGACGACTGTTACTTTTGTATGGTTAATATCATAGGCATCAATCGAAATAATCGTCACAAGTTGTCTTACCCTGATATACCTTCAGCCAGGAGACCTGTTCCGCATTCGGATATTGTACCAGTTCCACCTTTTCGCGAACTACCTCAGCTCTCAGACGATGACACTTGCATGTCCAATATCGGACAAGATGACGAAAGTGAAGAAAGTGGGGGCAGTGACAGTGATTTCCAATCAACTTCACACAGTGAACGTTTTGACCAAAAAGAGTTGAGTGTCTGATCAGGGACTTAAATCTTTCCAAAGAGTCCTTTGAATTGCTTGCGTCCAGACTAAAGGAAAAGAATGCACTTCAGCCTGGAACGAAAATTAAAATTTATAGAAACAGAGAAAAGGATTTGCTGCCATTCTTTACCGAAGACAACAACCTAGTATTCTGTAATGACATCAGCAACTTATTGAAGAAAATTGGTCTGTCGGATTACAGCCCAGATGAGTGGCGTCTTTTTATCGACAGTTCAAAACGTAGTCTGAAATGTGTGCTTTTAAATAACGGCAACAAATTTGGTTCTATTCCAATCGGTCACTCCACCAGGATGAAAGAAGAGTACAATGCCATCTCTTTAGTACTGGAAAAGATAAAATACAAAGAACATCAATGGGTAATTTGTGTAGACTTGAAGATGGTAAATTTCCTCCTTGGTCAACAAAGTGGCTACACAAAGTATCCCTGCTTTTTGTGTCTTTGGGACAGTAGAGCCAAGCATGAACATTGGACAAGAAAAGATTGGCCTTCGAGGAAAGACATGGTGGTTGGAGCTCAAAATGTAATCAAGGAATCTTTGGTGGCACGAGATAGGATCATACTGCCACCACTACATATAAAGCTAGGCCTGATGAAACAATTTGTCAGGGCTTTGAATAAAGAAGGTTCATGCTTCGAATACATAGTACACAAGTTACCAGGAATTACAATGGAAAAATTGAAGGCTGGAATCTTCGATGGTCCACAGATCAGGCAACTTATGAATGACCCACTTTTCATACCATCAATGAATGAAATCGAATCTTGTGCCTGGTCTTCCTTTGTTCTTGTAACTAAAAATTTTCTTGGCAACAAGAAGGCAGACAATTATGCACAACTAGTAGAGGATATGCTTCTTCATTTCAACAAGCTTGGCTGCAACATGAGCATTAAAGTCCATTATCTCCACAGTCACTTAGATCGCTTTCCAGAGAATCTTGGTGACTTCAGCGAAGAGCAAGGTGAAAGATTTCACCAAGACATCAAAACAATGGAAAATCGATATCAAGGAAGATGGGATGCACACATGATGGCAGACTATTGCTGGAATATTATGCGCGATTGTTCCGGCAGATGCCACACTCGGAAATCGTACAAAAGGAGCTTCTTCGGTATCGAATGACTTGAAATTTTTATAACAAACTTGTTCTGTTTGGTATCATATAAGTACAGTTTCAGGTACTACCATTTTCTTTTAAGTATTTGTATTATTATGTTTATTTAGTGTATCACATAATAAATTGAGCACTACATAATTATAGCTATAGCCTTATGTTTTATGGGCGAGCAGAGGCAAGGACTGGTATATGGCATAATGTTCTATATCTCGAAAACTAGACCTGCTGGGAGAAAACTGGTGCCTTTTCTGGAATCAGCAGGTCAAATATACCCAGAAACAGTTCTAACATTTGAGGCAACAAATTATGTGTTGGCCAGTGTATCAATAGAGGCTCCAATGGCATTTTTACTATTATTGCAGTTGTAGGCCAAATCTTTGATTTATATAGCACTACTTCACTTCAATGTCAAAAGAGACTTGCAATAAATTAATGATTGCCTTGTCTTACCATGTCTAGAGTGTGATTATGGTCATAAAGAGACCAGAAGGGTGAATATTCTGATCTTTGTATTGCTTATTTAAATGCGATTGCTTCTACAGATAAACGTTTTAAGCAATATTTTTAAATTTATAACCAACGAAAAATTTTGTAGTGACTTTGAAGAAACCTACAAAGAATGCATAGCGTTCTATCATGTAAGGAATTGTCTATTCACCAGTCTTATAAATAGAAGAACGGATGGAAGATTGTTCCACTAAGATCAACGAATCGGGAAACGCCACGATGCTCATGAGAGGTACACCTTTATCTAATCTAATCTAATCGAATCTAAAGACTTCTATAACGTCGTTATCATAAAGCCCCTTGAGGCAACAGTCATTGGTCGCTTGCAGTGAAAATTGCAATAAAATCATACTGAGTTAGAGAAGCCGGGAAGAATTAGATTACTTGCAGAGATCGGAAGTAAAGATATGAGCGATCGAAAAGAAGAGACTAGGGAACACGATTTTAAAGTAATAGCACTCTAGAATCTACTGTGTTGTAACGTGTAGTTTAGAGGTTATAATGAAATCATCTCAAATCGATGGCTCTCCGCCAAAAATTGTACTAGGTTTATAGCATTTGTCAATTAATCAGCGAAAACATTGCAGCTGTGTAAACTAGAAGATAAAAAAACTAAGCTACGTATTACCTATTTTCGGTAGCCAAGTAATGTTCCCCAGCTCATTGTTAAAGTATTCTTGAACCAAAGTCGTTACTGTTAAGACGAGCTGCACGCGGCTCACTTCTTCCGGTCTCGACCACACGCGACACTAAATGAGACAACAATGTAATCTAGTGTAATTCAAAGAGGAAAGTAAAATCTAATTTCAATAATCAGTCAATAGAAAGCGACAGATTCAAAGAATAATGAATCAAACGATTAAACAATCATTACATTAATTATTGTGTGGATAATTGGAAGATAATTGGAAAAAAACAATTCCAATTTCAAACCTTGCCTAGTCATCCTTTCTCTACGGACAAATTCTCACTTACGATAGTTCTCAGTTAGTAAATCGGCAATTTGTCTTTGCTCTTTTGAAGCTTAGAGTAATACGCCTTAGAAAAGGTAATAAATTGACCAAGGAAACTGAAAGTCTAGTTACAAGCTTTCCATCTTGAAGTGTCTCATTTCTGGAGACAAGATCGCTTATGACAAAACCGACAGCGAAGCTGCTTATCGGCGGAGTCCTTTTGAATTTAGTTTCATGCCATTCAGTACCGAACTTCGTAACGCTCTGTCAGAACAACCAAAAATTTAATACAATACTTTGCTAAGACATTGAATGCAGCCAGCTTAAGTTCTCCTACAGTTAAACTCACGTTCCGATGTTTACCTTTAGTTAACTCCATAGTTCAAGAATAAATGTTTAAGGGCGATACATATAAACCAGTAAAAATCAAACGCCAGTACTTTTCTAGCCTTGCCGCTCATTTTATCTGCACCAACCATAGGGTTTGATGGGCCTTGGCAGGCACTGGTACGAGTGAAGTGAATCTATTTTGGGCAGTGGCATTGTATGCATTCAGTTGAAGTAACGCAATTGTTTCTAACCAGCGGTTGCCGTGCAATTTTGGAAATGTATAGAGCGGAGCCCTTTACTGACAAACCAGTTGTTAATGCTCTAATGTGTCAAGGTTTTACTACATGGTGTTGTGGAAAATATGTAAAGCTGAGATAAATATATAATCGTTAAACGTTAAAGACGTGAGGCAATATTGTTTGCCTATATCAACGACATAAAATTAGCAAATTGAATTCCATTGATGTGATCAACGTACGTATTCTGGCATGTTCGACACTGCAGTTAAATTGGCCCAGTGACGCAGGGTGATCGTAAACCGGGACTTGTAGAATGGTTCGTCGAAACAAGGAAACGCCATACGAGCGTGAACAGGTTTGAACACGGTCACCACTAACGGACTAGCAACCAGCAACAACAGAATTTGATGGAAGTCATCAGTGACTATTACTTTTCAAGCGTTAGTGTCAATAAAATAATGTAAGCTTCATTTAAAAATCAGTTACAAGAAATCAATTGAATTTTATATTTCAGTACAAATTATTTGAAATTCAAGTGAAAATTGTCAGTTATTCACAGACCATGATGAGAATCATACATTTAAAATCCGAGTAACAAACAGAAGCAAAAGTTCGCATGCAGATATACAAATTTTGGAGTGTTTTAAAAATAAATAAATAAGATATGATCAAATTTAGCTAAGAATATATCAATTATAAATCACCAGATAACTTTCCAACTTTTGAAACAATTTTTAAGTGTAGGGTATAGGGTCTATCTTACACTCGCTAAGTAGCAATCAAGTGTGTCACGCTTTAAAACTTAAAATGCGAAAAGTTTTATCTTTGCACGTGTATTATAATTTAAACACTTGCGTCAAAAGAAAAAGAATTCGTGCATTGGAAAAAATCATCGAAAAAGAGTACATTCCTCCAATATATAAGGTAGTCATTGAAACGGAATTTCGCTTACCTGCGTCTTCTTTCTTCTCTATCGTAAAAGCCTCTCTCGGCGATACCTCTATTCCAACCCATTTCTCCCTTAAATTTCAAATTCAATATGACCGTATCTCCGGCCAACATTTCTTCTCCAGTTTCCACCACCCAGTAATCGTATTTAAAATATATGAATGCACGGATTACCGTCAGCGATGTATGATTTAAAATGACTTCCGTACCAAAGACGTCCGCCAAATCTGCGTGGACAATGATGTAGGTTGTCGGAGCGAGAATTTTTATTTCAATGGATACCCTACCATCGAATTTTCTCTCACTGATACGTGTCCGTATAAAGAGGTCGTAATGAATTGGCCTCATGCCTCCCGGTAACCATGGGTGATGCCACAGCTCTGGGGTTTCGATTTTGCAAGAAGCTGTCATGGAGGCAACCAGAAGCAGAATCACAAGGAGAGCCATTCCGACAAATGGATCCGATTCTACAGCGTATCTTGAAATAAACACAACTCAAATATAGGCTTAAACTGAAAATAAAATGTTGGTTATAATCAATTCAAAAACATTATTCTATTTTCTTAAATAAGACTGTCAAATTTTTCAGGAAGTTTGAGATTACCTTCTCTTTAATTTGACCATGTGCTAAAGTCTAAACCCATCCTATAAGCTACCCCTAAATGCAAGTAAGATACTCTGGAAAATTATCTATTGACAAGAGATATAAGCAATAATTTAATGAAAAAAATTATTAGAACACTAATTAATATATAATATAGTTCTTTGAAGATCTAAAACACGGACCACAGAAAGAGGCGACTGAAAACAATTTTGATATGAACACGACGCAGTATGGAATCAAATCAGGTGAACAAATCACAAAACCAATTCAGAAGAGCTTAAAATGTTGGAACAGCAAAGACTGCCATTAGCTACAACTAAGAAAAGCTAGAAAGAAATCAGAGTTAAAAAGTTATCTGAGTACCATCCGTTTTTGTAATAAAACTGAGTTGAAATTATAATTTGTTTATTCGGCATAGTGCATAGGCTATCAAACTGCTTCGCGATCCGATTTCGCTGTGATAATTTGTCTTTTCTGTGTGACATTATATCACGTTAAATCACATTACAATTTCAATATGGACTCTTCTCTTGCTCTTATTTCATCTCACAAACGACAAAAGACTTATCTGTATCCAGCTACCCGTGCTTTTAAGGCGAATTCATAAATTAGGCGATATAAATATCTGACTAATAATAATAATATTAATAGTAATAATAACAACAACAACGACAATAACAACAACAACAGCAATATTAATAATAATAATAATAATAATAATAATAATTGTCATAGATTTTGTGAAACATCCCCTTCAGAATTCCCATCAAAGAAAGAGTGGAAGTGAAAATGTAGAGGAAAGCGAAAAATTATGATGTTGTTAGATTGCATGATGAATGAAGGTTCGGAATCAGGCTCATAAAAGAAGCTGAAGAGACTCCGAATCGCGGATAGTGGCGTCATACACGTCGGTGCACATCATCTGTTGAAGAGCATAGCACCGTAAGATAAAGAAATGCACCATAATCAAAGTGGGTTAATGACAAACTTTTTATCTGAATATTTATATAGCTTTTCGACTTTCTCTTGATATAACTATGAAAGTATGGGGAAAATAATCCAGCAACAAATATTAATCAATCAGTATTAGAGTCCAACATTTAGTTGAAGAATTATATTAAATGGCCTTAAACAAGCTTCAGATTCAAAATAAATGTAATTTGATGTATGAATACTCACACCCAATACAATAGCTTGTAACAGCAGCTGGAAGACGTCTAGCCCACAATTCGGCAACGGGTTGCAGAAAGCATGGACACGCTTAACATCACTACAGTTCGCCTATTTATAAGAATTCGTCCGACATCGCAGTCAATGAAAATCCAACGGATAGAAGCCAGTGATAGATAACGTCTGACAGAAAACAACCTATCATAAGCGATTGTTTGCGAACTCCATCCATCGTATACATGTCTGTCATCCTCACGCTATCGGTATAAAAGGGTGCTTTATTGCATGAAAATATTTTCCATATGTCAGAACGGAAAATACCGTGACCTTAGTGCCCGTGCTTGCCGTTATGAAGAGAACAGTTTGACTTGAAATATTCACGCTATCAGTACAGAAAATGTTCTTATGCTGCTGAGCAAAATGCAATCAAACAATAATAATGAATTGTTTTTGACTGCATAAACTGTGTTTTGTGCATTTCCTATGGCAGCAAAGTTTCTTGTTTTGATTCATTTTGCCCATCTGCAGAAACCACGTAATGTCTAAACGTGATCAAATATGTCATATGCATACATCGTTTTATTTCGTATTCACAGCTGGACAGCTTTGCATGCGACGCTGGCATGTATGCAGTAGCAAGTTAAGCCAGTTCTTGGATGAGTAACCAAGCACTTGGACGTAACATGAAGTCATCTTGCATCAGCATAGGCGATATCTCTTCGGGGTCGGCATATTGGGAGGTTAGAAAATATGTCCTGTTTTTGGATTGCCGTGGTCGTGTTCGCATATCAGTGGGAAGAGTCTTTAAACACTAGACTACGTTACTGACGTGATTTTAACAACACACTAACGTAAACAAGCATATTGTCTTCATCTTTTACCTTTTTGTATTAACCACGAATGCAGAAATCGTAATCCCGAGATTTCTACAGCGCCCAACGAAAGCCGCATCACGGAGACCAGCTTATTCACAGGCGCTTAGTCAAAACAAAAGCGATAGGCAAAAATAGATCGGTTCCAGGTCAAGATCCAAAAGTCAGGCAGAGAGGCAGCGTGCATGGCAGTTACGGTGGGTGATGTTTGGAATTGGAGCGGAATGAGATATAATAGGAAGAAGGGGAATCAGGTTAGGATCTGTGAGAGAGGAATATTTTCAGTTTTGAGTGAACAGCCAATGCAGAAATTGCAAGTGGTGGAGCATAGATGAGTTTGTATGATGGGTCAGATAACTGTCGCAGTTCTGGGGGTAGTTCATTCCAGAGTGGTGGGGCAGCTATGGCTATGAAGCGATTACTAAATTTTAAGGTTGAGGTGACGGGCGGGCGGAGGTTTTAGAGCAGAAGAGGAGCGGGTTGAGCGAAGTGGTTGGACTGTAAATAACTCACGAAGATAGGAAGGTTGGGAGGACTGAAATGTGTTGTAGGTAAGTGATAGAACTTTGTACTCGATTCGTTCAGGTATTTTAAGTGATTTACGGAGTTACATGATGGTGTTTGGGTGTTTTGGTGACAGCACGAGCAAGATCATTCTGGCTGACTTTAAGGGCGCTTAATTAGGTGGACCTATGTTCAAGAAAAGTAAATTGCAATAGTCTAATGTGGCATTGACTATGGATGTAGCGATGGTTGATGCAGTTTTTATATCAAGCAAAAGGCGGATTCTGGGCAGGTCACGAATAAGCACGAAGAGATGGGTAATATGATAAGAGAAAATGAGGTTTTGGTCGAAGATCACAGCTAAGGCGCGGAAAGAAGAGTGTTAAAGGTTTGTTTGGAGGCAGAGAGAGATAGAGGGATTCGAAATTTTCTTGAGCTGGTCGCGTAGGCCCATAAGTATGAAATGAGTTTTGGATGGGTTCAAGCGCAGGATAATAGAAGTCATCCATGAGGAGATCCATGTAACCGTGCGAAGAAGATGATCTGTGGAGTCTTTGAAACAGTTCGGAGACTAAGAGACGAACAGCTGAGTGTCATCAGCTTAGAGGTGATTATTGACATTGCTTGCTTTTATGAGTGAACTGAGTGGGGTAGTCTAGAGGATAAACAGAAGAGGTACAAGAACAGAGCCCTGTGGAACTCCGCAAGTGAAAGGGCATGATTGGGATGAGGTTTCTGATATTTTGACGTAGAAAGAGCGAGAGCAGAGACAGGATTGTATCCAGAGAAGGGCAATGTCAGTAAACGAGAACCAGGTTGAAAGTCTTTGGAGTAAGATGTTGTGGTCGAAGGTGACAAAGGCTGTTGAAATATCAAGGAGGCAGAGGCAGAAACAGCACAATGTTGCTCATTTTGGGGCCAGAAGAAAGTAAATGTTTGAAGTTGTTGATGATGCTTCACACTTAAAGTTTTCCACAAAGGGGAATGTACTGAACATGTCGATTGTCTGTAAGCAAAATAATTAATGCGATCTGCTGCACAAATAATGTCCTTTTCTCTTGATGGGTGATGTTTGGCGTCGTCGTAAAGCATTCTGACAGTTTTTAGAGCATTTAGATATATTCAGCAAAGTTTTGAGAAAGGCGAATTGTCGAGACCGAGAGACTCAGTTAGTGGTTCATATTTGAAATTTTCACTAAAACAAAGTCAGGAATTCGAGCTTCTTTGATCATGTGTTCAAAAACCTGTGTTCTTTTATATTTTCTTTGGCTGAGTACCACATGGTACACTTTGTTAATAAAAGCATGTTATTAGTTGTTATTTATTTTCAGTTACTATTTCCATTTAATGAGTTTTTAGTCTCAGCTAAAGTTAATAAATACCACGTTTAACCCAAATTTCATAAATTACCATGACTATCAGCCATGCCATAGGAGTAATTCTGTTAGATGTTGTTTTTATCACAGGCTACGCGGCAAGGTAACCCAGTGCTTACGGTCATTTGCTTCAGTAGGCCTATAAGGAACAAATCCAAAACCACTAAATCGTTTGACTTGAAATTTTATAGAAGTGATTATTTCGTCTCTATAGCTACTCTCTGAAAATTTCGGAGCGCTTGAATAACCTTCAGCGTCATCCTAAATATCCTAAATTTGTTAATATTTTTTGATTTTACGTGCTTGGGATGGTCTGCAGGTCACACACGTGAAACCAATAATTAAGCACAATAACCAGATAATAAATCTCTAAAGTATTAAATACAACAAATAAGTACTGAATAAAATTGTGTGCAGGATAACAAAGTTTTTTCAAAAGTATTTTGGCATTGTATTTGGGAAGTAAAATTTTATTTGTATTTGCAAAAATACTTTTTAAAGGTAGTTAGTGTGCACTTCATGGATAAATTAATAATAATAATAATAATAATAATAATAATAATAATAAATAGTAATAACGACAATAATAATAATAAAACGATATCATATGGCGTTCACTCCAGAGTGCAGATATTCCAAGCATATAGGATCCAACGGACTGACCCTTGCCGTCAGTCTGTGGACTGACGGCAAGGGGCCCCATAGTGCTACCCTAGTTCTTGAGTTACTGGTAATATATGACCTGGGTTACTACATTCCTGATCCTTCCTGTCGCAGATAACGATTTCAGAAGGTTCAGCAGCTGAAAAGTATGCTCTGCTGCCTACAACGTACACACTTGTTCCCACTGCCTTTGGGAAACCTTTGATCTATTCTATGCTGAAGGTGCATAATTTACTTCAGAGTTAGGGCTTCGAATTTATGTTGCGTTGTAGATTCAGAAGGTAATGCGATTTTCATTTTTTGTGTTGTTGAGTTGAATGGCCAGGAGTACAGGACCTTGGAATTAATCAATTGCCGGCACATAGCCCTAAAGAAAACGAAATGAACGCCTCCCCTACATCTCACTTGTGGAATATGCAATGCTTTTCTTACTTTATACAAATATGAATGTCTTTCGAGCAGGCCTACATACTTGATTTTGCCTTAGCGGTGTTATATCGATCGAGAACTTTACGACTTCTATAAAGCCCCAAAGACTACATTCCTGATCTTCTTAAATAACTAGCTTAGCTTTTAATCTAAGTCTATGCTCAGTTCAATAGAGTGCAGATAACTGCCATTCTGGTTGATATAACTCTGGCAATGGCTATGTTAACTGCTAATGTATTCATGCGCCATCGTTTTAGTTACATTAAAGATTGTTATGGAATTTTTGCTTTTATTCTGTAGTTCACATCTGTATTCTCGAACTTATATGAGGATGTTTCGCTGGCCTATCTGGACACGGTCGCATACTGTGTTTTTCATCCAACGAATACTTTTGTCGATTCTCTCCTCGATTAGCCTTTTAAATTTCTCCACATGTGTATTAGAGTTCATACCAGCGAAGAAATATCGAAACTGAACAAGAAAACAGACTAATTCATCACATCAATTTATTAAAAGGTGCAATATAAATGTCTAGATGCAGGCAAATGCGTGTATGTACGACTGGGGGACTCTGCAAAAATATTCACCAACACTTGAATGCCGGGACTTGGTTGAGAGCGTCTCTGGGTATATATTATGAAGATCGCAATATAAATTCTCTGAATGAATAAACATATACATGTAAGAATACGTATTTCCCTATGTACATATATGCATGCTTACTTGGATCCATACTTGACAACAGTAAAACATTGAACAGGGGTATTCATAGTAGTTTCTTCGGAGATCAGGATTCGTGTCAGTTTATCTGAAAAGAGAATTGTCGGATAACACTGAAGGGCTTCCAACAGACGCTAAATAAATAACCAGAAATGCACGGTGGCCAATAGTGCTTATTGTTGGCGCATGTTGTAAATTTTGCCAGACAGTTGGTTCAAATGGGGAATATCCTGAAATGATCTTATTTGTTTGAACGTACGCTGTATGCAAGTGTGCGTTTCGCAGTGATTTCTTAAGTTGCTTTGCTATTCCTCTGAACTTGTGTAACCTTCCATTTTGCATGAATCAGCTCTAGTTGTGTTCTTATCCTTAAGACGCACCTGTTTCGATATCTTAGACAAACATTTTGGGGGTGCCTTTAAGAGGACTTTCATATGTGTTATATATACATACGTATATAGATGATTTGTTGGATACATGCACCATACATACATATATATGCGTACACGGTTGCATGCAAATGAGCGAGATATGAAGAAACAGAATAGTGTGATCAGAGTGCGAACGACGCAAATGTGAAACGAATTGTCACGCAACATTTCTTAATATTACATGTATTTATACAAGAAGAAACTAAATAGACTGACTATTTTTAGATGAAATCATTACGAACTTCTTGAAGTTGAGCCTCTGCGTTGAAGCTGTAAGTTACATTGTATGCTAGTTCTGCACTTCCGCCGTGATAATATCTGGTTGAAAAATATAAAAAAGGTTCCTACACAGTTTTATCTCAGGGTGGGGAGCAACACCGTATACTGAGTCTTACAAGGCCAACGCTCTAACCAGTCGGCTACATGTTTGATGTGATCATGTTTGCAATTGGTTGATCTTGCAACTCCTGCAGGACATCTGCAGAGTTTCCGAAAAGGAATGTATAAACAAGCATGCGTTTACTGATACCTAATTTGCCTTTACAGATAGACTGACAGATGACACAGGCCAACAGAAAATTTTTTTTTTCTTGTTGCCTTCGGTTTTAGACCTGTTCTTGGGGTAATTTTGGGCGCTGATTCAGAAAATGTCATTGGATTGAGTGCATCAGGTCTAGTTTCTGAGATATCGTCGATTTTGTAAAGAAAACCCAGTCCACTCTTTAAACGATGTCTTTGACAAAACTAAAATGTCATAATAAGCTTTATTTATGGCTATTTATAATTCTTGCTGATTCATATAATGCCTACATCCTTATAATGTAAAATCAGCATATCTTGCCGCGTGCTGAGATATTGCTGATTCAACGAAATAACTATTCCGTAGCCTACAGCTTACTCAGCACTAAATTCGTGGCCTCATTTAGAATTTATTTGTGCTTATACAGCGTTTCATGGTTTCGAACTATGTAAATAGATTATGCTGAAGTCAGCATTTATAGCCTATATAAACCGCCTCCTGAAAGCTAGAGCAGCCGCAGTCGTCTTAGGGCATATTAAGAGTTGGTCGCAAGAACAATCTGTGAATGTGAGCATTAAATAACTACATGTTCTTACTATTTTTTAGGTTAGTCATTTAATTCCTCAGATGCGAACATCCTTAAGGTTATGGCTACTTCCAGACGGAGCTGCATTAACCATCCAGACATATTCTGCTACATTTGTGGGGAATACACACTATAAGCAAACAGGAAACCGATTTCTGAGTTTGTAAAAAGAGCATATGTAGGTTATTTTGGTGTCAAACTTGGAGATCAAGATAAGCAATGGGCTCCTCATACAGTATGCAAAACTTGTATTGAACAGTTGCGCCACTGGACAATTGGAAAGAGAAGCTGCCTGAAATTTGGTGTACCGATGGTTTGGAGGGAACAGATAAACCACTTCGACGACTGTTACTTTTGTATGGTTAATATCATAGGCATCAATCGAAATAATCGTCACAAGTTGTCTTACCCTGATATACCTTCAGCCAGGAGACCTGTTCCGCATTCGGATATTGTACCAGTTCCACCTTTTCGCGAACTACCTCAGCTCTCAGACGATGACACTTGCATGTCCAATATCGGACAAGATGACGAAAGTGAAGAAAGTGGGGGCAGTGACAGTGATTTCCAATCAACTTCACACAGTGAACGTTTTGACCAAAAAGAGTTGAGTGTCTGATCAGGGACTTAAATCTTTCCAAAGAGTCCTTTGAATTGCTTGCGTCCAGACTAAAGGAAAAGAATGCACTTCAGCCTGGAACGAAAATTAAAATTTATAGAAACAGAGAAAAGGATTTGCTGCCATTCTTTACCGAAGACAACAACCTAGTATTCTGTAATGACATCAGCAACTTATTGAAGAAAATTGGTCTGTCGGATTACAGCCCAGATGAGTGGCGTCTTTTTATCGACAGTTCAAAACGTAGTCTGAAATGTGTGCTTTTAAATAACGGCAACAAATTTGGTTCTATTCCAATCGGTCACTCCACCAGGATGAAAGAAGAGTACAATGCCATCTCTTTAGTACTGGAAAAGATAAAATACAAAGAACATCAATGGGTAATTTGTGTAGACTTGAAGATGGTAAATTTCCTCCTTGGTCAACAAAGTGGCTACACAAAGTATCCCTGCTTTTTGTGTCTTTGGGACAGTAGAGCCAAGCATGAACATTGGACAAGAAAAGATTGGCCTTCGAGGAAAGACATGGTGGTTGGAGCTCAAAATGTAACCAAGGAATCTTTGGTGGCACGAGATAGGATCATACTGCCACCACTACATATAAAGCTAGGCCTGATGAAACAATTTGTCAGGGCTTTGAATAAAGAAGGTTCATGCTTCGAATACATAGTACACAAGTTACCAGGAATTACAATGGAAAAATTGAAGGCTGGAATCTTCGATGGTCCACAGATCAGGCAACTTATGAATGACCCACTTTTCATACCATCAATGAATGAAATCGAATCTTGTACCTGGTCTTCCTTTGTTCTTGTAACTAAAAATTTTCTTGGCAACAAGAAGGCAGACAATTATGCACAACTAGTAGAGGATATGCTTCTTCATTTCAACAAGCTTGGCTGCAACATGAGCATTAAAGTCCATTATCTCCACAGTCACTTAGATCGCTTTCCAGAGAATCTTGGTGACTTCAGCGAAGAGCAAGGTGAAAGATTTCACCAAGACATCAAAACAATGGAAAATCGATATCAAGGAAGATGGGATGCACACATGATGGCAGACTATTGCTGGAATATTATGCGCGATTGTTCCGGCAGATGCCACACTCGGAAATCGTACAAAAGGAGCTTCTTCGGTGTCGAATGACTTGAAATTTTTATAACAAACTTGTTCTGTTTGGTATCATATAAGTACAGTTTCAGGTACTACCATTTTCTTTTAAGTATTTGTATTATTATGTTTATTTAGTGTATCACATAATAAATTGAGCACTACATAATTATAGCTATAGCCTTATGTTTTATGAGCGAGCAGAGGCAAGGACTGGTATATGGCATAATGTTCTACATCTCGAAAACTAGACCTGCTGGGAGAAAACTGGTGCCTTTTCTGGAATCAGCAGGTCAAATATACCCAGAAACAGTTCTAACATTTGAGGCAACAAATTATGTGTTGGCCAGTGTGATAGTTAGGCTACCGAGGAAACACCAGAACATTTCAAATTACTGTTCGTCAAATGTATAAGCATTCGTGTTCAATTTAACAGGTAAAACTTTTTCTTGATATCTTTCCTAATTGAAACAGTTACTGTTTCCGGAACACGTAGATTTGAGCTGCAAAATATTTTAGCTGGTCAAACGAAACAGTTGATATAACGTTTAAGAACTTAATTTATGTATCATTTACATGTATCGTTTACTTCTTCTATACTTCGTAGCTGTAGATAAGTTGACCAGCGCACAAGGAAACATTAACGCAGGCCTGTAAGTAGTCTCAATGAAACAGAGAAAAAATGGGGTCGTCCATGAAGGACGTCAGCAATGAATGCCCTTCTTTGGGCCCTCCTATCACCCACCGCATTTAGCATTGCTTCCCCAAACCCTTTGCAGACATCCGCACTTAAACGGAGTACTAAGGTCTAGATTAGGCAGTCGTTATGATCACACAGGACTTTCTTTACAAGTATCACGAATGTTTACCTTTGACTCGGTCGCGCCTATCAAAGGACTTTAATTGGCTCCAACACAGTACAGGCTGCGTCCTCTCTGACCGAAGTTGATGTTTAAGGCACATGCTGTACGGAAATAACTAAGTACTAAATTCAGATGCAAACGTCCGCATGGGGCATAATCCCTCCCGCGTATCCGCATTTGGGTGACCCTACATCCACACTGCGGACGTCCTTAATAGACGACCCCACCAAGAAAGCCCATAAATAAAAATAAGAGAAGGCAAGCAGATGAGTAAACGAGGAGAGAAAATTGAAAAACGGTGACAATAGGCAAATGACTACAAAATATGGCAACTTGAAACCTTGAAACTGGTTCCAACAGCCGCGAGGACTAGGAAAATCGAACTCGTTTACGAGGATGAAATTTTTCCCTTCCACCTGTGCATTTTCGGCCTACAGCTGTCGTCAAGGTGCACACGTACAATAGTTTCCAGTAGTTAATGGCATGTTATGGTGGCCACGGCACTTGGCGTCAGCCTTTCCTATAACTAATCTTTCAGAAGCAATTGCATTGTGATAAATAAGCACAAGTACATCGATGCCCTACTTTAGTACACGCTCACATGCATGCATCTATTTAGAATTGTGAGTTAGTCATGTTTCATGTACTCTCAAAGGTTGTTAAAAGGTGTTATATAGACGTTCAGTGGCAGGCACGCGAATCTAATAGACACATTTGTAATGCATATGCCTTCCTTTTTATTTTCGTGCGCACTTCAGTAGTCTGACAATGGCTATGTTAAATGTTCACATATTCATGAGCCGTAGTTCTAGTTTCATTTGTAGTTTGTTGTGGAATTCTTTCAATAATTTTGTAGTTCACTTCTTAGTTCTCGAATTTATACGGGGAAGTTTTCGTGCAGCCACCTTGACACGGTCCCACTGTGTACATACATCCATCGAATATTGTCGTTGATCCTCAGCTCGGTTAGCGTTCTTAATTCCTCCATTTCTTCAGTAGAGT
Source organism: Norana najaformis (assembly GCA_964023275.1). Classification (NCBI taxonomy): domain Eukaryota; kingdom Metazoa; phylum Annelida; class Clitellata; order Crassiclitellata; family Hormogastridae; genus Norana; species Norana najaformis. The sequence continues at coordinate 13,778,074 of OZ029925.1, forward strand.
TTATAAGATCGAAGAAATGTCGAACCTAAATATACAAACAGACATTTGTTACATGAACATGCTAGAAGACGCTATATAGATGTCCAGGTGAATACTATAACTCGTTTCTTACAAAGTCAAAACTGCAGAAACTTCAGAGTTCAGGAAACTCTTTGGCTAAAGCTATAAGTGTTACATCGAAATCTGAGCATATTGTCCCATGCCCATAAATCTCTGCATATGGCTTCCTATTCAGCAACGAATTTGTGTTAAATTGGCCCTTATAGTTTTTGAAAATTTGAACTGTGTCTTCTTCACTCCTCAAACTTTTCATGATTGAATCAGGTCATCTGAATGCTACTCAGAAATACTTCCGACCTGATAAGGCTACGATGAATTGGAATGGTCTTCAATCGCTGACGAAATAGCAGCAGAGAGTAAGGGATTTTCGACATACACGTATATATTCTCTTACAAATGAAAGCATTTTCGAAGACGACAGAAAAGTGATTAGTAGGCGAATGACACAAACATGCCACGAATTGTCCTGCAACATTGATTCATCGTGTTCCGACTAAAAGAAACTAAGCTAAATAGGCTGACTATACTTAGACGAAATCAATACAAACGTCTCGAAGTTGAGCCTCTGTGTTGAAGCTGCGAGTTGCTTCGTACGCGAGTTTTGCGCTCGCACCGTAATGATATCTGGTTGAAAAATATAAAAACTTCCTTTAGTTTTAAAATATAAATATATGAATATTTAATTTTAGTCCAACAACATTTCAATCAGCTAATAGTATCAATCGACCATTACATTACATCTAGTCTATCATAGACTAAATTCCACTTACTTAAGCCAGCATTATTACGAACTTATCTTAATATTATATTATTTATTATTTTATCCTCCGTCTATGGCAAGTACGCTTAAACTCAGTTCTGTATGTCTTGGTAGGTGCATGGATGACGACTCTTTTCATCCATAGATAGTCACTTTTTTTCTCGCGAAGAAATCCTTCACAACCCAGTCTCACCGTAAACGAAAGCAATCACTTCCTGACTAGTCCAAATCAGCCAGCCTGAATCTTTGCCGCCCTTGGAATCGACCGTAAAAGTAGTTTCGATTAGAACCGAGAATAGACCTTTACGTCGCCCGATGCTAACAAGCTTCCTAGTAACGAAAGTCTTTGGAAGCCAGTTCCTCACCATAGGATTCTCATAATCAATCCGCAAACAAACTCCGCACGTACGTTGAAACGCCTTTCGAATCGTAGAACAGTCTTCGATCTCGCGGGACTTTACGACGGATTCAGAATTGTCAGAGTCCACGAACTAGGACACCTCTGGGCTTGAGGATGCCGGTTCGCATACCGTGGCTTATACTGGCTTCCAAAGACTCGCTACTCGGAAGCTTGTTAGCATCGGGTGACGTAAAGTCCTAATTTCGCTTCTAGTCCAAACTACGTGTACAGTCGATACCAAGGGCGGCAAAGATTCAGGCTGGCTGATGTGGACTAGTCAGGAAGTGATTGCGTTCGTTAACGGTGAGACTGGGTTGTGAAGGATTTCTTCGCGAGCAAATAGCCTACACGTCTACCTCCTTCGACGATTTCTGCACAACTAAACATTGAGCGCCTCGCTCCGCCGCCTTAACCACGAAAGTCGTCTGCTTTTTTGCCAAACGATTATGGTTGACGGTTGAGTTTGAATTTTCGGCGCTGGATCGGTGCGCTAGGTTTAATCCAGAGTTTTTAAACTCAGGCTACCACGGTCCCTACGCGGGAATCTTCAACGGCGTAGCGCCCATTCAAATAGGCATCAGTTGTGAAGTTAATTAAAGCAGTAGGGCCTATCCAAACGGGTAACGGTGGCGTAGGATTTCACCCCAATGAAGAATGAGCAGGATCGAGGCCATGCGGTTGCCATATAAAGTCGTGTACATTTGCGTTTTAAATTTATTTACCTGCCATCGATTTCTAAGTGGTTGTCCTTGAGCCATTCCCAGACGTAACCGATAGCTGCAGGGTTTTTACTGAACTCAATGACTGCCTTCATTAGCTCGGGAAACAAAAGTATTGTAAAGTCGTCCGTAGGAAAACAAGTGTCTAAAAATCTGAAAACCACAATTATTTCAATCGTTATTTCCAAAAAGAAATGTAGAAAGTTGTTTCCGAAGGACCAAATATTAGAAAAAGAAAGCTTCATGTTTTGTATTTCGAGACAAATCGGAGCTAAAAAGGGCTTCTCCGTGCTGACTTAACTAAATAGTCGTTTTGGTTTGCCGCTGAAGTACATTTCTGGTGAGGTGCACAAGCATTACCCACAAAAGGAAAACTTGGATACAAGTATCATGGGTAGAATTGTCAACATGGCGCACCATATACTAATCTTGAATACATTCAAATGAGTGCTAATGGCGACATGACATGACATAGCATCACAATGACACTTCTATTCTTAATGAAATATAGAGATAGACATCTGGGATAATGTTCCACAGATGACGCAACAAACAGAAGTTGCCGAATTATGTTCAAAGAATCGGAGTGAACAAATGCTATACTCACAGTAAGCTTTTAAAGTAATTGAAGATAGTTGTTTACCATGTTCCAAGACACTATCCCAGATCTGTCAAGTTAGCTGCTACTGACAAAACTATAGTCAGACAAACTATAATGTTATGGTGTTATTGTATATGGTGTTGTTCTCACTGCGTTACATTTGGTGACCGATTTTGATCTTAAACTTTTAGCCAAGCACAATACCAACAACTGATGCGTGAGACTGAAGCATCGCAACAGGTGGCAGACTCACCTCTCCACTAGCGTTACGTTCTTAGTACAGGCCAAACCCAACAGCACTGATTCTCTGTCTGGATGCTGTCCTATCCTTGTAAAGAATCGGGTAAAGGCTGTGTTCCATTCGGATTCGATAACAGAATTAGCAATACCATTGCAGAGAATTAGGCGTCGAATATTCATAGAAATTAAATCCAATCTAAAATAAGTCAATTAAGATCTTCAACTAATCCAAAATTCCCTTTACCCGAGCTGTTATCAAGACACTCACGCATAACTACATCACGCCTATCCTTAAGACATTGCGCTGGGTTAGAATCTGCAAAAAAGTCGTAGTTTTTCACTAATCTAAAGCTCTATGGTGTGCTTTCCAACCCAATTATCTCTAAAAACTTTTCACCATGCAACCAACCCGCGCTACCAGATAGTAGTTTCAGCTCACTCTTGCCCATACACCAGTCACTATTCATCTTTGGTTTTCTAATACTTTTATCTATCCAACACCTAGCCTCTCCTCTGGAACGACGTGCAACATTAATTCCGCAAGATAGCAGTTCCTCGTAATCTCCTGTCATTCATCCAGCAACATTTGTCACAACCTTCTCAATCACTCCTCTGGCATTCGATTTAGAAAATAGTCCATTGTAATTGTAATTTTAATTCTAATCTGACATTTACAAAGCGCCACTTCAAGAATAAACTCATCAGGGACGCTCCCGACCCGAACCAGCGGACCAATGTCAAATAATACAGATTTCAGCCGCTCGCGAAACTGCGGAAGGGACAAACTGAGGAGCTCAAGCCGCAGCTCTCAGGAAAAGCGATTCCAGCTGGTTAGTCCAGCTCAGGCAAAGCTTTTGGACTGGTTTCTAGCTGCGTACATAAGAGGGACAGACCAGAGTCCAAGGACAACCGACCGGAGAGAACTAAGAAGACCGAACTGCAGAAGGCCATTAGGTGTGCTGGAGCAGAGGCAACTAGTCCTGAATATGCTGGTGATGTACGAGCCATTGTAAAGTGTCCCTCATTAAGTTATATGAAGTTATATGGTCATACGTAGGGACACCTCCATAAAGACGGGCAGCGACATTGAGAACAGACTGAAGCTTGGAAATATCAGATAGTGAATGTCCAGCAAAGATAGCTTTATCAAAGTTCACCCTGGTGTAAGTAAGGGGGTGAATTAGAACAGAAACAGCATAAAAGGAGAGGGAGCGGCCGATGGTACGAATCTGACGAAGGTGGTAAATGAATGAGCGGCAGATACTGTTAACATGATCGAAATCTTACCCTGATACATCCGTTCGGCCAATGTCCCATTTTCCTCATCCAAAACGCAACTTATCTGTTCAGCACACCTGTCTCTTTCCCTCTTCTTTCACGTCGTATATCTCTTGACAAACCTTTCGCTTGTAATTGTGCTGGTACCCTACGCTTACAAGAACTTTTAAGTAGCACTTTACAAATATTCGAGTTTTCGATTACGATTATGAGTACAGATATAAACATTGATTCATTCCATCATTGGTTCTCTAGTTCGTTCATTCAGTAATTCATTACTTCATTCCTTTTTCGTTCGTTTCATCACAACTGCTAATTCGTCAACAGGTTAGTGTTTTAGCATTAGTCATGAATAAGAACAGTAATAAGACTTACCTGTCGTGTCTGACATACTGTTTAAATAATCTTGTCGTGCTTTCTATGCAACCTCTGTGACCAACAGAGCAGGATAACGACATGATCTTTTGACGCAGCAGTCTGACAAGCATAGCATAATGAAGCGTAGTATATATATTTTAGTATACTATAGAAGAGTGTGGAACAATACTGTATACTGTCGCATACTACACTGTACTGAAGTTTGCTATGTTTCTATATAGTATGGCATATATTCTATCCTACATTTTATATGATACAACACTCTAGTAAAGAATTGTTGAGGATATTATTGTTGGATAGTATTCTATAGTGCTTGTCTGCAAACAATTGTGGACCAATAGACTTTCCAGTCCATGCGGTGATTACCGCAATATAAATGTACTGCAAACAGTCACAGCAGTGTATTTGTCACCATATATGTCACTCACTCTTTCACTGGTCCGATCATTCGGTCACTTATTCGCTTAGTTACTCACTCTATCTTCCACATGAACTTATACAATAATACTCATTCAGTAATGCACTCATCCTTCTTTCGTTCATTCACTGATTTATACAAAAACATTTAACCAACGGGACTTACAATGGGTAAATTGTACTGAGACTATGTTATTGTTTTAATTTAGTCTTACTTCTCTTCAACGGTTCCTTTGTTTATAACTTTCAGCTCATCCATCACATTTGTTGTCAGGTTCAGTATGTATCTCTAAAGCAGTAGACATGCAGAACGGATTTGAAGCCAGAGGAAGAAGAATGAAACCGTTATATGCTTCACTGGTTGGTTGATTGATTTAGTAATTAATCAAAACTGATGCTTAGCTACGATACGAAAATTAAAAGTCAACTAAGTTTGAATGACAGTACTTCCTATAAATCATTGAAGTAGTTTTCTAAATTTCTTTGCATGAGCATCAATCGACGGCGTTTAGAAACGTTTTCTTCCTTCTGGCTGGAATTAGTCCCTCCTAGGGAGGAGTCAGCCACATGAATCCTTCTTTTCCATTTGTTTCTATCTCCAGTATCTTCTTTCTTCAGTCTGAGGGGCTTTAGGTCTTGCTGAATCATGTCTCTACATGTCTTCTTTTGTTTTTCCCAACTGTGGCGTCCATAAACCTCTGCTGCCATAATTCTTCTAATGTAGTTTTCCTCTTCTCTCCTCATCACGTGACCATACCATCTCAACTTGGCTTCTCGTACCTTGTCAGATATACATGCCACTCCCAATTTCTGTCGGATATATACTCTTTTTTCTTGTCTTTCAGTGAGATTCCAAGTATCCATCGCAGCATTCTCACTTCCGTTCTCTCTAACTGCTTCCCCTCCTCTTTCGTCAATATCCAGGCTTCTGCTCCATATATCATCACTGGTCTTATCATTGTTTTGTACATCTGTCCTTTGAGTTGAACCGGCATTTTTGACATCGCATAATACACTCGATAACTCTCTCCATTTTTGCCACGCTGCCTTGATCCTGTTCTTAACATCATGTTTACATTCTCCTTTAGCATTCATTATCGACCCAAAGTAAGTAAAGGTTTCCACTTCTTTCAGTGCATTTCCTGCAATGTCCTTGACCACAAGTGTCTCACCTATTTTGGAGCATACCATGGTCTCTGTTTTATTGATATTCATTGCTCTTCAGTGCTCTCTGCCAATCAGTGAAACGCTCTTGTAGCCCTGTCGCTGCGTCGTCTGCCACTATGAGGTCATCAGCATACACATATCCCATGGTACTTCAGATATGGCATCCATTACTATGATGAACAGCAGAGGACTCAGGCAGGATCTCTGACGTACACCCACTTGAATCTCAAATTTTACTGTGTTACTTATATACCAATATTGTTCCTATATAGTTTAGGAATTGCGCGGTCAGAACATGATCAGTGTTGTAGTATCGTGAAAAGATCGAACAAAGTTTTCACATTATGTCAGGAGCCCTTAACATTGAAATCTGCTTGTGCAAATTTATAGAAACTGTGGAAATGTCAACAATGTCGTTGCGATTGCATAGTTTGCTCAATTTCTGGAATTCGAACAAATCTTCAAGCACGTAAAAGCAATCGAAGGCAGACGAAAAACTTTGAGGATTGAAAAACGAAAATGATTGTAACAATTATGAATATCATGGAAAACTGAAATCGGACTTGACAAGAATACAGTTAGAAAGGTAATATCTCACTTGGCAATTAGGAAAGTCACTTGTATTAGCTAGCATCTGGTAGATATACTCTAAAGCATTATAGAGATGAGTCCATGAAGAGAGAGATCTTTCTTTGTAGGCGTACATGGTGAGGTTCAGAGCTACGTCATATTCCAACTGTTCAGCTTTAGCTGTATTCAGCCCGTCGCCAAGTAGTTGTGATCGCTCTAGATCGGTAAAGACCTACAAGAACATTCGAATTCTGTCGATCGTATTTTAAGCGCTTACATTACTAGCAATCATAAAAAATTCGAAATTTCTCCGGCGCCCAAAGAAAACTAAATTACAGAAACAAGTGCTTTCATAGGCGCCCAGTCAAAACAAAAACCAATTGGAAGAAAGGCACGAATTGGGTTTCAGGTCAAGAAACAAAGGGTCAGACAGGCAGACAGTCAGACGGCAACGGTGGTTGGTGCTCAGAATTGGAGCGGTAAGAAAGATAAAGTGAAAAGGAGAAATCAGAATACGATTTTTGTGCTTTTACCATTGAGTGGGGAGCATCTTCGCAGAAACTGCAAGGGGTGAAGTGTTTGTGAGTTCATAGAAAGACAAGACAGAGTTTGAAAAGCTTACGGTGATAGCAAGAACATTTAAGCACCACAACTGGAACTAAGAACCATCTTACGATACACGTGCCTAATTAAAATAATCACACAGTTTTTATTGGTGAAAATAATCTATAATTACCTAATCTAGACTGCCTTCCAATAACTGCTCTTACTCAACATTATGTAAACTTACGTTTGCTTAGGCCTATATTATTGTTCTGAGCACAATGTTCCATGAGTTTCCAGAACCCTCTACTTAGCAGTGAACATGCACGTCAACTTCCAGAGCAATTGACTGCATTGTTCTGTCATTGTTTTACAGAAGACAATTGTATCTCTTAAATTAAAGGTGTGTAATTAGGTAAACTATGTGTACCCTGTCCAACAATGGAAAGCAAAAATCACAATTCAAAAATGTTTTCTGTCCTAATAAAAACTGACATTCAGTCTAAGTATCATCAGTTTTCTTATTGCTACTGCTCGACACACAAGAGGCTACTGAATGGAACCTGACATGTAGGGCCTGTATTAAGCGAGCTCTCCATAACATATAGGACAGCAAGTGAATGTTGATGAGCTGCTTTACTATGTGTAGTAACTGCGTCATTTCAGTGTTTCATAGCATACCGTGTGATTAGTCTTCAGCTGTCTTATTATGTTATCCCATAGATGACGCTCATAGTTGACTCGGTAATATCCAGATTGGTCATTATTGAATACAATCCAATTGTCACTGGCACTCAGAAGATTGCGAAAGACAGCTAAAGAATTAACAGTATCAGGAACAATCTCCGTATTCAAGTACAACTTTTGGGAAAAGTTTTCAGTTCTTAAAAACGAGGCAACTACTGGCCAAAGAAACACACAGAATTATAGGCTTACGATACAAGTGGAAAGTTACATGTCTGACGAGTGTAAGTGAATAACAGAACGGGACAAACGGCGCAACCTTATACCGTTTAGACCATCAGCAAGGATACAGATGCAGCCCGAAAAGATCCTTCTACAACGAAGTAGAGCATCAAGTCTGAACAAAACTAAAATATGAAAATACCCCCTGGAATACGGAGTTTCAAATCACAAGGCTGCGCATGGGCAGGGTACATTTAAATCAGAGGTTTATGATAGTAAAAATAAGCCTGATGTAGGCGTAAAACGTGAAAATTGCAATAATGAGAAAACGAGCAAGTAACTTCTCTTCGAATGCACCAATTGCATCTGACACACCATTCAAGACAAAAAATTTACTGTAAATCCACAAACGTTTGCGCCATTTTTAACCAGTTTTCGCGAGTGGCTTAAAATCGCAAACTTTTCTGGTCGCAAACATTTTCCGCTACGGCGTTTCACTTAACGACACCATAACGACAATTTAATACAGTTTTTGTTTGTTTATAGTCAGTGCGTGGGCGATAAAATTAGTTCAAATAAGCAGCAGAGTTTAATGACAAGATTCTTACGAAAAGTGCTATTAAGCCGGAATGTCAAAATGCCGATGATGTACAGAAAGAAAAGTTATCGAAGCTGGAAACAAAATCGTTACTGCTAGCACTAACCGATTCGACGGCTGCGTTAGCTTCAACTTCTCCAAAGTACAAACATTTCTGGCGCAAATTTTTAAAAGAATTCAAATTCGCAAACTTTAATGGTCGACAACATTTGTGGATTTACAATATCGCATTGGAAATAGAGTGCATCCGTTGCAAATTGATCCAGAACTTTCTACACGTGAAGATGCGTAGAATGACCCACAATATAACGGATCGACAACAATGCATGATATTGTTATGTTTAAAAAATTAAAAACTTTGAAACTAATAAAAGAAACATACAAATAAATGAATGATTAAAATATAGGTCAAAATAAGAAGAATGGGTGCATAGATTAAAAGAGAGAAAATGATAGAAACACACATGACAACAAGATATATTCAGGTTCATGTTTCATCAGGGCAGGCTTCGCTGCCACATGGTTTCGATATTAAGCATCAGTTCAGCCTCTATTCAGGCAAAGGATTCATCAGCGTAAGATTTCAGGAAATTACTTCAAAGATGGACTCAATCAAACAATCCCTACATAACGATTGAAAAATTTTAACAATAATAATTATTTATTTGTATTCACATTCAACGACATTCCATTCCTGTTACTCACCATTTGTTCTATTCATCCAAACTCGACCAGTCTTACCGAGTTTTGTTCTGTAATTGAGAGGTACATACCACTTGTACCTACAAAATTAGGCCTTCTTATATGTAAACAGAACACACTCGTAGATTACATCGACTCTAGCCAAAGAACCACTTTCCGTCGCACATAAAACTCACATTCTCTTTTACTTTTAACCTTGGGAGATGCTCTTTTTCTCTCTGTCTTCCCATTCTTGTCCATCGCTATGTCTCTTCGCGAGTTATAATTATTTTGTCATTGTCTGTGTTTCTATCTCTTCCCCTCTCTACTCGGCCTTTAGACTTTTCTTATAGACTGATCGCGTTGATAAAGGTCAGCAGCTTATTTGCCTAAATAGACCATGTACAACTACAAATGGTTACCATTACTCATAAGTTTCGGAAATCCACACATTCGAAATTTATTCCTGCTTTGAAATTTAAAAAAAAAATTAAATCTACGTACATAGATAAGTACAAGACATATTTTGTAATTATACTTATATAAACTGGAACTGTCTCAAAGCATTCCTACCCGTGAAATGGTTTCGGTCTATCAGTTGCGCGAAAGGGTACCATGAGGAATCGTTTCTGAGTCGCATTGATTCTGAAACCAGGAAGGACTTGAATGGTGATAAGCGGATAGCCCATGCTGTAAACCCAAGTTTGCATGATTTTCGTGATGCTCGTATCTTCATCAACAACCTGCATGGAAACAAAATTCATCTACGAGAGATACGCAACATTTTAAAGTTCCCATAGAGCATACAACCGTAGCTAATGGCTAATGAGCCACATCAGTGCAAATGTATTAAGGTATGTGTGTACGCATATAATGTAGGCATGCATGATGTATATACAGTATTTGTGTATGTATGAAAATATGTAATTATTTATACATGTAGTTTATCTATTTAAGTAAGTGTGCATATATAATTGTATGTGAATGTAAGCAGTTCATCGGTTGCACATTCTGTCAAGTATTATAATGCAATATAATTCATGCATAGACCTACATTGCCATAGCGCCCTCTGAATACTTGTTAAAGCCTAAGTTTTCTTAGAGTTTGCTAAGAATGACCCAAGCGAAGAGTGTTCGAACAGCTAATGCGTAACTTTGCTTCCCAGCCATCGGAGGGTCCAACACTGTCCAAACGTTCTAGTCAGGCCAACCTACTAACAGAATGACAGTTTGCAAAAGGCGGCCAGGTTCCAGCGACAAAAGATGTCCACACATGGTCTGTTGAAATTCTGGGGTTGCTCCGATCCTGAGGAGCAATCATGGTCTCTTTGAAAAAAACCGAACAGAAACACTGGATTATTAGCTTATAGGGCAGAACAAGAAAAATGACACTTGCTCAATTCATCGAAAATCAAACGACATCTCTACCAAACCTGTCATGTTGATTTGGGTTATAGTTTGAATTTGCTACAAAATAATGATAGGTACTCAGCTTAGTGTCACTGAAAGCATTTATTCTTAAACTGATGTGGGGATAGATAACGAAATTAGTATATACCGATTGGAATGCAGCAAAAAACTTCCGGTGCAGCGTTGTTTTGAATGAATTCTCCCGGATGTATTCCTAAAGAATGAATTGTCAAACAAGATCAATTAAGTAATAACTGGGAATAAAAATTTTACAAACAAACCAAAATATGATGAAAATAGTTTCATTAAGTAAATGCCGATAACATATTATAATAAAATTAAAATAATTAAAATAAAATAATTACCGATAACTGGAATTTAATGATACAAGAATTAACGAGGATGACAGAATTGAAACAGAAAAATTAAAAATTTTAAGGCTGGAAACGTCAAGCAACGTACGATTTACAGATATCCTCATATTTAGGAAAACAACTCTTCTTAAAAAGCAAAAAATATTGGTGGCAGCGTCCTCAAGTTTATATATCAGTCTAGTATTTACGGAATGCGGAGACATAGTTGTCGTAATGTTGTCCAACCAGTACATGCTACTAGAATATATCAGGAGCCTTTAGCTACGTAAATATTTCACTATATTCAGTGATATAGTAAACATGTAATTCTTATACGAATTGGAATTAAAAATTTGTAAAGTGTCTCTTCAAGAGAAAATAATCTGAGAGGCTCTCTGGGCTAGCCTTAACGTAGATGAAAGACGACTGGGCATCCGGATATTCCTCGATCCGACGGACTTGCGCAGGGCAGATATTCGTCGCCCGACGTGGTTGCGCTGTTACCTGATTAATGGTCGGTGCTGCTCTCTTCGCTCTACCTCCACCAAATCCAAGATTTCCCGGTGTAGACAGCGTATATAGGTCTGAGGCTTTAAATTCGAGCTGGAATCCTGTTCTCCCTCTGTAGATTGACCATTTTAATCACACAAGGTCACGATAACATGCAACAAAAACCGTCCAAAATGCAGTAATTCCGTGTTGGAAACGATAAATAATTCTGCCATAGCAATAGCAAAAGTTGAAACTGCAAGAATTATCGGAATGTACTAGTGCATTTCCTACCCTAATACCACGGTTGAACGTCTCAGCACCAAGAATGTTCTCCATCATTTTCAGCACAGCGGCTCCCTGACGCAAACAAAACAACTGGAACTTAATTACAAAGTAAGAATTGTATCTCCGAAATAGAAATGGCAGCGGATTGTCTCAACGGCAAAACAGCACAGTTGTTTTCTATTTGGTAAGCCACATAAGCCCTTCAATCTCTCTTTGTTTAAAGCACTGCTTCTTAAAGATCTACTGAATTGTTCTAATTCTTTTCTCGTTTTATTTAAAATACGTTTTCACTTTAAAGCCAATTACTCTTATGCATGCTCTTTCGATTGGCATATATAGACGTCGCTTTCGATAAAACGAGCCGTACATAGTCTACCTTAGAGAGGAGTAGTAGATTGTCAATGTCAGGTGCTTTTCCCAAATGGCCGTATCGGGATAGTGCGAGTGGGCGAGAACTGTCGAAGGCGTCATCATGAAGGCCCAGTTCTCTGAGTTCCTGCTCCTAGATGTTCACAATACAAATCCAAGCACGAGTCACATTATGAACATGCAAAGAACATTGCCAAAACTCGGTTCATCGATCACATTTCGGCATAACTACAAGCCAACATGGTTTGATGCATTTGCTATAAAATCCGGTTCAAGAAGATCATAAAACCCGAATTGGAATAAATTGGGCGAGAACAGTTAACTCGTATAGTGTCGGCGTGTCTTAACTTGTGCAAACACGGAGACAAAAACAATCTGATTTAGACTGCTGTCCATAGATTCGTTGCGTTAACAGGCTTTCCAAAGAACCACTGAAAGCCACTGGCGATAACTGGGACCGCAGCTTTACCGACATTTATCCAAAGCCTTTGTGTTTCGTTGTGGAAGTTTCTAGCGTTGGTAAAGTGTTCTAAGGCGTAATCAACATGCCGGTTAACAATAGTAGCACATGTAGGAAACTGTCATTTTCCTCTCTTAATGAAAGCTGTCTCCTTGGCACCGTTCACACATTTTTTGAAAGAGTGATTTTATGTCCTGGATCGAACTTTTACAAGTAAATCAATTATCAATTGCTCATTAAATGAAAGATCCTTCCCGCTTGCTTTTTGTTTATGTCATGGTTAATCGTCTGGTAAAGAAAACTTATCGTCACTCTGGTGACTTGTCTAATTACAAAATTTATCTGAACCTTGAATATCTTTCTTTAATCTGCCCTTTCAGTGTGGTCATGTTTCATATGTTTCAGAATCCGTCCTTTTTGCTTTTCGTATTAACATTCTATGTTCTATAGATAAAGTTAGGGTGACGGCACCTGTCTTTCTTGACTTGTCGGCTCTTCTTAAATGACTCTCTTCTCTTGCATCGTCTTCAGCATTGGTTGGGGTTTCCACGGTTCTACACTGGTTTGCCTCATATCTCACTCCACGCATTCAATCAGAATTTTTAAATGGTAATTGTTCCTTCTAGTGCTAGGTTGACATGTGATATCCCGCAGGGTTCTGTGCTTGGTCCTCTCCTGTTTATATTATACATCGCACCATCACGTACTTGCTAATAATTCACTAAGGTATCAGTTTTATGTGGACGATACTGAATTTACATTTCTTTCGATAGTTGGCCGTTTCACTCGTCGTTGCGGCTACTGTCAATTGTCTTTAATCATTTGCAGTCTTGGAGGGTGGATGAGATTTTTAGGTTGCTTGACTTAAATTTGGGAACACTGTTTCTGCATCTATTCGTTATGCTCAGACTCTTATGTTATCTTAAGGCCTTAGCCATTTCAGTTGGGTTATCCTCACTGACTGCTTGAAGGAACTGATTTTCTGGATATTGGCCTGACGACCTGATTTTGGTGCGCCATCGGTTGATACCTTGTGTATTAGACACTGGCGCTATAAAATTTTCCAATTGCACTGACAGTTGCATCTTTGATACCCAATCTTCTGCCCGCAACTTAGGTGTGAGCTTCGACTAAAAGTTCAGCTTCTGTTATCATACTACCCCCAACTTTCCCGCTCTTCCTTCATGTATATCTGTGACCTTTGCAGAATTCGCCCTATGTTTGATTTCAAAACTGCATCTACCATCGCTAGATCCATAGTCCATGCAAAACTAGACTACTGCAATTCACAATTCCTGAATATAGACACCACCCATATAAACCGTCTTCAGATCATCCCGAATGCTCTCTGCTTTAATGTCATCAAAATACCTAAACACAATCACATAACTCCTGTTCTCATATCACTTCGCTGGCTTACAATATCTGAAATAAAGTGGAGTACAAAGTCATATCACTTTTCTTTCACCCTGAGATTTCTTCGCCCTCTCTCTACCGTATCTTTATAATTTTGGAAATTGCTCCATGGTCGTAGCTGAGCCACAGGTCTGGAGTAAACTCCCGCCTGAATAGCGGCACTTATCTCGCCCATCATACAAAATCACCAATACTTTTTTCCTTGCAATTCCTGCACAGATCTTTCAAAACTGAAAACATTCCTCTTCTACAAACGGTGCCATGGTCTCTTTTAATCCTATATCTCTTGCCGCTTCAATTCCAAACACCATCCGATTTGGTTTCAGTTCATAATCCAATTATCTTTTCTCGAGATTAGATTTACGATTACGATTCATTCGAATAGTAGTCTGAAGAAACCGAAGTATAAAGTTTTGATATGCAGTTAGGCATGTAAGGCCAATAATAATGACAGCAACACCTTGATCTACTGAAAAATAGTTAAAACATTACAGGTGTACCATTAAATAAGAAAGATTGCCTGAAAATTGATTAATTTGTTAAAATATATTTCAGAACTCTGTACATAAGCGTGATCAATCGACGCAGCCTCATGTCGTTATTGAAAGAAATTGAACTTATTAATTTTACCATGCCTCTGACGTCTACTCCTTTTATCTTGTTCAACAGGGCATGTCTAAAAATAGCCACATGCATTTTGCAGCCTGGTCTGTTTCTTCATCGTCCTCCCATTTCTCAAAAATTTCAATCTGGGTCCAGAACTCTTAGGAGTTCCCTATCGTTAGTTTATCTTCTGCTGTTACATTCTAGTGACGTTTAGCTAAATCCCGGAATTTGCCATCTTAAAACAATAAATTTCTGCCACTTCGACATCTATTAGTCTCGCTCTTGCCGAAACTTGGTTTAAAGCGTAGGACACATCTTCGTTCATTTCAGACGTAACACCTTTTTCCTCCTAAATAAACTTCGACCGAATAGATTGAGTGGTGGAGTTGCCTTCTTAGTCACACTTAAATCTTGCTCGCTTCTCTTTACCTACTTACGAATATTTTGCTCTTAATAACTTTAACACGATTTTGGCTAGAGTAGGCCGGGGTTTTTGCGAGAAACTTAAAGATGCTATACGAAGTTTCTAAATGCACACATACACCTTCATACATGCTTACATAGTTACACCACACTATTTAGCGAGGCATCTAATCTATCAGTCTTCTTTCAACAACACATGTATTCGGTTTTCGATATATTGAAGGCTTTATGTTTGGAAGTAGTCGGAAGAAGTCATCGGTTGAAGCAGGCGTGTTTAGTGAATGTCGCCTCTTTTCGTGCAAAATGACTTAACGTACCAATTATATTGAGTCAATGTACTTACTTCATGCGATACCGATTCGATAGTCGCAGCAGCTTTCAATCCGTAGAAACGAGCCAAGCCTAAGTCTAGCCAAACGTGGTCCCAGGAATCGGAAGTGACGAGGTTACCAAAATACTTAAAAGCAATAGAATTAACAATAAGATATATTCAGTTATTCATTCATTCATTCAGGGCATTTACAAAGCGACTATTCAATATATCTAAACTGAGCATTCGACCCATTCCTGAGAAAGAGACAGCCTGAAAAAGATTCAAGTAGTGTCCCTGTTCAGATCGCAATCGTAATCGTAATTCCAAGATTTCTACAGCGCCTAACGAAAGCCGCGCCGAGGGGACCAGCTTATTCACAGGCGCTCAGTCAAAACAAAATCGATAGACAAAAGTGTTCGGTTCCGGGTCAAGATCCAGGAGTCAGGCAGTCAGACAGTCGGACGGCTACGGTTTACGGAGGATGATGTTTGAAATTAAAGCGATAAGAGCGATAAGGAGAAGAGGAAGAATCAGGATAAGATTTTTGGAAAAGAAGTGTTTTCAGTCTTGAATGAAAGAAGAGATGAAGTGTTGGTGAGTCCTGGCGGAAGTTTATTCCAGAGGGGTGTGGCAGCTATGACTATCTCAGGTGGGCACTGAGATCCAAATTGTGGCTATCACAGGCGCAGATAGTCAGCGAAAAGAGGATAATGCAGTTAGATATCCAGTGTTCTTGAAATTCAGTGAGAAATAGCGAGTTTTGAGGCACGTTTGAGGGAAGAAAAAGAGGTCGAGCTTCCAAGAAAGTTTAATAGTCGATTCGATTCCTTGGGGAAACGGGCCAGTAACGCACTAGAGCCCACGAGAGTTCTGCATGATGGTTCAGCGAAAAGACTTGTACCCCGAACACTGTATTCTGCGGGGAGGAAAGAAACTAGTTGTTAAAGATGGAAGAGGAGTTTATGAGTTAGGTAGTTTAAAGCTTGTCCTT
Source organism: Norana najaformis (assembly GCA_964023275.1). Lineage (NCBI taxonomy): Eukaryota > Metazoa > Annelida > Clitellata > Crassiclitellata > Hormogastridae > Norana > Norana najaformis. Next base: position 13,794,510 of record OZ029925.1, read on the forward strand.
TATTCTATAGGAATCCAATGCCAATGATACTTCTGATCAATTAATTGAAGATATAAATATCGTTCGTCACATTATTTTACGGAGGAGTGAACTAAGTTTATCTCTCACATCCGACAATTACTTAATCTAATCACGCAACTTAACCCTATCTAGTTTCTATATACTCATGTAAACAAAATGTAAACTTTAACGTTTCGCCTGTAAATATCTGTGCTCACAGCCGTAGCAGTAATAAAACTCCTATTATTACTTACATTTTGCGCCAATGCAGTGGCCATAATGACCAGATTTCTTTGCCAGTCTTTAACTCCGAACCGCGCTGGCTTGTTGCTAAATCGATCTTCATTATGGTTGAACAGTCCCCAGTGGGCATGTCCCCGGTCGAAATAGTTTGGAATCGCAAAATGATCTTTAACATGTCATATCGAACTGGTTATCTTAAAAAAATTGTTTAATATCTATCTTCATTTTTCTCAAATTTTGGTCAAATGATTATCTTAGAGTTTCTAAAATACTAATTGATTTTTCTTCACATTGTTTATGTACCAGTTAAATAATTATAAACTTTACGATTGTTACAATTTATATGTTCATCTTTCTAAAACAGTCTAACAGCCAAATGATAATGTGCAGAGACCTTAAGTACTAGTGAAATTACTATCTTCACCTTTCATGTATGCAGTGTGCAATTATGTATGTACATATATGCTTGTATATATGTATATTTGCATCATCATATATTATATACCGCCACTTTAGTACCTGATAAGAGCGCTGCCTCTGCTAGTGGCGTTAAAATTCGCTACGAACTACAAAACCACGAGTAAGCGAAGAACAACAAAATCACGAGAAATCAATATTCAAGTCGTTAGAAAATGTTATTTAAACGAACATCATCACTTTCATAAAAATTTAGTATTTCCATTTCCATCGTTTCTGCAGAATAATCCTCAAACTTAGGAATTTCAAAGTCTAACGGCTGATATCAATAGAGCCTTGCATGACATTGTTACTATTATTGTAGTTGTAGGCCTAATCGTAAATTTATATAGCACTACTTCACTTCAATGTCAAAAGAGACTTGCAAGAAATTAATGATTGCCTTGTCTTACCATGTCTAGAGTGTGATTATGGTCATAAAGAGACCATCAGGGTGAATATTCTGGTTTTTGTATTGCTTATTTAAATGCGATTGCTTCTACAGATAAACGTTTTAAGCAATATTTTAAATTTATAACCAACGAAAATTTTTTAATAACTGTGAAGAACCCTAAAAAGAATACATGGCGTTCTATCATGTAAAGAATGGTCTGTTCACAAGTTTTGTAAATAGAAGAACGAATGGAAACACTGATCCACAAAGATCAACAATAAGGGAAACGCAATGATGCTCGTCTAATCTAATCTAACCGAATCTAATGACTTCTATAATTTCGTCATCATTATGTTCAAGCTATCAGTCATTTGTCACTTGAAGTGAAAATTGCAATCAAATCATACTCAGTTGGAGAAGCCGCGGTGGATTAGACTACATGCAGTGATCGGAAGTAAGAACAGGAACAATCGAAAAGAAGAGACTAGGGAACACGATGTTAAAGTAATAACACTTTAGAATCCGCTATGTTGTAACATGTAGGTTAGTGGCTAAATTGAAATCATCTCAAATCGACTGCTCTCCGCCAAAAAGGATGATAGGGTTATAAAATTTGTCAAATAATCAGCAGAAAAATTGCAGCTGTATAAACTAGATGATAAAAAGACTTATCTATGTATTACCTATTTTCGTTAGCCTTGTAATGTTCCCCAGCTCATTGTTAAAGAAGTTTTGAACCACACGCGTTACTGTCAAGGCGTGCGTCGCATGTCTCATTTCTTCCGGTCTTGACCATACGCGACACTAAATGAGACAGCAATGAAATCTAGTGTAAATTAAAGAGGAAAGTAAAATCCATTTTCGATAATCATTCAATAGAAAGTGATAGAGTCAAAGAATAATGAGTCAAACGATTATACAATCGTTTCATTGATTATTGTGTGGATAATTAGACGATAATTGAGAAAAGCAATTATATTTCCCAAGCATATCCATCCTTTCCTTACGTTCCAATTCTCATTTACGGTAGTTCTCAGGAAATTTGTTGTCGCTAATTTGAAGCTTAGAGTAATACGCCTTAGAAAAGGTGATAAATTGACCAAGGAAATTGAAAGTGTAATTACAAGCTTTCCATCTTGAAGTGTCTCATTTCTGGAGACAAGATCGCTTATGACAAAACCGACAGCGAAGGTGCTTATCGGCGGAGTGCTTTCGAACTTAGTTTCTTGCCATTCAGTACCGAACTTCGTAACGCTCTGCCAGAACAACCAAAAATTTAATACAATACTTTGCTAAGACATTGAATGCAGCCAGCTTAAGTTCTCCTACAGTTAAACTTACGTTCCGATGTTTAGCTTTAGTTAACTTCATAGTTCAAGAATAAATGTTTAAGGGCGATACATATAAACCAGTAAAAATCAAATGCCAGTACTTTTCTAGTCTTGCCGCTCATTTTATCTGCACCAACCATAGGGTTTGATGGGCTTTAGCAGGCATTGGCACGTGTGAAGTGAATCTATTTTGGGCAAAGACATGCCGAATGTATGCATTCGGTTGAAGTAACGCAATTGTTTCTAACCAGCGGTTGTCGTGCAATTTTGGAAATGTACAGAGCGGAGCCCTTTACTGACAAACCAGTTGTTAATGCTCTAATGTGTCAAGGTCTTACTATATGGTGTGGTGGAAAATATGTAAAGCTGAGATAAATATATAAGCGTTAAATGTCAAAGACGTGAGGCAATATTGTTTGCCAATATCGACGACACAAAATTAGCAAATTGAAATCCAGTGATGTGATCAACGTACGTATTCTGGCATGTTCGACACTGCAGTTAAATTGGCCCAGTGGCGCAGGGTGATCGTAAACCGGGACTTGTAGAATGGTTCGTCGAAACAAGGAAACGCCTTGCGAGCGTTAAAAGGTTTGAACATGGTCATCACCAACGGACTAGCAACCAGCAACAACAGAAGTTGATGAACGTCTTCAGAGACTATTACTTTTCAAGCGTTATAGTGTCAATGAAATAATGTAAGCTTCAGTTAAAAATCAGTTACAAGAAACCAATTTAAGTTTATATTTCATTACAAATTATTTGAAATTCCACAGTGTAAACTGTCAGTTACTCACAGACCATGATGAGAATCATACATTTAAAATCCGAGTAACAAACAGAAGCAAAAGTTCGCATGCAGATATACAAATTTTGGAGTGTTTCAAAAATAAATAAATATGATATGATCAAATTTAGCTAGGAATGTATCAATTATAATTCACCAGATAACTTTCCAACTTTTGAAACAATTTTGAAGTGTAATGTATACAGGGGTCTATATTACACTCGCTAAGTAGCAATCAAGTGTGTCACGCTTTAAAACTTAAAATGCGAAAAGTTTTTTTCATTGCACGTGTATTATAATTTAAACACTTGCGTCAAAAGAAAAAGACTTTATGCAGTGGAAAAGTCATCCACAAAGAGAGTAATACTCCAATATATAAACTAGTCAGTGAAACGGTATTTCGCTTACCTACGTCTTCTTCCTTCTCTATCGTAAAAGCCTTTTTCGGCGATACCTGTATTAGAACCAAATTCTCCCTTAAATTTCAAATTCAGTATAACCGTATCTCCGACCCACATTTCTTCTTCAGTCTCCACCACCCAGTAGTTGTATCTGCGAAATGGGAATGCACGGATTACCCTCAATGATGTCTGATTTAAAATGACTTCCGTGTCATAGACGTCCGCCAAATCTGAGTGGACAATGATGTAGTTCGTCTCAACGATCATTTTAATATAAATGGATACCCTACCATAGAATACTCTATCCCTGACACGTGGCTCTATATAGAGGTCGTATTGAGTCGGCCTTATGCCTCCCGGTAAATATGGATGATTCCAAGCTCTTCGGGTACTTTGTAGAAAGATGCTGCCTTGGAGACAACCAGAAGCAGAATCACAAGGAGAGCCATTCCGACAAATGGATCCGATTCTACAGCGTATCTTGAAATAAAAACAACTCAAATACAGGTTTAAGATATATAGGATAAAATAATACACAGAAAATAAAATGTTGTTGGTAATAATGAATGCAATGACCGTATTCTATTTTCATAAATAAGACGGTCAAACTTTTCAGGAAGTTCGATAATACCTTCTGTTTCGTTTGACCATGTGCCAAAGTCTAAACACATCCTATGAGCTACCTCTAAATGCAAGTAAACACCTTGTAAAATTATCTGTTACCCAAGAGATGTGAGCAATAATTTAATGGAAAAAATGTTTAAAACACTAATTAATAGATAGTATAGTTCTAAGAAGATCTAAAAAACGGACCACAGAAAGAGGCGACTGAAAACAATTTTGATATGAACACGACGCAGTATGGAACCAAGTCAGGTGAACAAATCACAAAACCAATTCAGAAGAGCTTAAAATTTTGGAACAGCAAAGATTGTCATTGGCTACAATTAAGAACAGCTAGAAAGAAATCAAAGTTAGAAAGTTACCGAGTACCATCCGCTTTTGTAATAAAATTATGTTGAAATTATTACTTTGTTTTGCCTTCATAGCGTATAGTCTATCTCTTCGCGATCCGACGGCGCTGTGACAATTTTACTTCTCTCATGACTTTATATCACGTTAAATCACATTACAATTTCACTAGAGACCCTTCTCTTTCTCTTAATTTATTTCGAAAAGGACTAAAGACTTATCTGTTTCCGGCTGCCCGCCCTTTTGAGGTGAATTTATAAATTGGGCGATATAAATATCTGACCAATAATAATAATAGTAATAATAAAAAATAATAATAACAATAATAATAATAAAAATAATAATAATAATAATAATAACAACAATAATAATAATAGTCACAGTTTTTGTGAAACATCCCTTCAGAAGTTCCATCAAAAAAGAATGGAATTGAAAAGGTAGAAGATGGCGAAAATAATGATTTTAGATTGTATGATGATGTATGGTTCGGAATCAGGCTCACAAAGGAAGGCGAAAAGACTCCGTAACGTGGATACTATCGAGTACACCTCATCTGTTGAAGAGCATAGCACCGTAAGATAAAAAATGCACCATAATCAAAGTGGGTTAATGGGTAGCTTTGTATCTGAACATTTATATAGCTTTCGCGTGTCTATTGAAAATTACATTTAAATTCAGAGGAAACTAATCCAGCAACAAAATTTAATCCATCAGAAATAAACCAGCAACAAATTTTTATCAATCAGTATTAAGGTACAACATTTAGTCGAACAATGATATTAAATAGTCTTAAAAGAACCTACGAATTAAAAAAATGTTAGTTGATGTATGAATACTCACACCCAAAACAACAGCAAGTAACAGGAGCAGAAAGACGTCTAGCCCACAATTCGGCAACAGGTTGCAGAAAGCACGGACACACTTAACAGCAATACAGTTCGCCTACAGTATTTATAAGAATCGTCCGACATCGCAATGTGTGAAAATCGAACGAATAGAAGCCAGTGAAAGATAATATCTGACAGAAAACAACCGACATAAGCGATTGTTTGCAAACTCCACCCATCGTATACACGTCTGTCATCCTCACGCTATCGGTATAAAAGAGTGCTTTTTCGCATCAAAATATTTTTCACATGTCAGAACGAGGAAAACTATCATAACCTTAGTGCTCGTGCATGCCGTTATGTAGAGAACAGTTTGACTTGAAATATTCACGTTATCAGTACAGAAAATTTTCTTATGCTGGTGAGCAAAATGCTATCAAAAAATAATGATGCGTTGTTTTTAACTGCATATACTTCATGTTTTTTGCATCTCATGTGGTATCAAAGTTTCTTGTCTTGATTCATTTTCTCCATCTGCAGAAACCACGTAATGTCTAAGCATGATCAAACATATCATATGCATACATCGTTTTATTTCGTATTCACATCTGGACAGCTTTGCATGTGACGCTGGCATGCATGCAGTAGCAAGTTAAGCCAGTGATGAGAGGGTAACCAAGCACTTGGATGTAACACGAAGCCATTCTGCAGGAGCATAGGAGACATCCCTTCGGGGTCGGCATATTGGGAGGTTAGAGAATATGTCCTGTTTGTGGATTGTCGTGGTCGTGTTTGCCTATCAGAATCTATGGGAAGAATCTTTAAACACGAGACTACGTTACTGCAGTGATTTTAACTACAGACTAACGTAAACAAGCATATAGCCTTCACATTTTACCTTTTTGTGTTAACCATGAATATAGAAATCGTAATCCAGAGATTTCTACAACGCCCAACGAAAACCAAGTCACGCAGACCAAATTATTCACAGGCACTCAGTCAAAACAAAAGCGATAGGCAAAAATGGTTCGGTTCCAGGTCAAGATCGAAAAGTCAGGCAGAGAGTCAGCGTGCATGGCAGTTACGGTGGGTGATGTTTGGAATTGAAGCGGAAAGAAACTTAAGAGGAAGAAGGGGAGTCAGGATAGGATCAGTTAAAGAGGAATGTTTTCAGTTTTGAGTGAAAGGCCAATGCAGAAATTGCAAGCAGTGGAGCATAGATGAGTTTGTATGATGGGTCAGATAACTGTCGCAGTTCTGGGGAGTTCATTCCAGAGTGGTGGGGCAGTTATGAGTATGAAGCGATTACCAAATTTTAAGGATGAGGTGACGGAAGCCAGTGAAGTGAATTGGTATGGTAGAAGAGGAGCGGTTTGAGCGCAGTCGTTGGATTATAAATAACTCACGAAGATAGGAAGGTTGGGAGGATTGAAGTATGTGTTGAAGTATGTTGTAGGTAAGTGATAGGATTTTGTATTCGATTCGTTCAGGATTTTTAAGCCAGTGAAGTGATTTAAGAACAGGAGTGAGGTGATTATGGTTGGGGGACCTTGGGGCAGCACGAACAAAAGTATTCTTACTGACTTGAAGGGCGCTTATTTGGGTGGAGCCTATGTTCAGGAAAAGTGATTTGCAATAGTCTAACTTAGCAAGACTATGGATGTCGAGCATGTAGCGGATTCTGCGAAGGTCACGAATATGCACGAAGCAAGAGCGGGAGAGGTGGGTAATATGATCAGAGAAACTTATGTTTAGGTCGAAGATCACACCTATGTTGCGGGCAGAACAGTTAGCGTTCATAATTCGTAAATCGAAATTTCGAGATTTCTACAGCGCCCAACGAAAACCGCGCCTCGAGGCCAACTTATTCACAGGCGCTCAGTCAAAACAAAATCGACTGGCGGAAAGGGTTCGTGTCCAGGTCAAGAACCAAAAGTCAAGCAGAGAGACAGCGTGGCAGCTATGGGTGATGGTGTTTGGGGTTGGAGAGGAGAGAGAGACAAGAGGAAGAAGGGTGTGTTAAAGATATTAAGTGGCATCAGCATAGAGGTGATTATCGACATTGCTTGCTGTAATGGAAACCGAGGAGACGATGATGCGACATAAGGCCTCAAATAGAGGACATTATGTAAAACGCTGAACAATTAGCTACATAAACAATTAAAAGCTGTAGTATTTAGAACTAAATTAGTAGTAGATAAATGGCAGAAACAGTTAAGCATGACTGATGCAAAGACTAAAGGACGACAGACAGAACAGACAGAGGAAAGGAGGCAGAAGAAGGCAAACAGACAAGGCTCCAAAGTGCAACGCGTGCAAACGAGGGGACTGGAAGGAGTTCGATCTGCGAGACAAACAGCAGAGCACTGGAATGCGAGCCATGATGATGCAGCGATGGAAGATTGTAGATGGAAGGTCGATTGAAGTCTGCCGACAGCAAACTACAGGAAAAGAAGCCATGATAATGCGGCGAGCCCGGAAGGAGAAGAAAGAATGCTTTTAATGTCTGCCGCTAGGAGTTGGAAGAGAGAATAAAGAGGGTGTGAACAAGCGAGTCGGGGTTCACTCTCAGAGACGCGAGAACCGCGAAGCACTCTCAGCGAAGTGCGAAAGAGGAATCCTGTCTCAGCTGAGGCAAGCCGCAACGACGGACAAACTGACGAAACGGGTGCGGGAGAAATAAGTTAGGAGCTGAGAGTGAAACTACATGTAGATATGTCTAAGAACACCGTGACTTTGTAAATAGGTTGTAAATAGACTCGCCGTTAGAAATAAAAAGCATCAATTGAACATTCTTCGTCAACGAACAAACACGCCAAGGAAACCCGAAGAGACGCCTATATCACCGCTACCACCAACTAATGTTTTAAAACTGACCATTGTCTAGTGTTTTAGATCGACTGCCAAACGTCTTTCTATGCATTACGTCACGTGGCAACAGTCTTTTAAAACATTACACTTGCTTTCGTGATTGACTTGAGTGGAGTATTGTTGAGGATAAACAGAAGAGGTCCAAAAGCAGAGCCCTGTGGAAGTCTGCAAGTGAGAGGGGTTGACTGGGATGAGGCTTCCGATATTTTGACGGCGAAAGAGCGGGAGGAGAGATAGGATTGTACCTAGAGGAGAGCATTGTCAGAAAAAACCGAGCGAGGTTGAACGTCTTTGGACTAAGATGTTGTGGTCGATGGTGACAAAGGCTGTTGAAATATCAAAAAGACAGAGGCAAGAGACTTGTTGACGAGAGATGTCAGAAACAACACAATATTGCTAATTTTGGCCAGAAGAAAGTAAACGTTTGCTGTAAGAGCCCTAATAAGCCCAATTGACCATGCTTCACGCTTAAAGATTTCCACAAAGGGTTAGAAGGCACTGAGCATCTCGATTGTCTGAAAGCAAAATAACTAATACCCTCGGGTGCTCAACTATCGCTATCTTTCTGTCCTTGTCTCTTGGTGTGTGATGTTTGGCGCCGTCGTAAAGCATGCTGACAGTTTTTAGAGCATTTAGACACATTCAGCAAAGTTTTCAGAATTTGTTTATGCTTATACTTGTGTCTACTGATGTGCGCTTGGTGTGGTGAAGGGCCAAATTTTCACCAAAGAATCGCAGAGAAGCCAATGCTGACAGGTATCAGAAAGCCAGTTCTAATGAATGAAAAAGGCATTACCCATGAAAGTACCGGTTTGTCGATTAATTATTACTTTGTCATTCGACTATCAAACGGCAACGCGTTTGGTCAATGATCATGCAGTTGCGAGTTAGAACTCCTTGTAACGACCCTGATACCAAGCACTAGAAGTTGGTACTGGCGTAAGATGGAAAGTAAACGGCAAGTCCTGCGATGCATTGGCCCCTTGTACAGTGTAATTGTAATGTGAAATTTATAAAGCGCCGTTCAAGAATAGACTCATCAGAGGTGCTCCCAACCCGAACCAGTGAGACCACTGTCAAATAATGCAGACTGCAGGCGCTTGCGAAACTGCGGAAGCGACAAACTGAGAAACTCAAACCCAAGCTCTCGGAAAAGGCGATTCCAGCTATAAGGTCCAACATAGGCAAAGCTTCTAGACTGAGCTGTAGCAGTGCGCATACGAGGGACAGTCAGGATTCCAAGGGAGGCCGACCGGAGAGTGCTACAGCCCGGAACTTAGGAGACCAAAATGCAGAAGCCCCTAAGGTGTGATGGAGCAGAGACATCGAGACAATCACGCATTAGGTTTAGGATCTTGAATTGGATACCCTGCTGAATGGGGAGCGAGTGCAAAGTATCCCGCATAAAGGAAGTTATATGGCCATATCTGGGAACGCCTCCAATAAGACGGGCAGCGGCATAAAAGGCGAGGGAGCAGCGGATGGTACGAAGCTGACGAAGTTTGTAATAGCATGAGCGGGAGACATTGTTAACATGATCGGTCAAGGAGAGCTCCCGGTCAAGGACAACCCAAGATCACGGACTTTAGAACAGAATGGAATGTCCGGAAACCTCTTAACCTCGGGATTCGTCCATAAAGCCCTAAAGAAAAGGAAATGAGCGCCTCCCCTACATCTCACTTGAAGAATATGCGATACTTTTTAAATTGCTTTACTTTAGTCGAATATGAATGTCTTTCGAGTAGGCTCACATACTTGATTTCGCCTTAGCAACGTTACGTCGATCGAGAACTTTTCTAAAATGCCCCGAAGACTACATTTCTAATCTTCCTAAATGACTAGCTTAGCTTTTAATCTAAGTCTATGCTCAGTTCAACAGAATGCAGATAATTGCCATTCTGGTTACATAAGTTTAGCAAAGGCTATGTTAACTGCTAATTATTTATTCGCCATCGTTTTAGTTTCATTAAAGATTGTTATGAAATTTTGTCTATTATTCTGTAGTTCACATCTGTATTCTCTGTTTTGCTGGAGCCATCTGGACAATGTCGCATACTGTTTGTTCATCCAACGAATACTGGTTCTAATTCTCTCCTCGGTTAGCCTTTTAAATTTCTCCACATGTGTATTATAGTTCATACCAGCGAAGAACTATCGAATCTGAACAAGAAAACAGACTAGTTCATCATAAGAATGTACTAAAAGTTGCAATATACAGACAAATGCGTGTCTTTACGACTGGGGACCCTACAAACACGTTTCACCAACACTTTGAAGTTGCTGTCTCTCGCCGGAGCTGGGCTGGCAGCGTCTCTGGGTACATATTATGAAGATCGCTATATAAATCTCTAAATAAATGAATACACATATGCATGCATACCTACTTACCTACGTACATACTGTATATACATGCATACATAGATCCATACTTGACAACAGTAAAACGTCGTAGTTACTTCAGAGACCAGGAATCGTGCCAGTTTATCTGAAAAGAGAATTGTCGGATAACATACGTAGAAGGGCTTCCAACAGAGCGCCAAATTTATTACCAGAAATGCACGGTGGCCAATAGTGCTTATTGTTGGTGTATGTTGTAAATTTTGCCAGACAGTTCGTATACATGGGGAATATCCTGAAATGATCTTATTTGTTCGAACGTACGCTTTAAGCAAGTGTGCGTTTGGCAGTGATTTCTTAAGGTTGCTTTGCTATTCCTCTGAACTTGTTTAACCTTGCATTTTGCATGAATCAGCTCTAGTTGTCTTGTTATTCTTAAGATACACCTGTTTCGATATCTTAGACAAACATTTTGGCAGTGCCTATAAGAGGACTTTCATATGTGTTATATATACATACGTATATAGATGATTTGTTGGATACACGCACCATATATATATATATATATGCGTACACAGTTGCATGCAAATGAGAGAGATATGACGAAACAGAATAGTTTGATCAGTGGGCGAACGACGCATAAGTAAAACCAATTGTCACGTAACATTTCTTAATATTACATGTATTTCAACAAGAAGAAACTAATAAGACTGACTGTTTTTAGATGAAATCATTACGAACTTCTTGAAGTTTAGCCTCTGCGTTGAAGCTGTAAGTTACATTGTATGCGAGTTCTGCACTTGCGCCATGATAATATCTGGTTGAAAAATATAAAAAAGGTTCCTACACAGTTTTATCTCAGTGTGGGGAGCAACACCGTATACTGAGTCTTACAAAGCGAACGCTCTAACCAGTCGGCTACATGATTGATATGGTCATGTCTGCAATTGGTTGATCTTGCAACTCCTGCAGGACATCTGCGGAGTTTTCGAAGAGGATTGTATAAACAAGCATGTGTTTACTGATACCTAATTTGCCTTTGCAGATAGTCTGACAGATGATAGTTAGGCTACCGAGGAAACACCAGAATATTTCAAATTACTGTTTGTTAAATGTATAAGCATTCGCGTTCAATTTAACAGGTAAAACATATTCTTGATATATTTTTTCCCATTTAAAACAGTTACTGTTTTTGGAACAAGTAGATTTTGGCTGCAAAATTTTATTTGGTCAGACGAAACAGTTGACTTAACGTTTAAGAACTTAATTTATGTATCATTTACATGTATCGTTTACTTCTTCTATACTTCGTAGCTGTAGATAAGTTGACCAGTGCACAAAGAAACATTAACGCAGGCTTGTAAGTAGTCTGAATGAAACAGAGAAAAATGGGGTGGTCCATGAAGGACGTCAGCAATAAATGCCCTTCTTTGGACCATCCTATCCTCGACCGCATTTAGCATTGCTTCCCCAAACCCTCTGCAGACATCCGCACTTAAGCGGAGTACTAAGGCCTAGATTATGCAGTCGTTTTGATCACACAGGACTTTCTTTACAAGTGTCACGAATGTTAAACTTTGACTCAGTCGCGTCTATCAAATGGACTTTAATTAGCTCCAACGCAATACAGGCTGCGTCCTCTCTGACCGAAGTTGATGTTTAAGGCACAGTCTGTACTTAAATAACTAAGTACTAAATTCAGATGCGAATGTCTGCACTGGCATAATCCCTCCCGCGTGTCCGCATTTGGGTGACCCTCCATCCACACTGCGGACGTCCTTAATGGACGACCCCACCAAGAAAGCCCATAAATAAAAATAGGAGAAAGCAAGCAGATGAGTAAACGAGCAGGGAAAATTGAAAAACGGTGACAATAGGCAAATGACTACAAAATTTGGCAACATGAAACCTTGAAACTGGCTCCAACAGTCGCGAGGATTAGGAAAAGGTCCTTAGAAATTTGACAAAATCGAACTCGTTGAAAAGGATGAAATTTTTCCCTTCCACCTGTGCTATTTTCGGCCTACAGCTGTCGTCAAGGTGCACACTTACAATAGTTTTCAGTAGTTAATGGCATGTTATGGTGGCCACGGCACTTGGCATCAACCTTACCTATAACTAATCTTTTAGAAGCAATTGTATTGTGATAAATAAGCACAAGTACCTCGATGCCTTACTTTAGTACACATGCATGCATCTATTTAGAGTCGTTAGTTAGTCATGTTTCATGTACTCTCAAAGGTTGTTAAAAGGTGTTATATAGACGTTCAGTGGCACGTATGCGAGTCTAATAGACACATTTGTAATGCATATGCTTTCCTTTTTATTTTCGTGGGCAATTCATTAGTCTGACAGGCTATGTTAAATGTTCACATATTGTTGAGCCGTCGTTCTAGTTTCACTTGAAGTTTGTTATGGAATTCTTTCATTCATTCTGTAGTTCACTTCTTAGTTCTCGAATTTATACGGGGAAGTTTTCTCGGAGCCACCTTGACACGGTCCCATTGTGTACATACATCCATCGAATGTTGTCTTTGATCCTCAGCTCGGTTAGCGTTCTTAATTTCTCCATTTCTTCAGTAGAGTTTATAAGATCGAAGAAATCTTGAACCTAAATATGCAAACAGACATTTATTACGTGAATATGCAAGAAGGCGCTATATAGATGTGCAGGTGAATACTACAACTCGTTTCTTACAAAGTCCAAAGGGCAGAAACTCTTTGGTTAAAGCTACAAGTGTTACATCGAAATGTGAACATGTTGCCCCATGCCCATAAATCTCTGCATAAGGCTTCCTATACAGCAACGAATTTGTGTTAAATTGGCGCTTATAGTTTTAAAAAAATCGAACTGTGTCTTCACTCCTCAAACTTTTCATGATTGAATCAGGTCATCTGAATGCTACTCAGAAGTACTTCCGACCTGGTAAGGCTACGATGAATTGGAATGGTCTTCAATCGCTCACGAAATAGGAGCAGAGAGTGAGAGATTTTTGACATACGTGAATATATTCTTCTATAAGTGAGAGTGTTTTAGAAGACTACAGAAAAGTGTGGTTATTGGGTGAACGACGCAAACATTCTACGAATTGTCTTGTTACATTGCTTCAACGTGTTTCCACAAAAAGAAACTAAGCTAAATAGGCTGACTATTCTTCGATGAAATCAATACAAACGTCTCGAAGTTGAGCCTCTGTGTTGAAGCTGCGAGTTGCTTCGTACGCGAGTTTTGCGCTCGCACCGTAATGATATCTGGTTGAAAAACATAAAATCGTGGCAGTAATGTTGATCTGCTGTCGGTCACTTTATTGTTTAATTTGGACTACAGTTTTTTGGTTCCCGCTTGATGCAACGGTTAAGCCAGTGAATATTGTGGCCGTTTTTTTTTTTGTTTACATATGGTACGGATGATCAATGTAGAGCTTAATGGTTATATTTGTGTATAGGTCAGCTTAAGACAACTTCCTTTAGTTTTAAAATATATATGAATATTAAAATGATATTCAAACAGCATTTCAATCAGCTAATAGGATCAATCGACCATTACATCTAGTCTATCATAGACTAAATCCTACTTACTTAAGCCAGCATTATTACGAACTTATCTTAATATTATATTATTTATTATTTTATCCTCCGTTTATGGCAAGTACGCTTAAACTCAGTTCTGTATGTCTTGGTAGGTGCATGGATGACGACTCTTTTCATCGATAGATAGTCACTTTTTTCTCGCGAAGAAATCCTTCACAACCCAGTCTCACCGTAAACGAAAGCAATCACTTCCTGACTAGTCCACATCAGCCAGCCTGAATCTTTGCCGCCCTTGGTATCGACCGTAAACGTAGTTTCGATTAGAACCGAGAATAGACCTTTACGTTGCCCGATGCTAACACGCTTCCGAGTAACGAAAGTCTTTGGAAGCCAGTTCCTCACCATAGGATTCTCATAATCAATCCGCAAACAAACTCCGCACGTACGTTGAAACGCCTTTCGAATCGTAGAACAGCCTTCGATCTCGCGGGACTTCACGACGGATTCAGAATTGTCAGAGTCCACGAACTAGGACACCTCTGGGCTTGAGGATGCCGGTTCGCATACCGTGGCTTATACTGGCTTCCAAAGACTCGCTACTCGGAAGCTTGTTAGCATCGGGCGACGTAAAGGCGTAATCTCGGTTCTACTCCAAACTACGTTTACAGTCGATACCAAGGGCGGCAAAGATTCAGGCTGGCTGATGTGGACTAGTCAGGACGTGATTGCGTTCGTTAACGGTGAGACTGGGTTGTGAAGGATTTTTTCGCGAGCAAATAGCCTATACGAGCCTCCTTCGACGATTTCTGCGCAACTAAACATTGAGCGCCTCGCACCGCCGCCTTAACCACGAAAGTCGTCTGCTTTTCTGCCAAACGATTATGGTTGACGGTTGAGTTTGAATTTTCGGCGCTGGATCCGTGCGCTAGGTTTAATCCAGAGCTTTTAATCTCAGGCTAGGACGGTCCCTACGCGGGAATCTTCAACGGCGTAGCGCACATTCAAATAGGCAGCAGTGGCCAAGAAAATTAAGGCAATAGGGCCGATTGCAACGGGCAGCGGTGGTGTAAGATTTCAAACACTGAAAACTGAGCAGGATCGACGCCATGCGGTCGACATTTAAAATCGTGTACAATTACGTTTTAGATTTATTTACCTGCCATCGATTTCTAAGTGGTTGTCCTTGAGCCATTCCCAGACGTACCCGATAGTTGCAGGGTTTTTACTGAACTCAATGACTGCCTTCATTAGCTCGGGAAACCAGAGTCTTATAAAGTCGTCGTTAGAAAAACAAGTGTCTAATAATCTGAAAACAACAATTATTTCAATCGTAATTCATTAAAAGAAATGCAAAAAGTTGTTTCCGAGGAACCAACATTAAAAAAAGAAAGATTCATGTTTTGTTTTTCACAGACATATTGGAGCAAGAGAGGGAAGTTTTAAAGCCTAAGGGGTCAAGTAAGAAAAATAAGGCAGTGGGTAAATCTATGGCTGATCTCGAGAAATAGGGAAAGCATAACAGCTTCAATGTGGAGAGTGGAGTTCTCCGCCAATTAACTTATGAAATGAAGAATACGACACTCATTGCATCGCAATGACACTTCAATTCTTAATTAAATATAGAGATAGACATCTGGGATAATGTTCCACAGATGACGAAACAAACAGAAGTTGCCGAATTATGTTTAAAGAATCGGGGTGAACAAGTGCTATGCTCACCGTTAGCTTTTAGAGTAGCTTTTAGAAAATAGTTGTTTACCGTGTTCCAAGACACTATACCAGGCCTGTCAAGTTAGCTGCTACTGACAAATCTATAGTTTGACGAACTATTATGTTATGGTGTTATTGTATATGGTGTTGATCTCACTGTGTTACATCTGGTGACCGATTTTGATTTTAAACTTTTAGCGCCAACAGAATACCAACAGCTGATGCGTGAGACTGAAGCATTGCTGCAAGTGGCAGACTCACCTCTCTACTAGCGTTACGTTCTTAGTACAGGCCAAGCCCAACAGCAATGATTCGCTGTCTACATTCTGTCCTCTCCTTGTAAAGAATCGGGTAAAGGCTGTGTTCCATTCGGATTCGATTACAGAATTAGCAATACCTTTGCAGACAATTAGGCGTCGAATATTCATAGAAATTAAATCCAATCTAAAACAAGTCAATTAAGATCTTCAACTAATCCAAAATTCCCTTTACCCGAGCTGTTATCAAGACACTCACGAATAACTACATCACGCCTATCTTTAAGACATTGCGCTGGGTTAGAATCTGCAAAATAATCGTAGGTTTTCACTAATCTAAAGCCCTGTGGTGTGCTTTCCAACCCAATTCTCTCTATAAACTTTTCACCATCCAACCAACCCGCCCTACCAGATAGTAGTTTCAGCTCATTCTTGCCCATACACCAATGACTACTGATTCTTAGTTTTCTAATACTCTTATCCATCCCACACCTCACCTCTGCTCGGAACGACGTGCAAGATTAATAACATAAGGTACCGGTTTCTCGAAATCTTCATTCATTCATCCAGCAACATTTGTCACAACCTTCTCAATCACTCCTCCGACATTCGATTTAGAATCTAGTCCATTGTAATTGTAATTGTAATCCGACATTTACAAAGCGCCACTTCAAGAATAAACTCATCAGGGACGACCAGAACCAGTGGACCAATGTCAAATAATACAGACTTCAGACGCCTGCGAAACTGCGGAAGGGACAAACTGAGGAGCTAGATCCGAGCTCTCAATAAAGCGAATTCCAGCTGGTGGTCCGATACAGGCATAGCTTTTGCACTGATCTGTACAGTCAGGAATCCAAGGACAGCCGATCGGAGAGTGCTACGACCCGGAGCTAAGGAGACCGAAATGCCGAAGCCCATTAGGTTTGATGGAGCAGAGCCAACGAGACCGGAATTCGCTGCTGTAAAGTGTCTCTCATCAAGTTATATGAAGTTATATGGCCATACGTAGGGACACCTCCAAAAAGACGGGCAGCGACATTGAGAACAGACTGAAGCTTGGAAATATTAGATGGTGAAAGTCCATCAAAGATAGCTTTATCAATGTCCACCATGGTCTAAGCAAGGGCGTGAATTAGAACAGAAACAGCATAAATGGAGAGGGAGCGGCCGATGGTACGAATCTGACGAAGGTGGTAAATGAATGAGCGGCAGATACTGTTAACATGATCGAAATCTTACCCTGATACATCCGTTCGGCCAATGTCCCATTTTCCTCATCCAAAACGCAACTCATCTGTTAAGCACACCTGTCTCTTTCCCTCTTCTTTCACGTCGTATATCTCTTGACAAACCCTTCGCTTGTAAATGAGCTGGTACCCTACGCTTTCAAGAACTTTTAAGTAGCACTTTTCAAATATTCGAGTTTTCGATTACGATTATGAGTACAGATATAAACATTGATTCATTCCATCATTGGTTCTCTAGTTCGTTCATTCAGTAATTCATTACTTCATTCCTCTCCTGGATCGTTTCTTCACAAATGCTTATTCGTCAATAGGTTAGTGGTTTAGCATTAGTCATTAAAAAGAACAACAAAAATACTTACCTGTCATGTCTGACATACTGTTTAAATAACTTTGTCGTGCTTTCTATGCAACCTCTGTGACCAGCAGAGCAGGATAACGACATGATCTTTTGACGCAGCAGTCTGACAAGCATAGCATAATGAAGTATAGTATATATATTTTAGTATACTATAGAAGAGTGTGGGACAGTACTGTATACTGTCGCATATTACACTGTACTGAAGTTTCTTATGTTTCTATATAGTATGGCATATATTCTATACTACAGTTTATATGATGCTACACTCTAGTACAGAATTGTTGAGGATATTATTGTTGGATACTATTCTATAGTGCTTGTCTGTAAACAATTGTGGACCAATAGACTTTCCAGTCCATGCGGTGATTACCGCAATATAAATGTACTGCAAACAGTCACAGCAGTGTATTTGTCACCATATATGTCACTCACTCTTTCACTGGACCGATCATTCGGTCACTTATTCGCTTAGTTACTGGCTCACTCTAACTTCCAGATAAACCTATACACTAATACTCATTCAGTAATTCACTCATCCTTCTTTCGTTCATTCACTGATTCATACAAAAACATTTAACCAACGGGACTTACAATGGGTAAATTGTACTGAGACTATGTTATTGTTTTAATTTAGTCTTACTTCTCCTCAACGGTTCCTTTGTTTATAACTTTCAGCTCATCCATCACATTTGTTGTCAGGTTCAGTATGTATCTCTAAAGCAGTAGACATGCACAACGGATTTGAAGCCAGAGGAAGAAGAATGAAACCGTTATATGCTTCACTGGTTGGTTGATTGATTTAGTAATTAATCAAAACTGATGATTAGCTATGATATGAAAATTAAAAGTCAAATAAGTTTGAATGACAGTATTTCCTATAACTCATTGAAGAAGTTTTCTAAATTTCTTTGCATGAGCATCAATCGACGGCGTTTAGAAACGTTTTCTTCCTTCTGGCTGGAATTAGTCCCTCCTAGGGAGGAGTCAGCCACATGAATCCTTCTTTTCCATTTGTTTCTATCTCCAGTATCTTCTTTCTTCAGTCTGAGGAGCTTTAGGTCTTGCTGAATCATGTCTCTACATGTCTTCTTTTGTTTTTCCCAACTGTGGCGTCCATAAACCTCTGCTGCCATAATTCTTTTAATGCAGTTTTCCTCTTCTCTCCTCATCACGTGACCATACCATCTCAACTTGGCTTCTCGTACCTTGTCAGATATACAATTTCTGTTTCTTTTTCTTGTCTTTCAGTGAGACTCCAAGTATCCATCGCAGCATTCTCATTTCCGTTCTCTCTAACAGCTTCTCCTCCTCTTTCGTCAATATCCAGGCTTTTGCTCCATATATCATCACTGGTCTTATCATTGTTTTGTACATCTGTCCTTTGAGTTGAACCGGCAGTTTTGACATCGCATAATACACTCGATAACTCTCTCCATTTTTGCCACGCTGCCTTGATCCTGTTCTTAACAGCATGTTTACATTCTCCTTTAGCATTCATTATCGACCCAAAGTAAGTAAAGGTTTCCACTTGTTTCAGTGCATTTCCTGCAATGTCCTTGACCACAAGTGTCTCACCTATTTTGGAGCATACCATGGTCTCTGTTTTATTTATATTAAGACCATTGCTCTTCAGTGCTCTCTGCCAATCAGTGAAACGCCCTTGTAGCCCTGTCGCTGCGTCGTCTGCCACTATGAGGTCATCAGCATACACATATCCCATGGTACTTCAGATATGGCATCCATTACTATGATGAACAGCGAAGGACTCAGGCAGGATCTCTGACGTACACCCACTTGAATCTCAAATTTTACTGTGTTACTTATATACCAATATTGTTCCTATATCGTTTAGGAATTGCGCGGTCAGAACATGAACAGTGTTGTAGTATCGTGAAAAGATCGAACAAAGTTTTCACATTATGTCAGGAGCCCTTAACATTGAAATCTGCTTGTGCAAATTTATAGAAACTGTGGAAACGTCAACAATTTCGTTGCGATTGCATAGTTTGCTCAATTTCTGGAATTCGAACAAATCTTCAAGCACGTAAAAGCAGTCGAAGGCAGACGAAAAACTTTGATTGGGGATTGAAAAACGAAAATGATTGTAACAATCTTGAATATCATAGAAAACTGAAATCGGACTTGACAAGAATACAGTTAGAAAGGTAATATCTCACTTGGCAATTAGGAAAGTCACTTGTATTAGCTAGCATCTGGTAGATATACTCTAAAGCATTATAGAGATGAGTCCATGAAGAGAGAGATCTTTCTTTGTAGGCGTACATGGTGAGGTTCAGAGCTACGTCATATTCCAACTGTTCAGCTTTAGCTATATTCAGCCCATCGCCAAGTAGTTGTGACCGCTCTAGATCGGTAAAGACCTACAAGAACATTCGAATTCTGTCGATCGTATTTTAAGCGCTTACATTACTAGCAATCATAAAAAATTCGAAATTTCTCCGGCGCCCAAAGAAACCTAAATTACAGAAACAAGTGCTTTCATAGGCGCCCAGTCAAAACAAAAACCAATTGGAAGAAAGGCACGGATTGGGTTTCAGGTCAAGAAACAAAGGGTCAGACAGGCAGACAGTCAGACGGCAACGGTGGTTGGTGCTCAGAATTGGAGCGGTAAGATAGATAAGGTGAAGAGGAGAAATCAGAATAGGATTTTTGTGCTTTCACTATTGAGTGCGAGCATCTTCGCAGAAACTGCAAGGGGTGAAGTGTTTGTGAGTTCATAGAAAGACAAGACAGAGTTTGAAAAGCTTACGGTGATAGCAAGAACATTTAAGCACCACAACTGGAACTAAGAACCATCTTACGATACACGTGCCTAATTAAAATAATCACACAGTTGATATTGGTGAAAGTAATCTATAATTACCTAATCTAGATTGCCTTCCAATAGCTGCTCTTACTCAACATTATGTAAACTTACGTTTGCTTAGGCTTATATTATCGTTCTGAACACAATGTTCCATGAGTTTCTAGAACCTTCTACTTAGCAGTAAACATACATGTCAACTTCCAGAGCAATTGACTGCATTGTTCTGTCATTGTTTTACAGAAGACAATTGTATCTCTTAAATTAAAGGTGTGTAATTAGGTGAACTATGTGTACCCTATCCAACAATGGAACGCAAAAATCACAATTCAAAAACGTTTTCTGTCATAATAAAAACTGATATTCCGTCTAAGTATCATCAGTTTTCTTATTGCTACTGCTCGACATACAAGAGGCTACTGAATGGAACCTGACGTGTAGGTCCCTGTATTAAGCTAGCTTACCCTAACATACAGGACAGCAAGTAAATGTTGATGAGCTGCTTTACTATGTGTAGACACTGCGTCGTTTGAGTATTTCATAGCATACCGTGTGATTAGTCTTCAGCTGTCTTATTATGTTATCCCATAGATGACGCTCATAGTTGACTCGGTAATATCCAGATTGGTCATTATTGAATACAATCCAATTGTCACTGGCACTCAGAAGATTGCGAAAGACAGCTAAAGAATTAACAGTATCAGGAACAATCTCCGTATTCAAGTACAACTTTTGGGGAAAGTTTTCAGTTCTTACAAACGAGGCAACTACTGGCCAAAGAAACACACAGAATTATAGGCTTACGATACAAGTGGAAAGTTACATGTCTGATGAGTGTAAGTAAATAATAGAACAGGACAAACGGCGCAACCTTATACCGTTTAGACCATCAGCAAGGATACAGTTACAGCCCGAGAGAATCCTACTACAACGAAGTAGAGTCTCAAGTCTGAACAAAACTAAAATATGAAAATACCCCATGGAAGACGAGTTCAAATCACAAGGCTGCGCATGGGCAGGGTACATTTAAATCAGGTGTTTATGATAGTAAAAATAAGCCTGATGTAGTCGTAAAACGTGAAAATGGCAATAATGAGGAAACGAGCAAGTAACTTTTCGAATGCACCAATTGCATCCGACACATCATTCAAGACAAAAATTTACTGTAAATCCACAAACGTTTGCGCCATTTTTAACCATTTTCGCGAGTGGCTTAAAATCGCAATCTTTTCTGGTCGCAAACATTTTCCGCTGCGGCATTTCATTAAAAAAATCATGGTGACAATTTAATACAGTCTTTGTTTATAGTCAAATAAGAGGCAGAGTTTAATGACCAGATTATTACAAAAAAGTGCTATTAAGCCGGAATGTCAAAATGCCGATGATGTACAGAAAGAAATGCGCGAACTTATCGAAGTTGGAAACAAAATCGTTACTGCTAACAATAGCCGATACGGCGGCTGTGGTAGCCAGTAGCCTAAATCGCTTTAATTCGTTACAAGTTCTCAACTTTTCCAAAGCACAAACTTTTCTGGCGCAAATTTAAAAAAAAATTCAAATTCGCAAACTTTAATGGTCGACAACATTTGTGGATTTACAGTGTGGCTTAGGAAATAGAGTGCCGCCGTTTCAAGTTGATCCAGAACTTTCTACACGTGGAGATGTGTAGGATGACCCACAATATAACGGTTCGACAACTACGCATATTATTGTTATTATATGTGAAAAAAATTAAAGAATTTGAAACTCCTAGCAGAAACACACAAATAAATGAATGGTTAAGGTTAAAAATAAAAAGAATGGGCTCATACGTAAAAAGAGAGAAAAAAAGATTGAAATACACATGATAACAAGAAATATTCAGGTTCATGTTTCATCAGAGGAGGTTTCGCTGCCACATGGTTTCGATATCAAGCATCAGTTTAGCCTCTATTCAGGCAAAGGATTCATAAGCGTAAGATTTCAGGAAAGTACTTCAAAGATGGACTCAATCAAACAATTTCTATTAACCTTTGACAAATTTAACAATTATAATTATTTATTTGTGGTTACATTCAACGACAGTCAATTCCTGTTACTCACCATTTGTTCTATTCATCCAAACTCGACCAGTCTTACCGAGTTTTGTTCTGTAATTGAGAGGCACATACCACTTGTACCTACAAATAAGCCTTCTGATATGTAAACAGAACACACTCGTAGATTACGTCGACTCTAACTAAGGAACGACTTTCCGTCGCATTTAACACTCACCCTCCCTTTTATTTTTAACCATCGGAGTTGCTCTTTTACTCTCTGTCTTCCCATTCTCGTCCATCGCTATGTCTCTTCACGAGTTATAATTATTTTGTCATTGTCTGTGTTTCTATCTCTTCCCCTCTCTGCTCGACTTTTTGACTTTCCTTACAGGCTGATTGCGTTGATAAAGGTCAGCAGCTTATTTGCCTAAATAGACCATGTACAGCTACAAATGGTTACCGTTACTCATAAGTTTCGGAAATCCACATATCTGAAATTTTTTTCTGCTTTGCAATTTAAAAAAAAAATAAATCTACGTACATAGCTAAGTACAAGACATATGTTATAATTATACTTAGATAAACTGGAACTGTCTCAAAGCATTCCTACCCGTGATATGCTGGTGGCCTATCAATTGAGGGAAAGGGTTCCATGAGGAATCGTTTCTGAGTCGCATTGATTCTGAAACCAGGAAGGACTTGAATGGTGATAAGCGGATAGCCCATGCTGTAAACCCAAGTTTGCATGATTTTCGTGATGCTCGTATCTTCATCAACAACCTGCATGGAAACAAAATTCATCTACGAGAGATTCGCAAAATTTTAAAGTTCCCGAAGAGCATACAACCGTATCTAATGCGAAATGAGACACATCAGTGCAAATGTATTAAGGTATGTCTGTACGCATATAATGTATGCATGGATGATGTATATACAGTATTTGTGTATGTATGAAAATATGTATTTATTTATACATGTAGTTCATCTATTTAAGTAAGTGTGCATATATAATTGTATGTGAATGTAAGCAGTTCGTCGGTTGCACATTCGGAGTTGCCTATAAATATCATTGGTATTTAGTTAGATTTTGATATTTGGGCATCTGTGAAGTATTATAGTGCAATATAATTTATGCATAGACCTACATTGCCATAGCGCCCTCTGGATACCTGATAAAGCCTAAGTTTTCTTAGAGTTTGCTAAGAATGACCCAAGCGAAGATTGTTCGAACAGCTAATGCGTAACTTTGCTTCCAAGCCATCGGAGGGTCCAACACTGTCCAAACGTTCTAGTCAGGCCAACCTACTAATAGAATGACAGTTTGCAAAAGGCGGCCAGGTTCCAGCGACTAAAGATGTCCACACATGGTGTGTTGAAATTCTGGGGTTGCTCCGATCCTGAGGAGCAATCATGGTCTCTTTGAAAAAAAACCGAACAGAAACACTGGATTATTAGCTTTTAGGGCAGAACAAGAAAAATGACACTTGCGCAATTCATCGAAAATCAAAGGACTTCATCTACCAAACTTTTCATGTTGCTTTGGGTTATAGTTTGAATTTGCTACAAAATAATGATAGGTACTCAGCTTCGTGTCACTGAAAGCATTTATTCTTAAACTGATGAGTTGATAGATAACGAAATTAGTATATACCGATTGGAATGCAGCAAAAAACTTCCGGTGCAGCGTTACTTTGAATGAATTCTCCCGGATGTATTCCTAAAGAATGAATTGTCAAACAAGATCAATTAAATAATGATAGGCGATATACGAACAAATCAAAATGTAATGAAAATAGTTTCATTAAGTAATTACCGATAACATATTACAACAAAATAAAAATAATTAGAATGAAATAATTACCGATAATTGGAATTTAATGGTTCAAGAGTTAACGAGGATGACAGAATTGAAACAGAAAAATTAAAAATTTTAAGGCTGAAAACGGCAAGCAACGTACGATTTGCGGATGTCCTGATATTTAGGAAAACGACTCATCTTTAAAAGCAAAAAATATTGGTGGCAGCGCCCTCAAGGTTATATATATCAGTCAAGTAATTACGGAATGCGAAGACATAGTTGTCGTAATGTTGTCCAACCAGTACATTCTACTAGAATATATCAGGAGCCTTTAGCTACGTAAATATTTCACTATATTCAGTGATATATTAAACATGTAATTCTTATACGAATTGGAATTAAAAATTTTTAAAGTGTCTCTTCAAGAGAAGATAATCTGAGAGGCTCTCTGGGCTAGCCTTAACGTAGATGAAAGACGACTGGGCATCCGGATATTTCTCGATCCGACGGACTTGCGCAGGGCAGATATTCGTCGCCCGACGTGGTTGCGCTGTTCTCTGATTAACGGTCGGCGCTGCTCCAAAGGCTCTCTTCGCTCTACCTCCACCAAATCCAAGATTTCCCGGTGTAGACAGCTTATGTAGGTATGAGGTTTTTCTGTCGAGCTGGAGTCCTATTCTCCCTATGTAGATGGACCATTTCAGTCACACAAGGTCACGATAACATGCAACAAAAACCGTCCAAAATGCAGTAATTCCGTGTTGGAAACGATAAATAATTCTGCCATGCAAACCCAGCAATAGCAAAAGTTGAAACTGCAAGAATTATCGGAATGTACTAGTACATTTCCTACCCCAATACCACGGTTGAACGTCTCAGCACCAAGAAAGTTTTCCATCATTTTCAGCACAGCGGCTCCCTGACGCAAACAAAACAACTGGAACTTAATTACAAAGTAAGAATTGCATCTCCGAAATAGAAATGGCAGAGGATTGTCTCAACGGCAAAACAGCACAGTTGTTTTATATTTGGTAAGCCACATTAGCCCTTCAATCTCTCTTCGTTTAAAGCACTGCTGAATTGTTCTAATTCCTTTCTCGTTTAATTTAAAATACGTTTTTACTTTAAAGCCAATTGCTCTTATGCATGCTCTTTCGATTGGCATATATAGACGTCGCTTTCGATAAAACGAGCCGTACATAGTCTACCTTAGAGAGGAGTAGTAGATTGTCAATGTCAGGTGCTATTCCCGAGAGGCCGTATCGGGATTGTGCGAGTGGGCGAGAACTGTCAAAGGCGTCATCATGAAGGCCCCGTTCTCTGAGTTCCTGCTCCTAGATGGTCACAATACAAACCCAAGCCCGAGTCACATTATGAACATGCAAAGAACATTGCTAAAGCTTGTTTCATCGATCACATTTCGGCATAACTAAAAGGTAACATGGTTTGTTGTATTTGCAAAAAATCTGGATCAAGAAGATCATAAAACCCGAATTTGCCACCTTAAAACAATACATTTCTGCCACCCTGACATCCATTCTATTCGGAATAAATCTCCTTCTCTTCGATATCTAGTGGATAGCCTCGCTCTTACTGAAACTTGGTTTAAAGCGTAGGACACATCTTCATTCATTTCGGACATAACACCTTTTTCCTCCGAAATAAACTTCGACCGAATAGATTGCCTTCTGTCATTAGTCGCACTTAAATCTTGCTCGCTTCTCTTTACCTACTTACGAATATTTTGCTCTTATTAACTTTAACACGATTTTGGCTAATGTAAGCCGGGGTTTTTGCGAGAAACTTAAAGATGCTATACGAAGTTTCTAAATGCACACATACACCTTCATACATGCTTACATAGTTACACCACACTATTTAGCGAGGCTTCTAATCTATAAGTCTTCTTTCAACAACACATGTATTCGGTTTTCGATATTTTGAAGGCTTTATGTTTGGAAGTAGTCGGAAGAAGTCATCGGTTGAAGCAGGCGTGTTTAGTGAATGTCGCCTCTTTTCGTGCAAAATGACTTAACGTACCAATTATATTGAGTCAATGTACTTACTTCATGCGATACCGATTCGATAGTCGCAGCAGCTTTCAATCCGTAGAAACGAGCCAAGCCTAAGTCTAGCCAAACGTGGTCCCAGGAATCGGAAGTGACGAGGTTACCAAAATACTTAAAAGCAATAGAATTAACAATAAGATATATTCAGTTATTCATTCATTCATTCAGGGCATTTACAAAGCGACTATTCAATATATCTAAACTGAGCATTCGACCCATTCCTGAGAAAGAGACAGCCTGAAAAAGATTCAAGTAGTGTCCCTGTTCAGATCGCAATCGTAATCGTAATTCCAAGATTTCTACAGCGCCTAACGAAAGCCGCGCCGAGGGGACCAGCTTATTCACAGGCGCTCAGTCAAAAAAAAATCGATAGGCAAAAGGATTCGGTTCCGGGTCAAGATCCAGGAGTCAGGCAGTCAGACAGTCGGACGGCTACGGTTTATGATGTTTGAAATTAAAGCGATAAGAGCGATAAGGAGAAGAGGAAGAATCAGGATAAGATTTTTGGAAAAGAAGTGTTTTCAGTCTTGAATGAAAGAAGAGATGAAGTGTTGGTGAGTCCTGGCGGAAGTTTATTCCAGAGGGGTGTGGCAGCTATGACTATCTCAGATGGGCACTGAGATCCAAATTGTGGCTATCACAGGAGCAGATAGTCAGCGAAAAGAGGATAATGCAGTTTGATATCCAGTGTTCTTGAAATTCAGTGAGAAATAGCGAGTTTTGAGGCACTTTTTAGGAAAGAAAAAGAGGTCGAGCTTCCAAGAAAGTTTAATAGTCGATTCGATTCCTTGGGGAAACGGGCCAGTAACGCACGAGAACCCACGAGAGTTCTGCATGATGGTTCAGCGAAAAGACTTGTACCCCGAACACTGTATTCTGCGGGGAGGAAAGAAACTAGTTGCTAAAGATGGAAGAGGAGTTTATGAGTTAGGTAGTTTAAAGCTTGTCCTTTATTCTATAGGAATCCAATGCCAATGATACTTCTGATCAATTAATTGAAGATATAAATATCGTTCGTCACATTATTTTACGGAGGAGTGAACTAAGTTTATCTCTGACATCCGCCAATTACTTAATCTTATCACGCAACTTAACCCTATCTAGTTTCTATATACTCATGTAAACAAAATGTAAACTTTAACGTTTCGCCTGTAAATATCTGTGCTCACAGCCGTAGCAGTAATAAAACTCCTATTATTACTTACATTTTGCGCCAATGCAGTGGCCATAATGACCAGATTTCTTTGCCAGTCTCTAACTCCGAACCGCGCTGGCTTGTTGCTAAATCGATCTTCATTATGGTTGAACAGTCCCCAGTGGGCATGTCCCCGGTCGAAATAGTTTGGAATCGCAAAATGATCTTTAACATGTCATATCGAACTGGTTATCTTAAAAAAATTGTTTTATATCTATCTTCATTTTTCTCAAATTTTGGTCAAATGATTATCTTAGAGTTTCTAAAATACTAATTGATTTTTCTTCACATTGTTTATGTACCAGTTAAATAATTATAAACTTTACGATTGTTACAATTTATATGTCCATCTTTCTAAAACAGTCTAACAGCCAAATGATAATGTGCAGAAACCTTAAGTACTAGTGAAATTACTATCTTCACCTTTCATGTATGCAGTGTGCAATTATGTATGTACATATATGCTTGTATATATGTATATTTGCATCATCATATATTATATACCGCCACTTTAGTACCTGATAAGAGCGCTGCCTCTGCTAGTGGCGTTAAAATTCGCTACGAACTACAAAACCACGAGTAATCGAAGAACAACAAAATCACGAGAAATCAATATTCAAGTCGTTAGAAAATGTTATTTAAACGAACATCATCACTTTCATAAAAATTTAGTATTTCCATTTCCATCGTTTCTGCAGAATAATCCTCAAACTTAGGAATTTCAAAATCTAACGGCTGATATCAATAGAGCCTTGCATGACAATGTTACTATTATTGTAGTTGTAGGCCTAATCGTAAATTTATATAGCACTACTTTACTTCAATGTCGAGAGAGACTTGCAAGAAATTAATGATTGCCTTGTCTTACCATGTCTAGAGTGTGATTATGGTCATAAAGAGACCATAAGGGTGAATATTCTGGTTTTTGTATTGCTTATTTAAATGCGATTGCTTCTACAGATAAACATTTTAAGCAATATTTTAAATTTATAACCAACGAAAATTTTTTAATAACTGTGAAGAACCCTAAAAAGAATACATGGCGTTCTATCATGTAAAGAATGGTCTGTTCACAAGTTTTGTAAATAGAAGAACGAATGGGAACACTGATCCACGAAGATCAACAATAAAGGAAACGCAATGATGCTCGACTAATCTAATCTAACCGAATCTAATGACTTCTATAATTTCGTCATCATTATGTTCTGACTCTCAGTCATTGGTCACTTGAAGTGAAAATTGCAATCAAATCATACTCAGTTGGAGAAGCCGAGGTGGATTACACTACATGCAGTGATCGGAAATAAGAACAGGAACAACCGAAAAGGAGAGACTAGGGAACACGATGTTAAAGTAATAACACTTTAGAATCTGCTATGTTGTAACATGTAGGTTAGTGGCTAAATTGAAATCATCTCAAATCGACTGCTCTCCGCCAAAAAGGATGATAGGGTTATAAAATTTGTCAAATAATGAGGAGAAAAATCGCAGCTGTATTAACTAGATGATAAAAAGACTTATCTATGTATTACCTATTTTCGTTAGCCTTGTAATGTTCCCCAGCTCATTGTTAAAGAAGTTTTGAACCACACGCGTTACTGTCAAGGCGTGCGTCGCATGTCTCATTTCTTCCGGTCTTGACCACACGCGACACTAAATGAGACAGCAATGAAATCTAGTGTAAATCAAAGAGGAAAGTAAAATCTAATTTCGATAATCATTCAATAGAAAGTGATAGAGTCAAAGAATAATGAGTCAAACGATTATACAATCGTTTCATTGATTATTGTGTGGATAATTAGAATATAATTGAGAAAAGCAATTATATTTCCCAAGCATATCCATACTTTCCTTACGTTCCAATTCTCATTTACGGTAGTTCTCAGTAGATTTGTTGTCGCTAATTTGAAGCTTAGAGTAATACGCCTTAGAAAAGGTGATAAATTGACCAAGGAAATTGAAAGTGTAATTACAAGCTTTCCATCTTGAAGTGTCTCATTCCTGGAGACAAGATCGCTTATGACAAAACCGACAGCGAAGGTGCTTATCGGCGGAGTGCTTTCGAACTTAGTTTCCTGCCATTCAGTACCGAATTTTGTAACGCTCTGTCAGAACAACCAAAAATTTAATACAATACTTTGCTAAGACATTGAATGCAGCCAGCTTAAGTTCTCCTACAGTTAAACTTACGTTCCGATGTTAACCTTTAGTTAACTTCATAGTTCAAGAATAAATGTTTAAGGGCAATTTTATCTGCACCAACCATAGGGTTTGATGGGCTTTGGCAGGCATTGGCACGTGTGAAGTTAATCTATTTTGGGCAAAGACATGCTTAATGTATGCATTCGGTTGAAGTAACGCAATTGTTTCTAACCAGCGGTTGCAATTTTTGAAATGTACAGAGCGGGGCCCCTTACTGACAAACCAGTTGTTAATGTTCTAATGTGTCAAGGTCTTACTATATGGTGTGGTGGAAAATATGTAAAGCTGAGATAAATACATAAGCGTTAAATGTCAAAGGCGTGAGGCAATATTGTTTGCCAGTAACGACGACACAAAATTAGGAAATTGAAATCCAGGGATGTGATCAACGTACGTATTCTGGCATGTTCGACACTGCAGTTAAATTGGCCCAGTGGCGCAGGGTGATCGTAAACCGGGACTTGTAGAATGGTTCGTCGAAACAAGGAAACGCCTTGCGAGCGTTAAAAGGTTTGAACATGGTCATCACCAACGGACTAGCAACCAGCAACAACAGAAGTTGATGAGTCATTAGAGACTATTACTTTTCAAGCGTTATAGTGTCAAAAAATAATCTAAGCTTCAGTTAAAAATCAGTTACAAGAAAGCAATTGAATTTTATATCTCATTACAAATTATTTGAAATTCCACAGTGTAAACTCTCAGTTACTCACAGACCATGATGAGAATCATACATTAAAAAGCCGAGTAACAAACAGATGCAAAAGTTTGCATGCCGATATACACATTTTGGAGTGTTTCAAAAATAAAAAAATATGATATGATCAAATTTAGTTAGGAATGTATCAATTATAATTCACCAGATAACTTTCCAACTCTTGAAACAATTTTGAAGTTTATTTATTACACTCGCTAAGTAGCAATCAAGTGTGTCATGCTTTAAAACTTAAAATGCGAAAAGTTATTTCATTGCACGTGTATTATAATTTAAACACTTGCATCCAAAAAAAGAGTTTGTGCAGTGGAAAAATCATCGAAAAAGAGAGCATTCCTCCAATATATAAAGTAGTCATTGAAACGGAATTTCGCTTACCTACGTCTTCTTCCTTCTCTGTCGTAAAAGCCTTTCTCGGCGATACCTGTATTAGAACCAAAGTCTCCCTTAAATTTCAAATTCAGTATAACAGTATCTCCGAACAACATTGGTTCGTCAGTCTCCACCACCCAGTAGTTGTATCTGCGAAATGGGAATGCACGGATTACCCTCAATGATGTCTGATTTAAAATGACTTGCGTGTCATAGATGTTCGCCAAATCTGAGTGGACAATGATGTAGTTCGTCTCAACGATCATTTTAATATAAATGGATACCCTACCATCGAATACTCTATCCCTGATACGTGGCTCTATATAGAGGTCGTATTGAGTCGGCCTGATGCCTCCCGGTAAATATGGATGATCCCACTCTTCGGGTACTTTGTAGAAAGATGCTGCCTTGGAGACAACCAGAAGCAGAATCACAAGGAGAGCCATTCCGACAAATGGTTCCGATTCCACAGCGTATCTTGAAATTAAAGCAACTCAAATACAGGTTTAAAATATATAGAGTAAAACAATACACAGAAAATAAAATGTTGGTGGTAATAATGAATGCAATGACCGTATTCTATTTTTAAAAATAAGACGGTCAAACCTTTCAGGAAGTTCGAGAATACCTTCTGTTTCGTTTGACCATGTGCCAAAGCCTAAACACATCCTATGAGCTACCTCTAAATGCAAGTAAGACACCCTGAAAAATTATCTGTTACCCAAGAGATATAAGCAATAATTTAATGGAAAAAATGTTTAAAACACTAATTATTAGATACTATAGTTCTTTGAAGATCTAAAATACGGACCACAGAAAGAGGCGACTGAAAACAATTTTGATATGAACACGACGCAGTATGGAACCAAGTCAGGTGAACAAATCACAAAACCAAGTCAGAAGAGCTTAAAATGTTGGAACAGCAAAGATTGTCATTGGCTATAATTAAGAACAACTAGAAAGAAATCAAAGTTAGAAAGTTACCGAGTACCATCCGTTTTTGTAATAAAATTATGTTGAAATTATTACTTGTTTACCCGGTAGAGCGTATACTCTATCTCTTCGCGATCCAACGGCGCTGTGACAATTTGTCTTCTCTCATGACTTCATATCACGTTAAATCACATTACAATTTCACTAGAGACCCTTCTCTATCTCTTAATTCATTTCGAAAAAGACAAAAGACTTATCTGTTTCTGGCTACCCGTCATTTTGATGTGAATTTATAAATTAGGCGATATAAATATCTGACCAATAATAATAATAGTAATAATAAAAAATAATAACAATAACAATAATAATAATTTAAAAAACAACATTAATAATAATAATAACAAAAATAATAATGTTCACAGTTTTTGTGAAACATCCCTTCAGAAGTTCCATCAAAAAAGAATGGAATTGAAAAGGTAGAAGATGACGAAAATAATGATTTTAGATTGTATGATGATTTATGGTTCGGAATCAGGCTCGCAAAGGAAGGCGAAAAGACTCAGTAACGTGGATAATGGCGAGTACACGTCGGTGCACATCATCTGTTGAAGAGGATAGCCCGTAAGACAAAAAATGCACCATAATCAAAGTGTGTCAATGGTGCACTGTATCTGAACATTTATATAGCTTTCACGTGTTTCTTGAAAATTACTTTTAAATTCAGAGGAAACTAATCCAGCAACAAAATTTAATCCATCAGAAATAAACCAGCAACAAATTTTAATCAATCAGTATTAAGGTACAACATTTAGTCGAACAATGATATTAAATAGTCTTGAAAGAACCTACGAATTAAAAAAATGTTAGTTGATGTATGAATACTCACACCCAAAACAATAGCAAGTAACAGGAGCAGAAAGACGTCTAGCCCACAATTCGGCAACAGGTTGCAGAAAGCACGGACACACTTAACAGCACTACAGTTCGCCTATTTATAAGAATCGTCCGACATCGCAGTGAGTGAAAATGTAAGGGATAGAAGCCTGTGATAGATAATATCTGACAGAAAACAACCTGACATAAGCGATTGTTTGCAAACTCCACCCATCGTATACACGTCTGTCATCCTCACGCTATCGGTATAAAAGAGTGCTTTTTTGCATCAAAATATTTTTCACATGTCAGAACGACGAAAACTACCATAACTTAGTGCTCGTGCTTGCCGTTATGTAGAGAACAGTTTGACTTGAAATATTCACGTTATCAGTACAGAAACTGTTCTTATGCTGGTGAGCAAAATACTTTCAAAAAATAATGATGCGTTGTTTTTCACTGCATATACGTCATGTTTTTCGCATCTCTTGTGGCATCAAAGTTTCTTGTCTTGATTCATTTTGCCCATCTGCAGAAACCACGTAATGTCTAAGCATGATCAAACATATCATATGCATATATCGTT
This sequence comes from Norana najaformis, assembly GCA_964023275.1. NCBI lineage: Eukaryota > Metazoa > Annelida > Clitellata > Crassiclitellata > Hormogastridae > Norana > Norana najaformis. Next base: position 13,827,820 of record OZ029925.1, read on the forward strand.
TTATTTCGTATTCACAGCTGGACAGCTTTGCATGTGACGCTGGCATGCATTCACAGCTGGACAGCTTTGCATGTGACGCTGGCATGCATGCAGTAGCAAGTTAAGCCAGTGGTGAGAGGGTAACCAAGCACTTGGATGTAACACGAAGCCATTCTGCAGCAGTATAGGAGACGTCCCTTCGGGGTCGGCATATTGGGAGGTTAGAGAATATGTCCTGTTTGTGGATTGTCGTGGTCGTGTTTGCATATCAGAATCTATGGGAAGAATCTTTAAACACGAGACTACGTTACTGAAGTGATTTTAACTACAGACTAACGTAAACAATCACATAGCCTTCACCTTTTGCCTTTTTGTGTCAACCATGAATATAGAAATCGTAATCCAGAGATTTCTACAGCACCCAACAAAAGCCACATCACGGAGACCTGCTTATTCACAGGCGCTCAGTCAACAAAAGCGATAGACAAAAGGGTTCTGTTCAAGGTTCAGATGCAAAAGTCAGGCAGAGAGTCAGCGTGCTTGGCAGTTACGGTGGGTGATGTTTGGAATTGGAGCGGAAAGAAACATAACAGGAAGAAGGGGAGTCAGGATAGGATCAGTTAAAGAGGAATGTTTTCAGTTTTAAGTGAAAGGCCAATGCAGAAATTGCAAGCGGTGGAGCATAGATGAGTTTGTATGATGGGTCAGATAACTGTCGCAGTTCTGGGGAGTTCATTCCAGAGTGGTGGGGAAGTTATGGCTATGAAGCGATTACCAAATTTTAAGGATGAGGTGACGGAAGCCAGTGAAGTGAATTGCTATGGTAGAAGAGGAGCGGTTTGAGCGCAGTCGTTGGATTATAAATAACTCACGAAGATAGGAAGGTTGGGAGGATTGAAGTATGTGTTGAAGTATGTTGTAGGTAAGTGATAGGATTTTGTATTCGATTCGTTCAGGATTTTTAAGCCAGTGAAGTGATTTAAGAACAGGATTGAGGTGATTATGGTTGGGGGACCTTGGGGCAGCACGAGCAAGAGCATTCGTACTGACTTGAAAGGCGCTTAATTCGGTGGAGCCTATGTTCAGAAAAAGTGATTTGCAATAGTCTAATTTAGCAAGACTATGGATGTCGAACATGTAGAGGATTCTGCGAAGGTCACGAATATGCACGAAGCAAGAGCGGGAGAGATGGGTAATATGATCAGAGAAACTTATGTTTAGGTCGATGATCAGACCTATGTTGCGGACAGAAGAGTTAGCGGTCATAATTCGTAATTCGAAATTTCGAGATTTCTACAGCGCCCGACGAAAGCCGCGCCGCGGGGACCAGCTTATTCACAGGCGCTCAGTCAAAACAAAATCGATTGGCGAAAAGGGTTCGTGTCCAGGTCAAGAACCAAAAGTCAAGCCGAGAGACAGCGTGGCAGCTATGGGTGATGGTGTTTGGGGTTGGAGAGGAGAGAGAGACAAGAGGAAGAAGGGGTGTGTGAAAGATGTTAAGTGGCATCAGCATAGAGGTGATTATCGACATTGCTTGCTGTAATGGAAACCGAGGAGACGATGATGCGAAATACGGCCACAAATAGAGGACAATATATAAAACGTTGAACAATTAGCTAGATAAACAATTAAAAGCCTATTTAGAACTAAATTAGAAGTAAGTTATTTAGAACTAAATTAGTAGTAGATAAATGGCAGAAACATTTAAGCATGACTGATGCAAAGACTAAAGGACGACAGACAGAACAGACAGAGGAAAGGAGGCAGACGAAGGCACACAGAAAGTGCAACGCGTGCAAGCGAGGGGACTGGAAGGAGTTCGATCTGCGAGACAAACAGCAGAGCACTGGAATGCGAGCCATGATGATGCAGCGATGGAAGATTGTAGATGGAAGGTCGATTGAAGTCTGCCGACAGCAGACTACAGGAAAAGAAGCCATGATAATGCGGCGAGCCCGGAAGGAGAAGAAAGAATGCTTTTAATGTCTGCCGCTAGGAGTTGGAAGAGAGAATAAAGAATGTGTGAACAAGCGAGTCGGGGTTCACTCTCAGAGACGCGAGAACCGCGGAGCACTGTCAGCGAAGTGCGAAAGAGGAATCCTGTCTCGGCTGAGGCAAGCTGCAACGACGGACAAACTGACGAAACGGGTGCGGGAGAAATAATTTAGGAGCTGAGAGTGAAACTAGATATGTCTAAGAACACCGTGACTTTGTAAATAGGTTGTAAATAGATTCGTCGTTAGAAATAAAAAGCATCCATTGAACATTCTTCGTCAACGAACAAACACGCCAAGTAAACCCGAAGAGACGCCAATATCACCGCTACCACCAACTAATGTTTTAAGACTGACCACTGACTAGTGTTTTAGATCGACTGCCAAACGTCTTTCTATGCATTACGTCACGTGGCAACAGTCTTTTAAAAATTACACTTGCTTTCATGATTGACCTGAGTGGAGTATTGTTGAGGATAAACAGAAGAGGTCCAAAAGCAGAGCCCAGTGGAAGTCTGCAAGTGAGGGGGGATGATTGGGATGAGGCTTCCGATATTTTGACGGCGAAAGAGCGGGAGCAGAGATAGGATTGTACCTAGAGGAGAGCATTGTCAGTAATACCGAACCAGGTTGAACGTCTTTGGAGTAAGATGTTGTGGTCGATGGTGTCAAAGGCTGTTGAAATATCAAAAAGACAGAGGCAAGAGACTTGTTGACGAGAGATGTCAGAAACAACACAATATTGCTAATTTTGGCCAGAAGAAAGCAAACGTTTGCTGTTGTTGATGATAAAAGCCCGACTGATAATGCTTCACGGTTAAAGATTTCCACAGAGGGTTAGAAGGCATTGAGCATCTAGATTGTCTGAAAGCAAAATAACACTGGCCAACAGAAAAAATTTTTTTTCTTGTTGCCTTCGGTTTTAGACCTGTTCTTGGGGTAATTTTGGGCGCTGATTCAGAAAATGTCATTGGATTGAGTGCATCAGGTCTAGTTTCTCAGATATCGTCGATTTTGTAAAGAAAACCCAGTCCACTCTTTAAACGATGTCTTTGACAAAACTAAAATGTCATAATAAGCTTTATTTATGGCTAATTATAATTCTTGCTGATTCATATAATGCCTACATCCTTATAATGTAAAATCAGCCTATCTTGCCGCGTCCTGAGATATTGCTGATTCAACGAAATAACTATTCCGTAGCCTACAGCTTACTCAGCACTAAATTCATGGCCTCATTTAGAATTTATTTGTGCTTATACAGCGTTTCATGGTTTCGAACTATGTAAATAGATTATGCTGAAGTCAGCATTTATAGCCTATATAAACCGCCTCCTGAAAGCTAGAGCAGCCGCAGTCGTCTTAGGGCATATTAAGAGTTGGTCGCAAGAACAATCTGTGAATGTGAACATTAAATAACTACATGTTCTTACTATTTTTTAGGTTAGTCACTTAATTCCTCAGATGCGAACATCCTTAAGGTTATGGCTACTTCCAGACGGAGCTGCATTAACCATCCAGACATATTCTGCTACATGTGTGGGGAATACACACTAAAAGCAAACAGGAAACCGATTTCTGAGTTTGTAAAAAGAGCATATGTAGGTTATTTTGGTGTCAAACTTGGAGATCAAGATAAGCAATGGGCTCCTCATACAGTATGCAAAACTTGTATTGAACAATTGCGCCACTGGACAACTGGAAAGAGAAGCTGCCTGAAATTTGGTGTACCGATGGTTTGGAGGGAACAGATAAACCACTTCGACGACTGTTACTTTTGTATGGTTAATATCATAGGCATCAATCGAAATAATCGTCACAAGTTGTCTTACCCTGATATACCTTCAGCCAGGAGACCTGTTCCGCATTCGGATATTGTACCAGTTCCACCTTTTCGCGAACTACCTCAGCTCTCAGACGATGACACTTGCATGTCCAATATCGGACAAGATGACGAAAGTGAAGAAAGTGGGGGCAGTGACAGTGATTTCCAATCAACTTCACACAGTGAACGTTTTGACCAAAAAGAGTTGAGTGATCTGATCAGGGACTTAAATCTTTCCAAAGAGTCCTCTGAATTGCTTGCGTCCAGACTAAAGGAAAAGAATGCACTTCAGCCTGGAACGAAAATTAAAATTTATAGAAACAGAGAAAAGGATTTGCTGCCATTCTTTACCGAAGACAACAACCTAGTATTCTGTAATGACATCAGCAACTTATTGAAGAAAATTGGTCTGTCGGATTACAGCCCAGATGAGTGGCGTCTTTTTATCGACAGTTCAAAACGTAGTCTGAAATGTGTGCTTTTAAATAACGGCAACAAATTTGGTTCTATTCCAATCGGTCACTCCACCAGGATGAAAGAAGAGTACAATGCCATCTCTTTAGTACTGGAAAAGATAAAATACAAAGAACATCAATGGGTAATTTGTGTAGACTTGAATATGGTAAATTTCCTCCTTGGTCAACAAAGTGGCTACACAAAGTATCCCTGCTTTTTGTGTCTTTGGGACAGTAGAGCCAAGCATGAACATTGGACAAGAAAAGATTGGCCTTCGAGGAAAGACATGGTGGTTGGAGCTCAAAATGTAATCAAGGAATCTTTGGTGGCACGAGATAGGATCATACTGCCACCACTACATATAAAGCTAGGCCTGATGAAGCAATTTGTCAGGGCTTTGAATAAAGAAGGTTCATGCTTCGAATACATAGTACACAAGTTACCAGGAATTACAATGGAAAAATTGAAGGCTGGAATCTTCGATGGTCCACAGATCAGGCAACTTATGAATGACCCACTTTTCATACCATCAATGAATGAAATCGAATCTTGTGCCTGGTCTTCCTTTGTTCTTGTAACTAAAAATTTTCTTGGCAACAAGAAGGCAGACAATTATGCACAACTAGTAGAGGATATGCTTCTTCATTTCAACAAGCTTGGCTGCAACATGAGCATTAAAGTCCATTATCTCCACAGTCACTTAGATCGCTTTCCAGAGAATCTTGGTGACTTCAGCGAAGAGCAAGGTGAAAGATTTCACCAAGACATCAAAACAATGGAAAATCGATATCAAGGAAGATGGGATGCACACATGATGGCAGACTATTGCTGGAATATTATGCGCGATTGTTCCGGCAGATGCCACACTCGGAAATCGTACAAAAGGAGCTTCTTCGGTGTCGAATGACTTGAAATTTTTATAACAAACTTGTTCTGTTTGGTATCATATAAGTACAGTTTCAGGTACTACCATTTTCTTTTAAGTATTTGTATTATTATGTTTATTTAGTGTATCACATAATAAATTGAGCACTACATAATTATAGCTATAGCCTTATGTTTTATGGGCGAGCAGAGGCAAGGACTGGTATATGGCATAATGTTCTATATCTCGAAAACTAGACCTGCTGGGAGAAAACTGGTGCCTTTTCTGGAATCAGCAGGTCAAATATACCCAGAAACAGTTCTAACATTTGAGGCAACAAATTATGTGTTGGCCAGTGTAATTAATACCCTCAGGTGCTCAACTATCTCTTTCTTTCTGTCTTTTTCTCTTAATGGGTGATGTTTGGCGCCGTCGTAAAGCATGCTGACAGTCTTTAGAGCATTTAGATACATTCAGCAAAGTTTTCTGAATCTGTATGTGCTTATTCTTGTGTCTACTGATGTGCACTTGGTGTAGTGAGGGGCCAAATTTTCATCAAGGAATCGCAGAGAAGCAAATGCTGACAGGTATCAGGAAGCCAGTTCTAATGAATGAAATAGGCATTACCCATGAAAGTACCGGTTTGTCTATTAAATATTACATTGTCATTCGACTACCAAACGGCAACGCGTTTGATCAATGATCATGCAGTTGCGAGTTCGACTCCTTGTAACGACCCTGTTACCAAGCACTAGAAGTTGGTACCGGCGTAAGGTGGAAAGTAAACGGCAATATATATGCGATGCATTGGCCCCGTGTACAGTGTTATCGTAATCTGAAATTTATAAAGCGCCGTTCAAGAATAGACTCATCAGAGGTGCTCATAAGGTATGATGGAGCAGAGACATCGAGACAATTACGCACTAGGTTTAGGATCTTGAACTGGATACGCTGCTGAACGGGGAGCGAGTGCAAAGTATCCCGCATAAAGGAAGTTATATCGCCATACCAGGGAACGCCTCCAATATGACGGGCAGCGGCATGAAAGGAGAGGGGGCGGTGGATGGTACGAAGCTGACGAAGGTGGTAAAAGCATGAGCGGGAGACATTGTTAACATGATCGGTCAAGGAGAGTTCCCGGTCAAGGACAACCCAAGGTCACGGACTTTAGAACAGAATGGAATGTCCGGAAACCTCTTAGCCTCGGGATTCGTCCATAAAGCCCAAAAGAAAAGGAAATGAGCGCCTCCCTTACATCTCACTTGAGGAATATACAATACTTTTTAAATTGCTTTACTTTATTCGAATATGAATGTCTTTCAAGTAGGCTTACATACTTGATTTCGCCTTAGCAACGTTACATCGATCGAGAACTTTTCCAAAAAGCCCCGAAGACTACATTTCTAATCTTCCTAAATGACTTGCTTAGCTTTTAATCTAAGTCTATGCTCAGTTCAACAGAATGCAGATAACTGCCATTCTGGTTACATAAGTTTGGCAAAGGCTATGTTAACTGCTAATTATTTATTCGCCATCGTTTTAGTTTTATTAAAGATTGTTATGGAATTTTGTCTTTTATTCTGTAGTTCACATCTGTATTCTCGAACTTATATGGGGATGTTTTGCTGGAGCCATCTGGACAATGTCGCATACTATTTGTTCATCCAACGAATACTGGCTCTGGTTCTTTCCTCGGTTAGCCTTTTAAATTTCTCCACATGTGCATCAGAGTTCATACCAGCGAAGAACTATCGAATCTGCACAAGAAAACAGACTTGTTCATCATAAGAATGTACTAAAAGTTGCAATATACAGACAAATGCGTGTCTTTACGACTGGGGACCCTACAAACACATTTCACCAACACTTTGAAGTTGCTGTCTCTCGCCGGGGCTGGGCTGGCAGCGTCTCTGGGTACATATTATGAAGATCGCTATATAAATCTCTAAATAAATAAATACACATATGCATGCATACCTACTTACCTACGTACATACTGTATATACATGCATACATAGATCCATACTTGACAACAGTAAAACGTCGTAGTTACTTCAGAGACCAGGAATCGTGCCAGTTTATCTGAAAAGAGAATTGTCGGATAACATACGTAAAAGGGCTTCCAACAGAGCGCTAAATAAATTACCAGAAATGCACGGTGGCCAATAGTGGTCCTTGTTGGTGTATGTTGTAAATTTTGCCAGACAGTTCGTATACATGGGGAATATCCTGAAATGATCTTATTTGTTCAGACGTACGCTGTATGCAAGTGTGCGTTTCGCAATGATTTCTTAAGTTGCTTTGCTATTCCTCTGAACTTGTGTAACCTTGCTTTTTGCATGAATCAGCTCTAGTTGTGTTGTTATTCTTTAGACGCACCTGTTTCGATATCTTAGACAACCATGTTGGCAGTGCCTTTAAGAGGACTTTAATGTGTGTTATATAAATACGTATATAGATGATTTGTTGCATACATACACCATAAATATATATATATATATATATATATAATATATATATATATATATATATATATATATATATATATATATATATATATATATACGTACACGGTTGCATGCAAATGAGAGAGAGATATGACGAAACATAATAGTTTGATCAGTGGGTGAACGACGCATAAGTGACACCAAATGTCACGCAACATTTCTTAATAGTACATGTATTTCAACAAAAAGAAACTAATAAGACTGACTGTTTTTAGATGAAATCAATACGAACTTCTTGAAGTTGAGCCTCTGCGTTGAAGCTGTAAGTTATATGGTATGCGAGTTCTGCACTTGCGCCATGATAATATCTGGTTGAAAAATATAAAAAGGTTCCTACACAGTTTTATCTCAGGGTGGGGAGCAACACCGTATACTGAGTCTTACAAAGCGAACGCTCTAACCAGTCGGCTACATGATTGATATGGTCATGTCTGCAATTGGTTGATCTTGCAACTCCTGCAGGACATCTGCGGAATTTTCGAAGAGGAATGTATAAACAAGCATGCGTTTACTGTTACCTAATTTGCCTTTGCAGATAGTCTGACAGATGACACTTAGGCTACCGAGGAAACACCAGAATATTTCAAATTACTGTTTGTCAAATGTATAAGTATTCGTGTTCAATTTAACAGGTAAAACTTATTCTTGATATCTTTCCTATTTAAAACAGTTACTGTTTCCGGAACAAGTAGATTTTAGCTGCAAAATTTTATCTGGTCAGAGGAAACAGTTGATTTAACGTTTAAGAACTTAATTTATGTATCATTTACATGTATCGTTTACTTCTTCTATACTTCGTAGCTGTAGATAAGTTGACCAGTGCACAAGGAAACATTAACACAGGCCTGTAAGTTGTCTCAATGAAATAGAGAAAAAATGGAGTCGTCCATGAAGGACGTCAGCAATAAATGCCCTCCTTTGGACCCTCCTATCCTCGACCGCATTTAGCATTGCTTCCCCAAACCATTTGCAGACTTCCGCACTTAAGCGGAGCACTAAGGCCTAGATTAGGCAGTCGTTTTGATCACACAGGACATTCTTTACAAGTTTCACGAATGTTAACCTTTGACTCGGTCGCGTCTATCAAAGGGAGTTTAATTAGCTCCAACGCAGTACAGGCTGCGTCCTGTCTGAGTGAAGTTGATGTTTAAGGCACATGCTGTACGGAAATAACTAAGTACTAAATTCAGATGCAAACGTCCGCATGGGCATAATCCCTCCCGCGTGTCCGCATTTGGGTGACCCTTCATCCACACTGCGGACGTCCTTAATGGACGACCCCACCAAGAAAGCCCATAAATAAAAATAAGAGAAGACAAGCAGATGAGTAAACGAGCAGAGAAAATTGAAAAACGGTGACAATAGGCAAATGACTACAAAATTTTGCAACTTGAAACCTTGAAACTGGTTCCAACAGTCGCGAGGATTAGGAAAAGGTCCTTAGAAATTTGTCACAATCGAACTCTTTGCCGAGGATGAAATTTTTTCCTTCCACCTGTGCAATTTTCGGCCTACAGCTGTCGTCTAGATGCACACGTACAATAGTTTCCAGTAGTTAATGGCATGTTATGGTGGCCACGGCACTTGGCGTCAACCTTACCTATAACTAATCTTTCAGAAGCAATTGCATTGTGATAAAAAAGCACAAGTACCTCGATGCCCTACTTTAGTACACGCTCACATGCATGCATCTATTTAGAATTGTGAGTTAGTCATGTTTCATGTACTCTCAAAGGTTGTTAAAAGGTGTTATATAGACGTTCAGTGGCACGTATTCGGGTCTAATAGACACATTTGTAATGCATATGCCTTCCTTTTTATTTTCGTGCGCAATTCATTAGTCTGACACAGGCTATGTTAAATGTTCACATATTCATGAGCCGTAGTTCTAGTTTCATTTGTAGTTTGTTATGGAATTCTTTCATTCATTCTGTAGTTCACTTCTTAGTTCTCGAATTTATACGGGGAAGTTTTCGTGCAGCCACCTTGACACGGTCCCACTGTGTACATCCATCCATCGAATGTTGTCTTGGATCCTCAGCTCGGTTAGCGTTCTTAATTCCTCCATTTCTTCAGTAGAGTTTATAAGATCGAAGAAATCTTGAACCTAAATATGCAAACAGACATTTAATACATGAATATGCTAGAAGGAGCTATATAGATGTGCAGGTGAATAATATAACTCGTTTCTTACAAAGTCAAAACTGCAGAAACTTCAGAGTTCAGGAAACTCTTTGGCTAAAGCTATAAGTGTTACATCGAAATGTGAGATATTGCCCCATGTGCATAAATCTCTGCATATGGCTTCCTATTCAGCAACGAATTTGTGTTAAATTGGCGCTTATAGTTTAAAAAAATCGAACTGTGTCTTCACTCCTCAAACTTTTCATGATTCAATCAGGTCATCTGAATGCTACTCAGAAGTACTTCCAACCTGATAAGACTACGGTGAATTGGAATGGTCTTCAATCGCTGACGAAATAGCAGCAGAGTAAGAGATTTTTGACATACATGCATATATTCTCGTACAACTGAAAGTGTTTTATTTATATTTATTTTTATTTATTTATGAAAGTGAAAACTAGCATCGTCGAGGTGCCACACCTTCCAGGCAACATCCAAGCCACATGAGAAACTTGCCAGAGTCGAGTTAAGAGAGAGATCGGTAACTAACAGATACAATCTTTTAGAAGAAGACGGAAGTGTGATTAGTAGGCGAATGACGCAAACATGCCACGAATTGTCCTGCAACATTACTTCATCGTGTTCCCACAAAAAGACACTAAGCTAAATAGGCTGACTATTCTTAGATGAAATCAATACAAACGTCTCGAAGTTGAGCCTCTGTGTTGAAGCTGCGAGTTGTTTCGTACGCGAGTTTTGCGCTCGCACCGTAATGATATCTGGTTGAAAAATACAAAATCGTGGCAGTAATTTTGATCTCCTGTCGGTCACTTTATTGTTTAATTTGGCATACAGTTCTTTGGTTCCCACTTGATGCAACGGGTTAAGCCAGTGAATACTGTGGCCGTTTTTTGTTTACAGATGGTACGGATGATCAATGTAGAGCTTAATGGTTATATTTGTGTATAGGTCAGCTTAAGACAACTTCCATTAGTTTTAAAATATATATGAATATTAAAATGATATTCCAACAACATTTCAATCAGCTAGTAGGATCAATCGACCATTACATCTAGTCTATCATAGACTAAATCCTACTTACTTAAGCCAGCATTGTTACGAACTTATCTTAATATTATGTTATTCATTATATTACCTCCGTCGATAGCAAGTACGCTTAAACTCAATTCTGTATGTCTTGGTAGGTGCATGGATGACGACTCTTTTCATCAATAGATAGTTACCTGTACGGTATAAGCCATGGAATGCGAACCGGCACCCTCAAGCCCAGAGGTCTCTTAGTTCGTGGCCTCTGACAATTCTAAATCTGTCGTAAGGTACTGTGAGATCGACGGCTGTTCGACGATTCGAAAGGTGTTTCAACGTGCGAATTATGCATTAGTTCGTCCGGAGTTTGTTTGCGGATTTTGAGAATCCTATGGTGAGGAACTGGCTTCAAAAGATTCGCTACTCGGAAGCTTGTTAGGGTCGGGCGACGCAAAGGCCTAATCTCGGTTCTACTCCAAACTACGTCTACAGTCGATACCAAGGGCGGCAAAGATTCAGGCTGGCTGATGTGGACTAGTCAGGAAGTGATTGCGTTCGTAAACGGTGAGACTGGCTTGTGAAGGATTTCTTAGCGAGCAAATAGCCTATACGTCTATCTCCTTCGACGATTTCTGCACAGCTAAACATTGAACGCCTCGCTCCACCGCCTAACCACGAAAGTCGTCTGCTTTTTTGCCAAACGATTATGATTGACGATTGATTTTGAATTTTCGGCGCTGGATCCGTGCGCTAGGTTTAATCCAGAGCTCTTATTCTCATGCTAACACGGTCCCTACGGGGGAATCTTCAACGGCGTAGCGCCCATTCAAAAAGGCAGCACTGGTGAAGGTAATTAAAGCAGTAGGGCCTATTCAAACGGGTAACGGTGGTGTAGGATTCATCCAATGAAAAATGAGCAGGATCAAGGCCATGAAGTCGCCATATAAAATCGTGTACAATTACGTTTTAGATTTATTTACCTGCCATCGATTTCTAAGTGGTTGTCCTTGAGCCATTCCCAGACGTAACCGATAGCTGCGGGGTTTTTACTGAACTCAATGACTGCCTTCATTAGCTCGGGAAACCAGAGTCTTATAAAGTCGTCGTTAGAAAAACATGTGTCTAATAATCTGAAAGCAACAATTATTTCAATCTTAATTCACAAAAAGATATGCAGAAAGTTGTTTCTGAGGACCCATCATTAGAAAAAGAAAGCTTCATGTTTTTCTTCGAAGATATGTCGTATCTAGAAAGGGCTTCTCCAACATATCATGACTTTAATACGATTTTAAAAAACTAACACCAATCGATGCCTTCTGCATTATGATATCAGCGCCATAGAAGTCAGATTTGATTTGGTTAGATGAGATTAGATTAGATCGGATTTGATGATCCAGTGCGTTCGCGTGCTGATTTGACTAAAAAGTCGTTTTGGTTTGCCGCTGACGCAACTTTCTTCTTACTTGCACAAGTAATAACCACAAAGGTACAATCTGGATACAAGTATCATGGATAGAATTGTCAACATGGCGCACCAGATTCTAATCTTGAATACAATCGAATGAGTGCTAATGGCGACATGACATGACCCATATGATGCTTGTAAAATAGCCGACATGAAACGCCGATGCATTTCATTCATAATTCTGGTGATATTCCTTACAGTAAGGTTTAACAACATAGGAAGGAAAGCCACATTATTTAAAACCAAAACAGCTGTGTTTTAGGTCAGTTTTAACGCCTAAAGGGGTCAAGTAGGAAAAATAAGGCAGTGAGTAAATCTATGGCTGATCTCGAGAAATAGGGAAAGCATAACAGCTTCAGTGTGGAGATTGGAGTTCTCCGACAATTAACTTATGAAATGAAGAATATGACACCCATAGCATCACAAAGACACTTTATTCTTAAAGAAATATAGAGATAGACATCTGGGATAATGTTCCACAGATGACGCAACAAACAGAAGTTGCCGAATTATGTTCAAAGAATCGGAGTGAACAAGTGCTTTACTCACCGTTAGCTTTTAGAGTAGTTGAAGATAGTTGTTTACCGTGTTCCAAGACACTATCCCAGATCTGTCAAGTTAGCTGCTACTGACAAAACTATAGTCTGACGAACTATTATGTTATGGTGTTATTGTATATGGTGTTGAACTCACTGTGTTACATTTGGTGACCGATCTTGATTTTTTAACTTTTAGCCAACAGAATACCAACAACTGATGCGTGAGACTGAAGCATTGCTGCAAGTGGCAGACTCACCTCTCTACTAGCGTTACGTTCTTAGTACAGGCCAAGCCCAACAGCAATGATTCGCTGTCTACATTCTGTCCTCTCCTTGTAAAGAATCGGGTAAAGACTGTGTTCCATTCGGATTCGATTACAGAATTAGCAATACCTTTGCAGACAATTAGGCGTCGAATATTCATAGAAATTAAATCCAATCTAAAACAAGTCAATTAAGATCTTGAACTAATCCAAAATTCTCTTATACGAACTGTTATCAAGACACTCACGCATAACTACATCACGCCTATCCTTAAGATATTGCGCTGGGTTAGAATCTGTAACATAATTATAAGTTTTTCACTATTCTGAAGCTCTATGGTGTGCTTTCCAACCCAATTGTCTTTATAAACTTTTCACCATGCAACCAACCCGCCTACCAGATAGTAGTTTCAGCTCATTCTTGCCCATACACCAATCACTACTCAACTTTAGTTTTCTAATACTCTTATCCATCCCACACCTCACCTCTCCTCGGAAAGACGTGCAGCATTAATAACATAAGGTACCGGTTTCTCGAAATCTTCATTCATTCATCCAGCAACATTTGTCACAACCTTCTCAATCACTCCTCCGACATTCGATTTAGAATCTAGTCCATTGTAATTGTAATCCGACATTTACAAAGCGCCACTTCAAGAATAAACTCATCAGGGACGCTCCCGACCCGAACCAGCGGACCAATGTCAAATAATACAGACTTCAGACGCCTGCGAAACTCCTGAAGGGACAAACTGAGAAGCTAGATCCGAGCTCTCAATAAAGCGAATTCCAGCTGGTGGTCCGACACAGGCATAGCTTTTGCAATGAGCCGTACAGTCAGGAATCCAAGGACAGCCGACCGGAGAGTGCTACGACCCGGAGCTAAGGAGACCGAAATGCCGAAGCCCATTAGGTTTGATGGAGCAGAGCCAACGAGACCGGAATTCGCTGCTGTAAAGTGTCTCGCATTAAATTTATATGACGTTATATGGCCATACTTAGGACACCTCCAAAAAGACGGGCAGCGGCATTAAGAACAGACTGAAGCTTAGAAATATTATATAGTGAAAGTACAACAAATATAGCTTTATCAAAGTCACCTTGGGGCAGGTAAGGGCGTGAATTAGAACATAAACAGCTTAAAGGAGAGAGAGCGGCCGATGGTACGAATCTGACGAAGGTGGTGAAAGCATGAGCGGCAGATACTGTTAACATGATCGAAATCTTACCCTGATACATCCGTTCAGCCAGTGTCCCATTTTCCTCATCCAAAACGCAACTTATCTGTTAAGCTCACCTGTGTCTTTCCCTCTTCTTTCACGTCGTATATCTTGACAAACATCGCTTGTAAATGAGCTGGTACCATACGCTTACAAGAACTTTTAAGTAGCACTTTACAAATATTCCAGTTTTCGATTACGATTATGAGTACAGATATAAACATTGATTCATTCCATCATTGGTTCTCTAGTTCGTTCATTCAGTAATTCATTACTTCATTCCTTTTTCGTTCGTTTCATCACAACTGCTAATTCGTCAACAGGTTAGTGTTTTAGCATTAGTCATGAATAAGAACAGTAATAAGACTTACCTGTCGTGTCTGACATACTGCTTAAATAATCTTGTCGTGCTTTCTATGCAACCTCTGTGACCAACAGAGCAGGATAACGACATGATCTTTTGACGCAGCAGTCTGACAAGCATAGCATAATGAAGTATAGTATATATATTTTAGTATACTGTAGAATAGTGTTTAACAATACTGTATCCTGTCACATACTACACTGTACTAAAGTTTACTATATTTCTATATAGTATGGCATATATTCTATACTACAGTTTATATGATACTACACTCTAGTACAGAATTGTTTAGGATATTAATGTTGGATAGCATTCTATAGTGCTTGTCTGCAAACAGTCATGGACCAATAGACTTTCCAGTCCATGCGGTGATCAGCGCAACATAAATGCACTGCAAACAGTCACAGCAGTGCATTTGTCACCATAGATGTCACTCAATCACTCACTGGACCGATCATTCGGTCACTTATTCGCTTAGTTACTCGCTCACTCTATCTTCCACATGAACTTATACACTAATACTCATTCAGTAATTCACTCATCCTTCTTTCGTTCATTCACTGATTCATACAAAAGCATTTAACCAACGGGACTTACAATGGGTAAATTGTACTGAGACTATGTTATTGTTTTAATTTAGTCTTACTTCTCTTCAACGGTTCCTTTGTTTATGACTTTCAGCTCATCCATCACATTTGTTGTCAGGTTCAGTATGTATCTCTAAAGCAGTAGACATGCAGAACGGATTTGAAGCCAGAGGAAGAAGAATGAAACCGTTATATGCTTCACTGGTTGGTTGATTGATTTAGTAATTAATCAAAACTGATGCTTAGCTATGATATGAAAATTAAAAGTCAAATAAGTTAGAATGACAATAATTCCTATAATTCATTGAAGTAGTTTTCTATATTTCTTTGCACGAGCATCAATTGATGGCGTTTAGAAACGTTTTTTTCCTTCTGGCTGGAATTAGTCCCTCCTAGGGAGGAGTCAGCCACATGAATCCTTTTCCATTTGTTTTTATCTCCAGTATCTTCTTTCTTCAGTCTGAGGAGCTTTGGGTTTTGCTGAATCATGTCTCCGTGTCTTCTTTTGTTTTCCCCAACTGTGGCATCCATAAACCTTTCCTGTCATAATTCTTTTAATGCAGTTTTCCTCTTCTCTCCTCATCACATGACCATACCATCTCAACCTAGCTTCTCGTACTTTGTAACATTATACATGCCAATCCCAATTTCTGTCGGACATACTCATTTTTTCTTGTCTTTCAGTGAGATTCCAAATATCCTTCGCAGCATTCTCATTTCCGTTCTCTCTAACAGCTTCTCCTCCTCTTTTGTCAGTGTCCATGCTTCTGCTCCATATATCATCACTGGTCTTATCATTGTTTTGTACACCTTTCCTTTGAGTTGACATTTTGATATCGCATAATACGCTCGATAGGTCTTTCCATTTTTGCCATGCTGCCTTGATCCTGTTCTTAACATCATGTTTACATTCTCCTTTAGCATTCATAATCAACCCAAGGTATTTAAAGGTTTCTTCTTGTTTCAGTGCATTTCCTGCAATGTCCTTGACCACAAGTGTCTCATCTACTTTGGATCATACTATGGCCTCTGTTTTATTGATATTTATTTTAATACCCTTGCTCTCCAGTCCTCTCTGCCAATCAGTGAAACGCCTTTGTGTTTTTGTCTTTGCATCGTCTGCCACATGCACTATGAGGTCATCAGCATACACCATATCCCATGGTACTTCTCACATTTTCCGAGATTGCATCCATTACTATGATGAACAGCAGATGACTCAGGCAGGATCCCTGATGTACACCCACTTGAATCTCAAATTTTACTGTGTTTCCTATATTCCAATATTGTTCCTATATTGTTTAGGAACTGCGCGGTCAGAACATGATCAATGTTATAGTATCGTGAAAGGATCGAACAAACAGTTTTCACATTATGTCAGGAGCCCTTAACATTGAAATCTGCTTGTAAAATTTCATAGAAACTATGGAAACGTCAACAATGTCGTTGCGATTGCAATGTTTGCTCAATTCCTTGAATTCGAAGAAATCTTCAAGCACGTTAAAAGCAATCGAAGGCAGACGAAAAACTTTGGTCGGGGATTGAAAAACGAAAATGATTGTAACAATTATGAATATCATGCAAAAATGAAATGGGGCTTGACAGCAATACAGCTAGAAAGGTAATATCTCACTTGGCAACTTGGAAAATCACTTGTATTAGCTAGCATTTGGTGGATGTACTCTAAAGCGTTATAAAGATGAGTCCATGAAGAGAGAGATCTTTCTTTGGAGGCGTACATGGTGAGGTTCAGAGCTACATCATATTCCAACTGTTCAGCTTTAGCTATATTCAGCCCGTCGCTAAGCAGTTGTGATCGTTCTAGATCGGTAAAGACCTACAAGAACATTCGAATTCTGTCGATCGTATTTTAAACGCTTACATTAGTAGGAATCATTCAAAAAATCGAACTTTCCCCGGGGCCCAATGAAAGCTAAATTACAGAAACATATGCTATCATATACGCCCATTCAAAACAAAAACGATTGGAAGAAAGGGTCAGATTGGGTTCCAGGTCAAGAAGCAAAGGGTCAGACAGGCAGACAGTCAGACGGCAACGGTGGATGATGCTTAGAATTGGAGCGGTAAGACAGACAAGGTGAAAAGGAGAAATCAGAATAGGATTTTTGTGCTTTTGCTATTGAGTGCGAGCATCTTCGCAGAAATTGCAAGGGGTAAAGTGTTTGTGAGTTCATAGAAAGGCAAGACAGAGTTTTGAAAGCTTACGGAGATAGCAAGATCATTTAAGCACCACAACTGGAACTAAGGACCATCTTACGATGCACATGCCTAATTTCAAAAATCACACAGTTTATAAAGGTGAAAATGATCTATAAATTAACTAATCTTGACTGCCTTCCAATGACTGCTCTTACTCAACATTAAGTAAACTCCACCTTTGCTAAGGCCTATATTATCGTTCTGAACACAATATTCCATAAGTTTCTAGAACCCTCTACTTAACAGTGAACATGCATGTCAACTTCCAGAGCAATTGACTGCATTGTTCTGTCATTGTTTTACAGAAGACAGTTGTATCTCTTAAATTAAAAGTGTGTAATTACGAAAACTATGTGTACCCCGTCCAACAATGGAACGCAAAAAATCACAATTCAAAAATGTTTTCTGTCCTAATAAAAACTGATATTCAGTCTAAGTATCATCACAGTTTTCTTATTGGTACTGCTCAAAATACAAGAGGTTACTGAATGGAACCTGACATGTAGGACCTGTATTAAGCGAGCTCTCCATAATATACAGGCCAGCATATGAATGTTGATGAGCTGCTTTACTATGTGTAGAAACTGCGTCATTTGAGTATTTCATAGCATACCGTGTGATTAGACTTCAGCTGTCTTATTATGTTATCCCATAGTGGACGATCATAGTTGACTCGATAATATCCAGATTGGTCATTATTGAATACAATCCAATTGTCACTGGCACTCAGAAGATTGCGAAAGACAGCTAAAGAATTAACAGTATCAGGAAGAATCTCCGTATTCAAGTACAACTTTTGGGAAACGTTTTCAGTTCTTACAAACGAGGCAACTACTGGCCAGAGAAACACAAAGAATTATAGGCTTACGATACAAGTGGAAAGTTACATGTCTGATGAGTGTAAGTAAATAATAGAACGGGACAAACTGCGCAACCTTATACCGTTTAGACCATCAGCAAGGATACAGATGCAGCCCGAAAAGATCCTTCTACAACGAAGTAGAGCCTCAAGTCTGAACAAAACTAAAATATGAAAATACCCCCTGGAATACGGAGTTTCAAATCACAAGGCTGCGCATGGGCAGGGTTTATCTAAATCAGAGGTATATGATAGTAAAAATAAGCCTGATGTAGGCCTAAAACGTGAAAATTTCAATAGTGAGAAAACAAGCAACTAACTTCGAATACACCAATTGCATCCGATACATCATTCAAGACAAAAAATTTACTGTAAATCCACAAACGTTTGCGCCATTTTTAACCAATTTTCGCGAGTGGCTTAAAATCGCAAACTTTTCTGGTCGCAAACATTTTCCGCTACGGCATTTCATTTATCGACACCAAAATGACAATTTAATACAGTCTGTTTATTTCTAGTCAGTGCGTGGCCGATAAAATTGGTTCAAATAAGCAGCAGAGTTTAATGACCTGATTCTAACAAAAAAAGTACTATTAAGCCAGGATTTCTAAATGCCGATGATTTGCAGAAAGAAATGCACGAACTTATCGAAACTGGAAACAAAATCGTTACTGCTAGCAATAACTGATTCGACGGCTGCGGTAGCTAGTAGCGTAAATCGCTTTAATTCGTTACAAGTTCTCAACTTCTCCAAAGTACAAACTTTTCTGGCGCAAAAAATACTTTTTATTCAAATTCGCAAACTTTAATGGTCGACAACATTTTTGGATTTACAATATCGCATTGTAAATAGAGTGCCTCCGTTGCAAATTGATCCAGAACTTTCTACACGTGGAGATGTGTAGGATGACCCACAATATAACGGTTCGACAACTATGCATAATACTGTAATATGTTTAAAAAATTAAAAAACTTGAAACTAATAATAGAAACATACAAATGAATGAATGATTAAAATATAGGTTAAAAATAAAAAGAATGGGTGCGTAGGTAAAAGAGAGAAAAATTTGAAATCCATATGACAACAAGAAATATTCAGATTTACGTTTCATCAGAGGAAACTTCGCTGCCACATGGTTCCAATATTAAGCATCATTTCAGCCTCTATTCAGGCAAAGGATTCATAAGCGTAAGATTTCAGGAAAGTACTTCAAAGATGGACTCAATCAAACAATCCCTACATAGCCATTGACAAATTTTAACAAAAATAATTATTTATTTGTATTCACATTCAACGACAGTCCATTCCTGTTACTCACCATTTGTTCTATTCATCCAAACTCGACCAGTCATCCCGAATTTAGTTCTGTAATTGAGAGGTACATACCACTTGTACCTACAAAATAAGCCTTCTGATATGTAAACAGAACACACTCGTAGATTGCATCGACTCTAGCCAAAGAACGACTTTCCGTCGCATTTAACACACTCTTTTATTTTTAACCTTGGGAGGTGCTCTTTTACTCTCTGTCTTCCCATTCTCGTCCATCGCTATGTCTCTTCACGAGTTTTATTTGTTTTGTTATTGTCTGTGTGTTTCTATCTCTTCCCCTGTCTGCTCGACCCTTTGACTTTTCTTATAGACTGATCGCGTTGATAAAGGTCAGCAGCTTATTTGCCTAAATAGATCATGTATAACTAGAAATGGTTACCATGATTTCATAAGTTTCGGAAATCCCCACAAGTGAAATTTTTCCTGCTTTGGCATTTAAAAAAATTAAATTAAATGTATGCACACAGCTAAGTACAAAACATATTTTATAATTATACTTAGATAAACTGGAACTGTCTCAAAGCGTTCCTACCCGTGAGGTGGTTTCGGTCTATCAATTGCGCGAAACGGTACCATGAGGAATCGTTTCTGAGTCGCATTGATTCTGAAACCAGGAAGGACTTGAATGGTAATAAGCGGATAGCCCATGCTGTAAACCCAAGTTTGCATGATTTTCGTGATGCTCGTATTTTCATCAACGACCTGCATGGAAACAAAATTCATCTACGAGAGATTCGCAACATTTTATAGTTCACAAAGAGCATACAACCGTATCTAATGGCTAAATGAGCCACATCAGTGCAAATGTATTAAGGTAGGCCTATGTAATATATGCATGCATGATGTATATATTTGTGTATGTATGCATGTACGTATATATTTATACATGTAGTTTATCTATTTAAGTAAGTGTGTATATATATTGAAGACAACATGAAAAGAGGGAACAGAAAGAGAGCTTACGAGGTGCTAAAAAAGCTCCGTCAAGTTATGACGGCTAAGCAAAGGAACATCGAGGATGAAAAAGGAAGGTTGCTGTCGGATATGGAGAGCATAAAAAGAAGATGGAAACAATACACAGAAGAGCTGTATAAGGATGAAAACCGGGAGGAAGGGGCGGAAGATAGCGCATTGGGAGATGATGGATATAGGGCGACTCCAATGGTGATACTGATGGACGAGGTCAGGGATGCAATCAAGAGGCTCCCAAGAGGTAAGGCTACGGGAGTGGATGAACTGCCGGCAGAGCTATGGAAAGTGGACAGCGATGAGGTAGTGGCAGTCTTCTGTAGACTGTGTAACAGGATATTGGAAAGTGAGGAATGGCCAGAGGACTGGGTTAAGTCAATTTTCATCACAATACCGAAAGTCAAAGGTACAACGAAATGCGAGGAACATAGGACTATTGCATTAATCAGTCATGCAAGCAAAATAATGCTCAGAGTCTTGCTTTGCAGAATGCAGAAGACGGCGGATGAAGAGTTAGCGGATGTACAGATGGGTTTCAGGAAAGGCGTGGGTACGAGGGATCAAATACTCAACCTGAGGATTATCATCGAAAAGGCAAGAGAGCATCAAACACCTTTATACATAGCTTTCATAGATTACAAAAAGGCTTTTGACTCAGTTAAACACGGGAAACTATGGAAAGTGCTAAAAGAAATGGGTATGAACAACCAAGTGGTGGAAACAGTTAGAATCCTCTACGACAATCAACAGGCGGCTGTCCGCATAGAGAAGGAAATTACAGATTGGTTCAGAATTGGAAAAGGGGTGAGACAGGGATGCTTGATATCGCCAATGTCGTTTAACAGCTACTCGGAGGAGGTGATGAGAGAATCTGCCGACGAACTTACGTGGATTGGTGTAACAATAAGCGGGAGAACGATAAATAACTTGCGATATGCGGATGACATTGTGCTGATTGCGACGTCAAGAGAAAAGCTCCAACAGCTGCTGGACAGAGTCAACGAGGCGTCAAATAACTATGGACTGGAAATCAATACCAAGAAAACAAAGGTGATGGTAGTGGACAGAGAACATGAAAGAATTACGATCATGTGTAATGGTGCAGTCCTGGAACAGGTGGAGTCTTTCAGATACCTGGGTGCTGTGATAGAGCAATCTGGAGATGGGGGCAGAGAAATAAGAGCCAGATTGGGGATGGCGCGCACGATCATGAGCTCGCTTGCAGTGATCTGGAGGGACAGGGCTCTGGGAACCTGGCTGAAACTAAGGCTCGTAAGCGCACTGGTGTGGTCGGTGGCGCTGTATGGGTGTGAGACCTGGACACTGCGGAAAGAAGACAGAAGAAGAATAACAGCGTTTGAAATGACGACGTACAGGAGGATGCTGAGGGTCAGTTGGAGTGAGCACAGGACAAATGAGTCGATTCTGGAAGAGCTGAAGCCAGAGCGACGCCTGCTGGAGGTGGTGATGAGCAGAAAGCTGAGCTACTTTGGACATATGATTAGAGCAGACAATCTACCGGCCTTCATATGCCAGGGATATATGGAGGGAAAAAGACCTCGGGGAAGACCGAGAAGGCGCTGGAGGGATGACGTGACGGAGTGGATGGGGATGTCGATGGCGGACTGCACAAGGAAGGCAAGAGACAGAACTGAGTGGAGAAGACTGACGTCGTTGGCCATGGTCTCCGATCCGCAGCAATGAGGATGGACAAGACAAGACAAGTTTATCTATTTAAGTAAGTGTGTATATATGTAATTGTATGTGAATGTAAGCAGTTCATCGGTTGGACATTCGGAGTTGCCTATAAATATCATTGGGATTTAGTTAGATTTTGGTATTTGGGCATCTGTAAAATATTACAGTGCAATATAATTTATGCATTGGCCTATATTGCCATAGCGTCCTCTGAGTACCTGTTAAAGCCTAAGTGATCTTAAAGTTTGCCAAGAATGACCCAAGCGAATGGTGTTCGAACAGGTAGTCCATAATTTTCCTTCACAGGCATCGGAGTGAGAGCCCAACACTGTCCAAATAATCAAGTCAGGCCAACCTACTAATAGAATGACAGTTTCCAAAAAAGCGGCCAGGTTCCAGTTACAAAAGATGTCAGTCAACTCATGGTCTGTTGAAATTCTGGGGTTGTTCCGCTACTGAGGCGCAATCAAGGGTCTCTTTGAAAAAAACTGAACAGAAACACTGGATTATTAGCTTTTAGGGCAGAACAAGAAAAATGGCACGTGCCCAATTCAACGAAAATCAAAAGACTTCATCTACCAAACCTGTCATGTTGATTTGTGTTATAGATTTAATCCTTTTAAGTACAAGCTACAAAATAATGATAGGTTCTCAGCTTAGTGTCACTGAAAGCATTTATTCTTAAACTCATGAGGTGATAGATAACGAAATTAGCATTTACCGATTGGAATGCAGCAAAAAACTCCCGGTTCAGCGTTGTTTTGAATGATTGCTGCCTGATGTATTCCTAAAGAATGAATTGTCAAACAAGATCAAGTAAATAATAATAGGCGATAAAAATTACACAAACAAGTCTAAATGTAACGAAAATAGTTTCATTAAATAATTACTGAAAACATATTATAATAAAATAAAATAATTAAAATAAAATAATTTATGCTAACTGAAATAAAAATGGTACATCAATTAACGAGGATGACAGAATTGAAACATGAAACATTAACACTTATTTAGGCTGAAAACGGCAAGCAACGTACTATTTACGGATGTCCTAATATTTAGGAAAGCAACTCTTTTTAAAAAGCTAATAAAATTGGTGGCAGAGTCCTCAAGGTTGTATCATTCTATTATTTGTCGAATGCGGAGACATAGTTGTCGTAATGTTGTCCAACCAGTGCATGCTAACTAGAATGTATCAGTAACCTTTAGCTACGTAAATATTTTTGCTATATCTAATAATATATTAAACATGTAAATCTTACTGGAATTGTAATTAAGAATTTGTAATGTCTCTCTTCAAGATAAAATAATCTGACACGCTCTCAGGGCTAGCCTTAACGATGTTAAATGTCGTTTATGAACAGAACAATCACCCACTGTAAACATTTCCCAGATAACTTGAAGAGTCACCAGTGGCAAGTTCGCGCACACGCGCAGATCCCTACCAAGAGATTCCCAGCAGAGTTGAAAGATGACAGCATGTTCAGAGATTCTGAGCTCGTAGCATGGAGGAAGAGGAAGAATCCGAACAAGATGAGCGATGTGATCCGTCGCCGATGGCTCACGATTTTCCTACCGTAGTTGAAAGACGACTGGGCATCCGGATATTACTCGATCCGACGGACTTGCGCAGGACAGACATTCGCCGCCCGACATGCTTGCGCTGTTCTCTGATTAACGGTCGGTGCTGCTATAAAGGCTCTCTTCGCCCTACTTCCACCAAAAACCAAGAACTCCCGGTGTAGACACGTATGTAGGTATGAGGTTTTTCTGTCGAGCTGGAATCCTGTTCTCCTTCTGTAGATTGACCATTTCAGTCACACAAGGTCACGATAACATGCAATAAAACCGTCCAAAATACAGTAATTCCGTGTTAGAAACGATAAATTATTCTGCTATGCAGACCCAGCAATAGCAAAAGTTCAAACTGCAAGAGTTATCGGAATGTACTAGTCACATTTCCTACCCTAATACCACGGTTGAACGTCTCAGCACCAAGAAAGTTCTCCATCATTTTCAGCACAGCGGCTCCCTGACGCAAATAAAACAACTGGAATTTAAATACAAAGTAAGAATTGCATCTCCGAAATAGAATTGACAGTGGATTATCTCAACGGCAATACAGCACAGTTGTTGTTCTATTTGGTAAGCCACATTAGTCCTTCAATCTCTCTTAGTTTAGAGTCCATCAAGTCATTAGTCCTTCAATCTCTCTTGGTTTAAAGCACTGCTTCTAAAAGATCTACTGAATTGTTCTAATTCTTTTCTCATTTTATTTAAAATACCTTTTTTACTTTAAAGCCAATTACTGTTATGCATGCTCTTTCGATTGGCATATATAGACGTCGCTTTCGATAAAACGAGCAGTTATATAGTCTACCTTAGAGAGAAGTAGTGGATTGTCAATGTCAGGTGTTTTTCCCAAATGGCCGTATCTAGATAGTGCGAGTGGGCGAGAACTGTCGAAGGCGTCATCATGAAGGCCCCGTTCTCTGAGTTCCTGCTCCTAGATGTTCACAATACAAACCCAAGTCACATTATGAACATGCAAAGAACATTGCCAAAACTCGGTTCACCGATCACAATTCGCCATAACTACAAGCCAACATGGTTTGATGCATTAGTTATAAAATCCGGTTCAAGAAGATCATAAAACCCGAATTGGAATAGATTGGGCGAGAACAGTTAACTCGTATAGTGTCGGCGTGTCTTAACTTGTGCAAACACGGAGACAAAAACGAATCTGATTTAGACTGCTGTCCATAGATTCGTTACACTAACAGGCTTTCCAAAGAATCACTGACAGCCACTGGCGATAATTGGGACTGCAGCTTTACCGACATTTATCCAAAGCTTCTGTGATTCATTATGGAAGTTCCTAGCGGATGTAAAGTGTTGTATGAAGTAATCAACATGCCGGTTAACAATAGTAGCGCATGTAGGAAACTGATATTTTCCTCTCTTAATGAAAGCTGTCTCCTTGGCACCGTTCACACATTTTTTTGAAAGAGTGATTTTATGTCCTGGATCGAACTTTTACAAGTAAATCAATTATCAATTGCTCATTAAATGAAAGATCCTTCCCGCTTGCTTTTTGTTTATGTCATGGTTAATCGTCTGGTAAAGAAAACTTATCGTCACTCTGGTGACTTGTCTAATTACAAAATTTATCTGAACCTTGAATATCTTTCTTTAATCTGCCCTTTCAGTGTGGTCATGTTTCATATGTTTCAGAATCCGTCCTTTTTGCTTTTCGTATTAACATTCTATGTTCTATAGATAAAGTTAGGGTGACGGCACCTGTCTTTCTTAACTTGTCGGCTCTTCTTCAATCACTCTCTTCTCTTGCATCGTCTTCATCATGTCCAGTCCTTCATTGGTTTGCTTCAAATCTCACTCCACGCATTCAATCAGAATTTTTAAATGGTAATTGTTCCTTCTAGTGCTAGGTTGACATGTGATATCCCGCAGGGTTCTGTGCTTGGTCCTCTCCTGTTTATATTATACATCGCACCATCACGTACTTGCTAATAATTCACTAAGGTATCAGTTTTATGTGGACGATACTGAATTTACATTTCCTTCGACAGTTGGCCTTTTCACTCATCGTTGCGGTTACTGTCCATTAATTGCCTTTGATCCTTTGCAGTCTTGGAGGGTGGATGAGATTTTTAGGTTGCTGGACTTAAATTTGGGAACACTGTTTCTGCATCTGTTCGTTATGCTCAGACTCTTATGTTATCTTAAGGCCTTAGCTATTTCAGTTCGGTTATCCTCACTGACTGCTTGAAGGAACTGTTTTTCTGGATATTGGCCTGATGACCTGATTTTGGTGCACCATCGCTTGATACCTTGTGTATTAGACACCGGAGCTATAAAGGTTTCTAATTGCACTGACAGTTGCACCTTTGCTACCCAATCTTCTGCCCGCAACTTAGATGTAAGCTTCGACTAAAACTTCAGCTTCTGTTATCATACTACCCCCAACTTTCCCTCTCTTCCTTCATGTATATCTGTGACCTTTGCAGAATTCGCCCTATGTTTGATTTCAAAACTGCATCTAACATCACTAGATCCATAGTCCATGCAAAACTAAACTACTGCAATTCACAATTCCTGAATATAGACACCACCCATATAAACCGTCTTCGGATCATCTCGAATGCTCTCCGCCTTAATGTCATCAAAATACCTAAACACACTCACGTCACTCCTGTTCTCATATCACTTCGCTGGCTTATAATATCTGAAATTAAGTAGAGTACAAAGTCATATCACTTTTCTTTCACTCTGAGATTTCTTCCCCCTCTCTCAACCGCATCTTTATAATATTGGAAATTGCTCCATGGTAGTAGCCGCGCCACACGTCTGGAATAAACCCCGCCTGAATAGCGGCACTTACCTCGCCCATCCTACAAAATCACCAATACATTTTTCTTGCAATCCCTGCACATGTCTTTCACTCAAAACTGAAAACATTCCTCTTCTACAAATGGTGCCATGATCTCTCTTATCCTTAACTCTCTTGCCGCTTCAATTCGAAACACCATTAGATTTGGTTTCAGTTCATAATCCAAAGGTCTTTTGGATCATTTCCTGAAACCAAATCTGGCCTTTTCTGTGTATCGATTTTGAGTCATTCGAATAGTAATCTGAAGAAACCGAAGTCTAAAGTTTTGATATGCAGTTAGGCATGTAAGGTCAATAATAATGACAGCAACACTTTGATCTACTGAAAAATAGTTAAAACATTACAGGTGTACCATTAAATAAGAAAGATTGCCTGAAAATTGATTAATTTGTTAAAATATATTTCAGAAATCTGTACATAAGCGTGATCAATCGCCGCAGCCTCATGTCGTTGTTGAAAGAAATTGAACTTATTAATTTTACCATGCCTCTGACGTCTACTCCTTTTATCTCATTCAAAAGGCCATGTCTAAAATACCCACATGCATTTTGCAGCCTGGTCTGTTTCTTCATCGTCCTCCCATTTCTGAAAAATTTCAATCTGGGTCCAGAACTCTTAGGAGTTCCCTATCGTTAGTTTATCTTCTGCTGTTTCTTTCTAGTGACATTTAGCTAAACCCCGGAATTTGCCACCTTAAAACAATAAATTTCTGCCACCTTGACATCCATTCTATTCGGAATAAATCTCCTTCTCTTCGATATCTAGTGGATAGCCTCGCTCTCACTGGAACTTGGTTTAAAGCGTGGGACACATCTTCATTCATATCGGACGTAACACCTTTTTTCTCCTAAATAAACTTCGACCGAATAGATTGAGTGGTGGAGTTGCCTTCTAAGTCGCAGTTAAATCTTGCTCGCTTCTCTTTACCAACTTACGAATATTTTGCTGTTAATAAATTTAAGACGATTTTGGCTAGAGTAGGCGGGGTTTTTGCGAGAAACTAAAAGACGCTATATGAAGTTTCTAAATGCACATTCACATCTTCATACATGCTTACATAGTTACATCACACTACTTAGCGGGGCATCTAATCAATTAGTCTTCTCTCAACAACATGTGCATTTGGCTTTCGATATATTATTAAAGGCTTATGACTGGAAGTAGGCGGAAGAAGTCATCGGTTGAAATAGGCGTGTTTAGTGTACGTCGCTACTTTTCGTGCAGCATGGCTTAAAGTACCAGTTATATTGAGTCAATGTACTTACCTCATGAGATACCGATTCAATAGTCGCAGCAGCTTTCAATCCGTAGAAACTAGCCAAGCCTAAGTCCAGCCAAACGTGGTCCCAGGAATCGCAAGTGACGAGGTTACCAAAATACTTAAAAGCAATTGCATTAACAATAAGATATATTCAGTTATTCACTCATTTATTCATTCAGGGCATTTACAAAGCGACTATTCAGTATATCTACTCAACTGAGCATTCGACCCATTCCTGAAGAAAGAGACAGTCTGAAAAAGGTTCAGGTAGCGTCCCTGTTCAGACGGACACGGAGATCCAAATATCGTACGAGAATCCATGAGAGTTCTGCATCATGGCTCAGCGAAAAGACCTGAGCCTCGAACATCGCAGTCTGCGGGAGGGAAGAAACTATTGTTAAAGGTGGAAGAGGATTTTATAAGTTAGACAGTTTAAATCTTGTCCTGGATTCTACAGAAATCCAATGCCAAAGATACTTCTGCCCAATTAAACGATTTATCTCTCACACCCGACAATTACTTAATCTTATTACGCAACTTAATCCTAGACAACAAGCAATAATTCAGGCGGTAGGCCTGTGTTGTAGTCTCAGCCACATCAGCATTTTTATCAATTAACTCTATATTCATACATTGTAATTGTAATGATAAATTTGTATATCGCCGCTTCAGGAGAAACTCATCAGAGGCGCACTCTGGGCTAGCCTTAAAATTGATAATTATATTATCGAAGAGAACCTTAAAACGATTCCAAACTTTGCTCAGATAACTAGAGAAATCACCAGTGTATGCATTCATAGCGGTGGGTACTTGGCGTTGTGGATAGTGACAGGCGCAACGATGGTAAGACATATCAAGCCTGGTTAGTAATTAGATGGGTGACCGTCCGTGAAATACTAAGTCACTGGCGCCCACTCAGCCGTCCGTGTTTTCTTGGTCGGTAAATGAGTATCGACGCAAGTTGTTACGTTAAGAAAGGTACGTCTTTTCGCAGTCTTACCTCAGTCGACCTCAGGATCATGGTTCTAACTATTTTCTATATAGTCATGTAAACAAGAAAGTAAACTTTTACGTTTCGCCTGTAAATATCTGTGCTCATAGCAGTAGCAGTAATAAAACTCCTATTATTACTTACACTTTGCGCCAATGCAGTGGCCATCATGACCAGATTTGTTTGCCAGTCTTTAACTCCGAACCGCGCTGGGTTGTTGCTAAATCGATCTTCATTATGATTGAACAGTCCCCAGTGGGCATGTCCCCGGTCGAAATAGTTTGGAATTGCAAAATGATCTTTAACATGTCATATCCAACTGGTTATCTTAAAAAATTGTTTAATATCTGTCTTCATATTTCCCAAATTTTGGTTAAATGACCATCTTCACATTTTAAAATGCTAATTATCTTTTCTTCACATTGTTTATGTACCAGTTAAATAATTATAAACTTTACGATTGTTACAAACTATTAAATTTATATGTTCATCTTTCTAAAACAAGTCAACAGCCAAATGATAATGTTCAGAAACCTTAAGTACTAGTGAAATTACTATCTTCACCTTTCATGTATGCAGTCTGTAAATATGTATGTACACACATGCTTGTATTTATGTATGTGTGCATCATTACCCTTTATATACCGCCATTTTAGCACCTTTTAAGAGCGCTGCCTCTGCTAGTGACGTTAAAATTCGCTAAAAACTACAAAATCACGAGTAAGCAATATTCAGGTAGTTAGAAAATGATATTTATACGAACATCATCACTTTTTAAAATATTTTACTAGGTAAAGGTGCCACGGTGAAAACTTGCTAGCACGTTTTTCACCACTACTTCCAGGACTTCAAATGCCAGTTCGTCGTCTGCTTTCAAGCTAAGTGACCGTTAAAGAATATTGTTCGACTTTGAGATTTTTCAATCGTTTCTTCAGAATAATCCTCAAACTTAGGAATTTCAAAGTACAACGCTGATATCAATAGAGGCTCGCATGGAATTGTTACTATTATTGCAGTTGTAGGCCTAATCGTAAATTTATATAGCACTGCTTCACTTCAATGTCGAAAGGGACTTGCAATAAATTAATGATTGCCTTGTCTTACCATGTCGAGAGTGTGATTATGGTAATAAAGAGACCAGAAGGGTGAATATTCTGGTCTTTGTACTCCTTATTTATACGCGATTCTTTTTACAGATAAACGTATTTAGCAATAATTTTAAATTTATATCCAACGAAAAATTTTGTAGTGACTTTGAAGAACCTTACAAAGAATACATGGCGTTCTATCATGTAAAGAATGGTCTATTCACAAGTTTGTAAATAGAAGAACGAATGAAAACACTGATCCACAAAGATCAACAAAAAGGGAAACGCAATGATGCTCGTCTAATCTAATCAAACCGAATCTAAAAACTTCTATAATTTCGTCATCATTATGTTCAAGCTATCAGTCATTTTTCACTTGAAGTGAAAATTGCAATCAAATCATACTCAGTTGGAGAAGCCGCGGTTGATTAGACTACATGCAGTGATCGGAAATAAGAACAGGAACAATCGAAAAGAAGAGACTAGGGAACACGAATATAAAGTAATAACACTTTAGAATCTGCTATGTTGTAACATGTAGTTTAGAGGTTATAATGAAATCATCTAAACTCGATGGCTCTCCGCCAAAAAGGATGATAGGGTTATAATATTTGTCAATTAATCAGCAGAAAAATTGCAGCTGTGTAAACTAGATGATAAAAAGACTTATCTATGTATTACCTATTTTCGTTAGCCTTGTAATGTTCCCCAGCTCATTGTTAAAGAAGTTTTGAACCACACGTGTTACTGTCAAGACGTTCGTCATGCGTCTCATTTCTTCCGGTCTTGACCATACGCGACACTAAATGAGACAGCAATGTAATCTAGTGTAATTCAAAGAGAAAAGTTCAATAATCAGTCAATAGAAAGTGATAGAGTCAAAGAATAATGAATCAAATAGATTAAACAGACGTTTCATAGATTATTCCTTGGATAAATTGGAAGATAATTGAGAAAAGCAATTATATTTCCCAAGCATATCCATCCTTTCCTTACGTTCCAATTCTCATTTACGGTAGTTCTCAGGAAATTTGTTGTCGCTAATTTGAAGCTTCGAGTAATACGCCTTAGAAAAGGTGATAAATTGACCAAGGAAATTTAAAGTGTAATTACAAGCTTTCCATCTTGAAGTGTCTCATTTCTGGAGACAAGATCGCTTATGACAAAACCGACAGCGAAGGTGCTTATCGGCGGAGTGCTTTCGAACTTAGTTTCATGCCATTCAGTACCGAACTTCGTAACGCTCTGCCAGAACAACCAAAAATTTAATACAATGCTTTGCTAACACATTGAATGCAGCCAGCTTAAGTTCTCCTACAGTTAAACTTACGTTCCGATGTTTAGCTTTAGTTAACTTCATAGTTCAAGAATAAATGTTTAAGGGCGACACATATAAACCAGTAAAAATCAAGCGCCAGTACTTTTCTAGCCTTGCCGCTCATTTTATCTGCACCAACCATAGGGTTTGATGGGCCTTAGCAGGCTTTGGTACGAGTGAAGTGAATCTATTTTGGGCAGTGGCATGCCGAATGTATGCATTCGGTTGAAGTAACGCAGTTGTTCCTAACCAGCGGTTGTCGTGCAATTTTGGAAATGTACAGAGCGGAGCCCTTCACTGACAAACCAGTTGTTAATGCTCTAATGTGTCAAGGTCTTACTATGTGGTGTGGTGGAAAATATGTAAAGCTGAGATAAATATACAAGCGTTAAATGTCAAAGACGTGAGGCAATATTGTTTGCCAATGTTGACACAAAATTAGCAAATTGAAATCCAGTGATGTGATCAACGTACGTATTCTGGCATGTTCGACACTGCAGTTAAATTGGCCCAGTGGCGCAGGGTGATCGTAAACCGGGACTTGTAGAATGGTTCGTCGAAACAAGGAAACGCCTTGCGAGCGTTAAAAGGTTTGAACATGGTCATCACCAACGGACTAGCAACCAGCAACAAAAGAGGTTGATGAAAGTCATTAGAAACTATTACTTTTCAAGCGTTGTAATTGTAATTGTAATCTGACATTTATAAAGCCCCACTTCAAGAATAGACTCATCAGAAGCGCTTCCGACCCGAACCAGTGAGACCACTGTCAAATAATACAGACTTCAGGCGCTTGCGAAACTGCGGAAGAGACAAACTGAGGAATAGGCCCCTACTAGTCGGAGCTCTCAGGAAAGGCGATTCCAGCTATTGGGTCCAACATAGGCAAAGCTTCTAGACTGCGCTGTAGCACTGCGCATACGAGGGACAGTCAGGAGTCCAAGAGAGGTAGACCGGAGAGTGCTATTACTTTTCAAGCGTTATAGTGTCAATGAAATAATGTAAGTTTCAGTTAAAAATCAGTTCGAAGAAAGCAATTTAATTTTATATTTCATTACAAATTATTTGAAATTCCACAGTGTAAATTGTCAGTTACTCACAGACCATGATGAGAATCATACATTTAAAATCCGAGTAACAAACAGAAGCAAAAGTTCGCATGCAGATATAGAAATTTTGGAGTGTTTTAAAAATAAATAAAAATGATATAATAAAATTTAGCTAGGAATGTATCAATTATAAATCACCAGATAACTTTCCAACTTTTGAAACAATTTTGAAGTGTAAAGTATGCATAGGATCTATATTACACTCGCTAAGTAGCAATCAAGTGTGTCACGTTTTAAAACTTAAAATGCGAAAAGTTTTTTTCATTGCACGTGTATTATAATTTAAACACTTGCATCCAAAGAAAAAGACTTTGTGCAGTGAAAAAATAATCGACAAAGAGAGTAATACTCCAATATATAAACTAGTCAGTGAAACGGTATTTCGCTTACCTACGTCTTCTTCCTTCTCTATCGTAAAAGCCTTTTTCGGCGATACCTGTATTAGAACCAAATTCTCCCTTAAATTTCAAATTCAGTATGACCGTATCTCCGAACAACATTAATTCTTCAGTCTCCACCACCCAGTAGTTGTATCTGCGATATGGGAATGCACGGATTACCCTCAATGATGTCTGATTTAAAATGACTTCCGTGTCATAGACGTCCGCCAAATCTGAGTGGAGAAGGATGAAGGTCGTCTCAACGATCATTTTAATATAAATGGATACCCTACCATAGAATACTCTATCCCTGACACGTGGCTCTATATAGAGGTCGTATTGAGTCGGCCTTATGCCTCCCGGTAAATATGGATGAAGCC
The DNA here is from genome assembly GCA_964023275.1 of Norana najaformis. Taxonomy (NCBI): domain Eukaryota; kingdom Metazoa; phylum Annelida; class Clitellata; order Crassiclitellata; family Hormogastridae; genus Norana; species Norana najaformis. The sequence goes on from OZ029925.1 coordinate 13,861,072, forward strand.
ACAGCTCTGGGGGTGCTTTGAAGAAATCAGCTGTCGTGGAGACAACCAGAAGCAGAATCACAAGGAGAGCCATTCCGACAAACGGATCCGATTCTACAGTGTATCTTGAAATAAAAACAACTCAAATGCAGGTTTAAGATATATAAAGCAAAATAATACACAGAAAATAAAATGTTGTTGGTAATAATGAATGCAATGACCGTATTCTATTTTCATAAATAAGACGGTCAAACTTTTCAGGAAGTTCGATAATACCTTCTGTTTCGTTTGACCATGTGCCAAAGTCTAAACACATTCTATGAGCTACCTCTAAATGCAATTAAGACACCCTGAAAAATTATCTGTTACCCAAGAGATATGAGCAATAATTTAATGGAAAAAATGTTTAAAACACTAATTATTAGATACTATAGTTCTAAGAAGATCTAAAATACGGACCACAGAAAGAGGCGACTGAAAGCAATTTTGATATGAACACGACGCAGTATGGAACCAAGTCAGGTGAACAAATCACAAAACCAAGTCAGAAGAGCTTAAAATGTTGGAACAGCAAAGAGTGTCATTGGCTATAATTAAGAACAGCTAGAAAGAAATCAAAGTTAGAAAGTTACCGAGTACATCCGTTTTTGTAATAAAATGATGTTGAAATTATTACTTGTTTACCCGGCAGAGCGTATAGTCTATCTCTTCGCGATCCGACGGCGCTGTGACAATTTGTCTTCTCCCTTGACTTTATATCACATTAAATCACATTACAATTTCACTAGGGACCCTTCTCTTTCTCTTAATTTATTTCGAAAACGACTAAAGACTTATCTGTTTCCGGCTACCCGCCCATTTTAGGTGAATTTATAAATTGGGCGATATAAATATCTGACAAATAATAATAATAGTAATAATAAAAAATAATAATAACATTAATAATAATAATAATAATAATAACAATAATAATAATAATAATACTAATACTAATAATAACAATAAGAATAATAACAATAATAATAATAGTCACAGTTTTTGTGAAACATCCTTGTCAGAAGTACCATAAAAAAGAATGGGATTGAAAGGGTAGAAGATGGCGAAAATAATGATTTTAGATTGTATGATGATTTATGGTTCGGAATCAGGCTCACAAAGATAGGCGAAAAGACTCCGTAATGTGGATAGTGGCGAGTACACGTCGGCGCACATCATCTGTTGAAGAGCATAGCACCGTAAGATAAAAAATGCACCATAATCAAAGTGTGCTAATGGTGCCCTGTATCTGAACATTTATATAGCTTTCACGTGTCTCTTGAAAATGACTTTTAAAGTCAGAGGAGACTAATCCAGCAACAAATTTTAATCCATCATAAATAATCCAGCAACAAATTTTAATCAAATAGTATTATGGTATAACATTTAGTCGAACGATTATATTAAATAGTCTTAAAAGAAACTCTTAATAAAAAAAATGTTAGTTGATGTATGAATACTCACACCCAAAACAACAGCAAGTAACAGGAGCAGAAAGACGTCTAGCCCACAATTCGGCAACAGGTTGCAGAAAGCACGGACACACTTAACAGCACTACAGTTCGCCTATTTATAAGAATCGTCCGACATCGCAGTGAGTGAAAATCCAACGAATAGAAGCCAGTGATAGATAACGTTTGACAAAAAACAACCGACATAAGCGATTGTTTGCAAACTCCACCCATCGTATACACGTCTGTCATTCTCACGCTATCGGTATAAAAGAGTGCTTTTTGCATCAAAATATTTTTCACATGTCAGAACGACGAAATATACCATGAACTTAGTGCCCGTGCTTGCCGGTATGTAGAGAACAGTTTGACTTGAAATAATCACGTTATCGGTACAGAAAATGTTCTTATGCTGGTGAGCAAAATGCTATCAAAAAATAATGATGCGTTGTTTTTAACTGCATATACGTCATGTTTTTTGCATCTCTTGTGGCATCAAAGTTTCTTGTCTTGATTCATTTTCTCCATCTGCAGAAACCACGTAATGTCTAAGCATGATCAAACTATCATATGCATACATCGTTTTATTTCGTATTCACAGCTGGACAGCTTTGCATGCGACGCTGGCATGCATGCAGTAGCAAGTTAAGCCAGTGATGAGAGGGTAACCAAGCACTTGGATGTAACACGAAGCCATTCTGCAGCAGCATAGGAGACGTCCCTTCGGGGTCGGCATATTGGGAGGTTAGAGAATATGTCCTGTTTGTGGGTTGTCGTGGTCGTGTTTGCATATCAGAATCTATGGGAAGAATCGCTAAACACGAGACTACGTTACTGAAATGATTTTAACTACAGACTAACGTAAACAAGCATATAGCCTTCATCTTTTACCTTTTTGTGTTAACCATGAATATAGAAATCGTAATCCAGAGATTTCTACAGCACTCGACGAAACCCAAGTCACGGAGACCAGCTTATTGAAAGGCCAATGCAGAAATTGCAAGCGGTGGAGCATAGATGAGTTTGTATGATGGGTCAGATAACTGTCGCAGTTCTGGGGAGTTCACTCCAGAGTGGTGGGGCAGTTATGGCTACGAAGAGATTACCAAATTTTAAGGATGATTTGACGAAGGGGTTGTGAATTGGTATTGTTGAAGAGGAGCGGTTTGAGCGGAGTCGTTGGATTATAAATAACTCACGAAGATAGGAAGGTTGGAGGGATTGAAGTATGTGTTGAAGTATGTTGTAGGTAAGTGATAGGATTTTCTATTCGATTCGTTCAGGATTTTTAAGCCAGTGAAGTGATATAAGAACAGGAGTGAGGTGATTATGGTTGGGGGGCTCAACATTGCTTGCTTTCATGATTGACCTGAGTGGGGTAGTGTAGAGGATAAATAGAAGAAGTACAAAAACAGAGCCTTGTGGAAATCTGCTAGAGAGAGGGGATGATTGGGATGAGGCTTCCGATATTTTGACGGAGAAAGAGCAGGAGGAGAGATAGGATTGTATCTAGAGGAGAGCAATGTAAGTAAAGCCGAACCAGGTTGAATATCTTTGGAGTAAGATGTTGTGGTCGACGGTGACAAAGACTGTTGAAATATCAAAAAGACAGAGGCAAGAGACTTGTTGATGATAGATGTCAGAAACAACACAGTATTGCTAATTTTGGCCAGAAGAAAGTAAACGTTTGCTGTTGTTGATGACAAGCCCAATTGACCATGCTTCACGCTTAAAGATTTTCACAGAAGGTTAGAAGGCATTGAGAATCTCGATTGTCTGAAAGCAAAATAATTATTGTCCTAGGGTGCTCAATTATCTCTTTCTTACTCTCCTTTTCTATTGATGGGTGATGTTTGGCGCCGTCGTAAAGCATGCTGACAGTGAAGGGCCATATTTTCATCAAAGAATCGCAGAGAAGCAAATGCTGTCAGGCATCAGGAAGCCAGTTCTAATGAATGAAAAAGGCATTACCCATGAAAGCACCGGTTTGTCGATTAATTATTACTTTGTCATTCGATTGTCAAACAGCAACGATTTTGGTCAATGATCATGCCGTTGCGAGTTCGACTCCTTGTAACGACCCTGGGCATTTTTATTTGTGAACATTGTGCCTCTGTCACAAAGCACCAGAAATAGATACTGGCGTAAGATGGAAAGTAAACGGCATGTCCTGCGATGCATTGGCCCCGTGTACAGTGTAATTGTGTTCTGACATATTTATAAAGCGCCGTTCATAAATAGACTTATAAGATTCGCTTCCGACCCGAACCAGTGAGACCACTGTCAATTAATACAGACTTCAGGCGCTTGCAAAACTGCGGAAGGGACAAACTGAGGAACTCAAACCCCAGCTCTCAGGGAAAGGCGATTCCAGCTAAAAGGTCCAACATAGGCAAAGCTTCTAGACTGAGCTGTAGCAGTGCGCATACGAGGGCCAGTCAGAGGTCCAAAGGAAGCCGACCGGAGAGTGCTACGGCCCAAAACTTAGGAGACCAAAATGCAGAAGCCCCTAAGGTATGATGGAGCAGAGACAACGAGACAATTACGCATTAGGGTTAGGATCTTGAATTGGATACCCTGCTGAATGGGGGGCAAGTGCAAAGTATCCCGCATAAAGGAAGTTATATGGCCATATCTGGAAACGCCTCGAATAAGACGGGCAGCGGCATGAAAGGAGAGGGAGCGATGGGTGGTACGAAGCTGACGAAGGTTGTAAAAGCATGAGCGGGAGACATTGTTAACATGATCGGTCAAGGAGAGTTTTCGGTCAAGGGCAACCCAAGGTCACGGACTTCGGGACAGAATAGAATGTCCGGAAACCACTTAGCCTTGGGACTCGTCGATTGCCGGCACAAAACCCTAAAGAAAAGGAAATGAGCGCCTCCCCCTACATCTCACTTGAGGAATATACAATACTTTTTAAATTGCTTTACTTTATTCGAATATGAGTGTCTTTCAAGTAGGCTTACGTACTTGATTTCGCCTTAGCAACGTTACATCGATCGAGAACTTTTCTAAAAAGCCCCGAAGACTACATTTCTAATCTTTCTGAATGACTTGCTTAGCTTTTAATCTAAGTCTATGCTCAGTTCAACAGAATGCAGATAACTGCCATTCTGCTTACATAAGTTTGGCAAAGGCTATGTTAACTGCTAATGTATTCATGCGCCATCATTTTAGTTTCCTTAAAGATTGTTATGGAATTTTTCTTTCATTCTGTATTTTACATCTGTATTCTCGAACTTATATAGGGATGTTTTGCTGGAGCCATCTGGACACGGTCGCATACTGTTTGTTCATCCAACGAATACTGGTTCTGGTTCTCTCCTGGGTTAGCCTTTTAAATTTCTCCACAAGTGTATTAGAGTTCATATCAGCGAAGAAAAATCGAACCTAAACGAGCAAATAGATTAATTCATCACATGAATATATTAGAAGGTGCAATATGTGTCTAGTTGCAGACAAATGCGTGTCTACGACTGAGGACCCTACAAACACGTTTCACCAACACTTTGAAGTTGCTGTCTCTCGCCGGGGCTGGGCTGAGAGCGTCTCTGGGTATATATTATGAGGATTGCTATATGAATCTCTAAATAAATGAATACATACATGTATGCATACCAACTTACCTACGTACATATATACATGCATACATAGATCCATACTTGACAACAGTGAAACATCGTAGTTACTTCAAACACCAGGACTCGTGCCACTTTACCTGAAAAGAGAATTGTCGGATAACATTGAAGGGCTTCCAACAGCTGCTACAGTAAATAGATAATCAGAAATGCACGGTGGCCAATAGTGGTTCTTGTTGGTGCATGTTGTAAATTTTGCCAGACAGTTCGTTTAAATGAGCAATATCCTGAAATGATCATACGTCCACTGTATGCAAGTGTGCGTTTGGCAGTGATTTTTTAAGGTTGATTTGCTATTCCTCTGAACTTGTGTAACCTTACTTTTTTGCATTAATCAGCTCTAGTTGTGTTCTTATCCTTAAGACGCACCTGTTTCGATGTCTTAGACAATCACGTTGGCAGTGCGTTTAAGAGGACTATAATATGTGTTATACATACGTATATACACTGTGTCCGGAAAAATTCCAAGGCTTTACGGTAAATATGAAAATAATTAGTAAACATTAATCGATTTTTAAAATTCCAAAAACAGTTTAATCCTGAAATATTATTTGCACTATAATTGTTGTTTTGGCGTAAAAATTTTATAACAATTTTGTCTTCCTCGCTGAACGCCATTTTTCTAGCAACTTTCTTTACAAAATATAAAATTCAAATACGTCACTGTGACGTAATTTTAAACGGGGGCCGTTAATAAATTACAAAGAATTTTGTTGGTAATTATATATTTCAGGATTAAACTGTTTTTGGAATTTTAAAAATCGATTAATGTTTACTAATTATTTTCATATTTACCGTAAAGCCTTGGAATTTTTCCGGACACAGTGTATATATGATTTCTTGGATACATACACCATACATACACATATAGGCCTATGCGTACATGCTTGCATGCAAATGAGCGAGATATGAAGAGACAGAATAGTTTGATCAGTGGGCGAACGACGCAAATGTGAAACCAATTGTCACGCGACATTTCTTAACAGTACATGTATTTCTACAAGGAGAAACTAACTAGGTTGACTATTTTTAGATGAAATCAATACAAACTTCTTGAAATTGAGCCTCTGTGTTGAAGTTGTGAGTTACTTCGTATGCGAGTTCTGCACTTGCACCGTGAAAATATCTGATTGAAAAATACAAAATCGTGGCAATAATGTAGGGATGCGCAAAGTCTTTTGGCCAGGGCAGATTGCATTTTCTAAAACAATTCGAGGGCCCGCGAACATAATGTTATATACTGTATATACAGCAACGACTTGGAAAACGCAAACTACATTCATAAGTATTGTAATAAAATACTCCTTTATATAGAGTGTTTATACATTTTTAATGCAAAAGCGAAGACTCGAGAGGAATTGATCACCCGTTTTTGCTTACTTAGTTCAAATTCAACACAATCACTAGAGGATTAATTACCATTTAAATTTACTGAGAGCTGTTATGCAAGACAGAAAATAAGTGATCTTAATAGATCAAAGACAATGCAAAACTAGAATTCAACGATGGATTTGATCAAACTGGATTAGCTACATAGGCCTGCTGTAGCATTACTGCTCTTGCTCCGTCAGCTTCAGGCGAACGGTAGTAAGGTACATACGGGAGCTATATTGTAATAAAGAAAGCTAACTAGACTACATAGCAACCTGTGGCTTCTGATAGTTTAGCTCACATTCAGACTCCTGAGGGACGTAATCAATCAATCACTACCTTATCACTGACAAATTTTATCAACTGCAATTATTTATTCGTGGCCACATTCAACGACAGAAAATTTCTGTTGCCCATCATCTGTTTTATTCATCCAAACCAGACCAGTCTTCCCTCGCTTAGTTCGGTAACTGAGAGGCACAAACCACTTGTACCTACAATAAAAGACCCACTGAGAAGTAAATAGAACACATTCACAGAAGGCATCGACTCTAGCTATACAGTGAAAAAAGTTGCCTGTATAAAGCAACGCAGGACATTAAGCTTATTGCGGCGTTCGCGTAGCGGGACAATATCAATCCTATTCTGTCTGTAGCGGGAGGCAGAGTCGTCTGTGTTTTTTAAGGAAAATACACTGAAATATGAACGACGTCACTGAAATTTAATGAATTAGCTATTTTGGTACGAAGACTGCAATAATGATGTGACATCGTTGGTTGGGTTCTGCATGTATAGGTATAGGGGCCTATAAGTGATGACTTTTCTAATGGATCACTGACTGCTTACAGATGAACTTTTTTGCGCTGTTTGCACGTTAACACCATTTAGCATTGCATAGGCAAGGCTTTTGTGAGATACGCTAAAGGCGCTATATTAACTGAGAACCGGTTATTTATAGTTTATAGTTCCATTTTTTGCGATATTGATTAAACAGTGCCACCTTTGATCCCTTCATGAAAACTCGTGTGAATTATAACTTGACATTTTTATGGTTTACGATTTTGTGTGACTGTTTTGAATGTATCTGACACTTAGTGCAGAGGAAATCCCTCTTTATAAGATTGTTTTATTGTACATACATCTTTGGCTTATCATGATTATGTTTCATTACTATTCTGGAACCTCCTTGTGATTCAGTCATCAAGTAACATGTGATAACGAGGTTGCATTCTAAATCAGAATTAAATTTTGTTTCTCGTGTGATGGATGTTGTTTACATCACCACACTCGCACAAAACATAAAGCACAAATCGATTACCAGTTACCTCACCAGTTTCCGTCTCTCTCGAAGGCACAGTGCGTCTGTATATTACATTACAACCATTACATTACATGAAATAGAATGACATAATCTAAGAGAATAATTCAAGAGACTAGAAAAATAGAACAGAATAACAGAATAGAACGAAACAGAATGAAAATAGAATAGACGAACAGAATCATAAAACAAGAATATTATACAGACTTTTAAAATTTATTTGTATCCTATCTAATCAAATCTAATCTAAAATGTTATATAATGCCATATGCCACATCTATGATGAGTTTATCTTGAAGAGGCGCTATACAAATTTCAAATTACAATTACAAGGCATCAGCCGATGTGCAGCCCAGGCCTTCCTTAAGCTTGCTTCGACTTTTAAAATACTTTAAAAAGACAACACTACCCTAACCTATTTTGGAAGAAACATCTGCTTTGCTCTGAAGTATATGCTATTCAGTGGCCTGTTAATGTCTCTACCTGAAATAAAAGCATTAAGAAAGTTAGCTAACAAGCAACTAAGAAAGGTTCATAACTAGGTCAGCATTTTTTATAACAAAATCCAGTAAAGCATAAAGTCCAGAATCATAGTTCATCAAGCTGTGATAAGAACTTATCAAATAAGCAAATGAGAAGAGAAGATGATGCAAAAACTTTGCCAGGAAGTAGCAGTTTTACCACTAATCAGCAGCCGAGTTGCAAACTTCTAAAAAAATCCAGAACTTGAATGTTGAATGCATATCAATTACAAATACTGATTCTAAATGTTTAAAGCCAAATTCATCTCCGTGCCACATAACAAAGTTCAGCATTTCAACCCCAAACATGAAAAACCACAAAATTACTAATCAGCCACACTACAGGAAAGCTAGGCGGACACACTTCAACTGTCTTCAAGCTGTGGGTTGGCTGCACCGTGGACACCTATGTCCAGCTGCTTCTGTCTTTTAACTCCTTAAATAACTAATGCTTTAGGTCCTTAGATGACCTCCTTCTTCAGGCAATCTCTACTCTCTCCTAGCACATGCCCATAGCATCAATCAGGAATTTCTTATACCCTATGACCCAGCACCTTTGCTTTGCCAGTCTTTTGACCAGACAGATAATCAATCACATAAGTAAAGCATCTTGGTGTGTAAATTACTACCAGCATAAGTAATTGAATAAATATCTGAAAAATTATTGAAGTAGATAAATCATATGTAAATACCTACGTCATCTGCTTAAAAATAACTCTTTTTAATGAACCCTAGCATGATTTAAGCTAGCAAGAAGTGCTTCTCGCCGGCACTAACAAGGCACAATTGAAAAAATAAACGTTGGTAATTAAAACTGAGAACGAAAAAAATAATGAAGTCATGAAGAAAGAAGCAAAACTGTACAACGAAAAGTTAACTCACCCAGCCGGATGTAGAAGTTCGAGGAGTGTATGAAGTCATCAATCTGCTTCTTATTGGAGGTCTTCCTTTTTTTAAATAGTGTAAGTGGGTTTTCAAGGGGGCATGTCTGTGATAAAAACAAACAACAAATGCACATAATTTCCAAGTGGAAGCATTAAGAAAAGGTGAATCTATATGCAATTCAGGTCCCACACTGCATTCATATTTCAAGTATTGCAAACAAGCCAGGCAATAAACAAATCTGAACATAAATTGGATCTATTATGATAATGAATTAGTTGAGCATGTGCAGTAGAAAGGTCGGATTCCGATAGACAGTTAGTGCACAACACACCATCATAATGCACGCTGGTCAACATCGATGGAATTTACTACCACCAGCTTAGCATTTGAAGACTTACCTTTTCCCAGCTACCCAAGCTTTGAGGTTAATTCATAAACTAGCGTAATATAAATATCTAATTAATTACTTCATAAATTAATAAGCCAGCGGTCATGTGCACACAGCAATATCTGTCAAATTTTGGCCTTGCTTCTCCAAATGGATTGCAATTCTGACTATGGTTTCACTTGAAGTGACCAATAGCTGATGCTTTGTGCATTATTGTAATAAAATAAAAGTCATTAGATCAAATTCACTTAGAATAATAGACCTGGAAATTGCTTATCTGATGCACCAAAATTCCACAGACTAATAAGACTAAAACCTTTTGAGAACTATTGCATTACCGTAGAGAGACAAGCAGGGATGGATCTGAAATGGGAGACGTCATGCCACAACTGGTCATGAAAGCACAACGGTAAAGTAACTACAATAACCCAGCAATAAACCAAGACTTAACATCTGAGATCAATGAAGAGGTATCAGAAAGCCAGAATCTAAGTTATCTTTAATGCAAATATTGAGAACAGTTTAGACTTACAGAAACAACTGACTGCCAATTTCTACGCAGCACCTCATTTTCATTTTCAGAGAATTCTTCAATTGCATATTCCTTCCCTGCAATTAAATCTCAAAGTTAAATTCAACCAAATCCATAATGGTCTTAGAATCATTTCAGTTTTTTAAAACATCTCTTACTTAAACGATTTCAAAAGGTTTCAAAACGCCGTCTAGGGAACCTTTCACTTTCAAGATAGCCCTCCTTACATGCCAGGCTCTCCAGCTGATCATCTTAGCCTGATACCCATTGTCTTCCCTCTAGACCTCTGGGATCAGCTTCACAAAACCGTTTGTCTATCCCTAACATCAGAGACAAGGATGCAGCAATTCAGCACCAGCCATCTGGAATAGTCTCACTGTTTACATTATACATAACAGAATCTTGTTAGACAAATTCTTAAAGCGTCTTAAGACCTTTTTGTACCGTTGTGTTCTTGTTGTCTGAGTACTGTGATTGACCTATGCCCACAATTCCTCACTCAACTGATGGATATATGGCAAGTTAACAAATGCTTACTTACTTATTTAAACTTTAAATGTGCTAATAATTAAAACCTTTCCAAGCTCTGAAAGCCATTTATTCATGCTAATTATTGAAACAGATCCCAAAATTCTCTGAAGATACACTGGCATGCTCCTCATAGACAACTTCGTAGAACTCAAGTACATCACATACTTAAACATATATAGATAACCAGTTATTTTAATGATTTTAATACATTTTTTGTTTCACCTAAGTAGCCTTACTTCAATTTATCTGGTCCCAGTTTTTCTCTGTATTTGTTTTATTTAATGACAGTATATCATTTTGAACTTTTATGGCGAAACATTGCATCTGTGATGGCAATAGCTTGTCATTCTAAATCAGGTTGTTGAACTCAAGGCTCTAGGCCATTAAAATAGAAACCATTAACTTATCAAAAAACAATCACTAACCTTGTGCTCTCAGGACGGTGCATAAGGCCTTCCAATAGCTGCCGCTCACAGTGTTCAATTGTGTGAACTCTGGTAATCGATCGTCATCACCTGAACCCAAAATCCCAAAGAGGAAATAGCATTTCCCATAAACAGAATCTAGAAACTTGTATATCATAATGTATCAATTGTAATTGTAATTTGTAAGTAATCAGAAATTCATATACATGTAGCACCATTTTAAGAGAAATTAATCAGAAGTGCTGTCTGTTACCCAAAATGATGCAAAATGTCATAAACAACAGAAAATTTATCAGTTCAGATAACTAGAAATCACCAGTGGTGCCCAAACAATTGATTTCTATCCAGAGTTGAATGATGACTACTGCAACTCCATCGATATACCTGGCAAAGTTCAAGATTCATCAGCTCCAGTTGCTCCTAAATGTTCTGCTCGAGTAGTTGCCAGCAAGCCAAAATACTCACATCTCACATATGTCAGTATGCATGCTGGCAGCACTGCAAGTCCTGTGGAGGAAAGGATTCAATTCAAGATCCTCGTATTGGGACCAACTCCATTGGTACCCAATGCTTCAGCATACGTCAGACAGCTAAGTGTTCCAGCATCGAATCCGCCTGGGTAATCTGTTCCACTCAGTTAGTGATGTATGCAGCACTTCCAAGGGGTCCTTAAAAGGTGCTATGTAAATGCATTCTTAATATCAATTCTTTTTAACCAGAATTATTCTGTGTGGTTACTACAACAAAGCAATGAGGTAGTAGGCTGTTTGACCATTTGTACTTAAGAATGACATAACCTTACTTTTAAAATCAGATGAGGCTTCTTCTGGCAAAACTGGACATTGGCCAGGTGCTTCTTCTGGCGAAACCAGACATTGGCCAGGTGCTTCTTCTGGCGAAACTGGACATTGGCCAGGCTGTATAAAACACAAGTTTTCTGTCAACTGTTTTAACACAAGTAATATACATGTATTATCAAATGCCTAGTAAACAGTCAACACAGACATCAACATCCAAAACAGGCCATGGCATAGTGAAGGCATGCTCCATCAAGAGACCCTAGCAATGCTACTTAGGACAAGGGGAGAGATGGCCAGTGTAGAGTCCACCATCATCTGACAGACTTTTAAGGTCAAGTAAAACAATAAGTTTGACAGCTGCAATATCAACAAGGCAAGGAAATAACTATACCTTTGAGAAGTTCTTACAAGGCACTAAACACAAGCCCAGAAACACGCATAACACACAAGCATAAATACATGAAGTCATGCCTGGCAACTGAAATTTCAGCCTCTCAACCGAGGTTTCAACTTCACTCGATATTTCATCCGTATCGTCCAAGGCCTTTATTAAGCAGAAAAATATATATAGCCACATTTACCACCGAAATTCATAAGTGCAGACTTTTTTAAAGTTACACTTTTAACCTTTCTCCCAGTCATATTACTATCATCATTCTAATATTTATAGTAGGCCCTAATCCAATTCATGAATGTAGTTAAGAACTGCATGAATAATGACAATGCAGCACACCTTGTCCAAGAACACCACATCTGAGACTGTTTTACAAGAAAACTACTGCCAAGATGTTGATCGATGAAAGCACTTTTGCAAGGTTCTTCAGCATCTTGGCAAGGTTCTTAAATGCGCTACATAAATGTTCAGCTACAAATATACAACAAATGTACATAACAGTAGAGAAAGAAGATGGGAAAGGAAGGAAAGAGAGAGAGTGAACAAAAAGGGAGGCTATGGTCTCCCCTTGCAGTCTCTTAAAGAGACCTGCATCCTTGATGCTTTGATGCAATTGCTTTCTGTAGCACTCTGCATAATCCAGAATTATCAAGTAGCAGCCACTCCCAATTTAGTCCTTAAATTTCAGAGACTTTGCAAATCCCAAGAGATCACGCGTACCTAGGGAAAGGTATAACACAACGCACACAGAACATATGCTGCGTGCTGTACAACAAGTCTGATAATTATGCATTTAGAAATTGCAAAAAGTATCAGACATCAGTTGTTAATCTTGTAACATTCATTTCAAATAAAAGGTGGAAAATTTTTAAGTGAGGTGGAAACCAGACCCAGCTCACACAGAAATCTCAGAAACAACATTTAATCTCCAAGTAAAGTAATTTGTCCTTTACATTCCACAGCAGAACATGGGGAGGTGTCAGGGAAAAAATCATTGACAGAGACCTATTCAAAACAAGCTGTATACTTTCAACTAGCTCTGGTAACAGAAGCTTAGTGGTTCACAGACTGCCCAAAGTTGTTAATCATCTTCATCTCCCAATTATCATCATCAACAACTCTGATCATATAATTGTCCTTATTTTCAAATCAGTACAAAATCTGTTATTTCATTACTGTTCCTGCACTCAACCTCTCTAAGTGTTTATCCTTTTTTCTTTTCACCCTTCTCTACCCCTCTCCTGTCCCACATCCACCCCCTCTCTCTCTCTTGTTCTCTCTCCCTCTGTCTCTCATTCACTGATAGGCAACTGTATTTCCGTAATTACCCAACTTGTAGCCTGTGAGAATGGACCATCTGGATTGAAACTGCTGTTCAACGGCTTCCACCTGGAGCACTCATTCACTCTCATTTGAATTAAATGAAGTAACACTTATGAAAAATCAACAAAGACTGGGTTTGTACCTGAGTTAAGGCCTGAGTTTGCAGATGCTGAACTATCAAAGACATCAGAGAGTAATCATACCTGGACATCCAGATAATCCACCAACATCTTCAGGCTTTTTACGACCTTGTTTAACTTCCCACAAACATTGACAGTCACGATGTCATCATGTGTTTCTTTCATGTAAAGAGAGACTCCTATTATACAATCAAAGCACTGCATGGGCATTCAATTAAATTAGTACTAAATATCTAAATATGGTTGTTCTTTCATTAAGAGATCAATCAAGTGGTGCTACATAAATACATGATTATGACGTAGCGATTCTCCTTTACTGCACATTAATTCTTATATAGTTACGTAATTAAGCTGTGTGCGTGTGTGTGTGTGTGTATATATATGTGAGCAACAATAGACTATGTACAGTGATGGCTTATGCGCGTTTAGTGTGTAAGCATTTGTAGAAGAGAGGCATTCATCGGCTAAAGCTACTCCAAATCACACATATAACAGATCCTCAGATCCAAGCAACACTTCCAAAAATCCAATTCTACCATGCTGTAAACACAGAATAACCATTTGCACATCAAACAAAACAGCTGAGGTATTACTAGGAAATGCCATGATGTCATTAGAGATCGTTACCTGTAGCTCTCTCAATATCCGGGAAGACAGACACTCTCTCCATAATTTCACACGACCGCTTTCCAATGAAAGAGAAATCACACGAAAAATAAACAGTACAAATGCTACATGAAATATAACAATAAAAGTAATGTAAACTGATCATAGTAGCATTTCAACAGAAGCTTCTCCCGACACATAGCAATGCATTATTACCACAAAAAACCAAGACAGACAGGGTAAAGACTTCTGTATGTAGTATCAGGTGTATGATACATGTACAAGTTCCTCATAATATATTTGTAAGGTGCATGTTCTTAAAAGGTGGTATATTAATGTCTAGATACATACATACATACATTTGATACAGACAAGAAATGAAAAGTAGCTTGTAGTTAAATGGTCCAAGAAGTGACAACATGGTTCAGCGATGTAACTGGAAAGTATTGCTACTTCAATCAAGCAACATACATAAGACAAATTCAACAAAAACATTACAGTTTTAGAAACCTTTGCTAATAATTGCTGTCTGCTGATGGGAAGTCCAATGCAATCAGCTAAGATCATACAAACTGCAGATGAATACATATAATTGAACTGAAAACATACACAGTTTAATTTTTTACATTTCACCCAAAATACTGCACTTTTGTCAACCAAAACAAACTTCACTTCAGAAGCTGAAGCAGTAATTTTTCTCCTACATTTATTTTCAACAGCATTACCACAAAACGCCTCCAAGTAATACTGCTGACCCTAACCATAAATAATGGTACTGGAAATGATTAATGGTATAATGAATTTCCGTCACAAAAGTTACAGCAAATGCACACCGCTTGTTACATAAACAATTTCTTCATCAGATTAAAATTAACGAACATCAATGGTGACCATAAGGCCTTGATAGATTTGTCATGCCAATGCAAATACGAGGCCCCAATTTCGAAGAATGCACGTCACAAACCCACTAATTCGCATTATTTTTACCGCATGGCAACATGCCATGTAGGCCTATCATACGTGATGCATGTCCTTTTAATTACTGCGTAGTGCTTCTGCGGCGGAAGACACCGCCGCCCAAAGCATGCTGAAATTACTTGTGCGACGGAAGCTTCCGCGTTACATTTGTGCTTTTGTGGCACTGGCCGATAATTTCCAGCACAATACGAAATAACTGTTCAGCTTCTTGCTGGCTATCAAAAGTTTGTCCTACGATTCATTCAGCCATTTTAACTTTGTAAAACGTATTTGTAAAACAGAAATGTCGTAGAGTACGCGAAGGTTTTGCATGCGCATAGGTTTTGAATGAGATTTCCGCCGCATAAGCAATATTTTTCTGTCTAGCGGCGCAATTTTCCGCTGCAGAAGATTTATCCTTAATTATTACTTTAGTAAAAATTTCTTGTCAAGTTTTATAAAGGCTTGCTTTCAATTGATTGCAAAGTTCTGTTACCCTTCCCTACAGTCAAGTCACCACAAGCGGAGTATATTCTTTTAACGAAAGCCTCTGAAGCAGATGCAGCTAAAATATCTATTGCCAAAGAATATATTCTCTGAAATTGTGGTAGCTTGACATCACCACCACTTTTCACACCACAAATTCTAAACACAGTTAAAGATTGCCGCACAATCCCAAATACCACCTACCGTATCAATACAGATCGCCGATAAATCTTCTAGCGTCCCAACTCTTGTTCCCTCAGCTGTATCAGACGTTTCAGATGGCGAATACAAAATATAGGATGAGCCTCCGACTTCCTGTCCTTAAGTCCAAAAACATTGGATATCGAAGGACGCTGAGTCGGCCTCTCAGATTTTATAGCGCAGAACTTTCTCATGTCAGCAGCTGGAAACAGCTAGGTTTTTAGGCTTTTATTGCGTTTTCTTAGGATTTCCTTAAATTTTCGTTATTATTAGTTTCGACTGTTTTAGTTTCAGTTATCGTTTTCGGCGGGTTCCACGAGTTTCAGTTTTTATTTCGTTATCGTTTTTGTGTCAGTTTTCGTTTTCGTTCCAGTTTTTAGTTAACTAAAGCCTTAAGTGTTCGTTAACGAATACATCACTACTCAGGCGTGCAGTCGTGGACATGCGGCGTATAGTAGGCCTATATTTTTGCCTCAGAAGTATCTATACAGCGTTAGGTAATCGCCTTTCAAGAACCTCATAAAGTATCCTTCCTTCTGCCTTTCTCCAGTTCTTCTCCCCCATATCGTTGTAGAACCAGGGAGCCATAGGAGCTTCAGACGTTACAGCCTGGAACTATGTCAGGTCTGTCTTTCCTTGCTTCTGTCTTCCATCCAATTCTCGCTCTGCATCCAAATAGCAACACGGACGCTGGTGTCCGCCGAGACGGACATACAACGGCTAAGAGAGAGAAAGACAGAGACAGAGAGTGACAAAGAGAAAGACAGAGAGACACAGATACAAGACAAAGACAGACACAGACAGATATAAAGAGACAGATAGAGACAGTGAGACACTCTCAGAGAGAGAGAAACAGAGACAGACAGACAGAAGAGGAAATACGGAGACAGCAACGTCGATGCCTAGATAACATTATTAGCAGAACCCACGCCTTGGAAACTTATATTGAGCAACGACGACGGCAATATCGTCGATCACTCGCCCTGCTGCAGCATGCTGCAGATACCCTATAGCCTAAAATAAAACTATCAGCCATCCACCTAGCTATTTCTAACCTCTTCAAAGCGCCAAGAGCGTCTAAGAAATCATCACTTTCATTTTTCGTCGTCGTCATCATCATCATTATCATCATCAGAGCGCATTTGATTATATATAATTTCTTTTGAAGCGCCACTATACAAATTTCTTGTTACAAGTAGAATTACAGTCAGCATTGATATCGTCGCGATCATAGTCGTCGTCGTTGTCTTTGCCGTCGTCATCATCGTTATCATCATCATCACCACCACTACCAGTGTAATAAATACATAGTTGTATTCGTAATTCGTAACGTATAAGCATCTGAACTATTAGGATTTCTAATAATAATTTTCATAAACCTTTTCTTAACTTATCTTCATTTTCATGACTCATTGTAATATTTCATGACTAAACTGACGAAAATTGAAACAAAATTCGAACTCCAAACATACTTTTAAGAACAGAGCCGCAAAGAACCAAACACAGCCGAATAAAACAGAACATAGCCTCTAACAGAACCCAATTGAAGAGCAATTTCAAGTTAATTATGGTAGTAATTTCTGTTTAACGACGCCTTGCCGTAACGAAGATTCATGAGTATCGTCGCCCTCCTCCTTTTTCCAGGCTTCGGACCGGCACAACCCGACTAAAGGCAGCGGCTGAGTTTTACATCGCCTCTTCTTTTTATATAGCAAATGATAGACTTAAAAGATGCGTGGAAGTTGCGTTTGTCTCTGTGGTTTCGTTCCGTCTCTGCAATTACGTCTTTCCTTGTAGCCGCCTCTGTCTGTCCAGTTGTTCTTGTTTCTGGTTTTCGTTGTCTCTTTCGTTTGCACAATGACTTTATCTTTCAGTCAGGAATCGATCATCTAAAGGCTCATTTGCGAAGAAACACTCAACAGGCAGGGATAAAAAGCTAATAATGCATGGATTTTGATAACAAATCTCGTCTGTAAGTCTTCTCCTCTCATCCTCTATCGTCGTTCTTTCCAAATTTGTCTTCTCCTTTTCCCGGTCTTCTCGTATCCCCAATTTGCCTCTTCCCTTTACTGTCCTTATTACTTCTCGTCTCTCTACTCCATCCTGAAAATTATTATGATTATTCATCCATTCCAAATCTTTCATCTAACTCTTGATTTTGTAACTAATTATCTTGATCGGATATTCTTTCTCATATTATTTTTGTTATTGAAGTCTTTTTCTCAGGCCTTGAGGGAAAGCGTCTTTCCTTTACCCACGCTTGTAGGAGGATGTCAGTGGTAAACGTGAGAGTTAGGAATAGGGTTTAACTTTTGCGGCGTATTTCCCATTCCTACTGTATCTATCCTAACCCTAACACTAACCCTAACCCTAACCTTAAGCCTAACACTAACCCTAACCATTGACATCCTTAGGCCTATACTGGACATCCTCGTACTAGAGTGGGAATTGGAAAAACGCTTGCGGAAAATATCACATCCGAAGACCCGTTTATCAACCAAGTTGGTCGCATTTATTAAATAGCTCGGGGATCCTCGATACCCGAGCGAAGTTCTAGTCATTCTAAGCTTATCGCCAGTTCTCCTTACACATCGAAAATAGACCCCAGACGAAAATATTCCTCAGAATAGCACATTATTTGCATGCTTCATTTATCAAAACCGTACAAAATTACACGCGAAAGAACTACAAATGCCTCCTGCCAGACCCTTGAATTTGAAATAGCTCGATGCGTGCCCCAATACATCTCCTGGATTCGCTCCATGTGTACTTCACGAAGAAAGCGCATAATATCCGCTGTTAGCTCAGATTTATGACAGTTGCAGAGACTAGACAAAGGATTGTGACTCGGTTTGTTTCTGACTGCTGTACAGTGCGCATGCAGTCAGATCTATGTAATGGGAACACTCGATACTGACTGCTAGTCGGGTCTACACTAGAATTCTGTTGCATATTATTTTGGTGGCGTGGAAGGACAACAATTTACCAAGGTGACATTTATACATTGCTAAATATTCGTATTGTCCGAAAAATTTTCTGCCTGAAGAGTTGCGGTATACTTCACACCCGTCCTGGCCTTTACGCAGTCAATCGTGTTTCCAGAAACTGAACCTGCGAAAGTCGTTGACCAAAACAGTTCTTACTGCTGGCAGAAAGAGATTTGGGGAATATATATGAATACCTGTACAAATATTATAAAAGACTTAGCATGAGATAACAAAAAATAACATACATGCAGCATAACATAAGACATAACATGATGTATGATTGCACATGTAAGGATTTTCCAGAACAGTTATACGCTCACAGGAGCATTGCAAAAGGAGCTAGGTCCAAAGCTCAAAGCTTAAACAAGGCATGACTCCTTATTCTAGCTAACAGCAACTCATTAATGTTTTTCTTAGGACCACGACAATGACAGGAACAATAATAACAACAGAAAGAATAATAATAATAATAATAATTTGATAGTTAATATTAATATTTTAGCGCTTTATGTATGTAGGTATGTATGTCTGTACGTACGTACATACTTGGGTATGTTTGAATGAATGCATGTATGTATGTACGTATGTATCTATATATGTACTGTATGTATGCACGTACGTACCTAGGTACGTATGTATGTATGTAGGTATGTAAATATGCATAACAGCTACGATGTATATATAACCAAGGTAGCCTAAAAAGGCGGGAACATGCAGTTTTCACATAACAGTACTTGGCGAGCTCTTAACTTTGCAATCAGCTAGAGCACATTTGAGGAAACTGTGGAAAATGTCAAAAATATTGCTGCAGGTTCGAAGTTTGCTCATTTTCTTGCACTAGAATAAATCTTCAAGCACGTAGAAGCAATCGATTTGACGAAACTTTTTGGCTGAGGATTGTGAAATAAAAGTGACCGTAACAACCATGGATAGCTAAATTGAGACAACACAGCGATTCAAATCCACAGCGATTCAAATAGAAAAGCTGTATCTCACTTTATAACGTGGGAAGTCACTTGCATTGGCTAGCATTTGATGGACATTCTCTGAAGCGTTATAGATATGGGTCCATGATGATAGAGATCTCTCTTTAGAGGCGTACAAGGTGAGGTTCAGGGCTACATCAAATCCCAACTGTTCAGCTCTGGCTAAATTCAGCGCGTCACTAAGCAGCTGTGATCGCTCTAGATCAGTAAATATCTACAAGAACATTCGAAATCACACAGTTTATTAAGGTGTACTGTATCCAGAATGCGCTGATCCTATACCTCCTTTACCTTAATTGTCCTTGATCAGCTAAAGGGCATACATTATCGGTCTGAACACATTTTTCGTGTTTTTCTTGAATCATCTATAGAAGACACATGTCAACCTCCAGAGCATTGTCACTGTATTATGGAAAGTAAATATTACACCTTTCCAGATAAAGATATCTAATTACGAAAACTCTGTGTACCCTTTAAAGACTTGAAACCGAAGAAATTAAAATAAAAACTTTTCTGCCCTAATAAGAAACCAACATTCTGTCTAAGTATCATAAAAATCTTCCAATTGCCACTGCTCAACATACTGGAGGTTACTGAATGTAATCTGATGCGCAGAGGGCGTGTTAATCATCTTTCCATATAATACAGCAGAGCGAATGAACATTAATTTGCTATGAATAAAAACCTACATCGTTCAGTAGAATGTGAAATACAGCTAAAGAATTTAAAGTATCAGGATCAATCTCCGCAGGTATAATATTTGGGCGAAATTATCAGTTCTTACAAAATAGGCGTCTGTCAGCCTAAGAAACACACAGAATCATAGGCCTATAAAGTTACATGTATCAAGAGTATAAGGTAAACTAATTGAAAGGGACAAACAACTAAAAGCTCTACCTTTGAAATCAGCTGCATAAATACGGTGAGATCTCGAAAGGATCTTTCTACAGTGAAGTAGCGCCTAAAGTTTTAAAGAAACTAACATAAGAGAAAACAGCATGAAAGCTGGAGTTCAAAGTCACAAGCTGCGCATGGGCAGCGTAACCTAAATCAGGAGCTTACGAAAGTAAAAGTAAACCTCAAAGCAAAATGTGAGTATATTATAAAAATATTGTAATATTGCAAGAATGCGGAAACAATCAAGCAAGTTCTCTTGGAATGCACCAGTTGCATCAACCGCTTCATTCAGGACAAATATAGGTTATCGCATTGGCAGAAGTGTTTCGCCGCCGTTGCACCTTCATACAGAACAAAGCTCTGCAAATGGTGGTGTCTAGGATGACCCACCATATAACGGTGGAAGTATATAGCAAAATACGAATTCAGTATTGTCAAAATAATTTAAAAAAAAAAATATGTACAAAAATGAATGCAGTTTACAAATGAGAGAAAAGGTCGCACATGTAAAAGGAGAAAATGGAAAGAAAAACACATGGCAACAAGGAATACCCAAGTTTTTTATGCTTCATCAGGGAAGGCTTCGCTGCTACTCGGCTTCGATTTTAACATAATTTCAGCCTTTACTCAAGTAAAGGATTAATCAGAATAGGATATCAGAAAAGTACATGAGACTCCTGAGGGACATAATCAATCAATCACTACCTTATCACTGACAAACTTTATCAACAGTAATTATATTATTTATTCGTGGCCACATTCAACGACAGAAAATTTCTGTTGCCCATCATCTGTTTTATTCATCCAAACCAGACCAGTCTTCCCTCGCTTAGTTCGGTAATTGAGAGGCACAAACAACTTGTACCTACAATAAAAGACCCACTGAGAAGTAAACAGAACACATTCACAGAAGGCATCGACTCTAGCTAAAAGACCAACTTCCGTCGTATTTAAGGCTCACTTCTTTTTTTACTTTAAATAATCAAAGGTTCTCCTTTTCTCTCTGTCTTAATTTTTATTCCCTTCTCGTTCAGTGTTATGTCTTGCCACGGATTTTAATTGGTTTGTCACTGCCTCTCTGTGTTTCTATTTTTCCAGCCCTCTTTCGCTGCTGTGACTTGTCTTATACACTGGTTGCGCTGATAAAAATCATCAGTTAATTAGCTCACGTAATTACCAAAAGGTTAACATGACTTCATAGGTTTTTGGAAATCTATGCAGTTGCAATTTTTACTGCTTTAAAAAGTAACAAGGTAAATTAAAACTAAGCACATATCTAAATGCATAACACATTTTATGATTATACATAAATAAACTGTAAATTTCTCAAAAATTCCAACCCGTGAGTTGATGGCGGGCTATTCGGATCGGCCAAGGGATCCATGAGGAATCGTTTCTGAGGTGCTCTGATTCCGTTATTAGAAAGAAGTAGAATGGTAATAACTGGATAACCCATGCTGTAAACCCAAGGTATTATGATCTCCGTGATGTTCATGCTTGCATTAGCAAACTGCATGGAAAACAAATTTCATCTAAGAGAGGTTCGCATCATTCTAAAGTCATAAAGAACACACAGACTCATCTAATATCGTAAAAACCACATGAGTGCAAATGTGTTAAGCTATATGTGTATATGTATATATGTATTAGTGCATGCATATCCGTATGTATGCATGCACGCATATTACTATGAAGTCACCTATTCATGTTATTGTGCATGCATATATGCATTTATGCATTTTTGTAGATATGTATGTATGTGCGTATGTATGTATGTACGGGTGTATGCTATATATGCATGTGTATGCGACATTCATTATATGCGCATTTCAAAGTTACCTATGTCTCCTTGGGATTTCGTTTAAGTTTAGTAGTTGGGCACCTGTAATTTACTGTAGTGCAATACAATTTATGCATGCATTTATATAACGTCATCTGTGTATCTCTCGAATTTACCTCTCTGAGTACCTTACGCCAGCCTAAGTGATGTTAGATTCCTAAGAATGACGCAAGTGAATTGTTTTCGAACAGATAGAAAAGGCTCTGATGACAACCTCACCCCGACACACCCAACAGCGTCTACTCCAGCTTTATAGTTGTCACCGTATTCTGAGTTCTTGGTCTTTGTTGCAACATGGACGACGAGAGCCGATTAACGCGTTCGCTGTGCATGGTTACACTCATCACTGGTAGATATGTGCAGGACTAGTTGTAGCCGTGCTGCGTCGACGCTGAGTGATTAACTCTGCGTTGTTTACGGTTGGCGTCACTTTCAAGGCCATGATTTTTCAGTGCCTCACCAAATTTGTTATATCTCAGTCGCAGCAGTCAAGTAAGTGTTGGTCTGTCACTGTCCAAACGGTCGATGGAGGCTAACGTGTGTGCAAATGGCGACCGGGTTCAAACGACAAAAGAGGTCTACATATGGTGTGTACAAATTCCGGGATTGACCATAAAACAGCCTCGGAAATAACACATAATGGCTGGAAAACAACAGCGTTCGTCTTTTGTTTGGTCACATTTAGATCTTACTGAAGGCCCTGACAAAGTGTCCAGTAAAAATGCAAATTGTAACTTGCATTTAATTATACTACATCGGGAATGACCGAACAACGCTGAAATCCACAAGCAAAACATCTGTATGACGAAAGACACTCGGAAACACTGGGAATTACAGCCATATTTATCATTTATCTGTAATTAAGTGTCTAACTGTAATGATTATAACGGTATTCTAAGGATTTTTTAAGCGCCCAAAAAACCAAAGTCGTGGGAACCATGGAGCTTTTCCACAGTCAAACCAAAATTGGTGAAGCAGGTATACGGTCAGATTCAATTCCAAGTCCAAATCCACAGCTCAGACAAATAGAGACACTACAGATTACGATGGACGGTATTCAAATTGGCGCGGTGAGAAGGATCAATGGAGATGACTGGAATCAGGCTAGGATTTTAAAGTAGGCCTAATGAACGCATATGCTTGTGCAAAAAATTTAAGAGCAGCATGAATTATTGCATGGTACACTAAAATAAATGTATATAATAGCCAAAAGACTACTTTTCAGTGACAACCGGTTTAAAATGCATTCAAAACTAAATTACAGTACAAAAGTGTAGTAAATTTATATATTATCTGAACATTATAATCTATGCAGTATGAGGTAAGAAGGTATTTTAAGTTTAAAATATAACGTTCAGTTGCTGCAACAGGTCTACAACAAAACTATGGCCCATTAAGGGCATCTAATAAACATAATACCCGTGAGAACTCGACGAGATACTCGACAGTCTACTCGATTTAAAAAATACTCGATAACATCACCAATTTGTAGCTAAATCAGTCTATTACGCTCTAGTAAAAGTCTAGCACCTGGAATTTAAGATACCATAGCGTTAGCGAAGACCTTATTTTCCTAATCTAGTTTTTGTTAGCACTTGTTCTTAAACTTATTCTTAAACTCTTGAAGTCACAGATAAGCTATTTAATACATACCGATTGAAGTGAGTTAAAAAGATCCTGCGTCAGCGCCCTTTTAGATGCATGCTCATGAATGTATCGCTATAGAATGAATTGGCAATTAAAGTTAATTAAATAATAATAAAAACAATACTGACAAATCTAAATGTAATATTCATATATAGTTTTTTCAAGTAATATTTAAGGATAACTCGAATTTAGTGCTATGACAATTAACTACGATGACAATAATAAAATGTACAGTAAGTAAACTGATAATTAGCTCGGCTAAAAATAGTAAGCAACGTATGATCTAATAACGGTCTAATATATTAGAAAAACACTGTACTTAGAATGCAACAAAATGGCGGCAACAATGGTTGTCCAAAACATAAGGATGAACATTGTTTCTATAAAGCACCAAAATGGCGGCATCATCCTCAAGGTGGAACCTTGCGAGTGTTGACCGATTGCGGAGACCACGTTACCGCTATGCTGTCCAACCAGCATAAGTTGAAGTGAATATATCAGGAAACTTTAGGTACCCTTAAATACTATGTTACCTTAAATCATGTACCAAAACATGTACCAGTCACAATTGCTTACTCTGATACCACGGTTGAACTTATAAGCACCAAGAAAGTTCTCCATCATTTTCAACACAGCGGCTCCCTGTTGGAAACAAAACAAACGATATTTATGCAAAGTAACAATTGCCTGCTCAACAGAGAAATGAAAATAGATAATTTAAACTACAATACAGAAGAGTTGTTGCCCGTTTTGGTCAGTCGAACTAGTCCCTCGTTTTCTCTTAGTTCAAGCGTTGTCTCTGAAAGCTGTACTGAATTGTTCTGATACTTATTTTATTTAAGGAGACCACAGTTGCTCTATCCTTTTTACTTTAAATACCAATTACTGTTATGCATGCTTTTTAGATTTGTGTATTTAGTTGTCGCTTTGGATAAAATGTACAGAAATATTGTGTACCTTAGTGAGGGTTAGTGAATGGTAGATGTCAGGTTCTTCTGTATCGTTAGAACTAGATTCTACGAGCGGGCGAAAACTGGTGAAGGCGTCGCAATAAAGGCCCCTTTCTTTGTGTTCCTGCTCCGAAATATTCACAACACAAACAAAAGCACGAGTCACTTAGATGAAGATGCAAAGTAAATTGCAAAAAAGCGTTTTATCTATCACATTTCGGCACAACTACCAGCCAACATGTTTTAATGCATCTGCTACAAAAATTTTGCGCTATATCAGTAAGAAGTTATCTCATGCAGATTGCATAAAACCCGAATATGAATAAACTCGTTGCAAGCAGCAACCTCGTATAGTGCTGTCGTGTCTAAACTTGCGGAAACCTGGAAACGAAAACGAATCTGATTTAGACTGCTGTTTGTAGATTCGTTCCGTTTATAGTATTTTCAATGGCTTCAGTAACGAATATTGACAGCCACTGGAGATTTTAGGATCACACCTTTTACCGGACACGAATGTAGTCTCTTTATTGCGTTTTTGAATTTCGGAGCCACTGTAAAGTTTAGTCAGAAGAAATCAACATGCCTGTTAACAATGCACATATAACTAGCTATTAAAATGGAAATTTATGGTATAGACACAGTTGGTCGAATTTTAAACAGGACAATATTGTAATCATAAAATGCAGCTGTGAGATATGACAAGTACTATGCAAATGTCAAATTTTAACGTCAATTCCAAAATTCTTAGAGCCGAACTGTCAGGTAAATGAGCCAAAGGATTTTTATTGTGCCAGCATAATAATCTGCCCATCATCTGCCCTTTGTACATGCTTATAGTATTAATTCTTGGGTGGTTTAATAATACCGTTTTCTCAGTCAGTGACCGAGTCAACTAGCGGATACAAAACTAGGGTGAAACTAAAACTCAAACTAAAAATACTCCTCTTACACAAAGCATATTTTGATTCCAATTCCCATTACCTTATTCCTTTTCTTCACCTTATCTAACTTACTGCTCCAATTCTAAATACTATTCACCGTAGCCGTATGACTGTCTGAATGCCTGATCCTTGGAATCAATCTGACCCTTTCTATCTATTGATTTTGTTTTGACTGAGCAGCTGTGAATAAGCTGGTTTCCGCGACTTACTTACTTTGGGCTCTATATAAATCTCGAGTCTGCAATTACGATTACGATTCATTCGAATTATAATTCTAAAAATGGAAGACTAAAGTTTTGATTTGCCGCTAGGATTAAAAGTCCTAGAATAATGACAGCAACAATTTAAGCTACTGAAAAATGATAGTAACATTATAGCTGTGTCATCAAATAAAAAGGGTTACCGCAAATTGATTAATTTGTTAAAATATATTTCGTAACTCTTAACATGGTGTCAACTGTCAACTCTGGATGCAAAAAAATCGGAAATGGGAATCCGTTGGTTGGGCTCTGCGTGTGTACGCAAGCCGAGAGTGATGACTTGTCTAATTATCTGAGCACTACATGCTTACTTATGAAGTCTTTGCTCTTAATACCTTTAACATAATTTAAGATAGCATAGGCAGCTTTTTGTCATAGAGACGATATATAAAGTTTCTAAACACACATACATCATTACATCACGTAGATGAGCGAAGCATCTAATTTATCGGTCTTCTTTCAACAATATATGCATGTATTTGTTTTCCGATATATTACAGGCCTACTGGCTGTAGTCGTTTAAACCGACATGTATAGTTACATTCGCTACTGTTTGTCCAGCATGGCTTAAGATACAAAATATACAGCAAATCTACTCACTTCAAACGAAATCGATTCGACTGCCGCTGCCGCTTTCAATCCGTAGAAACGAGCCAAGCCTGTGTCCAGCCAAACGTGGTTCCAGTATCGGCAAGTGACGTGGTGACAGAACGCACGAAATCCCATGGAAGTTCTGCCTCACTGCTCAAACAAAGGATCTATACTCGTATATCTCAGTCTGTCGGGGAAAACTAGCGCTTGAGGGTAGAATAGAATTTTATAGGTTAGACAGATTAGTTTACATCTCAACCTGGATTCTACAGGAATTCAACGGCAATACAATACAAATATAATTTAATAACGCCCTCCTTACGAAGTTCAGAAGTACACATTGAAGCCGGGAAACAGGACAAAAGAGCCATAAACAGAGTAAAAGGGGTAAGGCAATGATAGGCCTACCTTTGGTTAATTTATTGGAAATACAATTATAAATATTATAAATATTTTGACAACTCCTTAATCTTATTGCGCCAACATGACCCCAGACAAGACGCAATAATTCATGCGCAGGCCTGTACTGTGGTCTCAGCCACTTCAACATTTCCATCAATTAACTCCATATTCATACACTGTTAATGTACTTGCAGTGAGAAATTTGTATAACGATGCATCAAGAGAAACTGATGAAGAGAAATTCTGCGCTAGCCTTAACGACATTAAAAGCCATTAAGCACAGAACACTCCTCCGCAAACAAACATTGCTCATCTAACTATAAAAGTTACCAATGACAAGCAAACACGCATACGTAGGCCTACATGTATAAATATGCATAAATGGCGGTGGTCGCTTGGTTTTGTTGATATTATGCTGACAGAAGCAATAAAGTTAAGACCAGTTGAGCCTGTTTAGTAATTAGATGAGCTATCGTCTGTGGAATGCCAAGTCACAAGCGACCACTCAACCAGTCGTTATTTTTTGTCCCTTAAATGAGTACCGACTCAAGTTGTGAAGTTAAGATAGGCCTCATGTCGTTGGCTCTCTGCAGTGGTGTTTGCGCATTAGTCGTCATCATGAGCAGTGCCCCGCTTCTAACAAGTATCTATAGACTCATGTAAACAAGGGTATCAACTTTACTTTTCGCCTATAAATGTATGTGTATAGTAAAACTCCTATTGTTACTTACATTGCGGGCCAGTTCAGTGGCTATAATGGTCAGATTTGTTTGTCTTTGTTCGCCTCCAAAGAGCGTTGAGTTGAGGGTAAGCCGATCTTCATGGTGATTGATCAGTCCCCAGTGGGCATACCCTTCCTGGTCGAATGAGAATGGAATCGCAAATTGATCTATAACACATCACATCTGATTATATTAAAGTACTCTAATCTTCAAGTTTTTTCACAAACTGTTAAATATCGATCTCCATATTTCTTAAATATTAGCTAAATGACCATCTTCGCGTTTCTATCATATTAAATAATTTATTTCTTAAAAGATTAGTTAATTTACTAAGTTTCTTTAAAACTAATTAAATGTCTATTTCGTGATTGCAAAACAGGCTAACAGCTAAATGACACTATTCAGATACGCTAGATACTAATGAAATTATTATCTTTAGGCTTTATGTATGTAGTATCCATATATGCCTGTATGTACATGTGTTTGCATGTATGCTTTAGGATACCATATGAAGAGCCTATTGAGTATCTCACAAGAGCGCTGCCTAAGCTATCTTAAGTGGCTTAAACCTTATTAAGAACTAAAAATTTACCGGCAAGGAAGAAATGCTGAGAAAGCTAGAATATACTATACTCTTTAAATGAATATCGACATGGTTTGAAAATAGCACCAGGATGTCACGGTGAAAGCTTGCAAGAACGTTTGCATTCACCTCTGCTTCCGGAAATTAGAATGCTTCTTCGTCACATGAAACTTAAAATATAATGTCAAGCTATGTAATCCGTAGAAGAAATTTTGTCCGGCTGTTGGATTGTTGTTCTGTGTTCGTTTCTGCTGAATGATTCTTCTGACTCCAGAACTTCAAATTATAACAGCTGATGCGATGGAGCCCGAAGGGACATGCACTATACTCCACACTTAGTAAACCTACTACTACTGCAATTGCAATCGACAATTTATAAAGCGCCACTTCACTTCTGAACAATACGTGCATTAAATTAGCAATTGCCTTGCCTTACCGTATCTAGTGTGATTGTATTCAGAAAAAGATCGGAAGGCTGAATATTTTAGTCTCTATGTGGCTTGTTTTAGTGAATGAGTATATTTCGACAGATACACTTATTTGACATTAATTTTAAATTTACTTCAAATTTACTTGTGTGGCAACATCGAATAACTTTTGAGGGGCGTTCTGTACATGGCTTTTAATCATACGAAGAATGGTCTATATTCAAGTGTCGTATTAAGAACAACAAATAAGAAGGTTTTTCCTCTAAGATAAACGAAAGGGGAAACGTTGATGATAGATTAAACACTCCCTATTCCAAACCAAACACATATAACGATCGGAAGTAAAAATATGAATGGTCGAAAAGAAGACATCTGGGATTACAATTTTAAATTAATAACACTTTAAAATATGATACGCTGTTACGTGTAGGTTCGTGAAGACAATTAAAACTTTACCTAAAATAGAACGCCCGCCGCCAAAATCATGACAGGGTTATAATATTTGTCACATGACTAACCAAAAGCATTACAGCTGTGTAAGCTAGATGATAAAAAGACTATTACCTATTTTGGGGAGAGAATAGAAAAAGTTCCCTAGCTCACGGTAAAGGAAACCTTGAACGACATGTGTTACATTCAATGCATACTCCAATCGATCCACTAGTTCAGGTCTCGCCCACACCCGATGCTAAAATAGACCGCAAAGTAATGTAATGAAGAGAACAAAATCTAATTTACTCAATCCGTGAATAGAAAGCCATAGAGTGAAAGAACAAATGAGTCTGAAAATGAAAACTATATTTTTCAGGTATTTTTATCGTTAAATAAGAAAATAATTGAAACTAAAAGCAACTGTATTTTCATTATCATTCTTTTCCTACGGACAAATTGTAATTTACTGTAGTTTTCATTAACGAAATCAGCAACATGTTTTTGCGAAACCGAAGCATACAGGAGTATGTTTAGTGAAAGATGGTCAATATGCAACTGAAGTATAGTTACCGGCTTTCCATCCGGAAGTGTGTTGTTTATGGGGACAAGTTCACTGATGATAAAACCGACAGCGAAGCTGCTAATAGGCGGAGTCACTACGAACCGAGTTTGTTTCCACTCGCCATCAATGTCCACAGCATACTGCCAGAGCAACAAAAAACTTAATGACAGAAAAACCAAAAATTAGGTTGCTGAGACAGAGCACGCTGCCAGCAGCGCTTGAGTTCACTTAGCGTTGCACTTAAGTTCCAGTTTAAATTCATAGTTTAAATAAATAAGAATAAATATCAAGGGCAAAACATGTAAAACAATAAAAAATAAACGCTAATACTTTTAAAGCCGTAACACACACGTGTCAACTACATTAGAAAAAGTTTGAGGAGCATCGGCAGACACTCGGAAGACTGAAAGTGGATTTAGATTGGGAAAAGACTTTGAGCAGATGGTTTAAAGTTATGTATTTGTTTCTAACTAGAAGTGACTGTGGTAAATTTGGAATGGGCAGAAGTACATGTTCCATACTGACAGAAGATATTTCTATCCTAACTACCCAGGTGACATGTTCCATACTGACAGAAGATATTTCTATCCTAACTACCCAGGTGACATGTTCCATACTGAAAGAAGATATTTCTATCCTAACTACCCAGGTGTTTGCTGCACAAATGTCTGTGCATGTACTGTAGGTGTCACTCCGCGATGTATTGGAATGGATATGAAACCCAAAGAAATAATGGCCACCAAAGACCTAAAGCAGCAGTTTTAGCAATATCGACACATTAAGTCTGAGTTAATGTGATTAAGTCTGATTACTAGTGATCAACGTACATCTCCTGGCATGTTTGACACAGCAGTTAAGTTGGCCCAGTGTCGAATGATGGTCGTGAAGCGCGACTTATATGGTTCGTCGAAATTAGGAAAAGTTTACGAGCGTAAGTAGGTTTGAACGTTGTTATCACCATTAGGCTAACAACCAGCAACATCAGGAGTTCATGCAACTCATTGGAGACTTAATTTTTCAAGCGTGGGCGTCAGTAAAATAATGTAAGCATAGTTTTACCCCTGGTAAAAATCAGTCACGCGAAACCAACAGAAATTCATATTTCATCACAAACTGCAAATTACTGCAAATTCCAAAAAGTTTATGTCTAGCTGTTAACAGACCATTTCGAGAATTATCGATCTAATGTCGAGTATAGCACATTAGCAACGAGTGCATGTAGATATGAATATTTCATTGTCTTTCGCTATAACAAATAAATATTATCTGGACATATTCAACTAACCATCAATCATTTAGCGATCAACAGACAAATTCTTTACTTGTACAGTAATTTCTAAGTCACAAGGTATACATATAATAGACAAGCTAAGTAGCAACTAAGGCGCTGGTTGGAAGTGGAATACGTTTTAAAATCTAAAATGTGATTTTTTTTATCTTAGCATACGTATTATAGTTTAAAAGTTTTGCATCAAATGAAGAAAAATCTGTGCGGTGGAAAAATCATGGGAAAAGAGAATCTACCATATTCCAATAATAAAGCGTTCATTGCAACGGTGTTTCGCTTACCTAGGTTTTCTTTCTTTTTCATTAGTAAAGACTATTCTGCCAATACCTAACATGAAAACCATGTATCCTGTAAACTCCAGATCCAATTCTACCGTTTCTCCAATCAGCATAGGTTCTTTAGTCTCCACCACCCAGTAAAAGTTTGGAACATATCCGAAAGCTTGGACTATCGTCAGCGGATCCGTATTATTATTTACAAAGACTTTCGTTCTGCAGATAGACACCTCCGAGTGGAGAATGATGAATTTCGTCTGATTGAGGACTTTCATTACAATGGCTACATGACCATCGAATTTCCTCTTCCAAATATTTGGCTGTATAAAAAGACCGTACTGAATTGGCCTCAGGCTTCCCGGTAAATGTGGATCATGCCACGGCTCTGCGACTGAACTGGAGGAAGAAGAGATCACGGAGGCAGTCAGAAGCAGAACCACAAGAAAACTCATTCCGATAAATGGATTCGTTTCTACAGAGTACCATTAAATACGAGCAACCAAAATGTAGGTTTAAATTATATGAAGAAATATTTAAAAAGAAACTAAAATGTTATCGATGATAGTAAATGCAAAGACGATATATTATTTTGTGAATAAGAATATCAAAATTTTTAGGAAATTTTAGAGTACCTTCCTCTTTGTTTTGACTAAGTATTGAGGCCTATACCTATAAACTACATCTAAATACAACGAAGACATCCTGGAAAATAAGCTAGTGGCGAGAGATGAAGCAAGAATGTTTAATAAATGATTAAAACACTACTTAATAGACGATGTAGTTCATTGAAGATTTAAAACACGGTTCATGGAAAAAAGAATATCAGACTACTGAAGGAAATTCTGGTAATTATGAATTTGACGAAGCATGGAATCAAGTCAGATGAACAAATCATAAAACCACATATCAAGAGCTGAACTTGGTGGAAGAACGAAGGTTGCTAATAGATATAATTAAGAAAAACCGGACAGGTAAATCAAAGTCCAGAAGTTTTGCAAGTAGGCCTACCATCCCCTTTTTAGAATAATATTGCGGTTCTTCAACATGCATATTCAATACACTAAGCGATTTAACTACTCTGTATAAGTTGTCTTTCTGCATGACATCTTAGAACATTAGAACACATTACAATTTCACCAGTCATTAATTTTGTGGAACATCCCTTTAAGCAACTTCATCAAAAAAAAGAATGGAGGTAAACGTAGAGAAAAACGGATTTTATTGTTGTTAGATTGCATAATGACTTGTGGTTCAGAATAAGGCTCATACAAGAAGTTGAAACGCTCCGTATAATGGCATCATAGCAGATCCGTACACATCTGTCTAAAAGCAGAGCACCTTAAGATAAAGAAATGCACCATACACTGTAATTATAGACTAAACTGGTTAGTTATATAAGAATATCTATATAATGCCTTTTAGTGCCTCTCAAAAGTTACTCGTTTAGTCAGTTGAAAAAATTTAGCTATAAATTTAACCAGTCGGTTTTACAGTCCGATATTCAGTTGTAGAACTCAATTGATTTATAATCGTTAAAGTTTAAATAAACTAAGTGTAAGCAGATGTACAAATACTCAACCATAGAAATAGGTAGTAACAGTAACAAAGTCGTCTTGCTCTAACTCGGCAACAGAAAACAAGGAAACGTTCAAAAGTACTAGAGTTCGCATGTATACATAAGAAATCCTACGACATCCCAGTCAGTGGAAATTCAACTGATCGGAGCTTGTAGTAGATAACATCTGAAAAACACCAACTTGACATAGGCAGTTCTTTGTGAATGCCACCCGTCGTATACATGGCTGGCATCGTCACGCTATCGGTATGATAGGGTGCTTTATTGCATAAAGATATTTTCCCTGTGTCACAACGAGCAATAAAGTGACCTCAGTACCGCTGTTGTATATCATATTTCCATTGTCATTATGATGAAAACAATTTGACTTGAAATTATTCACTATCAGTAGAGCTAATTTTTATCGTGTTGTTAAACAAAATGCTATCAAATTATAAAAATGCGTTGTTTTTGGCCGCATAAACTTACTGTTTTGTTCATTTATTGTGGCAGCAAAGTTTCTTGTCTTGATTAATTTTGCCCATCTGCCGAAACCACTAAATGCATAAAATATATCGTATGCAAACATCGCCTTTCTTTGTATTCACAGCTGAGCACTTACGGTACAACACTGGAGAGCACAGTAAGTCAAGGCAATATATGGATGGGTAACCAAGTACTTGAATGCGACACGAAGCCATCTGGAAGCAACTTAGCTGACATTTTTTATGGTCGGTATATGAGTACTAACGCCAGCTAAAGGTCAGAGAAGGAGTTCTGTTGTTGTATGCACTTCAGCAGAAAAAATCTTTAAACACGAGACCATGTTCCTGAGGTGATTCCATCAACAGAGCAATGTAGGCATGTGCTTACCTTTACCATTTACCTGTTTATAGTAGTCATGAATGCTGTAAGACATATTGCTCATTTTTAAATGTATTTTTAATAAATGTATTTCTTGAGAAGAAAGTAAAGTTGTTAATCATGTGCTCGTTTGATCATGCTTGACAGAAATAGATAGAAATACATTTAACATGTCGATTGCCCGGTCGAAAATAATTCGTTCGAGTGCAATACTTTCTCTTTCTTTGTTTCTCTAGTTTTCTGTGGATAGGTGACATTTGGTGTCGACGTGGAAAAACCCGAGAATTCTTATAACATTTACAAATATCCTGCACAGTTTTGAGAGATTACAGAGAGACTCAGTTAATGGTTCTTATTTACATTTTTGCCACTAAGTGAAACTCGAAATTTAATCTTTTTTGATCATGGGTTTAATAACTTGGGCTGTATTATAATTTTTGTCTGAATACCACATGGCGGAATCTGATAAAAGAGCTTGTTATAAATTGCCATTTCTTTTCGATTGCTATTTTTATTTGATATCTCTAGTCTCACATAAAAATATTGAGGCTTCAGGTCATTATGTCTACCACGTCTTACCTAAATTTCATAAATTTTCTTGAATATAAACCATACAGACGCATTAGTTCTGTTACATGAATTTTCTGCACAGGCCGCGTGGCAAAGCAACCTAGGGCTAAAGGTAATTTGCTTAAGTATAGCAAACGAGGTAATTTGACTTCCTTATGAATACCTAAATGACAACAAACTCACTAAATCGATTTACTTGAAATTTTAGAGGGGCGACTGTGTCGTCTAGATATCTATTTTCTAAAAGTTTGGGACGGATTGGATCACCTCCAACGACACTCTACTTATACACACTTTGTTAATTTTTTGTTTTTACGTGTTCCGGTTGGCCTATAGATTACACGAGTGATTCTAATTTTTACGCGTGACAGCGCAGTCAGGCGGGAAAATGAGCCCTGGCCACACCCCTCTTCTGCCGAGGCCAAGAAAAACGAAATTCCTAACAATTCACAGCCGTAGCTGCCTCGTGGGATGCTTACGGATCTGCTTTTCTTCTAGCACAGCATATATATGTCACAACTGACTGTATGGACGTGCCTTTAAATTTAGACTTTTTAAGCAGGTTTAAACATTGGAAAAACAAAGCTTAAAATAAAATAGCATAAAAGTGCTTCTCTCCAAAACGTCTACCCTTTCTAAAAATTTCGATAGGAAGTAGAAACGTGTCCTGAACCAGAATACTGCAAGTTTTGAAACAAATATCAGTGCAAAACAAATTCCATACAAATTTAACCTAAAATTTTGTATTTCTAATATATACTTTAAAATAAATTTTCAACGTTCAAAATATGTAGTAAACAGCTACTGAATATGCATATTTTATGCAGTTTTATTTTTTATGTAAAAGCGAAAACTCGAGAGGAACATTACTGAAGACCAGTTTTTCGTCACTTCGTTCAAAATAACATGATTCTTAATTTCTTGCTACTAATCTTTTAACTCCGACGCTGCCTTTATAGTCGGGTAATGCCAGTCCCAAGCCTGGATAAAGGAAGAGGGAACCTAACCTACCTACTAATCTAACTAGATGGCTGTGACTGAATATTTTGAACATATTTATTTATATTTGGTTGTAATTCAATTTTTTCCATCTTAAAATTGGAATTATAATCATTACCAGTCAAATTTGATCTCAATTTATTCTTAATGACACTGATAATGCGAAGATCAGATGACTAAACATATGCCGAGGCAATATGAAGTCGCTAACACTTTATAGTACAATCGTGTGCATGGCTTCCTCTAAGGACTACTTCTTATTCTTATTGAGGTTCGTGACGGATCGATCACAAGGCTTGTCTATAGAATATGTAATGTAATGTAATGACGACAATTTATATAGCATCGTAAGTAGCAGGCTACTTCTAGGGTGCTGTACAAAGTCAAACGTTCGCCCAAGAACTAAGAGTTATGCATCAAATACAATTTCAGCTGTTTTTTAAAAGAGGTTGACACTTGGACTCTCGAATGGATGCCGGAAGACTGTTCCAGGAGCGCGGACCAGCAACCCGAAAGGCCCGACCACCCATTCTAGTCTTAGTTGCTGGTAAAAATATATTGGCGGACATTGATGAATATATTTATAAATATATTTATAAATAATAACAAATTTAATTCACTGATGCAAAGATCATATAATAGTCTCAGATTTAAGTTTTTCAGTCCTTTTTAGTTTAATTAACTCCTACTATATGACTGAAGTTGATGTTTAAGGCGCAGGCTGTACTTAAATAACTAAGTACCACATTCAGATGCGAACGTGTGCATTAGTCATAACCCCTTCCTCTTATCCGCATGAGGGTGACCCTCCATCCACTCTACGGACATCTTTAATGTATGGCACCGTCAGGAAAGCTGAGAAATCAAGGTAACACAGAGAGGGGGTAAGCAAATGAGGAAAAGACCACAGGAAACAATCGGAAAATGGTAGAGAAAGACAAATGACTAAAAATGTTGACAACTTGAAACTTTGAAACTGGCTCCAAGAATCGCGAGAACTAGAAAATGGTCCGTAGAAATTTTACACAATTAAACGCCTCGAAAGGAGCAAAATTTGTCCCCTTTCAAATTTTGGATTCGCCAGCATTAAGCATTTCACATTAAAATGTTTGGGTCACATATTTAGGCGTACAGATGTCTGTGTAGGTGCACGCTTAGTTTACATGGTTAATGGTGTTCTATTGTTGCCATGGGAGTTGAAGTCAACCGTACCTGAATCTAATCTTCCACTCAATTGCAATGCGATCCATATACAACCACTTACATACATGCTTGCACCTGCTTAGTTATGTGAGTAATCATGTTTCAGCGACTCTGAAAGGTTGTTAAAAGGCTATCTACAGACTTTCAGTGGCACGCATGCAAGTCTAATAACTGGCCTGTTTAGCTACATTGGTAAATGCGGACGACAAGGAGCCTGTATGGGTGAGGATACCCGGTTCGCATCCCGATCGTAGCTTGTTTTAGAGATTTAAATCTACTAGCACGGTCCGATCACAGGGCTCTTAAATACCGTGGCGCCCTTTCAAACGGGCAGCTGTTGTGAAGTAGCGCACTCGATAAATTCATGCAAAAATGAGCAGGGTCGAGGCCATACGATCACTATTAAAAACCTATACATTTACATTTACAGTTTACATTTAATAGACATATTGGTAATGCATATGCTTTCCTTCTTATTTTCGTGTACATCTCATTGGTTTGACAATGGCTATGTTAAATGTTAATGATTGTGTTTCACCAAGTTTGTCATGGAATTCTTTCTTTCATTCTGTAGTTCACAGCCTTAATTCTCGAATTTATATAGGAAAGTTTTGTTTGAGCCACCTAGACACGGTCGCATACTGTGTTTTCATCCAACGAATATTGGAGTTGATTCTCTCCTCTGTTCGAGTTATTGATCCCTCCTGATATGGAATAGAGCTCATACGAGCGAAAAAATGTCGAACCTAAATACGCAAACAGACATTATTTACATGATTATATTTAAAGGCGCTACATAGATGTCCGTATGCATACAAATGTGTGCTATTCTGGCTGTGTACGCTACTAGCGCCTTGGTCTCTAGTCGCTTTGATTGCGGTAACTCGACTTTTTATCGGTATCACAAAGTCAAAAATGTAGAAACTTCAAACATTCAGAACTCTGGCTGGAGTCAAAACTGTTATGTCAATTTATGAGCATATAGCCTGTACATAAATATTTTTATTAGCTTTTTATTTAGTAAAGAATTTGTTTTAAATCCGGCTTATGTTTTAAAAATGGAACTCTAGCCAACCACATTACTAAAAATCAGTCCTCATTCTTCAGACTATTATTAGTCAACCAGGTCGTCTGAATGCCTTTCAGTGGTTATTCCAAAAAGTAAAATTCTTTGTGAACGATTTTTTCGGTTGCTTCACCTAAATTTCGGAATTCTTTTCTTGCGACTCTGCCTTATGCCAAGATCATTGTGTCATTTTAGGCTTAACACTTTTTCAGTTGGCTTAACCGACGTTGGCTACCTCTCTGTTTCAGTTTACTGACTTTCTCTATATTGACCCCACTGTGGCTTAAATTTGGTGCGCCATCGGTTGGTATCTTGTTCATTAGACACTTGCGCAATAGAAGTTTCTAATTAATAATTAATAATATTAATTAATATAACTTTCACCAACACTTGAAAACTGTTCTGTATCACCGGGGCTGGGCTGATAGCCCCTCTAGGTACACATATGCAAGACATGTTATATAAATTCTATGAATGAATATATACATAGTCGCTATCGCAATTACATTATGATAAAGCATCTATTCAGAAAACCACTCGGAAGTGCTCCGAACCTGTTAACACAACAGCACTATCAAATAGAATGCTCTTCAATGGCTGACTAACTTAATATAATGTAATCGAAACCAAAGACCTCTATCGCGCCATAATGGCCAGGGCATCAGTCGATGGTCGCTTCAAGTGAAATCGCAATCCAAAATCATAATCAGTTTGAGAGGTGGGGTCGAATTCCGATATGTCAGAAATACAGGTAGACATGAGACAACCCGCACACTTGCTTACGGTACAAATGAGCGACAGAATAGTGTGATCAATAAGTGAACGAAGAAAGCATGCCACCAATTGTCACGAAACATGGTTTAATCGTATTCCTACAATGAGAAACTAGGTTGACTATTAAAAATAAATAAAATCAATACAAACTTCTTGAAGTTGAGCCTCTGTATTGAAGTTGTAAGTTACTTCGTATGCGAGTTCTGCACTTGCATCGGAAGAAAATCTGATTGAAAATATAAATTTGCGGCAATAATGTTATCTATCCTCAAAAATAAGAATAAAATTTCAAACCGTAATAATAAGTTTCGCCAGTTTTCTGGAGACCTCCTGTATTTGTGCTAGCCTACGTACATTGTCATAGCCTATCCTAATGTCCAGGAACAACATGTGCAACGTATATAACAGTGCCCATGACACCTGTATTCAAAACTCATCTATTGCAACTGACTTCTTTTACATTAAGCTACATTCTTCGTCCTAAATGTAACATAGACTCGGAACTTTGAGCAGGATATCAACTGTCAACTCTAGAATCTGCTTGGGGTGACTTTTCAAGTTAATTGAGAATCATCAAATTTTGTTTACATTTGAACTATTTTATTAACATGCTGTAACATTACTTAGGCCAGCGAGTAGCGCTTTCGAAATGTATACTAGTACTTAAATTCAGGGTACTATAAAAATTTAAATTACACACATATATAATGCATAAATACAAGCATGCATACATACATATGCATATTAAAATATATACATTACTTGCAAGTATGTTTGAAGCGATTTTCAAAGGGCCTTCACATGAGCTTTGCAAAAGCCCTAAATCGCATTGTAGGTGCTATGCTTCTGAATTGGATTCGGTTTAATTAACAGTAGTTGACTGCTTTTCACTTCAAGGCAATAATGATAACCAGACTGTGGGTTATAGAAACCACACTACAGGCATTTAAGATTAGATTGTGTTAGGTTATAGGTTAGGTCATGCTATAATCGAACAAATTAAGCAAATGACCCTAAGACTAGAACATTTTTAGGTTACACTAAAATTCCATAAGCGTAGATTCCAACTTGGGGTCGCCATGAAGAACGTCCGCTAAAAGGGGAGAGGAAGAGGTCATCCAAATGGGACAAAAGTTAACAAACGGGAGAGGAGGGGGTTAGTCCAATTGAAAAAAACTGCTTCTACATTTGGTGCTTACAAATATTTCAGTACAACCTGTCCCGCGAACATTTACTTAGCCAGCAGAGTGTGTATTGTGTTGGATATAATTAGAATCCCTTTGCTGGATGCGACAGTACCAAATTTTCCCATGCCGTAGCACTGTTAACCGAGCATGATCAACAAAATGGCCTAATCTATGTCTTAGTAGTGAGTTGCAGTGCGAATGCCCGCAAAGAAATGCGTGGAGTGATGCCAAGTGAGGACAGATGCTAACAAAAGTAGGTAATTTTCGCGGACGTCCTTTATCGACGACCCTGGTGTTCAGATCAGAAAAACAAAATTAATTTTCAAAATATTACGAAAATGAATATGAATTTTGCATGAATATACTCTAAGTTAACCGAACTCGAACTATAAGCCTCAACAATGAAGCTTGGAATGATTTACTCGAAACAGTGGAATTTTTCCGAGGGACGCAAAACTACTTAATTTGAGCGAAACCAATTGATCTGGTGTTCAGGCGACCCTCTAGAGCTGTGGGCAGTGCAAGTTTTAAAATGTTCATGGTTTACTTAGCTTTTGCAGAAATGTTTTTTGAGTGTTGTATAAAATACTTTAGAAGAAGGAAAAAAATGGCAGATGCTGACAGACGGATAATATGCGATCTCATTACAAAACTAGAGTACAATGCTGGATTTAGCCAAATTGGTTTAGCTATATACTAAACCTTTATTTCTCTTGCTTCATCAGTTTAGGCGAAAGGTGAAAAGATACCTAGAGGAGTAATATTATAATAATGAGGACGCTACAGCTAACTAGAATACAATAAAATCTGTAGCTTGTGATATTTAAGATCTCAATCAGCAACTGCACTGGAGTTCAGTGTCCAAGATGTGTCCTGGTACAAAGTGTTTATTTTTACCTGCGATCAATGTGTGCGCTGTTGACCTTTAGCCATTTCCAGAGATAACTGCTAGCTTCCGGATTTGCATTGGACATCCTGACTGCCTTCTGGAGATCGGTAAACCAGAGTTTGCTTACGGTTTTGTTAGAAAGACATGCTTCTATAAATCTGAAAGGAAGAATTATTTAAATTGTAATTCATATTGGAAAATGCAGAAAATTGTCTACAAAAGACCTAATTTTTGAAAAAAGGAAAGCTACGTGGTTTGATTTTCATGACATTTTGGAATTCGACCGGGTCTTCTAAAAATACGATTTCAGGTGAGGCAGCCATCAACTGATACCTTCTGCATTATGATACATTAGCGCGACAGAGTCATATTCGATTCCATTATATCATTTTTGAATAGACTAGATTAGATCTGATTTGGTGATCCAATGCGTTTCCGCTCAATTGCTGATTTGATTAAATAGTCCTTTTGGTTTGCCTCTTAATCATCTTCCTGCTGAGGTGCACAAGTGACAACCATATCGGACAACTTCGATGCAACAGGGGTAGAATTGTCAACACTGCGCATGGTAATCGTATTTTGAGTACAATCGAATGGTAGCACTATATAACTCCATATGATGCATGCTAAATGTAAAACAGTAATGTAAAATGTAAAATATGAAACGTCGGTACATTTGACTAATTATTCTGGTCATGTTCCGTGCAGTAAGGTTAACAAAATAGAAACTAAAAACGTACTATTTAAATCCAAACGAACTGTTTTTGGTTTAGCTTAAGCGGCAAAAAATGTCAAGCCAGAAGAATAAGGCAGTGCGAAAATCTACAGTTGTTTTTGTTGTATGATCATGGAGAGAAACTGGGACAGTGTAACAGCTTCGGCATAGAGACTGAAGCCCTACGCCAGGTAACTTAGAAGATAAGATGGATTAGCTATTAAACAGTCCTGGTTAGTTTGCAGTGGTTCGAACTCAGAATACATGTCCTCTGAGGTACTTAAAACCACTTGTTTTGTTTATACCAACAATTAGTGCTTGAGATTGGATTATCGCTGTAACTGGCATACTCACCTCTGTAGTAGTGCTAAGTTTTTGGTACAGGCCAAGCCTAACAGCATTGCTTCTCTTTCTGAAGTCAGTTCTTTCTTTGCTAAGAATCGGGTAAAGGTTATGTTCCATTCGGATTCGATTCCAGAATTAGCAATACCATTGCAGAAAACTAGTCGACGAATGTTCACAGGAATGAAATTCAGCCTAAAATAACCCAATTAATGTCTTCAACTAATCCAAAATTCCCTTCCCCTAGCTGTTACCGAGACATACAGGCATGATAACCATTTCAATCGTATCCCTAATCACTGTCATGGATCAGAATCTTCAGCATGTTTAGTTGAATTTTTTTACTAATTTAATGGCTACTGGCCATACTTCCAGCTTACTTATCTCTGTAAACTTTTCACCATCCAACCTCACCGTAATACCCGATTTTACTTTTAACTTACTCTTGCCCGTGCCCCAGTCACTTTTCATCTCTAGTTCTCTACTCGATGCATAGTTCAAACCGCACCTCGCCTCTGGAACGCCCTGCAACATTATTTCCGAAAACTGACCGTCATTCCCGTGGCATCATTTGTCTCAAGACCATCCATCACTCTTCTGGCATTCGATTCAAAAATATCGCCCAATGCATGTCGAAATCTTACTCTGATGTATCAATCCGCCACTTCCCGTTTCTTTCAACTTAGACACAAATAATATTAACTGCTTCTCTGTGTCTTTCCCTCTTTGGTCTCCCGGGAAGCGGTTAATGTTCCTCACATCGTATATCTCTTGACAAAAATTTCGCTTGTAAATGGACTGGTACTACAGGCTTCGCTTTAAGTGATGCTTAAATTTTTTTCGAGTTTTCGAAAACGATTACAATTCCAGATGTAAAAATGTGAACATTCTTTCGTTCCATGACTGGTTCTCTCGTTAGTTCATTCAGTAATCGGTTACTTCATTCGCTTTCTTTCGCTCGTTCTCTCACGAACGCTTACTCGACATCAGGTAAGTGTTCAACCATTAAGGATCAATAACATTGACCAAAAAACTTACTTTTCATTTTGGATCCACGCCTTAAATAACCGAGTCGTGTTTTGTATGCAGCCTCTATGACCAGCAGAGCAGGACAACGACATAATCCTTTGACGCAACAGTCTAAAAGCGTATAAGAATATAGTGTAGTACGTA
The DNA here is from genome assembly GCA_964023275.1 of Norana najaformis. Lineage (NCBI taxonomy): Eukaryota > Metazoa > Annelida > Clitellata > Crassiclitellata > Hormogastridae > Norana > Norana najaformis. The sequence continues at coordinate 13,904,185 of OZ029925.1, forward strand.
TATTAGCATGCTGTAAGGCAGCGTAGAACAGTATGGCATACTATATTATACTATTCTGTACAATATTGTACCATGAATGTATATAGTATAGCATATATACTGTACCACGATACACTGTATAAAATACTCTACTATAGTACAGAAAGTGTGGGATATTATTGTTGGATAGTATCCTAGTGCTTGTCTGCGAACAGTGATGGACCAATGGACTTTCCAGTTACCAGTCACGTCCATGCGATGATCACCGTATTATAAGTAGACTATAGAACAGTCAAAGTAGTGCATCTGAAACCAACGATGTCACTCACTTAGTGACTTGATGGATCATTTGGTCACTTATTCATTTAGTTACACGCTCACTCTAACTTCCACATAAACTCATTCACTCGCTCATTCACTCAATCCTTCATTCGTTCATTTATTGATTCATACAAAGCATTTAACCATCTTAACTTCAAATGGATAAAATTGCACTTTGACTATGTCTCTGTTTTATTTTACTCTTACTTCTTTTCAACGGTTCCTTCGTCTACAACTTTCAGTTCATTCATCACATTTGTCGTCAGGTTCAGGACGTATCTCTAAAGCAGCAGACATGCAGAAAATGTTTAAAGCTAGTAGATGCAGAATGAAACAATTATGTGCTTCATTGGTTGGTTGATTCATTTATTAATTGTTCAAAAGTGCTAATAGACTATGACAATTTAAATAAAAGTCAAATGAGTTTAATTGACGCTTTCGTGTTTAATTCGCTGATGTAGTTTTCTTTATTTGTTTCCTAGAGCTTATGTCTAATGAGAAGCATCAATCGGTGGCGAGGACTAGAGGTTAGAAACTGCGAGAACAGAACTTGTTCAATGTAATTGTGTCGAGAAAGGCTCGCAAACACAGCTTACACTTTACGTGACGAGCGTTTACTATGGCGATCTGCTGATGCAAATTTACAGAAACTCTGGGGAACGTCAACGATGTCGTTGCAGCTGCAAGTTTCCTCGATTTCTTGCAATGCAACGAGCATTCGAATGACATTTCAGGCACGTAAGAGTAATCGAGAGAAAAATCTTTGGCCGAGCATTGAGAAATAAAAGTGAATGTAACAATCATGAATGACTAAAATTAGATATAACAGCAATTCAGCTTGAATGGTCATATCTCACTCGAAAACGTGCGAATTCGCTTGTATTGGATAGATGCTGGTGAATATTTTCTAAAGCGTTATAGATATGATTCCATATCAGTATAGATCTCTCTTTCGAAGCGTACATGGTCAGGCTCAGTGCTACGTCGAATCCCAACTGTTCAGCTTTGGCTATATTCAGCGCGTCACTTAGTAGTTGTGATCGCTCTAGATCGGAAAATACCTGAAAGAACATTCAAATTCCGCTGTTTCTATTTTAAGCGCTTATAACAATCGCAATCGTAAAAAAACTCAAAATTCATCCACTACCTGAAATAACTTAAATCGAAGGAACCAGCTTATTCACAGCCGCTCAGTTAAAACAAAATCAGTAAGTAGGAAGGGTCAGATTAGGTGTCAGGACAGCACTCGATAGTCAGGAAGACAGACGTGTGGATGGTGTTTGAAATTACAATGGTAAGATAGATAAGATTAAGGGAAGGAATTAGGGTATAATTTTTGTGGAAGAGGAGTGTTTTAAATTTTGAGTGAAAGACTTGCACAGAGATTGCAAGGGGTGAAGTGTCGGTGATTTCGAAAGATTGCAAGACAGAAAACGGGTTCAGTTGATACAAAGAGTGTATAAGCACGTCACTTTGAACTTACGAACCATTTTACGAAACACATGCCTATTTACAGTAACCACACAGTTTGTGAATGGATCTACAAATTACATGCCATCATATGGCATGCACTGACTGCTCATACTGTTATACATAATGTTACTTTCTCTTTGTTAAGTCTATATTATCGTTGTGATCACAATTTTCCATCAGTTTCTATAATCCTCTACATGACCAATGAAAACACATGTCAATTTCCAGAGCGACTTGAATGTATTGCACCCTCAGTATTTCATGGAAGGCAATTATTCCTTTTCAATTAAAGATATCTCATTATAAAAACTACCTGTGCTCCTTTTAGCGCTGGAAAGCAAAAAAACAATTCAGATTCTTTAGCGTGTTATAAAACCGCCATTCAGTTTGTGTCCACATATTTCTAGTCACCACTGCACAACATGCAAGAGGTTACTTATATGTTTATGAATGAAATGGAGAGCTCGCTCAATACAGGCCCTATACGTTGCGTGTAGGGTCTGTATTAAGCGAACCTTTCATAATATACGGTATAGAGTATGAATTTTGTTGAGCTGCTTTGCTATGTGTAGAACGCGCATCACTAAAGTGTTCCATAGCATACCTTGTGATCAATCTTCAGCTGTTTTGTTACGTTATTCCATAGTTGGCGCTCATAATTGACTCGGTAATATCCAGATCCGTCATAATTGAACAAAATCCAACTGTCATTGGCATTCAGAAGCTCGTGGAAGATAGCTAAAGAATTAGCATTGTCAGAATCAATTTTTGTATAGAAATATAAGATTTGGGCGAAATTATCAGTTCTTATGAAAGAGGCGCCTGCTAACCAAAGATACATATTGAATAATAGGCTTACGATACCGGTAGAATATTTTTTGTCTGAAGAATACAAGGTCACACAATCAAATATTCCCTATATTGCCATTGACGAACTTTATCAATTGTAATTATTTATTTGTGATCGCAGTCAACGACAATCAATTCCAGTCACTCACCATCTGTTCTATTCATCCAAACTCGACCAGTCTTCCCGAGTTTAGTTCTGTAATTGAGAGGTACATACCACTTGTACCTACAAAATAAGCCTTCTGGTATTTAAACAGAACACACTCGTAGATTGGATCGACTCTAGCTAAAAAAACACTTTTCGTCGTATTTAATACTCACCTGTTTCCTTTACTTTTAAATATAGGAGGTGCTCTTTTTCTCTCTGTCATTTCTTTTCACTCCCCTTCTCGGTCATCGCTGTGTGTCTCCAAGGGTTTTAATTGTATTGTCACTGATCCCGTGTTTCATCTTTCCATCTCTCTGTTCGTTGCTGTGATTTCTCTAATGCTGTAGACTGATTGCGCTGATAAAAGTCAGCAGCTTATTTGCTCAAAAAGACAATGAATAATTATAAATAATTACAGTGACTTCACAGTTTTCGAAAATCCAGCTTTTTAAAGTCAAAAATGAAATTTTATCTACGCACATATCTAAGTATATAAAAAGTTTTATGTTTACACTTAAATGAACTGCAAATGTCTCAAAATATCAACCCGTAAGTTGAAGGCGGACTTTTCGGATTTGCCAAGGGATCCATGAGGAATCGTTTCTGCTTTGCACTGATTCTGTTGTCAGGAAGAAGTTGAATGGTAATAACTGGAAAGCCAATGCTGTAAACCCAAGTTTGCATGATCTTCGTGATGTTTGTACTTGCATCAGCAACCTGCGCGGAATCAAAATTCATGTAAGAGAGATTCCTCCATTCTAATGTTCACAAAAGACATATCACATTCCTAATGTTGTAACAGACCAAATAAGTTCAAATGTATTAAGATATATGTATATGCATATATGTACCCATGCATACATGTATGTATGTGTGCATGTTCTCATATGTGTGTGTATTTACCTATTTATGTTATTGTGTAGGCATATATGCACGCATGTACTGTATGTATGTATATATGAATGCGTGCATACATATTCAAGTTAATGCTTCATCGTTTGCGCAATTAGGAGTTACTTGTAAATCTCCTTGTCTCCTTGGAACCTCGTTAAATTTTAGTATTTGGGTACATGTTTTGTACTGTAATGCAATACATTTTATGCATGCATTTATATAGCGCCTTCAGAGTACTTCTTAAAAGTACCTCTTAGAATAGTTTTCTTCAGCCTAAAAGATGTTAGAGTTCATAAAAATGACGGTGGCGAAAGATGATCGGACAGTTTGAAAAGACGTCATTGGAAGGTTCACGCAAACACAGTCAACAGTCTCCTTAAGTATGGCAGTTAACGTATTCGAAGTTCTTGGTCTTTATTTCAATGTGGACGACGAAAGACACGTTCGCTGTACACGGTTACACTCACCGACTGACACTCACTGCCACCAGATATGATCAGGTAGAATAATAGCCACTAAGGCTATTATTTATTATTAAGGCTAGATTCTAACCCTGAGTTATAAACTGAGTTTTTTAAAGTTCTGCACCACTCTCAAAACCATTTATTTTTCACTGCCTCATATAATTCGTAATATCTAACTGACAGCAAACAAGTAAGGCGGGTCCGACACTGTCCAAACGGTCGGAAGAGGTCACCCAGAGTGCAGGTTGACCGTTTGCAAATGGCGACTGGATTCAAACGACGACAGAAGTACTCTTGGTCTGTACAAATTCCGGGCTTAATCATAAAACAGCATCGGAACGCTAGACGAGCTCAGATGCGGTCCAAGGTACCACAAGAGTTATGGAGAGCGCTGTACCTGTGACACAGTTTTATTTCTGGAACTCACAAAATGAGAAGAGAACGACCTGCAGGATTGTAGCGGCGCCTGAAAAGTCATGGTCTGTTTGAAATTCTGGATTATTGACTTTTAGGACGGCACAGTAAAATCACACGTGTGCAATTCAACAAAAATGAAACAACTTCACTTCCTCTAATGTAATTGTAACTGCAATTATAAAACTTCTGCAGAACATTTTATCAACCGATGGCGCACCAAAATCAAGCCGGAATCAGATCAATATCTACAGTACTACATCATTGCAAATGTTTAAGAATTGGGATTATATGCTCATTTTCGGACGTATCATTTATGGATCGAGCCAGAGAGTTCAGAACTCTGTGGAGTTTCTTCATGCTCGACTTTGTGACACCAATGCATGCAAACTAAATTGCATTACAAAAAGTATAGTAAAATTTATATTCTATTTCAAAATAATGAGCTGTGCAGTATGAAGTAAGGAGGCTATTATTTCAACGTTTAATGAACGAAATGTAAAGTTCAGTGACTACAACAGGTTTGCAACAGAGCTATGGATCATTAAAGCCATCTAATAAGCACCCAATGATATTATGACAAAATAAAATAATTTACCCATAATACTCGCGAGTACTGCAGTACTCGACAATGTACTCGACAGAGTATTCGATCACAAAAATACTCGTCAACGGCAGCCCTATACGTATTAGCGCACTCTATTATAGTAGTCTAGCATCTAGAATTTAAGATATCAATGCGTCCACGAGGAAATTAACTTGCCTAATATCATTTTCATTAGGGCTTATTCCTAAACTCTTGAGGTAATGAATAAGTTAATTATTATATACCGATTGAAGTGCGTTAAAAAGATCCTGCGTCAGCACCGTTTTGTAATAATACCAAAGGATGTATCGCTAAAAATGAATTGCCAATCAAATCAATTGAATAATAACAGACGATAAAAATAATACTAACAAATCTTGATGTAATGAAAATAGATTCAAGAAGGAAGAACTACCGATAACTAGAAATTTATTGCTATGACAACTAATAAAGATGACATTAATAAAATGCAAGTAAATTGATATTTTGTTCGGTTAAAAATATTTTCCAACTGATGATTTACTAACGTCCTAATATTTTAGATGACCATTGTACTTAGAATGCACCAAAATTGCGGTATTTACAATCTAAGGAAAATGAATTTATTAAACATTGGGATAACAGTTTCTGTTAGAAAACAATAAAATTGCAACAGCATCCTCAAGGTGGTATCTTGTGAGAATTAACCCAATGCCGGACAAAGTTGTCGCTATGCTGTCCAACCAGTACATGTTAACTTGAATACATCAGGAAACTTTAGTTACTTAAATTCTAAGCTACCGTAATAAATGTATAAAACATGTACCAGTCGCAGTTGCTTACTCTGATACCACGATTGAACTTATAAGCGCCAAGAAAGTTCTCCATCATTTTCAACACAGCGACTCCCTGTTGGAAACAAAATAACTGATATTTATGCAAAATTACAACTTCATCCTCAACAGAAAAACAAGAATAGACAATTTCAACGACAATAAAGAAAAGTTGTTTCCTTTTCTGACCAGCGCAGTATTCTTTCAATTTCCTTCTTTCAAGCATTGTTTTTGAAAGCTCTACTGAATAGTTCCAATACTTATTTTATTTACGGAGATCACAGTTTTCACTTTAAATATCAATTAATATAGGCATGACATTTAGATTGGCGCATTTAGACGTCTCTTTAAATAAAATGTACCGTTATATAGTCTACCTTAGTGAGGGTAAGTGGATGGTAGATGTCAGTTTCTTCTGTAGTGTTGGATCTAGATTCTACGAGCGGGCGAGAATCGTTGAAGGCGTCATAATGAAGACCCCGTTCTTTGAGTTCCTGCTCCTAGTTTTCCACAACACAAACCAAAGAACGAGACACATAGGTGAAGATGCAAAGTAAATTGCAAAAAAATCGTTCCATCGATCACATTTTGGCACAACTACCATCCAACATGTTTTAGTGCATTGACTACAAAAATTTGGCGCTATATCAGTAATAATAATGACTTCATTTGCTGATTTAAATAATCTATTTACATGCACCACAGCAGTTTACATTTGCTAAAAGCTTCACCCTAACATCTCGACAAATGCATTAATTGCATTTGTCATAATGCGATAGAGCAACATTTGATAGATAAACACGTTAAGGATTCTCAATTTCTGGGCTTCGTACATGTTTTTCGCCCAGAAAACTATGGAAAATAAAAAACAGGATGAGCCTGATTTTATGCCTACTTTCAGGCTTATTCGTCGGCATCTGAACAAAAACCGATCTGGAAGAGTGGTATCATTGGACAACTTTCAGAATCAGGTCGATGCTAGGTCAAGAAAGCTAGTGGATGCTATTGATAACACTGAAACTGTCGCACGGTCTTCACTTGTGATACTGTTCTCGAAATATATTTCTTTTCATTTTATTTACTTTGTATAAGCGGAAGCCGACGGATGCACTATGTGATCTGTTCATTATCTGTAGGCTATATAGTAACTTTCGGCGTCATCTCTTTATTTTCTGTGTTCGCTCCATATATTTGCGACATTTAATAGTTTTATTGCCCCTGACAGTAACCGTCATTAAGCACCACTTGTTTTTCTTGCATCCTTGCCTACCGCCATGTACTCCATCCCCTTATACGATGTACATATCAATCATTCTTTTCCTCAGAACGCAAAGACGCTATATGAAGTTTCTAAATACACAAACAAAGCTACAAACATACATACATAATTACAACATGTTAATGAGCGAAGCATCTAATCTATTGGTCATCTTTCAGGAATATTTGTATTCGATTCTCCATATATTACAGGTCTATAATTGAAAGTAGTCGTCATCGGTTAAAACCGACGTGTATAGTGTGCACTCGCTATTTTTCGTGCAGCATGACTTAACGTACACAGTAATCAAACTACTCACTTCAAACGATATCGATTCGACGGTCGCAGCAGCTTTCAATCCGTAGAAACGAGCCAAGCCTGAATCCAGCCAAACATGGTTCCAATATCGACACGTGACGAGGTTACCGAAATACTAAAATCAACTGCAAAATCATTAACTGAAAGCAATGACTCATTTATTTATTTATTTTAATTTATTTATTCGTTCATTAATTTAGGGAATTTACATAATGTCTCTCCAATATATCTACTCAGATATGCTTTTCACCGAGCCTCAAGAAACGGACGGGCTGACAAAATGTACAAGTAGAGTTCCTGTTGAGAAGAACACGCAGATTGAAATGGTGGATTATGCAAATATATGTGTGCATGGCGGTGGCAACAATAAAACTCCTATTATTACTTACATTGCGCGCCAGTTCAGTGGCTATGATGGTCAGATTTTTTTGTCTTTGTTCATCTCCAAAGAGCGTTGAGTTGAGGGTGAGCCGCTCTTCATGGTGATTGATCAGTCCCCAGTGGGCATACCCTTCCTGGCTTAACGAGAAGGGAATCGCAAATTGATCTGTAACATATCACCTCTTACTGACTCTCTTAAAGTACTATAATCTTCATGTGTGTTTAAAACTTATTAAATATCTGTTTTCATGTTTCTTAAGTTCTATGTCGCATTTCTAACATAATTAATTAATTAATTTTTTCGCATTTCTTAAATATGAGATAAATTACTGTAATCTTTACGTTTCTTAAAAACTAATTAAATGTATGTATATATATGCATACATGACTGCAAGTGTGTGCATATTTGTTTCAGGAGACTACATATAGCGCCTGTTGAGTACCTCACAACAGCGCTGTCTGCTTTAGCCGAAGTTGTTTTATAGCTTATTAACAATTTAAAAATTCACCAGTAAGCAAAAAAGTGCTCAGTTAGCTAGAAAGTACTATATGCTATATATGAATATCATCATGTTTTAAAAATAAAATATAGTAAAGGGTGTCACTGTGAAAGCTTGCTAGAACCTTTGTATCCACCTCTGCGTTGGGGATTTAGAATGCTGGTTTGGTCACAAGAAACTTACAATATGCTGTCAAGCTACCTAAGCCTAACTGTTAAAGAAATACTGTCATGATTTGGGGCTGTCATAGTTTCGCAATCTAACGGCGAATGTCAAAAGATGCATGCAATGCATGCCATACTTAGTACTGCTATTGCAATTGGAATAGCGAATTGATACAGCGTTGTTTCTCTTCAAACAGCGTTGTTTCTCTTCACTTTGAAAGTGGTATGCAATAAATTAACTATTGTCTTGTCTGACCTTATCTGGAGTGTGATTATGATCCGAATAAGATTGGAAGGCTGAATATTTTAGTCTTTACGTTCACTGTTTTGATGGCATGCTTAAAGAGATAAACTTATTCAACATTAATTTTAAATTTATTGCTATCACTAATTGCTTGGTGATTTAAAAAAAAAACTTTTGTGGACTCTCATTACATGGCGTTCTGTCACGTGAAGAATGGTCTAACTTCAAGTTTTGTGAAAAGAAGAACGAATGAGAAGATTGTTGCACTAAGATAAACGAATGAGGAAACGCCACGACGTTCAACAGAAACGTACACACTTATGTTCTAGATCAAATACAACGATCAGAAGTAAAGACAGGAATGGTCAAAAAGAAGACATTTCGGATTACAATTTTAAATTAATAACACTTTGAAATATGCTTTGCTGTTACGTGTGGGATTGTGATGACAATTAAGTCTTTACCTAAAATAGAACGCTCGCCGCCAAAACGTTTGATAGGGTTATAATATTTATCACCTGACTAATTAAAAACATTATAGACGTGTAAGATAGGTGATAAAAGACTAAACTATGTATTACCTATTTTGGGAAGCGAAGGAAAAAAGTTTCCTAGTTCACTGTGAAGGAAACTTTGAACGACATGTGTTACATTCAAGGCATGCTTCAGTCGATCCACTCGCTCAGGTCTCGCCCACACCCGATGCTAAAATAGACCGCATTGTAATGCACTGAAGACAACAATATCTAATTTAATTAATCCGTGAGTAGAAAGCAACAATGCGAAAGAACAAGGAGTAAAAATTAAAACTATAGTTTTTCTGTTATTTTGTTGTGGTTAAATAAGAAAATAATTGAAAACAAAAGCTATTGTACTTTGCTAACTTTACATAGCGTACAGTAGTACGCCTAGTAAACGGTGATCAATAGGCAACCTACAGTATAGTTAGGCCTACCAGCTTTCCACCTGGCAGTGTGTAATTGATGGAGACGAGTTGGCTTATGACAAAACCGACAGCGAAGCTGCTGATAGACGGAGTCGTTACAAACTTAGTTTGTCGCCACTCTTTGTCAATGTACGTAACAACCTGTCAGAACAATCAAAAACCTAATGCACTACGTTGCTAAGACAGAGAACGCTGCCAGCTTAAGTTCACTTATCGCTAAACTTACGATACAGTTTCACGAAGATGTTTAGCTTTATTTAAATTCATATTTTAAGAATAAATGTTAAGGGCGATACATGTAAAACAGTTAAAAAATCAGAGGCCAGTACTTTTTCAGCCGTGCTAATTGGTCACCGCTTCAGCAAACAGTTTTGACGAGCTCAGGCAGACACTCGAACGAATGAAAGTGGATTTAGTTTGGGAAAAGACCGATATCGAATTTGAGCAGACGGTTTAAAGTTACACATTTGTTTTTAGCAAGCAGTTACCGTGGCAAATTTGTAATAAGCAAAGTTATGTGTTCCATACTGATAGTTCATTTTTATCCAAACTACTCAGGTGTTTGTGCGCGCAAATGCGCTAGAACTGTTACTCAGCGATGTAATGGAATGGATGTGAAACATAGAGAAATGTAAAGCTGGACAACAATAAAAAGCCTTTGGTGTGCTACTGAAATGAATTCATGTGTTCTTAACTAATTCGACCGTGTTGATTTCAAATATGAAGTCACAATTGAGCCAGCACGTGAGGATTTTGGTTATTCTAAATGGTATAATTTCAAGTAATTGTAATTAAAAATTGTGTCGTACGATGTCAAGCCCCGTTTAACTTTAGTTCCATGATATTATACAAGACACTCTCAGTGATAAAAGTGTGTATTTAGTAATACTTTAGGGATTTGCTCCTACGCTGATGGCTGACAGTAGTTTCTCTTTGAAGAAACCAACAGTAGTCTCCCATTATGTTGGGTTTTAACCCCCCATAACGATTCTCCATTGTAGTGTTGTCTTGATGGAATCTCTCGCCATGCTTCAGCTAACAGCACCTAGGTTGCCTTGGAAGAAATCCAAGAATGAGTGAAAAAATGCATCTTCATAGACATACAGCCAACCATTTTTTTCTAAAGGCCTATAGCATATTTATACCAATTCATCATAATCGTCTAATTTGTGACTTCTAAGTAAATGGTGAACAGCCTGTTTGAAAGCCCCCTAGCAGCATGGTTGCTTTTTGATAAGATTGGATCTGTCCAACAGATATTCCAGCCTTCAGTTTGGCATCACTTAACACTCATCCAAATTTTTTCTTCAGGTATTGGAATCCTGCACTTTCAACTGTCAGCGCCTTTACACAGATTTTGACAAGGCCCAGTTTTATATGAAGTGGTGGGAGAAATAATCTTTGACAATACACCAGTGGCACATGTTGTACGTTGAATTTTCCTGAAGTGGTCTTTTCTGAATGGCCATTCTTTGATCTTGTAGTGTTTAGCATCATCTCGACTATTTCACAAACATAAAAGTACGCGTGTTTGGTGTAGCTAAGGTTCATCTTAACTAGCAGGCCTATCACTTTTAGGTCTCCATACATATATTTCACATGTGGTCGTTGTATTTTGTTACATTTGATAGAACGTCTCCTTCATGTCGACGACATGTGCCACTGGTACATATGGCTTTTCATTACCATTGTTGATTAGCACTGCTTTCAAACTTCACTTGCTAAAATCAATAGAAGATCGAACAGTCCAACATACGTATGTATGGTACTCATGCTGTGTCTTAATTGCCTATTTGGCAGCTGAACTAGAACTTGTATGCAACCTTTCTATAACAGGTTATGTTTTCACGCTGATCACTAGGCGTATACTTGCCACACATGTAGTAGAACTAGTATGCACTTTTCAAACACCCTTGTCTGTTCATATTTAAATTCAATATAACATGAACACGCTGCTTAGAAATACTGTGAAGAAACAAGGCAAATAAAGTAAAAGAAACCAAATTTTATTGTTAAGCACTAACCTCTTCTACATATATCTGACAATTGAGTTGAAGACAGCACAACTAATATTCCACGGTTTTACTTACATTCAAGTATGATGCACAGGTCTGTAGATAATTATGTAGGTCTGCATGCTTACGCCTGTGTACATGCAAGTAGATCGCCTTTTTTCAACAGTGTTTTCATATTCAAATATATTTATCTAACTGACCCATTTGAATAATGTATACATACCATGTTATATTGAATATGCAAAATTATGAGTGATTTTGCAACATATTTGATATAACTAAAAATCCTGAGGTGCTGGATCAGTTCTGATTTCAGATTCCAAATGTACACAGAAGATTTAGTGTTAAACATTTTTGACACCAGTAGCAAATTTGCTGTTGGCCAGTGTAAGGATTAGCCAACGAAGACGTAACGCAATAATTTTTGCCAATATCTACATAATCACTAACTCTGCAAAGTGAAATCCATGGATCAACTTACATCTTCTGGCATGTTCGACACAGCAGTTAAGTTGGCCCAGTGGCGTAGGGTGATCGTGAAACGCGACTTAAAGAAAGGTTCGTCGAAATTAGGAAAACCCATACGAGCGTAAGTAGGTTTGAACGTGGTTATCACCATCGGGCTAACAACCAGCAACAACAGAATGATGTTGATGAAACTCATCGGAGACTGTTAATTTTCAAGCGTGGACGAGAGTAAAATAATGTAAGTATAGTTTTACCCCTGGTAAAAATCAGTTACAAGAAACCAACTGAAATTTATATTTCATCACAAATATTGCAGATTCCAAAATGTGTTAACTCCAGTTGTTAACAGATCATAACGAAAATTCGTTCTTATGCCGAGTAAAGAACACAAGCAAACGCGTGCATGCAGATATTAATATTTTAGAATCCTTCACTATAATAGCTAAATCTTATGTGGCTAAATTCAACTAGTGATCTATCAATTAGAGATCAATAGATAAATTTTTAACTTTTATAGCAATTTCAAGTCATTAAGTATACATGCTATTAGACATGCTAACTAGCAAACAAGGCGCTTGCTATGCGTAGGCAACGATTTAAATTTTATTATCCGAAATTTTTATTTCAGCACACGTATTATGGTTTAAAAACTTGCATCAATTGAAGAAAAATCTGTGCGGTGGAAAACTCACGGGAAAACAGAATCAATTCTTTTCCAATAAATAAAGCAGTCATTGTAACGGTGTTTTGCTTACCTATGTTTTCTTTCTTTTTCAGTAGTAAAGCCCCTCTTGGCGATGCCTACCAGGAGAAACATGTATCCCTTAAACACCAACACCAATTTGATCGTATCTCCAATCAGCATAGATTCTTCAGTCTCCACCACCCAGTAACTGTTTGGCACATATCCGAAGGCGCGGACTACCGTCAGCGGATCTGTCTTATTTACAAAGACTTTCGTACTAGAGACGGCCACCTCCGCGTGGACAATGATGAAGTTCGTCTTATTGAGGACTTTCATTTCAATGGACACCTGACCATCGAAATTCCACCCCCAAATATTTGGCTGTATAAAAAGACTGTACTGAATTGGCTTCAGGCTTCTCGGCAACCGTGGATCAAGCCACGGCTCTGAAGTTGAACTGGAGTAAGAAGGGGTCGCGGAGGCAATCAAAAGCAGAACCACAAAGAGACCCATTCCGAAAAATGGATTCATTTCTATAAGTAACATTAAATACGATTAACCAGCATATAGGCTTCAAACATGTGAAGCAAAATAATGAAAAAAATTAATGTTGTAAATTATTATGAAACAAAGACAGTCTTTTCTTTTTATAAATAAGAATACCAAATTTTTAAGAACATTTGGGTATACCTTCTATTAATTTTGATCATGTGTTACCGCATAAATTGTACCTAAATTCAACGAAGACATCCTGAAAAATTAGCTTTTGGCTAGAGATACAAGAAAGAATTCAATGAAAAAATGATTAAACACTAATTATTAGATAAAATAGTTCCTTGAGGTTCTAACACACGGACCATGGAAAAAGAACCACAGACGACTGAAAGCAATGCTGGTGTAAAAGCTACGCAGCATTGAATCAAGTGAGCCGATTAAATTGCAAAACCAAACAAGAAAAGGTGAAAAGGTGGAAGAAAGAAGATTCCTAATAGTTGGAATTAAGAAGAACTTGGCAGAAAATCAAAGTTCAGATGTCTTCTGAGTATCATTCGTTTTTTGGAATAATACTGACGTTGAAATAATTATGCATTGATTCGGCATAGTGCCCTTTAAAATTGATTCGAGGTCAATTGAGCTCTAAATGTAGTTTTCTCACCCTGACATCGTTACATATTGGATCACAATACAATTTACGAGTAATTGATTTCGTGTAACATCCATTACAGAAAACTTATCAAAGAAAGAATGAAGATGCAAATAAGAGGAAAGCGGAAAATTATGTTCTTAGATTCTATGATGTGTTATGGTTCCAAACAAGGCTGATTCAAGAAGCTGAAGAAGTTTCGTACTGCGGAAATTGCACAGCACAGCACGTCCTCACACACCTGTTTAAGAGCAGAGCACCTCAAAATTTAAAAATGCACCATAACTATAGTGTGTTACTGGATAGTTATGTATCTGAACTTTTTATAGTGTTCTGATTGCGCTGAAGTTACTTATTCGGTCACATGAAAATACTTTAGCTACAAATTTTAGTTAATTAGCATTACAATCCGTCAATCAATTGTACAATTAAATTAAATAGTCGTAAAAAAGCTCTGGATTAAAATAAATGCAAGTAGATGTACGAATACTCATAGCCACACGAATAAGTAGTCACTGTAACAGATGGTCGTCTTGCTCATATCCAGGACGGAAACATTGAGCAGTTCTACAGATCGCGTATTTATAAGAAATCCTCCGACATCACAGTAAATGGAAATCCAATGGATCGGAGCTTTTACCAGATAAAATCTGACACTAAACAACCTGATAGAGACGCTCGTAGGCGAACGCCACCTGTCGTGTACACGTCTGGCATTTTCACGCTATCGCTATGAAATGGTGCTTTATTTCATGAAAATATTAAGCCAATGCTAGAATGATAAATAACATGACCTCAGTGACTTTGTCTAAATATCATATTTTCCATTGTTAATATGATGAGAACAGTTTGATTTCAAATTATTCAAGTTATCAGCACAGCAAATGTTTCTTATGCTGCCGAACAAAATGCTATATAATTTTAATAATGCGATGTATTTAGCTAAATAAACTTAGTGTTCTGTGCATCTCTTATGACTTCAAAGTTTCTTTTCTTGATTCATTTTGCGCATCTGCAGAAACCATTAAAGGTCTAAGCATGATAAAATATATCATATCCATACATCGCTATATTTCGTATTTACTGCTTGACATTTTGAATGCGACTCTGGCAACCATAACAAGTTAAGCCAGTACTTGGACGGGTAGCTAAGTACGTGGATGTAACACGACATGCTGTTGGGAGTAATATAGCTTCACAACCGGTAGGCCTATATGAGGAGTACTAAAACGTCAGTTGTGAGACTAGAGAAGGTGTCTTGTTGTTGGACTGCCATAGTCCTGTTTGCACTTCAGTCGAAAGACCTTCTGAACACAGCAGCAGCAGTTAAGCTAGATAAAATAGATATTCTAGGGACCAAGTTAGGCCTAGGCCGAGAAGCTACAGTCTTAGACAAAAGAAATGATATCGAAGGTAATGGCAAAATAAAATAAATTTTTGCACGCAGACAAAGGAGTGGCTTCAAACTAGGGAATCTCAAATAAGCCTGGTCCGCGTATGAACTAAAATGGATCTCAGGCGAAGCAGTAACTTGCCTAGAATTCGCTAGAAAATGACTTGTATTAAAGTGTCCAGAAGAGACGGAAGTTAGTCTGGTCTGAAACCTTTTTAGTTGAATGTGATTTTGGATTCGACTCACGACAGACGCTGACTCTAACAAAGTGAAATTGTTTCTCGCTGCTGTGCTTAGGTATGTTCTTATTATTTATCTATAAATTATTAACTCACTGCTAGTGGAGTAGCTCTTGTCATTTTTAGTTAGTTCCTTTAGTCTTATGACACATATATATGCATGCATCTGTTTAGATAGACCTATGTGAGCTAGTCATGTTTCATGTAGTCTCAAAGGTTGCTAAAAGGTGTTCTGTAGACGTTCAGTGGCACGCATGCGAGTCTAATAGATATATTGGTAACGCATTGCTTTCCTAATTATTTCGTGCACATGTGCTAAGTTTGACAATGCCTATGTTAAATGCTAATGTTTTCATGCGCCCTCGTTTTAGTTTCACCTCAAGTTCATTATGAAATTCTTTCTTTCACTCAGAAGTTCACATATGTATTTTCAAATTTATATGGGGAAGTTTCGTTGGACCCATCTGGGCACGGTCGCATACTGATGTACGATTACGATTATCCAAACTGGGTGCAGACTTCTTCAGATGAATTAACTTTATGTCATCTTTATTATCGATAAAAGACAGAAGCAGCAGCATTAATAGTGGCCTAGTAGTAGTAGCAGTAGTGGTAGTGGTAGTAGTGGTGGTGGTAGTGGTAGTAGCAGTAGTAGTAATATAGCATTAGTCTCCAAAATCTAGTTACAAAACATCAATCGATGGAGCTGTGCAACTGTTAGTGAATGGCTTCATGAAGGTTCCTACACAGTTCCGTCTGGCGGGAGAGGGAGCGGCTCAAAACCGCACTCTCAGCGTCAACAGGTAAACGCTCAAACCAAACGGCTACCGTGTCACACGGTCATGTTTGCGCTTGGTTGATTTTACGACCCCTGCAGGAATTATGCCTTTAAGGAGTGTCTCAGTAGCATGTATAAACAAGCCTGTATTTATCTATAACTAGTTAACTTTTGCAGATGGTCTAACATATGAATTAGGCTACCATATAATAAGCAGACCATTTAAAATTATTTGAATCACATATACAGGGTGGGCCAAAAAAGTGAGAACATCTTGTAGCATACGAGTTAAAAATATAATTCAATTAATTATATTGTTTCATGTAATTTTGTTTGCCAAGTATTTACCTAATCAGAAATCATGCTCAATGTGTCCTCCTTGCTTCTCAACGAGTTTTTCTAAGCGTCGACGCCACTCGTTTATGCTACTGTCAATAAAGCGCTGCCCCAGATTTCTCCATTCTTCAATTATTGCCAACTTGAGCTGCTCAACTGTGGTAAATTTTCGCCGAAGGTAGACTTTTTCTTGCAAAGCACCCCATATGGCATAATCTACTGGGTTTAAATCAGGACTGTTCGGTGGCCACATGTCTGGCTCGATGAAGTTAACATTCTCCTGACGAAGAAAGTTGATCGTATTTCTGGCTGTGTGAGATGGAGCTCCGTCTTGCTGTAATGTCCCGGAAATTGTCGAAATAAAGACATCATATAGCTAAATAGGTAAGTAAGTAAATGAGTAAACAATTTAAGCTATTATGGATACAATTAAACAAATTTTGATGTAATTATATTACTTTTTACGCGATGTTCTCACTTTTTTTGGCCCACCCTGTATAAACTTTTATTATCAATTAACAGGTACAGTTTATTCTTGATACTCTTCCATTTAACACGGTTTCCAGAAAATGTACTTTTTTAGCTCAAAAAGGAAGCATTTGCTCTAATGTATAATTTATGTATCATTTATATGTAGCAATTACTTCTTACATACTTCGTAGCTGTAGATTAGATGACCAGTGCATGACGAAACAATAAGGGATTTCAAAGCATTCCTCCATAAAGCAGGCCTGTAAGACAAAATAGGGGTCGTTCTTAAAGAACGTCCGCATTAAATAGCCCAGTTTGGATCCTCCTATCCACTCCTCCGCATTTACCATTACTTCTACACACCCTTTGCAAACGCCCGCATTCAAACGGAGAACTAAGGCCTAGATTACGTATTCATTTTGATCATGCAGGGACATCTGTACGTGTATCACTGGTAGGGTACTTTGATGCTGTCGCGCCCGGCAAAGGGACTTTCATTTATCTTCAACGCAGTACATGCTGCCTACTGTTTTACTGAAGTAAATGTTTAAAATGTTTAAAATTACAGGTGTTACTAAGTGCCAAATTCAGGTGCGAACATCCGCACTGGGCATAATCCCTCCCGCTTGCAGGCATTTGGGTACAGATGTCTTCAATGGACGACTCCATTTGCCTGTACTGCGTTGGAGATAAATTAAAGTCCCTTTGCCTGGTACGGCAGCGTCAAAGTACCCTACCAGTGATACATGGTAATCATGGTAAAATAAAAGAAGGGGAGCACCTAAGGAAAAGAGCACAGGAAACATATGAAAAACGGGTAGAAATAGACAACTGACTTTAAAAATTGGCAACTTGAAACCTTGGCTCCAACTAGAATAAAGACGAAGAAATTTGCCACAAAAAAGCGAGTCAAGCAGGGTAAAACTTCGTGTTAAAATGTTTGGTTCACATATCTAGGCATACAGGTGCCTATCTAAGTGCACACTTAGTTTCCCGTGGTTAATCACATCTTATGATTGCCACGGCAATTGATATCTGCCTTACCTGTAACTAATCGAACAAGCAATTGCACTGTGATACCTACACAGACCCTTACATTTGCCCTACTTACGTATGCACACGCATACACCTGTTTAGACAAGTGAGTAGCATGTTTCAGCGACTCAGTGGCACGCAAGCAAGTCTAATAGACTCATAGGTAATGCATATGCTTTCCTTTTTATTTTCGTGCAAATGTCATAAGTTTGACAATGGCTATGTTAAATGTTAATGTTTTCGTGCGCCGTCTTTATTTCAAGTTTTTCAATGGAATTCTTTCTTTAATTCTGTAGTTCACTTCTTTATTCTCGAATTTATTAGGGGAAGTTTTGTTGGAGCCAACTGGACACGGTCGCATAATGATACTTCACCCAACGAATATTGACGTTGATTCTCTCCTCAGTTAGCTTTTTTGATTTCTTCACACCCTCATTAGGGTTCAAGCCATCGAAGAAATTTCGAACCTAAATGTGCAAACAGATATTCAAAAGTAGTTGAATATATTTAGAGGCGCTTTATTGATATCCAAATGCATGCAACTGAGTGTTATTCTGGCTGGAAACGCTACATACGCCTTTCACCAATACTTGAAAACTGTTGCCTCTCGCCGGGGGTTGGGCAGGGAACGTTTCTGTATATACAATATGAAGATCGCTATATAAATTCTCTGAAAAAATGAATACACACATCCTGCATCCATACATAATTATGTACTCACCTCTCAGTGAATATATACATGCATACGCAATCACCTACAAATGAGAGAGGGAGTTAAAGACGACAGAAGTGTGATCAATAGGAGAACGACGCAAACATGCCACCTATGGTCACGCGCCATGGTTTCATCGTATTCCTTCAGGAAGAAATCGCTCCATAGCCATAGCTGCCCCACCCCTTTGGAATAAACTCCCGCCAGAATTGCGACAGTTGTCTGGTCAATCATACGAACTCACCAACACTTCACCTCTTTCAGTTTCTGCGCAGGTCTTTCACTCAAGACTGAAACACTTCTTTTCCTGAAATCTTATCCTGATTCTTCCTCTTCCTCTTATCTCTCTTCTCGCTTCAATTTCAAACAGCATCCACCGTAGCCGTCCGACTGTCTGAGTGCCTGACTCCTGGATCTTGACCCTTTTGCCTATCGATTTTGTTTTGACTGAGCGCCTGTGAATAAGCTGGTTCCCGCGACTTTGCTTTCGTTGAGCGCTGTAGAAATCTCGAGATTACGATTACGATTACGATAGGCTAACTATTTTTAGATGAAATCGATACAAACTTCATGAAGTTGATCCTTTGTGTTGAAGTTGTAAGTTGCTTCGTGTGCAAGTTGTGCGCTTGCGCCGGCAAGAAATCTAAAGTACAAAATTGCGGCAATAATTTTATCTATCATACAAAACATATACAAGTAAGAATAAGATTGGGTTAGGTTATAGGTTAGGTAATGTTATATGCGATACAATTAAGAAAATGACCATGAGACTAAACTGTTTTTTGATTACATAACTTTTGTTAGCGTAGATTACAGCTTGGGGTCGTCCACGAAAAATGTCTGCTGAAAGGGGAGAGGGAAGGTCACACAAATGGGGTAAAGTGGACAAAAAGAGAGGAGTTTAGTCCAAAGGAAAACTCTGGATCAACATTTGGCGCTTACAGTTGTTTCAATACACCCTGTGCCGTAAGTATTGACGTAAGTCAGACAGCAGACAGTCTGTATTATCTTGGATATGATTACAGATCCTTTGAGTCATGCGACAGTATCAAAATATCCCACACAGTTAGCCACGCACTATCAGTAGGATAGCCTAATCTAGTACTTAGTACTGAGTTGGAGATCTGACGTCCGCAAAGAAGTGCGCGGATTAATGCCAAGTGCGGACAGATGCCGACAATGGAGAAGGAAGGGTCCAAAGTAGTTCTGTTTTGCGGACGTCCTCTATGGGCGACCTCTTTGATCAGATCAGAACACGTAAGCTAATTTTTATAATCATGAAATGAATATGAATTTTGTATAAATGAACTCATAGTTAACTGAACTCGGACTTTATACCACAGCCATACAGCTCGGGAAGATATACTCTAGACAATATTTTTTTCTGCGAAACCAACTTATTTAGCGTTCAGACAAAATCGCTAGAGCCTTAAACAAAGTCAGATGTGAAATGTTTATGGTTTACTTAGCTTTTGCAAAAAAAGTTTTTGTTTCGAGCGTGGTATAAATTAAAATAGTGCCTTTTATAGAATAATTAAAGAGAGGCAGAGAAAAAAGATGTTGACAGACAGAAAATATGCTATCTTAAAAGATCACACACAACACAAAACTAAAATGTAACACTGGTTTTGACCAAACCGGTTTAGCCGTGTCCTATAGCTTTTTTGCTCTTGGTCTGACAGATTCATGCGAACGGCGATAAGTAACCTACGGCAGCCATATTATGAAGATGAAAGCTCTATAGGCCTAATTAGACTACACACAAATCTGTGACATCTGATAGTTAAGCTCTCATTCAGCAACTGCACGGAAGGTCAACGCTCATGCAGTGACCTGGGTCAACGTGATTAGTATTACCTTTTATCGATTTGTGTGCGTTTGGCCTTTATCCAATTCCAGATAAAACCGCTAGCTGCCGGATTTGCACCGAACTTCCTGATTGCCTTCTCCAGATCGGTAATCCAGAGTTTTCCTTTGGTGTTGTTAGACAGACATGCTTCTAATAACCTGAAAACAACAATCACTTCAAATGTAATTCAAATAAGGAGATTTAGAAAATTGTTTCCAGAGACCTAACTCTGGAAAAAGGAAACCTACGCTGTTTAGTTTTTCCAGGACATATTGAAACTCGACCGGGCATCTCCAACGGTTTACGACTTTTCAATACCATCTCACTTGAAGCGACCATCAACTGATAGGGCTCACCTTCTGTATTACAATACACAAGCGCTAAGAGTCTAATTTGATTCGATTATATCATATCCGAATATATTAGATAAGATTGGTTTTGGTGAATGAGTGCTTTCCCGCAACATCCCGTGCTGATCTGACTAAATAGTCTTTTGGTTTGCCTCCGAATCATCTTTCTGCTGAGGTGCACGAGCAACAATCACAAACGAACAATTTTTATGCAGCTAACAAGGGTAGAATTGTCAACATGACACACATCGGATTCCAATCTTGTATGTGCTAACGGCAACACCATTACGATCCCATATGAGGCATTTAAAACAGCCAAAATGAAACGCGATACACTTCACCCATTATTCTGGTTATGTTCCATGCAGTAAGATTAACAAAATAGGAAGGAAATTCGCATTATTTAAATCTAAGAGATCTGTGTTTTAAGTCAGCTTCAGCGCTAAATGTGGCCACACCAGAAGAATAAGGCAAATGCGAAAAACTATGGTTGGTCTTATTTTATGCTCATGGAAAGAATTCTAGACATCATAACAACTTCGGTCAAAAGCCTGAAGCACTTCGGCGATTAACTTGTAAAATTAAGGATATGACACCTAAAGCATCGCTATGTTTTTTCAGTACTTAATAAAGGATAGAGATATGCTTCTGGGATAATGTAACTCCACTGACTGAAAGTTCCTGAAAGCATTCATTTTAAAATTCTTAGGCCTACATATAACTCCAATTTCCCAACCTACGTATCCTCGCAAACTCTACTTTCCAATCACACCGCTCTGCTCGCTCACTCTCTTAGCTCTCTCTTGCCCGTCCCTCTGTTACTACACATCTTAAGTTCTCTAACCCCGATCCATACAGTATATTGCACATACACTCTAGAACGATCTACCTCTTGAATTTCGCAAATCCTCTTTTCCTCTATCTTTTCCGTCGTTCACACATCATCATGTACATATTACTCCTATCTATCATTCCATTCGAAACTGAACCTCACCTTTTCAAGAAATCCCACCCTGATCCATCGAATCCGGTGACTTCCCATTTCTCTCATCTTAAGCACAATCCACCCTAACAGCTCTTTTTCTCCTCTCTGTGATCGGACTTGGTTCTTGACATGGCAATGTTCCATTCTATTTGACGCAGCGATCACGATACAGCTGGTGTCATAAGCTTAGCTTTTAAGTAGCGCTTTAGGAATTTGGAGATTACGATCACGATTACGAGTGTTCCCCAGTTGATGTTACGGATTGGAGTTGCAGAGTTGTGTTCACAGAAGAATCGGAGTAAACAATTGCCACAGTTATTTTTAGCTCTCATTGCAGCTGAAGAAAATGTTGTTTTCTAAGCTCTTCAAGATATTACACCAGACCTGTCACCTCTTCTGTTACAGTAACTGGAAGTATGATAGTTTAATAGCGGTTTCCCTGTTACATATTCTTGCTCTGACTGTATAGCATTCAAACGTTGATCACCGATTTTATCTTAAAATTAAAGCAAGTTAATGGAATTAGAATTTGAAAAGACTACGGGGACAGAATTCTTCAGCACTACAGTTGGAGACTTGTGGAATAGCTTCGATGAAACTATTGTCTCAGCAGAAAATATAATAGCTTTTAAGAAGAACGTAAGAAGGATTGACTGCTAAACAGTGCTGGCTAGTTTACAGTGGTTTTAACACAGACTAAGCGTCTACTGAGCCACTTAAATCCCTTGTTATGCTATGTTTATACCAACAACTAATGCGTGAGATTAAAGAAGCGCTGCAATTGATAGACTCACCTGTGTACTAGCGTTAAGTTTCTAGTACAGGTCAAGCCTAACAGCAAAGCTTCTCTATCTGAAGTCAGTTCTTTCTTTGCTAAGAATCGGGTAAAGGTTGTGTTCCATTCGGATTCCATTGCTGAATTAGCAATACCATTGCAATAAACTAGGCGTCGAATGTTCACAGGAAAGACGATCGATCTAAAATCAGCCAATTGAGGTCTTCAACTAATCCAAAATTCCCTTACCTGAGATGTTTTAAAGACACCCACGCATAACCATACCACTCCTATTCTTAATCACTGCCCTGGTTCAGAATCTCCATCACATTCAGTTCAAAATTATTTTACTAATTTAATGGTTCCATGCATTACTTCCAGCTTACTTATCTCTGTAAACTTTTCACCATCCAACTAACTCACCCCACGCATTTGCACTTGCCCGTGCCCCTGTCACTACTCACTTTTAGTCCTCTAATACTTCCATATCCCACTCTGCACCTCGCCTCTGAAGAGGACCTGCAACATTAATTCCTCAAATCATCCGTTCTTCCAATCCTCCTGTCATTCACCCAGCATCATTTGTTTCATCCCCTTCTATCACTCTTCTAGTATTCGATTCGAAACTAAAACCCACTACATGACGAAATCTCACCCTGATACAACCATCTGGCACCTTCCCAGTTCTTTCAACTTAAGCACAACAAATCTTAACAGCCCCGTGTCTCCTTCCCTCTTTCGTCCGCCGCCGAGTGAATATAGTTCTTCACACTGTTTGTCTCTTCGCTTTATGCATGAGGTGGTACCCCATGCTTAGCTTTGAAGCAATGCTTTACAAATTTTCGAGTTTTGGATTACGATTACAAGTCCAGATGTGAACATTCATTCACTCGATCATTGGTTCTCCCATGAGTTCATTTCAGTAATTCTTTACTTGATTCGCTATCTTTCTTAGTTCCTTCACGAACGTTAATTCGTCTACAGGTCAGTGTTTCATCATTAGTCATTCATAAGAATAATAAAAAGCTTACTTTTCATTTTGGATCCACGCCTTAAATAACCGAGTCGTGTTTTGTATGCAGCCTCTATGACCAGCAGAGCAGGACAACGACATAATCTGTCGACGCAACAGTCTAAGAGCATACCATAATATAGTATAGTATATATTGTAGTATACTGCAGTGTAATGTAGAACAGTACAGTGTATTTATACATATATGTATATAGCAGAGGGTAGGATATAAATGCAATATAATATGGTGCATATCGGCGAACAATTGTGGACCGACAGCCTTTTCAGTAACCTGTGACGTCCATGCGTTGATCACCGCAATATAAATGCGCTGCAAACGATCAAAGCAGGGCATTTGTCACTATACACGTAGATGTCACTCACTCATTTGTTCACTGGATAGCTCATTCGGTCACTTATTCGTGCAGTTACTCGCTCACTCTAACTTCCACATGAACTCCTTTACTAGATCACACGCTCATTCACGCCTCCTTTCTTTCGTTCATTCATTGGTATGTACAAAGCATTTTACCAACTAAACTTAGAATGAGTATATTGCACTCTGACTGGGTTACAGTTTTCTTTTAGTCTTACCTCTCCTCAAAGGTTCCTTTATCTACAACTTTCAGTTCATTCATCGCATTTGTAGTCAGGTTCAGTACGTATCTCTAAAAGCAAAACACGTTTGAAGCCAGTGGAAATAGAGTAACTAAATTATGTGCTTCACTTTGTGGTCGATTCATTACTAAATATTCAAAAGTGGTACTAAGTTAAGATATGGATATCAAGAAGGTCAACTGAGTTTGAATGGCAGTTTCCTGTTAAATTTCTTGAGGGAGTTTTCTTAATTTTCTTTCTGATGACAAGTATTAATCGTTGGCACCTAGCAACCGCAAGTACAGAACTTGTTCAATGTAATCTTCTAGTGAAAAGCTCGACACGCATGTCTCACATTACGTGGCGAGCGCTCAACATTGCAATCTGCTTGTGAAAATTTTAGAAACTGAGAAAAGCCAAGAATATCGTTACCGGCTCAATGTTTGGTAATTTATTGCAGTGCAACCAGCATTCGAATGAATCTTCAAGCATGTAAAATCAATCGAGACAGACGAAAATCCAAGGCCCTGAACTGGTGAAAGAAAGTGAGTGTAACAAGCCATAACGGCGATATGTGTTGTGTCTTACTCGAAAACGCGTGAAGTCACTTGTACTTCTGGCCAGCATCAGGTGGATATTCTCTAAAGCGTTAGAGATATGAGTCCATGATGATAAACATCGCTCTTTCGAGGCGTACATGGTCAGGTTCAGGGCTATATCGAATCCCAGCTGTTCAGCTTTGGCTATATTCAGCGCGTCACTAAGCAGTTGTGATCGCTCTAGATCAGTAAAAACCTACAAGATCATTCGCATTCCTTTGATCGTATTTTAAACGCTCAAAAAAACGCACTCTTACAGAACTAAACTCGAAATGTATCCATCGGCCAAAGAAAGCTGAGTCGCGTGAAACATCAGTTAAAAAACAAAATCGATAGGCAGATAGGGTCAGATTAGGTTCAAGGTCAAGTTTCGAGGAGGCAGTTGCATTAACTGCTCTTACTAAACATCATGTTAAGTCACATTTGCTTAGGCTTATATTATAGTTTCGAACACAAATTTTCTGATTTTCTACAACCCTCTACACTAGGAATAAAAACACAATTCAAATTCCAGAGCAAGTAAATGCATTGCACCATGAATGTTTTGCAGAGAACAATTACACATTTTCAAATAAATGTATCTAATTAGAAAAAAACTGTGTACCCCTTCCAAAAATGGAAAGCAAAAACCCCTTTCCAAATTGTTTTCTGTCCTAATACAAACCGACATTCAGTCTGAGATTCAACAAAATTTTCTTATTTCCACTGCACAGGAGGTTACTGAATGGAAACTGATGTGCACGGTCTGTATGAAGCAAGCTCTTCATAATACACAGTACTGCGTATGACGGCTGCTTTTGTAACGTGTAGAAAACTGCGTCATTGGAGTAATTCATAGCATACCTTGTGATTAGTCTTCAGCTGTCTTATTATGTTATCCCATAGTGGACGATCATAGTTGACTCGGTAATATCCAGATTGGTCATTATTGAATACAATCCAATTGTCACTGGCACTCAGAAGATCGGGGAAAACAACTAAAGCACAATATCAGGATTAAAACATTTGGGCGTAGTTGTCAGTTCGTACAAAAGAGGCGTTTGCTAGCCAAAGAAACACACAGAATCATGGCCCTACGATACCACTTGAAAGTTATATGCCTGAGGAGTTCAAGGTAGAGTTATAAAACTGGACAAAAAAACGCTATCCCGTTGAAATCAACAGCAGAAATAAAACGACAGCTGAGATGGATCCTCTTAAAACAAAGTAGAACCTCAATTTTAAAAATAATAAAATACAAGGACACATCATGGAGGCTGGCTTTCGAAATCACAAGACTGCGCATGGACAGAGTACAGGTAAATCGGGGGTTTATGAAAGCAAAAGTAAACCTGATCTCAAAATGTGAGGATTACAAGAATTCTGAAACGATCAAGCAACTTCTCTTCGAATGTACTAATAGCATCAGCCACATCATTCAGGACAAATATCTCCATTTGGATCAGTATGCCGCCCTTCCAACTTCATCCAGGAAAGAGCTCTGCAGTTGAAGAATTGTAGGATGACCCACCAAATAACGAGTGAGAAAATATTGCAAAATATTGTAACAATATACTTCATAATATAAAAAATGTAAAAAAGTTATTAGAAATATACAATTAAATGAAACAAAAAATAATATTGTTTTGAAATGATAAAATGAGGTGCACAAGTAGAAAGAGAGAAAAGGAAAGAAATACAAGTACAAGTTCATGCATTCACAAACCAAAGATAAACCAAAGATATTTTCACGTTTCCACCTTTGGCTAACATTGTCATGCCCGATACCATCCACTTCGTTCAAAACTTACAGACACGGTCTTTACTCGGCCTCCTCAAACAACTTTTCAAAGGTAGTAGCACAGTTTACCCACGAGGGATTTTACGTGAATTTCTTGTAGTTGCTTGACATTTGATTTAATACGATCTGCTACATGTGCATGGAACATGTCCCACACTACTCTTGATCAGCGCCCCCACTTTCCAACCAATCCCTCGTTCCGTCTTTGTCCGCCTGACCTTTTGGATGAGCATTCATAATTACGCCGCTTAGAAACGTAATGTTCTTCGTCAAAGGAATACGAGGAATATTCGGGGTTTATGTGTCATAAGGGAAGGCTTCGCTGTCACGTGACTTCGATATTAAACAACATCAGTTCTGTCATTAGTCAAGCAAAGATTCATCAGCGTAGGTAGGACACCAAGAAAGTAATTGAGAAAGGTACATAATCGAAACATTAGCTGCCTTAGCAATGGAAGGTTTAACAATTATTATTATTTATTACTAGGTTTATTCAACGACAGCCAAATCCTGTTACCCACCATCTGCTTTACTCATCCAAACCCGACCAATCCTTCCGAGTTTAGTTCGGTAATTGAGAGGTACATACCACTTGTACCTACAATAATAGACCTACTGATATGTAAGCAGAACGCACAAGTAGATTGCATCGACTCTAGCTAAAGACCCGCTTTCCTTCGAATTTAACACCCACTTGTTTCTTTTATTCTTCAATATAGGAGGCTCTTTTTCTCTTTGTCTTGTTTCCCCTTTTCCCTTTCCTGTTCATCGTTGTGTTTCTTTACAGAATTTAATTGTTTTGTCACTGACTCCGTGTTTCTCTCTCTCTCTCTCTCTCTCTCTCTGTTCGTCCTTGTGAGTTTTCTAATAGATTGGTTACGCTAATAAAAGTCAGCAGCTTATTTACTTAGACAATGCATGATTATAAATGTCTATCATGACTTTACATGTTTCGAAGATTCAGACAGTTGCAATTTTTAACTTTCTAGTAAAGTAGAAAAAGTTAAATGAAATCATCGCATTTTCTAAGCACATAAAATTCTAAGAACATAAATTATAATTATACTTAAATAAGCTGTAACTGTCTCAAAATATTCCAACCCGTGAGTTGATGGCGGGCTATCCGGATTGCTAGAGGGATGCATAAAGAATCGTTTCTGAGTTGCATTGATTCTGTAGCCAGGAAGAAGTTGAATGGTAATAAGTGGAAAGCCCATGCTGTAAACCCAAGTTCGCATGATCTCCGCGACGTTCGTATTTGCATCAGCTTCCTGCGCGGAAAACAAAATTAATCAAAGACAGATCAGCATTATTCTAAAGTTTACAACAGGCATACAACCATATCTAAGATCTCAACGAGCATAATACATGCAAATGCATTGAGGTTTGTGTGAATGTATATATGCATGCTTTCATGTATGTTTGTATAAGTTCATCTATTAGGCCTACTTATGTATACACGTACATGTATATATGTATGCGTAATTCAATGTGTTTGGGAGTTACTCATCATTTGGTCGTCCCGGAGTTTCTTCAGTGCAAATGTATTAAGGTAGGCCTATATGAGAGAGTATTTGTAGGTCTGCATGTATGTATAAATGTATGTATTGATTTATTTGTCTATCTTTTATGTATGTATATGTATTTATGCGTACAAGTATGTATATTTAAGCGTGTCATTGTTGGCACGTTCCGGAGCCTCTTTTAAGTTTCCATTAAATTTGTTTAAATAATGGCTTTTGGCACCTGTAATATATTGTTCTGTAGAATAATGCATGCCTACATTTATATAGTGCCCTCTAATTGCATGCCCACGTTTATATAGTGCCCTCTAAGTACCTATTAAAGGTGTTTCCCCAGTCTAACTGATGTTTGGGTTCCCAAAAATGACGCAGGAGAATGTTGTTCAAACAGCTTGAAAATGCTCGTTGGCAGGCTAACGCCAAAGCACGCAACAGCATCTCTTTCAGGTTGATTGTTGTCAAGGTATAGGAGGTTCTTTTCCTCTTTGTCTTCTTTCCCCCGCTCCACTTCTCGTTCATCGTTGTGTTTCTATACGGAGTTCGTGGTCTTTATTGCATCATGGACTACGACAGCCGAGTGACGCGTTCGCTGCACACGGTTACGCTCACCGACTGGCACTCCCTTCTAGAAAGCTCCGCGTGCTCATGCAACGAGACATGTCCGCCACAGTCCAAACGGTCGGAAAAGGCCAATCGGTTTACAGCTTGGACATTTGTAATTGGCGACCGGGTTGCAACGACAGTAGTTATCCACATACGGTCTGAACAATTACGGGATACATAAAACACCTTCGGAACACTTAGATGGCCACAGAAGTAGTCAAACCCTATAAGAGTTATGGAAAGAACTGTTCACGTGTCAAACTTTGACGCCCAGATCAAAATGAGGAGAGCGACCAGCGGGGTTGCTGCCGCACCTCAGGAGCAGTCATGATCTCTTTTAAAAGACACTGTAACTCTGGATTATTAGCTTATAAGGCCAGAACAATAGAAATGACACGCGTGCAATTTAACAAAAATAGAACGACTTCATCTGTCAAATCTGTTATATTGCTTTCGGATATACTTTTAATCTTTTATTACTGTGAGCTACAAGATAATGATATGTAAACAACTGAGGATAGCTAAAAGCGCTTATTCTTAAACTCTTGAGTTGACAAATTTTAGAGCGTATTTAATATATACCCTTTGAAATGCGTCGAAAAGGTCCTGCGTCACCGCTGTTTTGAATGAATGTTTCTGGATGTATCGCTAAAGAAAGAATTGTCAATCAGAATCAGTTAAATAACAATTGACGATAAAACTTATACTAACAAATATAAATGTATTTGGAAAAGTTTAACAAAATAATAATAACTTCTGACTAGAATTCAATACTTCACATTTCCTACACAGCGCATGTGACCAGTGCAGAGATATATCGCCGTACGATGCACTTACTAGAGTCGGAGATGATTCAAATTAAGAGGCTCCGACTCTTTGGGCGCAACGCGAGCTGCGAAGGTGACCAAGTCCATGCCAGGCCCTTGTGACGAGTAATTTCCGGCCCTCCGGACGCCCTCGCCATACATGGACAAGAACAGCGGAAGCTGACCTGTGGCCATTGAATTTCGGTTAGGTTACATACGGCCTGGAGACGAGCACAGAATAGAGACTACTGGCGCAAGGTTATGGAAACGGCAACGCTCCAGGGAGGAGCAAGCCACAGATGATGATGATGATGACGATGATGACGATGATGATGATGATGCTGATACTGATGATGATACTGATGATGATGCTGATGATGATGATGAGAATTTAATAGAACGGCAATTAATAAAGATGCCATTAACGAAACGCAAATAAATTAATGTTTTGTTCAGTTGAAAAAAATACTCAAAGTATGATTTAGAATTTCCTTATATTTAGGATAGCCATTGTTCTTATAAAGCACCAAAATTTTGACATTGTCCTGAAGGTGGTATTTTGACCGAATGCGGAGATGTTGTCCAACCAGTATATATTAGCTTGAATATATCAGGAAACTTTAGCTAAGCCTACGTGAATTCTTGGCTATATTTATAAATGTATTAAAAATGTTCAAGTCACGTTTTCTTACATTGATACCACGTTTGAACGCCTGAGCACCAAGAAAGTTCTCCATCATTTTCAACACGGCGGCTCCCTGCCGGAAACAAAACAAATGAAATTAATACCAAATAGCAATTGAGTCTCCTAAATAGAACTGACAATGAATCATCCCAACTGCGATGCAGCACAGTTGTTGCTCTATTTGGTAAGTCACAGTAGTCCTTCAATTTCTCTTGGTTTCAAGCACTGTTTCTAAAAGCTCTACTGAATTTCTCTTTCTCATTTTATTTACGGTAACCACAGTTGCTTTATCCTTGAACTTTTATCACCAACTTCTATTATGCATGTTGTTTTGATTGGCATATTTAGTCGTCGCTTTAGGTAAACTGTACCGTTATATAGTGTACCTTAGCGGAAAATAGTAGATGGTTGACGTCTTCTGAAGAGTTGTATTCAGGTGCTACGAGCGGGCGAGAATTGTTGTAAGAATCGTAACGAAGGCCCCGTTCTTTGAGTTGCTGCTCCTAGATGTTCATAACACAAACCATAACACGAATCACATACATGAACATCCAAAGTGAATTGCCAAAACGCGTTTCATCGGTCAAATTTCAGAATAAATAAAGCCATCATGTTCAAGTGCATTTGCTTCAAACCTGGCACTATATCAGTAAGAAGTTTCCTCGTGCATAAAACTTGAATAGGAATAAACTGGATGCGAGCAGCAACCTCACAAGTTTATAGTGTTGTCGTATCTAAACTTTGCAAACCGGGAGACGGAAAACGAATCTGATTTAGACTGCTGTCCATAGATTCGTTCCGTTTAAAGTCTTTTCAATTGGTTTAATAACGAATCGTCGACAGCCATTGGCGATTATGAGGGCCGCAGCTTTTACCGGCGTCTATCCAAAGACTCAGTTTTGTGTTTTGGAAGATCGTTGCAGTGGTAAAGTGTTCTAAGGAGAAATCAAAATGAATGTTAATATTGCACACGTTGCAACATAAGACAAAAGAAATAAATGTAATACACACATTTAGACGGATATTATACACGAGAGAGGTGCAAATCTAAAATATAAATGTGACTTATAATACGTACACTGTACGTGGGCCACAGTAACATATTGGATAGAGAGCTCGACTTGTAACGCGAAGAGTACGGATTCGAGCCTCCTCCGTGACGGTTACTCTGTAGGGACCTCGAGAAATTGCTTCATTCACAACTGCTGGGCGTCATCGATTGATGCTTGCTAAGTCATTAGATAGTGGCGGCTAATTAATGCAGAACTAAATAATGACTACTATGTAAATGTGTGAAATTCAAACGTAAATCCCGAAATTTCTCAGAGCCGATCCGTAAGGTAAAAGAGACAGAGAATTTATCTGCCAGTATGTCAATGACTTCATTTGCTGATTGAAAAATCCATATGCATGGTCCACAGGAGTTTTCCCTTACTAAAAGCCACACATCACGTAACTACGAATTTCTTAAACACCCTCTGCATGCGACTAGAGTGAGAGGTCATAAATAAAGCACGTAAAGGGTTCTCATGTTCTTGTTTTGCGCATTTTCTTTGTAATAGCTTACGGGTAGGTCTTAAAATTAAATGTTTTGCAATTAGTTTGCCGGTTTAGCTGGAAAAGTACCGGGTATAAAAATACAGTGAATCAGATTCTATGGCTAACTTTATGCCTATTTATTAGCATATGATCAAATATGATCTGGAAGAGTCGTGTGCAAAAGCCGCCAGTGATGTTTTTCTATTAATCTGACACTGTACGCTTAATTATAAACTTTTTGCTCTTAATAACTTTAACCCCATTTAGGCTAGCGTAAAGAGCTTTTTGAGAAACATAAAGACGCTACATGAAGTTTCTAAATATACATGCAAACCTACATTCATACATACATACATAGACACAAACACATATACATTAATACACACCTGCATATACAAATAATCGTGTCACGTCATTGAGTGATGCATCAAATCTATTGGTCGTCTTTCAACAACATATGTATTTGAGTTTAGATATTAGGGCCTATATTACAGACGTATAATTGGAAGTTGTCATCCCCGGTTGAAACAGGCGTGTATAATGTTCGCTCGTTACTCTTCGTGCAGCATGGCTTAACGTACCAATAATATTAAGCCAATGCACTTACTTCAAGCGATACCGATTCGATAGCAGTCGCAGCTTTGAATCCGTAAAAACGAGCCAAGCCTGAATGCAGCCAAACGTGGTTCCAATATCGGCAAGTAACGAGGCTACCGAAATACTTAAAAGAATAGCATTATCATTCAATAAAAGCTATGATTGATTCATTCATTAAATAAATCAGTCTTTTGAAAATATTTACGTAATTACACTTTAAGACATGTACTCAGATATGTACTCAGATGCGCTCCCGATCCAACCCTGACGAAAGAAACAGTTTGATAGAAGGTTCAAGTAGCGTCCCGGTTCAGAAGGACACGCAAATCCAATTGGTGGCTAATCCAAGGTAGATGGTAGAGAGACAGAGACAGAGAGAGACAGAAAGAGAGACAGAAGCAGAGAGACAGAGAAAGATAGGGAGAGAGACTGACCGGAGGGCGAAAAGGGAAGAGTGTTTGGGATGACTGATACGCGGAAGGGTCACGCTTCTACTGATTTCTGCTGAGACATGCAACCAAGAGTGTCAACTTTGCTGTTTCGCCTATAAGTTTAAGTTTGCATAACGGTGCCAGTAATAAAATTCTGATTATAACTTACACTGCGAGCCAGTTCAGTGGCTACCAAGGTTAGAATTCTTTGCCTGTATTTATCTCCGAAGATCGTTGAGTTGTAGGTAAGTCGCGCTTCATCCTGGTTGATCAGTCCCCAGTGGGCATTTCCTCCTCGATTGAGCCAGAATGGAATCGCAAACTGATCTGTAACATATAACCTCTAACTGACTATCTTCACTATGTATGCATTTATGCGTGCATATCTATTGAAGACAACACTTTATACAGCGCCTCTAGTGTATCTCATAAAAAAGCTGATTACTTTAGCCTAAGTGGCGTTGAAGCTTGTTAAGAACTAAGAAATTCACAAGTAAGCAAACAATGTTGAGATAGCTTGAAACTACTACTTACATGACTACCATCACGTTTCAGAAATGGTATACCAGTTTATGGTGTTAAGTTGCGAGCTTCTTAGACTGTTTGCATTCACCTCTGTGTTCGGGAAATTTGAATGCCGGTCAAATGAAACTTATAGCTTCCTGCCAAGCTCTATAACTTCTAAAGAAATATTGTCCGGCTTTCTGGTTGTAATTTTGCTTTCGTTTTACCAGAATCATCTTCAAAACGTCAGTAGTGGCCTGCAAGTCTTGCAGCGTATTCCGGTTTTATTAGGTCTATTAATATAGCAACTGTAATCGCACATTTGCATAGCGCCAGTTCTCTTTTGAAAGAGACGTGCAGTAAATTAAGGATAGCCTTGTCTTACCTTATCTAGAGTGTGCTTATTGTCCGAAAGAGATCGGAAGGCTGAATATTTTAGTTCTCGTGTTGGTTGTATTAATGCGACTGTTTCTACAGATAAACGTCTTTAACATTTATTTTTACATCTACTTGCAAATGAATAATTGTGTAATGACTTCGAAGAACTTTTGAGGGCGTTCTACACATGGCTTTCAGTCATACAAAGTCTGTCTTCAAGTTTCGTAATTGAAGTGCGGATGGGAAGACTGATCCAGTAAGGTAAACGAATGAGGAAAATCAACGACGTTCGTGAGAGATGTACATACTCATATTCTAGACCACATACATTGATCGGAAGTTAAGATAAGAACGATCGAAATTAAGACATAATGGAACACGATTTCAAAGTTATAACACTTCATATATACTGTGTTGTTAAGTGTAGACTTGAGGTTACAATGATATCTTTAAATAATATTGGCCTTTCCCCTGGAAAACGCGTGCTAGAGTCATAATATTTGTAACTTAGACAACGGAAAAATACAGCTAAAATATACAGTTAAAAAGACTAATGTATATATTCACCTATTTTCGGAAGTGAATCAATGTTTCCTAGCTCGCGATTAAGGAAACCTTGAACAGAATATGTTACATTCAAGGCATAATCCGCTCGGTGAACTCGTTCCGGTCTCACCCACACGCGATGCTAAACGACACAGGAATGTAACGCAAAAAAGAAAATTAAATCATATTTCATTAATCCGTCTCGAAAGCGAGAGGGTGACTGAATAACGATTCAAAAGTTTGAAACAATCTTTTCAGCATTTTTTGTGATTTAATAAGAAAATAATTGAAAAACAGAGCAACTATATTTTCCTAACGCTACCCTGCCATCCTTTTTCCACGAACAATTTGTTATTTAGTGCAGTTTTCATTCAGTAGATTCACATCGTGTTTCTGCTCATTCGAAGCAAACAGTTATACGTCTAGTAAAAGATGATGAATCGGCCAAGGAAACTGGAAGTAAAGTTACCGGCTTTCCATTTGGAAGAGTGTTATTTCTAGAGACATGTTGGCTGATGACAAAACCGACAGCGAAGCTGCTTATGTCTGGAGTCCTCAAGAACCTAATTGTTTTCCACTGGCCATCATTGGTCTTAGGAAACTGCCAGAACAATCAAATATTTAGTACAATACAATGACAAGACAGAGAACGATGCCAACTTAAGTTCTCTTACTGTGAAACTTACGTTCCAGTTTCACGGCGATGTTAAGATTTAAACATTTAACATGTTTAGATTTATTTAAATTCATAGTTTAAGCATAAATCTTAAGGGCGATACTTGCAAAACAGTAAAAGTCAAGCGACAGTACTTTGAAGCCTTACCCTTTTGTTCTCTACACCAGCAATAAGGTTACGGGTTTCGGCAGACACTCGGACGATTTAAAGTGAATTTAGTTTGGAAAACATACAGCAATTTTTTTGTAGACGACCTACGGTAGCGCAATTGTGTTTGAGAAGCCGTAAACTTGGCAAAAATGGAATATGAAGAAGTATGCGTTGCATAGTGACGGTCCTATTTCTTAATTTAAACAACCCAACTGTTTGCCTGCGCAAATGTGCGACAGATGTCACCAGCAATGTGAGGGAAAAGATGTGAATAGAAGAAATATAAGAAACAGTCATTAAAGCCGAGGAGCAATAAGTGACTCCTAAAATCGGCATATTACTTTAGCGAATTGAAATTTAGCGATCAACGTACACGTGGATCTTCAGGCATGTTTGACACAGCAGTGCAGTTGGCCCAGTAGGTGAGTTCGATCGTGAACTTCGACTTGAAATATGGTTCGTCCAAATTAGGAAATGCCATACGAGCATAGTTAGGTTTGAACATGGTTATGACCATCGGACTAACAACCATCAATAAAAGAAGTCGATGACATCCGAGACTATTCATTACCTTTCAA
The DNA here is from genome assembly GCA_964023275.1 of Norana najaformis. Classification (NCBI taxonomy): domain Eukaryota; kingdom Metazoa; phylum Annelida; class Clitellata; order Crassiclitellata; family Hormogastridae; genus Norana; species Norana najaformis. The sequence goes on from OZ029925.1 coordinate 13,940,175, forward strand.
ACGTGGATCTCATTAAAAATAATGTGAGCATAGTTTTATCTTCGGTTAAAGCAGTTACAAGAAACCAACTGACATTTATATTTCATTATAAATTATTGGAAATTCTATAGTGTAAACTTTCAGCTATTAACAGACCATAGTGAGAATTATTGTTCAAATGCCGAGTAACGTACACGAGCAAAGCTTGAATGAAGATAATGACATTTTAGAGCCCTTTACGATAACAAATCAATCTGATCATGTCAGGTGCAATTATGGATACATCCATTGGAGATCAACAGATAAACTTATAACATCTATAACACTTTTGATAACACAAAGCAAAGTATGCATACATTAGACACGCTAAGTAGCAGTTAGGGTGTTAGTTTGAGTCGGTGAAGTTTTAGATACTAGAATTCGGGTCTTTTTATCTTAGCTTACGTATTACAGTTTAAATATTTGCATGAAAAGAAAAAGAATTTGTATTATTTTTAAAATCGTCGGAAAGAAGAATCTATCCTTCTCCAATAAATAATTCAGTAACTGAAACGATATTTCACTTACCTATGCATTCCTGTTTTTACATTTGTAACGTTTGTGCTGGTGACACCTGTCAAGATACCTAGTTTTCCTCTGTAGTAGAACTGCACAAAAATATATTCTCCAGTCATCATAAGTTCTTCAGTCTCCACCACCCAGTAACTGTTATTCTCAAATGCGAATGCTCGGATTACATTCAGAGATATGCGATTTCTAAAGACACCCGTATGAGTGATGTTCAGACCCTTTGCGTGTACAATGATGAATTTCGTCCGGTTAAGGACTTTCAGTTCAAGGCCTGTATAACCGTTGAAATCCATCTCAGAAATATATGGCGTCAACACGACGTGGTACTGGTAAGGCCAGAGGCTTTTCGGTAACTGTGGATCAAGCCACGGCTCTGAGACCGAACTGGCATAAACAGAAGTGACGTAGGCAATCAGAAGTTGAACCGCAAGGAGACCCATTCCGAAAAACAATTCCAATTCTACAAAGCATCGATAAATTAGAACAATAAAAATATAGCCCTAAATTACATGAAGTAAAATAATAAAGAGAAAATACAATGTTGCTGATAATAATAAATTCAGACAGAATGACAGCATCTAATTTTCAGGAAATTAGAGATTACCCTCTATTTCTTTGACCATGTGTTGAAGCCTAAACCCTTTCTATAAACTACCTCTAAATGCAACGAAGGCATCCTGAAAATTATCTTCTGGCAAGAGATGTATAAGCAATAATTTTATTTTTAAAATGATTAAAATACTTATTAGCAGATAATGTAGCTCCGTACAGATCTGAAACAAGAACAAATGGATGGAAAAAACAAAAGACACCTAAAAGCAATCCTGAAGTAAATGCCACGTGGGATGGAAACAGATCAGAAGAACCGAGAGTAGTGAAAGAACAAAGACTGCTAACAGCTCAAATTATTAAACGAATTAGACAGACGAAATCAATTCAAAGTCCAGAAGTTTTCTGAGTACCATCCGTTTTTCGAATAATATTGAGGTTTAAATAATTATTCCTTTCAACTTGCATTTCAAATCAACGGCGCTTTAAGACCTGCCTTTGTTGCTTGACATAGTATTATTAGTTTTTTTTACCCGAGGTAGAAGTGATCCCTCAGAAACGAAAAAATAGGTTAGCATAATAAAATGACTGATCTGTGAAAAAGCAGGCTTTGTCCCAGTAGTTTAACAGACAATAAAAATGTACCACTGAATGGAATGGCGTTGTTGCGCTGACTTGTTTAATTATTATCGTATGCATGCATGTACTTATCAAAACATCTGATATGGCGCCTTTTAAGTACCTCAAAATGGTGCTACCTGCGCTAGTCAAGTGTCATTAAGAACAAAACTTCGTCATTTACCAAGCAGTGTTCAGAAAACAAGAAATGCCAAATGTAGCAGACTCGCGCATACACGTTGAGCCCAAACAACAGGTTTCCATCCCGAGTTGACAGATGACAACGTGTTCAGAGTTCGTGGACCAACAGCGTCGAAGTCGTAGAACGAAGACGGGAGATTGCGTCCGCAGTAAACGAGAGTCCCACCGTCTAACGCCGTTCCTCTTAGGTGGGAGAAGGTCTGGGGTCCAGGCATAATTATTCAAGCCGCCAGGTCGATCGATCGAACATTATTATTATTTCTGCATTTATCAAGCGCCACTATATATATCGACTAAGCATCAATCGATGGCCCTGAGCAGTTGTGAATGAAGAACTAGCTCAAAGTCTCTACATGGCACTATCTGAGGGTAACTCGAACCGTACTTTAAGCGTTGCCAGCCGATCGTTCTAACCCGTCTGTTGCCGTGCCCCACAATTGACACAAAACCACGTTACATTTTCACCAGTTATTGATTTCGTGTTAATATACTCATGAGAAACCCCCTCTGAAGAAAAACGTAGGTAAAAAATAACTGAAAGTCGGAAAATGATATCAGCTTTTACATCATATTCGAACAGGCAAGAAGTTCGAGAAAGAGGCCTCGCACTGCAAAATGTACATGAGAACCTACTTAAGAGAACAACTGTGGGCCTACCATGACCAGAGTCTGTCACTGGTTATTTATATAGATTAACATTTGTATTGCGCCTTTTGAGTGCCTCAGTTAGTTATTCGGTCAAACAAAAATATTTTAGCTTCAAATTTTAGTCAGTCAGTATTACAACCCGACATTCAGTTATACAATTAAATTAAGTAGTCGTAAAATAAACTCTGGATTAAGCTAAGTGTAACTAGATGTGTGAATACTCACATCCTCACGAACAGGAAGTAACAGCAGCAAGAAGACGTCTAGCCCAGAATCGGCAACCGGTTGCAGAAAGCACGGATACATTAACAGGACTACAGGTCGCGTATTTATAGGAAATCGTCTGACATTACAGTCAGTGAAAATTCAACGGACCAAAGCCAGTGATAGATAACATTTGTATTTTACAAAATAACTTGACATACACGGTTGTCTGCTTTAGACTTCGTATACATGTCAGGCATCCTCACGCAATCAGTATGAACGGATGCTTTATGGCATGAAAATATATTGCCAATGTCAGAACGACAAATAACATGACCTTAGTGACTGTATTTGTATATCATATTTTCCATTGTTATTATTTTGAGAATACTTGATGTATTCACGTTATCAGTAGAGTGAATTTTTATCTTGCTGAACAAATTGCTATCAAATAATAATGATGCGTTGTTTTTAGCTGCATATACGTCATGTTTTGTGCATTTCTTGTGGCAACAAAGTTTCTTATTTTGATTAATTTTACCCATCTGTGGAAACCACTAAATTTTAACCATGATAAAATATATCACATGCATACATCGCAATGCTTCGTATTTCCCGCTGGGCATATTCGATGCAACACTGGCAAGCACAGTAAGTTATGCCAATCTTTGCATGGGAAATCAAGTACTTGGATCTTACACTAAGCCATCTGGGAGCAACATTGCTGAATTTTTCTCGCGGTAGGTGCATGAATACTACCCACATTTCAAAGCATAAAACGATGTTTTGCTGTGGGATTGCCATGGTCGTGCTTGCACCTCCAGCGACACCCTACATATACACACTTTGTTTTTGTTTTTACGTGCTCGACTGCCTACAGGTCACACGTGCGAACTGAATTTTACAGCCGTAGAGGATGAGGACTGGCCACCTGCTGTCATAAACCGAGGCGAAGAAAATGAAGTTGTTAAAACTTCTTACTCATGACTGGTTTTTGAGGATAGCTTAAGTAACAGCTCTTCTTCAGGTGACGTCAAAACTGAGGGCATAAATGCACCTTCATTCTTTAGGTGTTTCATGTAGATTAAGACTATTTTTTGATGGGAAAAAATTTAAAATACAATAGAAAGTGCTTCTGTCTAATGCGCTCGACTCATTTTAAAGATTGCACTACAGGTTTACGAAGCGGAAACGTGTGTTCAACCAGAAAACTACAAGTTGTGAACTAAACTAAATTTACAGCACAAAACAAATTTTGTAGAAATTCATCCTAGAAGCTTACATTTCAAGTATCTGTCTTGAAATATCTGTTAATGTTCAAAATATGCAAAATAACACTAAAAACCAAATCGTTATCGAAAATTTTGTAAAATTATTGAAAAAGGTTAGACTTTCTTTAAGATATAAACCTATTGTGACATTAACTCTGGTCGATTAAAGGATTATAGTTTATTTCTTAGGACTTGTTAGGTTGCATAGAGCCAATTATAAAATTTTGAAATTTCTGTAATATGATGCATATTCAAAACGGCTTGAAGGATTTTCAAGTGTTATAATTTACACTAAGGAGCAGTTGTTAAATTAATTGAAACTTTCAATTTTACATAATTGATTTTTATTTCAGGCAAAAAATCGGAAGTTCTCGAAAATTCAAATGGTCATGGCCTACTCAGAGGTGGAACAGGTTTCCAGTTTGATACTATTGAGCTCCAGTTGGAAAACTGAGGGTTTTATAGATTGGCGCCGACCTCAATCACGGAGAGATTCCATATCCAGCTGGTCAGCTGCCATCACAATCCCCATGGCCATAGGAATATCCGGGTGCTGAGCTTGATACCATCTGCTGAGGACTGCTTGAATGTAGATTTTTTGCTGCGAGTTTCATCGCCAGTCGCCGCTCCTCTTCTTCTGTGCTCCGCGGTCCAGTAAATCTAAATACTTTGTCGACTGCCACTCTGGATGCGAATAAATTGCTTGGCTCTGCTTGTGTTCGGGAGCCCGCCAGTGGTGACTCTTGTAGTTATTTGATCACTGTTTGCTTATTGACGAACTTGTTTGTCTTAAAGACATTTATATCATTTATGCGGGAGCAACAGGCGGCGCTTTTTTGGGTGCTTAAAAGTTTCAATTTTAAGTCTAAATGCACACATACATACAAACGTACATGCATGTACTACAATGAAGTACACAACACTACATTGCTTAGTGATGATCGTGATAGTGATGATATGATGATGATGATGATGATGATTGTCCTTTTCTGTTTACCACTAACACCTATCCATCAAAGCAGATTTTTTATGATGTATTTTGCAATTCATTTGTATTTTAAATACTTTTTTGGAGCTTGTTCAAATACTTTTAAATAAGATTTTATGATATTAAAATACTTTTACAAAATAATTTTCAGAAAATACTTTCTGGGCTAGTTTTAGACGAATGACTGACACTAATATCCAGAATTTTCTTTGACTGCTAAGAGAAATTGGTAACTATTTGAACACTGAATTTTTAAACAGTTGCAGCCCTAGTGTGGCCAGGCGGAAGTTCCGCTATAAAATTGACGTTTCTCCTGTCTGTCTTGGTAATAGCAAATGAAAGTCCTTATCATAATGTTTTAGATTTGTCACAACTGTAACGACGAGAACAAGGAATAATCTGAAAACGTAGCTTTAACTACCAATATCTTGACTCCCCTTAAGATTACTATTGCTAGCTGATACTTTAACCCTTGAGAACTCTAAACAGAATGGATTACTACATTAGAGGACATGCAATATTAAAGTATATACCGACTCCCAAGAAGTTGATGTTCTGTAAAGTAAATGCGTTATTCTTAATAAAAATAATAAGCTTTAAATTTAATGTATTATCATTCAGACCCTAATTTAATTAATAATTCCTATTTTGAAGTTATTCCAATAAATCGCCTTCAAGCAATCCAGAATGTTCTTGCTCGTGCCGTCACCAAATCTCCCAAATACCATCATGTTACTCCTCAAATCACTTCACTGGTTTAAAATACCTGAACGAATAGAGTACAAAGTCCTAGTCCTGTCACCTACCTATAAAAAACTTCAATCCTCCCAACCCTTCTATTTTCGCCAGCTATTTACAATCCAACCACTCCGTTCAACCCGCTCCTCTTCTACCCTAACACTTCTTCGCCATCCTGTTACTTCATCCTTAAAATATGGTAATCGCTCTAGAGCCATACAGTAGATACTCCACTTCTATGAAATAAGCTGCCGCCAGAATTACAACAATTATCTAATCCATCTTACGAACTCACTGTCACTTCACCCCTTGCAATCTCTCCGTAAGTCTTCCACTCAAAATTGAAAACACTTGTTTTGCAGATCCTATCCTGATTCATCTTCTTCCCCTTTTCTATCTTGCAGATCCGATTCCAAATACCACCCACCTTAGCCGTCTGTCTGTCTACTTGCCTGACTCTTGGATCTGGACCTGGAACCGAAACGTTTTGCCTATCCATTTTGTTTTGACTGAGCGTCTGTAAATTAGCTGGTTCCCGCGACTTGGCTTTCGTAGGGCGCTGTAGAAATCTTGAGATTACGATTACGATTACCCGAATTGGGTGCAGACTTCTTCAGACGAATAAATCCTATGCCATCCTTAATACGAAAAAAGACAGCAGCAGCATTAATAGTGGCCTAATAGTAGTAGTAGTGGTGGTGGTAGTGGTAGTAGTGGTAGTGGTAGTGGTAGTAATAGTAGTAGTAGAAGTAATATATCATTAAGCTCCAAAATCTATTGACAAAGCATCAATCGATGGAGCTGTGCAACTGTTAGTGAATGGCTTCATGAAGGTTCCTACACAGTTCCGTCTGGCGGGAGAGGGTGCGGCTCAAAACTGCACTCTCAGCGTCAAGAGGTGAACGCTCAAACCAAACGGCTACCGTGTCACACGATTTCTGTTGTTTTTTTTGCTTGCGCTTTTTTGATCTTACGAACCACTGCAAGAATATGCCTTTGAGGAGATTTCTCAGTAGCGTGTATAAACGAGCCTGAATTTACCTATAACTAGATAACTTTTGTAGATAGTCTAACATATGAGTTAGGCTACCATATAATAACCAGACCATTTAAAATTATTTGAATCACATAATACAAAACTTTATTATCAATTAACAGGCACAGTTTATTCTTCATACTCTTCCAATATAACACTGCTTCCATAAAATGTACGTTTTTAGATGAAAAATTATCCGGACACTAGAAACATTGCTTTAACGTATAATTTAAGTATCATTTAGGCCTATTTGTAGCAATTACTTCTTACATACTTCGTAGCTGTAGATCAGATGACCAGTGCATGACGAAACAATAAAGGATTTCAAAGTATTCTTCCCTAAAGCAGGCCTGTAAGTAATCCCAATGAAACTAATAAAAATAGGGCTCATTCATAAAGAACGTCCGCGTTAAATAGCCCAATTTGGACCTTCCTATCCACTCGTCCGCATTTAGCATTACTTCTCCACACCATTTGCAGACGCCCGAACTCAAACGCAGCACTAAGGCTTAGATTACGTAGCCATGAGTATATGTATCACGGGTGGGATACTTTGATGCTGTGGCGTCCATTAAAGGGACTTATCTCCAACGCAGTGCAGGCTGCCTACTGTCTGTCTGAAGTTAATGTCTAAGGCGCAGGTGTTAAGGAAATAACTAAGTAATAAATTTAGATGCGAACGTTCGCACTGGGCATAATCCCTCCCTCTTCTCCGCATTTGGGTACGGGCTCTGAGAAATCAAGATAAAACAAAAGAAGGGGAGCAATTAAGGAAAGAAGCACAGGAAACATATGAAAAACGGTGGAAATAGGCAAAGTAGAACCTTGAAGCTGATTTTAACAGTCTCGAGGACTAGAATAAGATCGAAGAAATTTGCCACAATAAAGCTCGTCGACCAGGGTAAAATTTCGTGTTAAAATGTTTGGTTCACATATCTAGGCCTACAGGTGCCAATCAAAAGTGCACACTTAGTTTCCCGTGGTTAATGACATCATATGGTTGGCACGGTAATTGACATCAGCCTTACCTGTAACTAATCGAACAAGCAATTGCACTGTGACACCTACACAGACCATTATATTGGCCCCACTTGCGTACGCACAAGCATGCATCTGTTTAGACAAGTGAGTAGCATGCTTCAAGGACCCTGAAAGGATGTTAAAAGGTGTTCTGTTGACGTTCAGCGGCACTTATGCAAATCTAATAGACTCATTGGTAATGCATATGCTTTCTTTTTTATTTTCGTGCACATGTCATAAGTTTGACAATGGCTATGTTAAATGTTAAGGTTTTCGTTCGCCGTCTTTTTTTCAAGTTTTTTAATGGAATTCTTTCTTTAATTCTGTAGTTCAGTTCTTTATTCTCTAATTTATTAGGGGAAGTTTTGTTGGAGCCAGCTGGACACGGTCGCATTATGATGCTTCATCCAGCGAATATTGGCGCCGATTCTCTCCTCGGTTAGCTTTTTTGATTTCTCCACAAGTTCATTAGAGTTCAAGCCATCGAAGAAATTTCGAACCTAAATGCGCAAACAGATATTCAAAAGTTGAACATATTTAAAGGCGCTTTGCTGACGTCCACATGCATGCAACTGAGTGTTATTCTGGCTGGAAACGCTACATACGCCCTTCACCAACACTTGAAAACTGTTGCCTTTCGCCGGGGGTTGGGCAGGGAACGTCTCTGTATATACATTATGAAGGTCGCTATATAAATTCTCTGAAAAATGAATACACACATCCTGCATCCATACATAATTATGTACTCACCTCTCAGTGAATATATACATACATACGCAATCACCTACAAATGAGAGAGAGAGTAAGACGACAGGTGTAATTAATAGGTGAACGACGCAAACTTGCCACCTGTGGTCACACACAATGGCTTCATCGTTTTCCTTCATGAAAGAAACTAGGCTAACTATTTTTAGATGGGCTCGATACAAACTTCTTGAAGTTGATCCTTTGTGTTGAAGTTGTAAGTTGCTTCGTGTGCAAGTTGTGCGCTTGCCCCGGCTACAAATCTAAAAATACAAATATAAAATTGCGGCAATAATGTTTTCTGTCATTTAAAACATATCTAAGTTAGAATAAAATATCTAACCGTAATTTTAAGTTTTGCCAGTTTTCATGTGGCCTTATTTAGCCTACACTGTTAGAACCTAATAACAATTGCAACACCTGTATATGACGCCTGCACTCAAAGCTTATCTATTCCAACCGACTTCTTTTATACTAAAAGCTGCATTCCTGGTCCTGAGTGCAACACGGACCCGAAACTTTGATCACGATGTCGACTGTCAACTCTGGATGGGACTACGTGTACGCATGAGAGCTCACGTGTGGCGAGCCATTTTATAATTTTCAAATTTTGTTTACAGATGAAGTTAGTATTTTTAATAAACTGTAACATGAATTAGGCCCGCGAGGAGCGGTTTTGAGAGGCTGGCATACTTAAAAGAGGGCGCTATAAAAATTTCAATTACACACATACATACCTGCAAACATGCATGTTTGCACACATCATTTATACACACATTCATATATGTAGATATACATGTATCACATGTATGTTTGAAGCAATTTGCATAGCCCTTTTATACCAACTTACGAAAGAGCTGAATTGCATTACAGGTTTTATGCTTCTGAATTAAACTTGGTTTAATTAACAGTTAGGTGACTGCGTATCCTTTCAATGACAAGAGTGATGGACAGACTGTGGGCAACAAAAAGTACAGTATGAGTTATAGAAAGAACATTAGAGTTATTTAGTTAAGTTGGGTTAGTTTATAGGTTAGGTAATGTTTTATGCGAAACAATTAAGAAAATTACCATTAAACTAAACTACTTGTAGATTACAGTAAACATCTGTTAGCGTAGATCACAACTTGGGGTCGTTCATGAAAAACGTCTGCTGAAAGGGGAAAGGGAAGGTCACACAAATGGGACAAAAGTGAACGAAAAGAGAGGGGTTTAATCCAAAGGAAAAACCTGCATCAACATTTGTTGCTTACAGTCATTTCAGTACACCCAAAAGTATTGACGTAAGTCAGACAGCAGACGGTCTGTATTATCTTGGATATGATTACAGATCCTTTGCGTCATGCGACAGTATCAAAATATCCCACACAGTTAGCCACGCACGATCAGTAGGATAGCCTAATCTAGGACTTAGTACAGAGTTGGCGATCTAACGTCCGCAAAGAAGTGCGCGGATTAATGCCAAGTGCGGACAGATGCCGACAAAGGTGAAGGAGGGGCCCGAAGTAGGTCTGTTTTGCATACGTCTTTTATTGCCTCTTTGATCAGATAAGAACACGTAAGCTAATTTTTATGATCGTCAAATGAAAACGAATTTCTTTTGAATGAACTCATAGTTAACTGAACTCAGACTATATACTATAACCTTACAGCTCGGAGCGATTTACTCTAAACAACAGATTTTTCCGCAGGATGCAAAACTACGTAAGTTTGTCGAAACCAACTTTTTTATCGTTCAGGCAAAATCGCTAGAGCCTTAAGCAAAGCCAGTTGTGAAATGTTTATGGTTTAATTAGTTTATGTAGAAAAAGTTTTGTTTTGAGTGTGGTATAAATTAAAATAGTGCCTTCTATAGAATAATTAAAGAGAGGCAGAGAGAAAAATGTAGACAGACAGAAAATATGCTATCTTAAAAGATCACACAATGCAAAACTAACATGCAACACTGGATTTGACCAAACCGAACTACCTGTATCCTATAGCTTTTTTGCTCTTGCTCCGTCAGCTTCATGCGAACGGCGGTAAGTAACATACGGCAGCCATATTATGAAGATGAACTCTCTATAGGCTTAATTAGACTACACAGAAATCTGTGGCGTCTGATAGTTAAGCTCTCATTCAGCAACTGCACGGAAGGTCAACGCTCATGCAGTGACCTGGGTCAACGTGATTAGTATTACCTTTCATCGATTTGTGCGCGTTTGGCCTTTATCCAATTCCAGATAAAACCGCTAGCTGCCGGATTTGCACTGAACTTCTTGATTGCCTTCTCCAGATCGGTAATCCAGAGTTTTCCATTGGTGTTGTTAGACAGACATGCTTCTAATAACCTGAAAACAACAATCACTTCAAATGTAATTCAAATAAGGAGATTTAGAAAATTGTTTCCAGAGACCTAACTCTGGAAAAAGGAAACCTACGCTGTTTAGTTTTTCCAGGACATATTGAAACTCGACCGGGCATCTCCAACGGTTTACGACTTTTCAATACCATCTCACTTGAAGCGACCATCAACTGATAGGGCCTACCTTCTGTATTACAATACACAAGCGCTAAGAGTCGTATTTGATTCGATTATATCATATCCGAATATATTAGATAAGATCGGATTTGGTGACTGAGTTCTTTCCCGCAACACCCCGTGCTGATTTGACTAAATAGTCTTTTGGTTTGCCTCCGAATCATCTTTCTGCTGAGATGCACGAGCAACAATCACAAATGGACAATTTTTATGCAGCTAACAAGGGTAGAATTGTCAACATGACACACATCGGATTCCAATCTTGAATATAATCGAGTATGTGCTAACGGCAACACCATTACGATCCCATATGAGGCATTTAAAACAGCCAAAATGAAACGCCGATACATTTCACCCATTATTCTGGTTATGTTCCATGCAGTAAGGATTAACAAAATAGGAAGGAAATTCGCATTATTTAAATCTAAGAGATCTGTTTTAAGTCAGCTTTAGCACCAATCATGGCCACACCAGAAGAATAAGGCAAATGCGAAAAACTATGGTTGGTCTTATTTTATAATCATGGAAAGAATTCGAGACATCATAACAACTTCGGTCAAAAGCCTGGAGCACTTCGGTGATTAACTTGTAAAATTAAGGATATGACACCTAAAGCATCGCTATGTTTTTTCAGTACTTAATAAAGGATAGAGATATGCTTCTGGGACAATGTCACTCCACTGGCTGAAAGTTCCTGAAAGCATTCATTTTAAAATTCTTAGGCCTACCTATAACTCTCCAATTTCCCAACCTACGTATCTTCGCAAACTCTACTTTCCAATCACAGCGCTCTGCTCGCTCATTCGCTTAGCTCTCTCTTGCCCGTCCCTCTGTTACTACACATCTTAAGTTCTCTAACCGATCCATACAGTATATTGCACATAGACTCTAGAACGATCTACCTCTTGAATTTCGCAAATCCTCTTTTCCTCTATCTTTTCCGTCGTTCACACATCATCATGTACGTATTACTCCTATATATCATTCCATTCAAAAGTGAATCTCACCTTTACAAGAAATCCCACCCTGATCCATCGAATCCGGTGACTTCACATTTCTCTCATCTTAAACACAATCCACCCTGACAGCACCTTTCCACTGCTACAGTAACTGGCAGTATAATAGTTTAATAACGGATTCCCTGTTGAATGTTCTGGCTCTGACTGAATAGCATTCAAATCTTGGTCACCGATTTTATTTTAAAATTAAAGCAAGTTAATGGAATTAGACTTTGAAAAGACTACGGGGACAGAAATCTTTAGCACTACAGTTGTAGACTTGTGGAATAGCTTCGATGAAACTATTGTCTCAGCAGAAAATATAACAGGTTTTGAGAAGAACATAAGAGGAACTGGCTCCCAGACAGTCCTGGCTAGTTTGTTTTAACACAGACTAAGCGTCTTCTGAGCTATTTGAAACCCCTTGTTATGCTATGTTAATACAAACAATTATTGCATGAGATTAAAGCATTTCGGCAAGTGGCATACTTACCTGTGTAGTAGCGTTACGTTTTTGGTACACGCCAAGCCTAACAGCAAAACTTCTCTATCTGAAGTCAGTTCTTTCTTTGCTAGGAATCGGGTAAAGGTTGTGTTCCATTCGGATTCCATTGCTGAATTAGCAATACCATTGCAGTAAATTAGGCGTCGAATGTTCACAGGAAAGTTGTTCGATCTAAAATCAGCCAATTGAGGTCTTCAACTGATCCAAAATTCTCTTACCTGAGATGTTTTAAAGATACCCACGCATAACCATAACACTCCTATTCTTAATCACTGTCCTGGTTCAGAATCTCCATCACATTCAGTTCAAAATTATTTTACTAATTTAATGGTTCCATGCATTACTTCCAGCTTACTTATCTCTGTAAACTTTTCACCATACAACCAACTCACCCCACGCATTTGCACTTGCCCGTGCCCCTGTCACTACTCACTTTTAGTCCTCTAATACTTCCATATCCCACTCTGCACCTCGCCTCTGAAGAGGACCTGCAACATTAATTCCTCAAATCATCTGTTCCTCCAATCCTCCTGTCATTCACCCAGCATCATTTGTTTCATGCCCTTCTATCACTCTTGAGGTATTCGATTCGAAACTAAAACCAACTACATGGCGAAATCTCACCCTGATACATCCATTCGGCACCTTCCCAGTTCTTTCAACTTAAACACAATCAATCTCAAAAGGTCCCTGTGTCTCCTTCCCTCTTTCGTCTACCGCCGATAGAATAAAGTTCTTCATACGGTATATCTCTTGATATATCCTTCGCTTGTGCATGAGGTGGTACCTCATGCTTAGCTCTGAAGCAACGCTTTACACATTTCCGAGATTTGGGTTACGATTACAGGTCCAGGTGTGAACATTCATTCACTCGATCATTGACTCTCTCCTCAGTTAATTTCAGTAATTCGTTACTTCATTTGCTCATTCGCTATCTTTCTTAGTTCCTACACGAAAGCTAATTCGTCGATAGGTCAGTATTTCATCATTAGTCATCCATAAGAATAATAAAAAGCTTACTTTTCATTTTGGATCCACGCCTTAAATAACCGAGTCGTGTTTTGTATGCAGCCTCTATGACCAGCAGAGCAGGACAACAACATAATCCGTTTACGCAACAATCTAAAAGCGTACCATTTTATATATTTAGTGTATGTTGTAGTATAAGCTTCTTTGCGCAAAGCCCCGGGTCCAGACGGCATCACCACTGAGCTCCTCAGGTTCGGTGGCGATATGACCCTTACCGCGCTACACAAGATCTGCATTGACGTATGGACCTCGGGCGTTTGGCCCGACGACTGGACACAATCGGTTTTTATCCCTTTACCCAAAAAAGGTGACCTGCTTTGCTGTGAGAATTACAGAACCATCGCGCTGGTTTCTCATGCAAGCAAAATTCTACTCAGAGTCATTCTCGAGCGCATTCAAGCCAAGCTTGACACTGAATTGGCTCCTGAACAGGCCGGTTTCAGACCCAAACGAGGCACTCGCGACCAGATAATGAACCTCCGGATTATCATGGAAAAAGCAAAAGAGAGAAACCAGCCTCTCTACTTTTGCTTCATTGATTTCACAAAAGCGTTTGATATGGTGCAACACGGTCAACTATGGTTGACCATGCTGGACATGGGTTTTTCCTCCACAGCTTGTCCAACTGCTACGGAACCTCTACAAACAACAACGCGCAGCCGTCAAAACTGATAACATCTCCTCTGAATGGTTCCGCGTTAAGAAAGGCGTTCGACAAGGTTGTAACATCTCTCCTTGCCTATTTAACATCCTCGCGGAACAAGTGATGCGTAAAGCTCTTGATAGATTCACCGGTGGCTTTAGAATCGGCGGTAAAGTCATCAGTAATCTCAGATATGCCGATGACATCCTCTTGGTCGCCACTTCACCGGAGGAACTCCAGGAACTAGTCCGAAGAGTCGAAACCGCTGCTGAGGAGTACAGTTTAAAGATAAATACTTCGAAAACGAAAGTTATGACCAACACCGACGAGGTCCTCGAGGTTTTAGTTGCAGGCGATAAACTCAAGCAGGTTGATAACTTTACATACCTGGGCAGCAAAATTTCAAGCGACGCAAAGTGCTCCGGCGATGTTAAGTCCAGATTGGCCATGGGTATGGAAGTCATGGTGAAACTCACGAAGGTCTGGAAAAACAAATCCATCAGCACTCAAACCAAACTTCGTTTGATGAAATCCCTGGTGTGGTCAGTTGCAACCTATGGGTGCGAATCATGGACGCTCAAAAAAGCTGAAGAGAAGCAAATCCAGATTTTTGAGAACAAATGCATTCGAAAGCTTCTGCGCATCCCCTGGACACTCAAGCTTACCACGGAGCAAGTTTATCACCTTGCTAGAACTTATCCTGAGCTCTTGAGTTCCACTAAAGCTCGCAAACTCCGCTATTTTGGTCACATCATTAGACTTCCTCAAGATTCCATAGAAAATTCCATCATTCTGGGTCACGTTGAAGGCTATCGACACCGTGGCAGACCCCAAATTAACTGGATCGACAATATTCTTTCCTGGACTAACCTTTCTGGTTCTTATCTTCTCGCTGCTGCACGCAATAGGCGTCAGTGGAGAGCTCTATTTAGTGTATGTTGTAGTATATTGCTGTGTAATGTCGAACATTACAGTATATATTTATATTATAGTGTAGGATATAAATGCAAGATAATATCTTAGTGCATGTTGACGAACAATTGTGGACCAACAGCTTTTTCAGTAACCTGTCACGTCCTTGCGTTGATCGCCGCGGTATTAAGGAATTGCAAACAGTCAAAACAGTGCATTTGTCACCAAATTATTCACTTATTTGTTCACTGGATTGCTCATTCGGTCACTTATTCGTGTAGTTACTCGCTCACTCTAACTTCCACATGAACTCCTTTACTAGATCACACGCTCATTCACGCCTCCTTTCTTTTTTTTCATTCAATGATATGCAAAAAGGATTTAGCGAACTAAACTTAAAATGGGTATACTGCACTGTGACTAGGCTACAGTTTTCTTTTAGTCTTACCTTTCCTCAAAGGTTCCGTTATCTACAACTTTCAGTTCATTCATCGCATTTGTTGTCAGGTTCAGTACGTATCTCTAAAAACAAAACACGTTTGAAGCCAGTGGAAATAGAATAACACAATTATGTGCTTCACTTTGTGGTCGATTCAATACTAAATATTCAAAAGTGGTACTAAGTTAAGATATGGATATCAAGAAGGTCAACTGAGTTTAAATGGCAGTTTCCTGTTAAATTTCTTGAGGGAGTTTTCTTAATTTTCTTTCTAATGACAAGCATTAATCGTTGGCACTTAAAACTGCGAGTACAGAACTTGTTCAATGCAATCATCTAGTGAACGACTCGAGCACGCAGTTTTCACATTACATGACGAGCGCTTAATATTGCAATCTGCCACTGAAAATTTTAGAAACTGGGAAAGGCTAAGAACATCGTTGCAGCCTCAAATTTTGCTAATTTGTTGCAGTGCAACCAGCATTCGAATGAATCTTCAAGCATGTAAAATCAATCGAAACTGACGAAAATTCATGGCCGTGGATTGGTAAATGAAAGTGACTGTAATAAGCAATATGGGTTGTGTCTTACTTGAAAACGCGCGAAGTCACTTGTATTGGCTAGCATCAGGTAGATATTCTCTAAAGCGTTAGAGATATGAGTCCACGATGACAGACATTTCTCTTTTGAGGCGTACAGGGTGAGGTTCAGGGCTACATCAAATCCCAACTGTTCACCTCTGGCTATATTCAGCGCGTCACTAAGCAGTTGTGATCGCTCTAGATCAGTAAAAACCTACAAGAACATTCCATTTCCGTTGATCGTATTTAAAGCGCTCACAACAAACGCAATCGTAAAAACTAAACTCGAAATGTATCCATCGGCCAAAGAAAGCTAAGTCGCGTGAAACATCTTATTCACAGTCGCTCAGTCAAAAAAAATCGATGGGTGGAAATGGTCAGATTAAGTTCAAGGTCAGGGTTCGAGGAGGCAGTTAGAGGGCTACGGTGGATGGTGTTTATAATTGGCGCGAGCGATAAGTTAGATAAGGTGAAGACAAGACATCAGGATAGTATTTTATCGTGGAAGAGGAGTGTTTCCAGATTGTGCTAAAGACCTGAGCACAGGTTGCAAGGGGTGAAGTGTTTATGTGTTCGAAGGAATGCAAGAGAGATTTTAAATAATGCTAAGTTACTAACAAGAATGTTTAAGCACCGCATTTGGAACTTGCGAACCTCCATGCTATACGTATGATGAATTACAACAATCACTCAATTTATAAAAGTGTTATCTGTCTCGAAATTACATAACGTTTCCTGCCTTATATTAATTGCTCTTACACAGCATTGTTAACTTACCTTTGCTTAGGCATATATTATCGTTTTGAACACAATTTTTCTGATTTTCTAGAACCCTCTACACAGGCAATGACAACACAATTCAACTTCCAGAGCAAGTAAATGCATTGCACCGTGAATGTTTTATAGAAGACAATAAAAAATTTCAAATAAATGTCTCTAATTACAAAAAAGCTGTGTACCCCTTCCAACAATGGAAAGAAAAAATCCCAATTCAAAATTGTTTTCTCTCCTAATAAAAAACCGATATTTAGTCTAAGAATCAACAAAATTTTCTTATTGCCACTGCTCAACATACAAGAGGTTACTGAATGGAAACGGATGCGTAGGGCCTCTACTAAGCGAGCTCTTCATGATATACAGTGCTGCGTATGAATGTTGTTGTGCTAATATGCTAGGTGTAGAACCTGCAGCTTTTGAGTGTTTCATAGCATACCGTGTGATCTCTCTTCAGCCTTTGTGCTATGTCATTCCATAGTGGACGATCATAGTTGACTCGGTAGTAACCAGATTGGTCATAATTGAATATAATCCAATCGTCATTGGCGCTCAGAAGATTGTGAAAGATAGCTAAAGCATTAACAGTATCAGTATCAATCTGAATCAAACTGAATCATACCTCTACAATACCAGTAAAAAGTTATACGTCTGAAGAGTTCAAGGCAGAGTTATAGATCGGGGCAAAAAACTCAAACTCTATACAGTTGAAACCAACAGCAGAAATACAAAGACAGCTGAGAAGGATCCTCTTAAAACAAAGTAGAGCCTCAAGTTTTAAAGAAAAAAATACAAGGACACACCATGGAGGCTGAAGCTTGAAATCATGAGGCTGCGCATGAAAAGAGTACATATAAATCGGGGGTTTATCCTAGTAAAAAGTAAACTTGATAGCAAAATGTGAAAAATACAAGAATTCTGAAGCGAACAAGCAACTTCTCTTCGAATGCACTAATTGCATTAGCCACATCATTCAAGACAAAAATATCCATTTGCAGCAGAGTACCGCCCTTCCAACTTCATCCAGGAAAGAGATCTACAGCTGGAGGTTTATAGGATGACCCACCAAATAATGAATGAGAAAATATTGCAAGATATTGTAACAATATACTTCAATATATAAGAAATATATATAAAAAGGTTAATAGAAATATACAAATAAATGAAACAAAAAAGAATAATGTCTTGAAATGATAAATGACAGGTAGAAAGAGAGAAATGGAAAGAAATACAAGTGCAAGTTCACACATTCACAAACCAAAGATAAACCAAAGATATTTTTCCATTTCCACCTTTGGCTAACATTGCCATGTCTGATACCATCCACTTCGTTCAAAATTTACCAACACGGTCTTTAAACGGCCTCCTCAAGCAAATTTTCAAAGGTAGTTGCACAGAAGTTTACCTACTAGGGATAACTCGCGAATTTCTATCTGTAGTTGCTTGACAATTGATTTAACATGATCGGTTACATGTGCATGGAACATGTCTCACACTTCTCTTGAGCAGTGCACCTGACCGTGTGTCACGCCCACTTTCCAAACAATTGTTCGTTTTATCTTCGTCCGTCTGACCTTTGGGATGATCATTAATAATTACGCCTCTTCGAAACGTCATTATCTTCGGCAAAGGAATACGAGGAATATTCAGAGTTTATGTCTCATAATTATTATTATTAATTAGCAACTTCTAATGCGCCAGTGTCTAATGCACAAGGCATCAACCGATGGTTCTCTTTTTCTCTGTCTTCATAAGGTAAGGCTTCGCTGTCACATGGCCTCGATATTAAACTCACATCTGTCTTTACTCAAACAAAGATTCATCAGCGTAGGTAGGACACCAAGAAAGTACTTGAGAGAGGGACATAAACAAAACAATCACTACTTTAACAATTAAAGGTTTAACAATTATTATTATTTATCGCTTGACAAATGAGACAGCCAATTCCTGTTGCTCACCATCTGTTTTATTCATCCAAACACGACCAGTATTTCCGAGTTTAGTTCGATAATTAAGAGGTACATACCACTTGTACCTATAACAATAGGCCTTCTGATAAGTAAACAGAACGCACAAGCAGATGGCATCGACTCTAGCTAAAAACCCTCTTGCCGTCGCTTTAACACTCACCTGTTTCTTTTATTTTTAAATACAGGAGGTTCTCTTTTTCTCTGTCTTCTTTCCCTCACTCCCCTTCTCGTTCATCGCTGAGTCTCTCCACGAATTTTAGTTGTTTTGTCACTGTCTACGTGCTTCAGTCTCTCCCTCTCTCTGTTCGAACCTGTGAATTTTCTTATATAAACTGGTTACTCTGATAAAAGTCAGCAGGTTATTTTCTTAATCGACAATGGATGATTATAAACGGCTGTCATGACTTCATAAGTTTCGAAAATTCACATAATTGTAATTTTTGAATTTCTTGTGAAGTAAAAAAAGTTAAATGAAATCTACGCATTTTTCTAAATACATAGCATAATTTATATTATACTTAAATAAACTGTAACTGTCTCAAATATTCCAACCCGTGAGTTGATGGCGGGCTATCCGGATTGGTGGAGGGATGCATGAAGAATCGTTTCTGAGTTGCATTGATTCTGTAGCCAGAAAGAAGTTGAACGGTAATAAGTGGAAAGCCCATGCTGTAAACCCAAGTTCGCATGATCTCCGCGACGTTCGTATTTGCATCAGCTTCCTGCGCGGAAAACAAAATTAATCAAAGACAGATCATCATCATTCTAAAGTTTACAACAGCCATACAACCCTATCTAAAGTCTCATCGAGCATACTAAATGCAACTGTATTGACGTATGTGTGAATGTATATATGCATGCTTTCATGTATGTTTGTATAAGTTTATCTATTAGGCCTGCTTACGTATACACGTACATGAATATGTATTTATGTGTAATTCAATGTTTATGGGAGCTAGACATCGTTTGGTCGTCTCGGAGTTTCTTCATTGCAAATGTATCAAGGTAGGCCTATATGGGAGAGTATCTGTAGGTCTGCAGGTATGTATGAATGTATGTATTGATTTACTTATCTATTTTTTATGTATATATTTAACTGATGTTAGAGTTCCCAAGAGTGACGGAGGAGAATGATGCTCGAACAGATTGAAAATCCTCGATGACAGGCTCCCACGCCTACTCAGCCAGCAGCGTGGTCAAACTATTCGGAGTTCTTGGTCTTTATTGCATCATGGACGACGAGAGCCAAATGACGTGTTTGAAACACACCGTTACGCTCACTTACTGGAACTTCCTGGGGAGAAGCTCCTCGTCCTCATGCAACGCTCAAGCAACGAGACATGTCCGCCACAGTCCAAACGGTCGGAAAAGGCCAATCGGTTTACAGGTTGACCGCTTGTAATTGGCGACCGGGTTACAACGACAGTAGTTATCCACATACGGTCTGAACAATTACGGGATACATAAAACACTTAGATGGGCACAGAAGTAGTCGAACCTTATGAGTTATGGAAAGAACTGTTCATGTGACAAACTTTGACGCCCAGATCGAAATGAGAAGAGATCGACCAGCGTGGATGTTGCCGCACATGAGGAGCAATCATGGTCTCTTTTAAAAGACACTGTAACACTGGATTATTAGCTTATAAGAGCAGAACAATAGAAATGACACGGGTGCAATTTAACAAAAATGGAACGACTTCATCTACCAAATCTGTTATATTGCTTTCGGATATAGTTTTAATCTTTAATAACTGCGAGTTACACGATAATGATATGTAATCAACTTAGGATAACTGAAAGCGCTTATTCTTAAACTGTTGAGTTGACAAATTTTAGAGCGAATTTAATATGTACCCTTTGAAATGCGTCGAAAAGGTCCTGCGTCACCGCTGTTTTGAATGAATGTTTCTGGATGTATCGCTAAAGAATGAATTGTCAATAAAAATCAATTAAATAATAACTGACGATAAAACTTATACTAACAAATATATACCGATGTCTTGAATTGAATACTTCACATTTCCTACACAGCGCATGTGACCCATGCAGAGATCTATCGTCACACGGTGCACGTATCAGCAAGGGAGATGATTCGAACTAGGAGGCTCCGACTCTTTGGGCACAACGCGCGCTGCGAAGGTGACCAAGACCATGCCACGGCCTTGTGACCAGTGATTTCCGACCCTCCAAGAGGTCAGAAGAGACCTGTCGGACGTCCACGCCATACAAGGACAAGAACAGTGGAAACTGACCTGTGCCTACTGAATTTGGGTTAGGTTACATACGGCCTGGAGACGAGCACAGAATAGAAGACTGCTGGCGCAAGGTTATGGAAACGGCAACGCTCCGGGGAGGAGCAAACCACAGATGATGATGATGATGATGATGATGCTGATGATGATGCTGATGATGATGATGAAAATTCAATTGAACGACAATTAATAAGGATGCCATTAACGAAACGTAAATAAATTAATGTTTTGTTCGGTTGAAAACAATACGCAAAGTATGATTTACTCTTTTCCTTATATTTAGGATAGCCATTGTTCTTATAAAGCACCAAAATGGTGACATTGTCCTGAAGGTGGTATTTTGACCGAATGCGGAGATGTTGTCCAACCAGTATATATTAGCTTGAATATATCAGGAAACTTTAGCTAGGCCTACGTGAATTCTTGGCTATATTTATAAATGTATTAACATTGTACAAGTCGCGTTTTCTTACATTGATACCACGTTTGAACGCCTGAGCACCAAGAAAGTTCTCCATCATTTTCAACACAGCGGCTCCCTGCCGGAAACAAAACAAATGAAATTTATACCAAATAACAATTGAGTCTCCGAAATAGAACTGACAATGAATCATCCCAACTGCGATGCAGCACAGTTGTTGCTCTATTTGGTAAGTCACATTAGTCCTTTAATTTCTCTTGGTTTCAGGCACTGTTTCTAAAAGCTCTACTGAGTTGATCTAATTGTTTTCTCATTTTATTCACGGTAACAACAGTTGCATTATCCTTTTAACTTTTATCACCAACTTCTATTATGCATGTTGTTTTGATTGGCATATTTAGTCGTCGCTTTAGATAATCTGTACCGTTATACAGTGTACCTTAGCGGAGAATAGTAGATGGTTGACGTCTTCTGAAGAGTTGTATTCAGGTGCTACAAGCGGGGGAGAATTGTTGTAAGAATCGTAGCGAAGGCCCCGTTCTTTGAGTTGCTGCTCCTAGATGTTCATAACGAAAACCATAACACTAGTCACATATATGAACATCCAAAGTGAATTACCAAAACGCGTTTCATCGTCATATTTCAGCATAACGGCAAGCCATCATGTTCAAGTGCATTTGCTTCAAACCTGGCACTATATCAGTAAGAAGTTTCCTTATTCATGAAACCGTAATAGGAATAAACTGGATGCGAGCAGCAACCTCACAAGTTTAGTGTTGTCGTGTCTTAACTTGTGCAAACCCGGAGACGAAAACGAATCTGATTTAGACTGCTGTCCATAGATTCGTTCCGTTTAAAGTCATTCCAACGGGTTTAGTAACGAATCAAGGGTAGCCACTGGCGATAATCGGGATCGCAGCTATACTGACATTTATCCATTACCCCTTGGAAGTTCTTAGCGTTGGTAATGTGTTCTCGTGAGGAATTAACACACCGATTAGCAATGCATGTGTACCAACATATGACAATGAAAATTTATAGGTTACACACATTTAGGCGGGTAATATAAAAGAGAATAGTGCAACATAAAATGTAAATGTGATACATAACACCTACACCGAGCATGGGGCACTGTAGCCTATTGGACAGGCGCTCGGCTTGAAACTCGTAGTGTACCGATTTGAGCCTTCTCCGCGACGGTTACCGTGTAGGGACCTCTAGTAAGCCGTTCACTCACAATTACTCGGCGCCATCGATTGATGCTAAGTCAATAGATAGTGGAGCCTAATAAATGCAGAACTAAACAATAAGTACTATGTAAATTGAAATGTAAATCCCGAAATTTCTCAGAGCCGAACTGTAAAGTAAACGAGACAGATAATTTTTCTGACAGTATGTCAATGACTTCATTTGCTGATTTGAAGAATCCATTTGAATGCACCACAGCAGTTTTCCTTTACTAGAAGCCACACATCACGTAACTACGAATTTCTTAAATACCCCCTGCATGCGGCTAGAGTGAGATGTCATAAATAAAGCGCGTAAAGGGTTCTCATGTTCTTGTTTTGCGTATTCTCCTAGCAATAACTTACGGATAGCTTTTAAAATTAATTGTTTTGCAATTAGGTTGCCGGTTTATCTGGAAAAGTAACGGGTACAAAAATACAGTGAATCAGATTCTATGGCTAACTTTATGCTTATTTATTAGTATATGATCAGATATGATCTAGAAGAGTCGTTTCATTGATAAATTTCAGAGTCTGGCCTTTGGGTACTGCGCGTGTGTAAAAATCCGCCAATGATGGCTTGTCTATTAATCTGACGCTATATGCTTAATTATAAACATTTTGCTCTTAATAACTTTAACCCCATTGAGTCTAGCGTAAACAGGTTTCTGGAGAAACATAAAGATGCTACATGAAGTTTCTAAATGCACATACAAACCTATATATATGTACATACATACATACATACATACAAATATACATTAATACACACCTGCATAAACAAATACTGTCATCACGTCATTGAGCGATGCGTCTAATCTATTGGTCTTCTTTCAACAATATATGTATTTGGTTTTAGATATTATATTACAGACATATGATTGGAAGTTGTCATCATCGGGGTAGTGTACGCTCGCTACTTTTCGTGGAGTTAGGCTTAACATATCAATTATATTGAGTCAGTGTACTTACTTCAAGCCATACCGATTCGATGGTCGCAGCAGCTTTGAATCCGTAAAAGCGAGCCAAGCCTGAATGCAGCCAAACGTGGTTCCAATATCGGCAAGTTACGAGGCCACCGAAATACTTAAAAGAATAGCATTAGCATTCAATAAAAGCCGTGATTGATTCATTCATTAAATAAATCATTATTTTGAGATAATTTACATAATGACTCTTTAAGACATGCACTAAGATGCGCTCCCGATCCAACCCTGACGAAAGGAACAGTTTGATAGAAGGTTCAAGTAGCGTCTCTGTTCAGAAGGACACGCAAATCCAATTGGTGGCTAATCCCAGATAGATGGTAGAGAGACTGAGACAGAGAGAGAGAGAGACAGGGACAGAGAGACGGAGAAAGATAGGGAGAGAGACGGGCCAGAGGGCGAAAAGGGAAGAGTGGTTGGGATGACTGATACACGGAAAGGTCACGCTTCTACTGATTTCTGCTGAGACATGCAACCAAGAGTGTCTGTCAACTTTGCTGTTTCGCCTATAAGTTTAAGTTTGCATAACGGTGCCAGTAATAAAATTCTCGTTATAACTTACACAGTGAGCCAGATCAGTGGCTACCATGGTTAGAATTCTTTGCCTGTATTTATCTCCGAAGATTGTTGAGTTGTAGGTAAGTCGCGTTTCATCTTGGTTGATCAGTCCCCAGTGAGCATTTCCTCCTCGATTGAGCCAGAATGGAATCGCAAACTGATCTGTAACATATAACCTCTAATGACACTCTTCACTATGTATGCATTTATGCGTGCATATCTATTGAAGACAACACTTTATACAGCGCCTCTAGTGTATCTCATAAAAAAGCTGATTACTCTAGCCTAAGTGACGGTGAAGCTTGTTAAGAACTAAAAAATTCACAAGTAAGCAAACAATGCTGCGATAGCTAGAAACTACTACTTACATGACTACCATCACGTTTCAGAAATGGTATACCAGTTAATGGTGTTACGTTGCGAGCTTGTTAGAACGTTTGCACACCTCTGTGTTCGGGAATTTTGAATGCCGGTCAAATGAAACTTATAGCATGCTGTTAAGCTATGTAACCCTTAAAGAAATATTTGTCCGGCTTTCTGATTGTAATTTTACTTTCGTTTAAGCAGAATCATCTTCAAAACTCCAGAATTTTAAAATCTAACTTTTGACGTCAGTAGTGGCTGCAAGTCTTGCAGCGTATTCCGGTCTTATTAGGTCTATTAATATAGCAATTGTAATCGCACATTTGCATAGCGCCAGTTCTCCTTTGAAAGAGACGTGCAGTAAATTAACGATTGCCTTGTCTTGCCCTATGTAGAGTGTGATGATTGTCCGAAATAGATCGGAAAGCTGAATATTTTAGTCCTTATGTTGGTTGTTTTGGTTGTTTTAGTGCGTCTGTTTCTACAGATAAACTTCTTTAACATTTACTTTACATTTACTTGCAAATGAATAATTGTGTAATGACTTCAAAGAACTTTTGAGGGAGTTCTAAACATGGCTTTCAGTCATACAGAGAATGGTCTTTCTTCAATTTTCGTGATAAGAAGTGCGGATAATCGAATGCGGAAAATTCACGACGTTCGTGAGAGATGTAAATACTTTAATTCTGGGCCACATACATCGATCGGAATTGAATATAAGAACGATCGAAAAGAAGACAAAATGGAACACGATTTCAAAGTTATAACACTTCAAATCTATTGTGTTGGTAGTTGTAGGTTCGTGGTTACTGTGATATCTTCATCTTTTATAGACCTTTCCTCTGGAAAACGCGTGCTAGGGTCATAATATTTGACACTTAATCAACAGAAAAATACCACTAAAAATTCAGTTAAAATGACTAAGGTATGTGTTCACCGATTTTCGGGAGTGAAACAATGTTTCCTAGCTCGTGATTAAGTAATTCTTGAACAGCATATGTTATATTCAAGGCGTAATCCACTCTGTGAATTCGTTCCGGTCTCACCCACACGCGATGCTAAACGACACAGGAATGTAATGTAATGTAGATAGACAGTCAAATCTTATTTCGTTAATCCGTGAGTAGAAAGCGAGAGGGTGAGAAAATGAAGATTCAAACGATTTGAACAATCTTTGCACTATTTTTGTTATTTATTAAGAAAATAATTGAAAAGCAGAACAACTATATTTTCTTAACGTTGCACTGCCATCCTTTTTCCATGGACAATTTGTTATTTACAGTAGTTTTCAAATCGGCAACATATTTATTCTCAGTCGAAGGAAACAGTTATACGTCTAGTTAAAGATGATGAATCGGCCAAGGAAACTGGAAGTATAGTTACCGGCTTTCCATCTGGAAGTGTGTTATTTCTAGAGACATATTGGCTGATGACAAAACCGACAGCGAAGCTGCTTATGTTTGGAGTCATCAAGAACCTAATTGTTTTCCACTGGCCATCATTGGTCTTAGGAAACTGCCAGAACAACCAAATATTTGGTACAATACATTGCCAAGACAGAGCACGATGCCAGCTTAAGTTCTCTTACTGTGAAACTTACGTTCCAGTTTCACGGCGATGTTAAGATTTAAACTTTTAAACATGTTTAGATTTATTTAAATTCATAGTTTAAGAATAAATATTAAGGGCGATACTTGCAAAACAGTAAAAGTCAAGCGACAGTACTTTTCAAGCCTTACCCTTTTGTTCTCTACAACATAAACAAAGTTTGACGGGTTTTGGCAGACACTCGGACGATTTAAAGTGAATTTAGTTTTGAAAAAACATACATCGATTTTTTGTACACGAACTGCAGTAGCGCAATTGTTTCTGAGAATCCGTAAACTTGGCAAATTTGGAATATGAAGATGTATGCGTTGGATACTGACGGTCCTATTTCTTAATTTAAACATTCCAACTGTTTGCCTGCGCAAATGTGCGACAGATGTTACCCGCAATTTGAGGGAAAAGATGTGAATAGAAGAAATAAAGGAAACAGTCATTAAAGCCGAGGAGCAATAAGTGACTCCTAAAATCGACAAATTAGCGAATTGAAATTTGGCGATCAACGTACACGTGGATCTTCTGGCATGTTTGACACAGCAGTGCAGTTGGCCCAGTAGGTGAGTTCGATCGTGAACTTCGACTTGAAATATGGTTCGTCCAAATTAGGAAATGCCATACGAGCATAGTTAGGTTTGAACATGGTTATGACCATCGGACTAACAACCATCAATAAAAGAAGTCGATGACATCCGAGACTATTCATTACCTTTCAAACGTGGATCTCATTAAAAATAATGTGAGCATAGTTTTATCTTCGGTTAAAGCAGTTACAAGAAACCAACTGACATTTATATTTCATTATAAATTATTGGAAATTCTATAGTGTAAACTTTCAGCTATTAACAGACCATAGTGAGAATTATTGTTCAAATGCCGAGTAACGTACACGAGCAAAGCTTGAATGAAGATCATGACATTTTAGAGCCCTTTACGATAACAAATCAATCAGATCATGTCAGGTGCAATTATGGATACGTCCATTGGAGATCAACAGATAAACTTATAACATCTATAACACTTTTGATAACACAAAGCAAAGTATGCATACATTAGACACGTTAAGTAGCAGCTAGGGAGTTAGTTTGAGTCGGTGAAGTTTTAGATACTAGAATTCGGGTCTTTTTATCTTAGCTCACGTATTACAGTTTAAATATTTGCATGAAAAGAAAAAGAATTTGTATTATTTTTAAAATCGTCGGAAAGAAGAATCTCTCCTTCTCCAATAAATAATTCAGTAACTGAAACGATATTTCACTTACCTATGCATTCCTGTTTTTACATTTGTAACGTTTGTGCTGGTGACACCTGTCAAGATACCTAGTTTTCCTCTGTAGTAGAACTGCACAAAAATATATTCTCCAGTCATCATAAGTTCTTCAGTCTCCACCACCCAGTAACTGTTATTCTCAAATGCGAATGCTCGGATTACATTCAGCGATATGTGATTTCTAGAGACACCCGTATGAGTGATGTTCAGACCCTTCGCATGGACAATGATGAATTTCGTCTGTTTAAGGACTCTCAGTTCAAGGCCTGTATAACCGTTGAAATCCATCTCAGAAATATATGGCGTCAACGCGACGTGATACCGGTGAGGCCAGAGGCTTTTCGGTAACTGTGGATCAAGCCACGGCTCTGAGACCGAACTGGCATAAACAGAAGTGACGTAGGCAGTCAGAAGTTGAACCGCAAGGAGACCCATTCCGAAAAACAATTCCAATTCTACAAAGCATCGATAAATTAGAACAAACAAAATATAGCCCTAAATTACTTGAAGTGAAATAATAAAGAGAAAATATAATGTTGTTGATAATAAAAAATTCAGACAGAATGAGAGCATCTAATTTTCCGGAAATTAGAGATTACCCTCTATTTCTTTGACCATGTGTTGAAGCCTAAACCCATTCTATAAAATACCTCTAAATGCAACGGAGGCATCCTGAAAATTATCTTCTGGCAAGAGATGTATAAGCAATAATTTCATTTTTAAAATGATTAAAATACTTATTAGCAGATAATGTAGCTCCGTACAGATCTGAAACACGAACAAATGGGTGGGAAAAACATAAGACACCTAAAAGCAATCCTGAAGTAAATGCCACGTGGGATGGAAACAGATCAGAAGAACCGAGAGTAGTGAAATAACGAAGACTGCTAATAGCTCAAATTATTAAAAGAATTAGACAGACGAAATCAATTCAAAGTCCAGAAGTTTTCTGAGTACCATCCGTTTTTCGAATAATATTGAGGTTTAAATAATTATTCCTTTCAACTTGCATTTCAAATCAACGGCGCTTTAAGACCTGCCTTTGTTGCTTGACATAGTATTATTAGTTTTTTTTACCCGAGGTAGAAGTGATCCCTCAGAAACGAAAAAATAGGTTAGCATAATAAAATGACTGATCTGTGAAAAAGCAGGCTTTGTCCCAGTAGTTTAACAGACAATAAAAAATGTACCACTGAATGGAATGGCGTTGTTGCGCTGACTTGTTTAATTATTATCGTATGCATGTATGTACTTATCAATACATCTGATATGGCGCCTTTTAAGTACCTCAAAATGGTGCTACCTGCGCTAGCCTAAATGTGTTAAGTGTCATTAAGAACAAAACTTCGTCATTTACTAAGCAATGTTCAGAAATCAAGAAATGTCACATGTAGCAGACTCGCGCATACACGTTGAGCCCAAACAACAGATTTCCATCCCGAGCTGACAGATGACAACATGTTCAGAGTTCGTGGACCAAAAAATCAGAGAACGAAGACGAATGATTGGGTCCGCAGTACACGAGAGTCCAACCGTCCCTCTTAGGTGGTAGAAGGTCTGGGGTCCAGGCATAATTCAAGCCGCCAGGTCGATCGTTCGATCGATCGATTATTATTATTTCTGCATTTATCAAGCGCCACTGTAAATCGACTAAGCATCAATCAATGGCCCTGAGCAGTTGTGAACGAAGGAGTAGCTCAAGATCTCTACATGGCATGGTCTAAGAGTAACTCGAACCGTTCTCTATGCGTTGCTAGCCGATCGTTCTAACCCGTCTCTTACCGTGCCCCACAATTGACATAAAACCACATTACAATTTCCCAAGTCATTGATTTCGTGTTAAGATACTCTTGAGAAACCCCCTCTGAAGAAAAACGTAGGTAAAAAATAAACGAAAGTGGGAAAATGATATCAGCTTTTATAACGTATTCGAACAGGCTCATGCAAGAAGTTCAAGAAAGAAGCCTCGCACTGCAAAATGTAGGTATGAACCTACTTAAGATAACAACTGTACCATGACCAGATTCTGTCACTGGTTATTTATATAGATTAACATTTATTTTGCGCCTTTTGAGTGCTTCTCAGTTAGTTATTCAGTCAAACGAAAATACATTAGCTTCAAATTTTAGTCAGTCAGTATTACAACCCGACATTCAGTTATACAATTAAATTAACTAGTCGTAAAATAAACTCTGGATTAAGCTAAGTGTAACTAGATGTGTGGATACTCACATCCTCACGAACGGGAAGTAACAGCAGCAGCAGCAGCAGGAAGTCGTCTAGCCCAGAATCGGCAACGGGTTGCAGAAAGCACGGATGCATTGAACAGGACTAAAGGTCGCGTATTTATAGGAAATCGTCCGACACCACAGTCAGTGAAAATCCAACGGACCAAAGTCAGTGATAGATAACATCTGACAGGAAACAACTTGACATACGCGGTTGTTTGCTTTAGACGTCGTATACATGTCAGGCATCCTCACGCAATCAGTATGAACGGATGCTTTATGGCATGAAAATATATTGCCAATGTCAGAACGACAAATAACATGACCTTAGTGACTGTATTTGTATATAATATTTTCTGTTGTTATTGTTTTGAGAACTGTTTGACTTGATGTATTCACGTTATCAGTAGAGTGAATTTTTACCTTGCTGAACAAATTGCTATCAAATAATAATGATGCGTTGTTTTTGACGTCATGTTTTGTGCATTCTTATGGCAACAAAGTTTCTTCTTTTAATTAATTTTGCCCATTAAATTTTAAGCATGATAAAATATATCACATGCATACATCGCAATGCTTCGTATTTCCCGCTGGGCATATTCGATACAACACTGGCGAGCACAGTAAGTTATGTCAATCTTTACATGGGTAACCAAGTACTTGGATCTTACACGAAGCCATCTGGGAGCAACGTTGCTGAATTCTTCTCGCAGTAGGCACATGAATACTACCCTCATTGCAAAGGTAAAAACGGTGTCTTGCTGTTGAATTGCCATGGTCGTGTTTCCACCTCCAGCGACACCCTACATATCCACACTTTCTTCAGTTTTTGTTTTTACGTGCTCGACTGCCTACAGGTCACATGTGCGAACTGAATTTTACTGGCGTAAAGGAAGAGGACTGGCCACCTGCTGTCATAAACCGAGGCGAAGAAAATGAAGTTGCTAAAACTTCTTACTCATAAATGCTTCTTGGGTATGGCTTAAGTGACGGTTTTTCTTCTTTTCTAGACAGTTGACGTCAAAACTGAGGGCATAAATGTACCTTCATTCTTTAGGTGTTTCATGTAGTTTAATAGATATTTGTTTTTTAAGGGGAAAACAAAACTTAAAATACAATAGAAAGTACTTCTGTCCAAAAGGTTAGTTATTAAAATTCTTTAAAATATAGGCTTATTGTGACATTAACCCTTTGACCGATTAAAGGATTTATAATTTATTTCATAGGACCTCTAGGTCTCATAGAGCCAATTGTAAAATTTTGAAATTTCTAAGATACATGGCAGTTAGACGCAAAAAATTGAATATTGGCCACTATAATATGATGTATATTCGAAACGGAATTTTCAAGTGTTATAATTTAGAGTAAAGAGCAGTTGTTAAATTAACTGAAACTTTCAATTTCACATACTTGATGTTTAGCTCAGTCAGTTGTTAAATTAATTTAAACTTTACATTTCATATAATTGATTTTTATTTCAGGCAAAAGAACGAAAGTTCTCAAAAATTCAAGTGGTCATGGCCTACTCGGAGGTGGAACAGGTTTCCAGTTTGATACTGTTGAGCTCCAGGTGGAAAGACTGAGGGGTATATAGATTGGCGCCGACCTCAATCACGGAGAGGTTCGATATAAAGCTGGTCGGCTACCGAAGAATGCCCCTCCATCACAAAACCCACGGCCATAGGAATGTCCGGGTGTTGAGCCTGATACCATCTGCCGGGGACTGAATGTAATTTTTTTGCTGCGAATTTCATCGCCAGTCGCTCTGTGCTCCGCGGTCCAGAAAATCTAAATACTTTGTCGACTGCCACTCTGGATGCGAATAAATTGATTGACCCTGCTTGTGTTCGGGAGCCCGCCAGTGGTGGATGTTGTAGTAATTTGATCACTGTTTGCTTACTGACGAACTTGTTTTTCTTGAAGATATATCATTTACTCTGGCGATACAGGCGGCGCTTTTATGCGGTGCTTAAAAGGCGCTATATTAAGTGTATAGATGCACACAAACATACATACGTACATACGTGCATACACTACATTAAACTACACTACACTACACTGCTTAGTTATGATCGTTAGGGTGATTAAATGATAATGATGAAGATGATGATGATGATGATGACGGTGATGGCTAGTTGGATGATGAATGACTAAAACTAATATCCTGAATTTTCTTCAATACTAATAAGAGAAATTGGTAACTATTCGAATATTGAATTATTAAACAGTTTCAGCCCTACTGTGTTAGGGTTGATGTGCCGCAATAAAACTGACGTTTCTCCTGTCTGTCTTGGTAATAGTAATTGAAAGTTTTAATCATAACGTTTTAGATTTGTCTCACAAATAACGCCGGGAAGAAGGAATAATCTGGAAATGTGGCTTTAACTACCAATTCCTTGACTTACCTTAAGATTACCACTGTTAGCTGAGTCTTTAGCCCTTGAGTACTCTAAACAAAATATATTACTGCATTAGAACTCATGCAATATTGAAGCTAAACGAATCCCAAAAAGTTGATGTTCTGTAAAGTAAATGCGTTATTCTTAATAAAAATAATAAGTTTTATATTTAATGCATTATCATTCAGACCCTAATTTAATTAATAATGCTATTTTGAAGTTATTCCAATGTGGCCTGGAAACTTCTACATCTCTACAACGACATATAAATATATAGGCTATATGCTAGACTATCTTAGCAATATTCTTCTTCCGTGAGATTTTAATTGCAGTTATTCCAGGTACTGTGGTTGCGTCTTAAATCACTTCACATCATCACATCACATATCACATTATAAGAATTTAGAGTGCTGAATAGTGGGCCACATATATTTAAAACTCCAAATTATCTTAATTTCTAATCTAGTGCTTGACAGAAAGGAATGAACCGATTGCCTCGACAAACTGGAAGAACTTAGAGTTTGAAGCCAGTTGCTGTCATGTATGCTGAATATGTTTTCTGAAAGGTCTCTGTTGGTGAAATTAGGAATTTTCTTGGAAGATTCTCCGAGAAACACAAACCTGTGCAAGCGAGCCTATTTTCAATCTTACAC
This sequence comes from Norana najaformis, assembly GCA_964023275.1. Classification (NCBI taxonomy): domain Eukaryota; kingdom Metazoa; phylum Annelida; class Clitellata; order Crassiclitellata; family Hormogastridae; genus Norana; species Norana najaformis. Next base: position 13,973,074 of record OZ029925.1, read on the forward strand.
CTAGATGTTCTCGTAATGACTTATGCCCTTTCAATCTATCAACCAATTTCTGATAAGATTTACGCATAATTTACCTGATTCCAACGAAAACTCACTGAAAATGGCCAACTGTCTGAATTTGGTGCGTAATCAAACGCCTTAGTCCATGCTTATGGTATAACTGTGCAACCCCAGGAATTTAGTATGACTTCGAACTGAATGCCCTTTTGTTGAATAACTCATTCTAATCGGAATAATGTCTTGGTTTAGTAAAATACATCAGACGTATTTATCTTTCTTCGAGGGCAGACCTGGCTTTTAATAATGTAATTGTCTATTTCCAGTAGTAGAACTGCGATTCTTTCACGAGGATTGCCCCTGATTATTTGAATGGTAGGTAGGCCGGCGCCATCACGTGCATGTGAGAACAAAGTAATCATGCACCTGCATGACCAGTGGGAGCGACCGCTAGGTAGATGCACAGTATTAATGCTTTTGCGTTTGTCATAGGCATATGCCAGGGTTAAATTAGGATGGGAGAGGAAGATTAATGTAGGCTATAAGATGCTGGATGAGGGATAATAATGTACGAAATGCTTTACCTATGTGAGGTATATGCTGGGGAAAGTTCTCAAAATACGGACAGTTTTTGGTATTAGCTTTCATGACGCATAGCCAACAGGGATAATATAAGACATTTTGCCAAACTATAGCGCGGAATAGGCATGTATCAAATATTATATTTCAATTTAAAGTGTTTGGATTTCGTATTTTGCATGTGTCGCTTAGGTGCACATTTTAGTTTCCAGGTGTTAACGACATCTAGTGGATGCTACGGCATGGACGTCAACCTTATCTAATCTTACATGCAATTGCATTGTGGTACTTATACAAGGCATACATACACACGTACCGAATATTTATATACACGCAACTTTTTAATCCTCCGCAGCTAGCCATGTTTCAGCGACTTGGAACGTTTCTTAAAAGGTACAATAGCTATAGAAGTTCAGATGAACATATGAAACAGTCTCATAAACATGTCAGTAATGCAATTTCCTTTTATTTTAATGTGCAGGTCTTAATAAGTTTGACCATTGCTATTCCAGACAGTCATACGCTGTTGCCAAACAGGGGCACAAATGATGCCAGAGATGGCGACTGGTGGCCAGTAATGAGCTTAGTGTGGCTGTCAGGAATATATAATATATATAATCCACGATCTATTGTTGTGCTACTGCATTAATGTTCAAAGCGACGAGTGCTACTAAGTAAAGTCGTTATGCATACCGAATTCCAGGAAAAGTGCTGTCAAGAGCCAAGAGGGATATCTGAGAAAACACAGAAATAGCCTACGAAGGAACGAGTAAAGAAAGAGCTGGCTTTTAGCAGAGATAAAAAAGTCAACATAGACTCTGCAGAACGAACGTTTGCCGGATGAGAGAGAGTTCCAGACTATGTGTTGAATGTTATTGTATTATTGAATGTTAAAGTATTCATGCGCCGTTAATTTAGTTTCGCTTAAAGTTTGTTATTGAATTCTTTCTCTCATTCTGTAGTTTACTTTTCATTCTCGAATTTATATGGGGAAGTTTCGTTGGAGCCACCTGGACACCTTTGCAAAATGTTTATTTATCCAGCGAATATTGGTTCTGATCCTCTCTTCGGTTAGCGTTTTTGCACTCTTCACATGTTCAGTGGCGTTCAAGCTAGCGAAGAAATGTTTAACCTAAATACGCAAACAGACATATTCATCAGAGCAATGTATATCTCCAAGAGGTTCTTAGGGCGCGCTATATAAATGACTTGATGAATACATACATACATGCATTCATGCATACATGCATACGTACATACCCTCTATCTATTACTCTTCAGATATTCCATTCAAAACTGGTCTCACCTTTTCGAGAAATCCCACCCTGATCTATCAAATGCGCTTTCCCATTTCTCTCAGCTTACAGCTTAAACACAACCCACCCTAACGGCTCCTCTTCCGTTCTCTCTGATCTTCTGACAACCGGATTTGGTTCTTGACATGGCGTCTTTGGACTACCGCACTGACTTAAAGCAGCGATCCTGAAAAAGCTGATGCCCTGCCCCTAACTTTTAAGTAGCGCTTTAGAAATTTCGAGTTTATTTACAATTGCCATACATACATACACACATACAGTACACCCAAATACACATACGCACATGCAAACATACACACATACATAGATACATACAAACATACACACATACACACATGCACACATGAAAAGAACAAGAGTTGAAGTCAATGGGGTACTGTGAACGGCAAGTAAACCAAGGCAAACATTATGCCACCAAGTATCACTCTACAATGTCTAACCATATTCTTACAGGAACAAGCCACACTAAATAAGTTGAATAAATTGGAATAAATCAATACAACCTCCAGCATTTGAGCATTTGTGTTGAACTGGTAAGTTATTTCTGGCACGAGATCAACGCTTGCACCGGGATAAAATCTATTTAAAAAAATCAAAATCACGGCAATAATGCTATCTATCATTCAAAATATTCCCAAAACTGTTCAAAATATAATAATAACTAAGCTTACGTAAAGTTTGAGTTTTGAGTGTGGAATAAAATACTTTAGAAAACGAGAGAAGAAGAAGAGAAGTGACAGATGTTGACAGACGAAAAAAATAAGCCATCGTAATTGATCAAACATAATACAAAGTTATAATGCAACAATGGATTTGGCCAAACTGGATTACTTGTATATTATAATCAAATATTTCTCTGTCAGCTATTGGTAAACAGTGATGAGGTACGGAAACTATTTTATAATAATGAATGCAATGTATTAGCTAATTAGACTAAACTTAAATCTGGGGCTTCTGAAACTCAGTCAACAACTATACAACACAATACAAATTATATTTATAACGCGCCTTAATAAAACAATGCCTTACTCAAAGGACGCGTTACAACATAATAATTAGTTATAGTACTGAGAGAATAAATGAGTCTTAAGTTTTAATTTAAAATTATCTATTGAAGAGCATCTTCGAATAGATTCAGGTAAAGAGTTCCACTCAGCTGAACCAGCTACTTCAAACAGTCTTTTACCAAACTGTAGGTTAACTCTTCTGACTTCAAAGTCTCCTTTTGAAGCCGAACGCAATCTTCTTCTGAACTCAGTGGAAGTACAAGGTTTAACTAGAGAGGACAGGTAGAACGGGCCAGAGCCTGACATAATTTTGAACATAAATAGACAGATTTTGAAAGATATGCGGGCCTGAATGGGTAACCAATGAAGTTGTTATAAAGAATGAGTAATGTGATCTCGAGGGCCAAGGCGAGCTGCAGCATGAATAACAGAGGTAAGCGGTGAGAGGGTAGATTTAGGTAAAGCGTAAAGCACTGAATTGCAATAATCAATTCTGGATAGTATAAGTGAATGAACCAGGACATGAAGGCAATGCTCATTAAGACAGCGTTTAATCTGATGTATCCGTCGTAGGTGGAAGAAACAGGCTCTAGATATGGAGCTAATATGGCGAGACATGGAAAGTTTGCTATCCAAAAAGACACCAAGGTCACGAACTACATTCGAGGGTAGTATGGAACAGGAATCATCTATTTTCAGAAAAAGAGTCTGCAAATCTAAATGTGATCGGAACCGACGATCGAATCATATCAATTCAGTCTTACTTGTGTTTAATTTCAGGCGCATGGAAGCACACCAGGATTGTATCTCATGGAAACATGCAATAAGTTTAATTTTTGAACTTTCAAGGTTAGAAGTGGAAAGTTTTATGTAAAGTTGGGTTGTATGAGAGGACAACTCCTATTATGTGACCTGCGCAAAAGTGTTTGGCTTCACCTGGCATCGATTTGCAGGAGGTTGACCTTAAGCCATTTCCAGATGTAACCTGTAGCTGCCGGATTGGAACGGAACTTTCTGACTGCTTTGATGAGATCGTAAAACCAAAGCGTTTTGGCGTCAGTGGTGTCGTCCGAAAGACACTTATTTAGAAATCTGAAGACAACACTTATTTCAGTCGTAATTCACGGTAAAAAATTATTGCAGGACATTGTTACGAAAGACCTAACTATGGATAAATTGATAAATGGATAAATGGATAGCTACGTGGCCTGGTGATCCACTGCGTTCCGGATTTCGCTGAAATGCTGATCTGATCACGAATTACTTTTGTTTTGCCTCTTAAGCAAATTTCAGCTGAGACGCACACACCGAGTCAATCACATACGGAAAATTTTGGTTAGAGGTATTCTGGATAGAACTTTTAACTTACCACGACGAATCAGATTATTATCTTTAATGTAAGCGTTTATTTGCATTGTTGAAGAAACAATGTCCAAGATTAAGAATGACTGAAGTGTTTTTCCATTAACATTCGATATTAGGCCCTAATTAATCAAGAGCGGTTTCTAAATTAAAACTGGTCAGCAACAACGACTGAGTGTAGTTCACTAACACTAATGAACAGAAGATCAAATGCATGTGCTTTGTTGTGTTAATGCTCAAATTAGGCACTTTAAACGTTCTGACAAAATTTTAATTCTTTGGGTGTAAAGAGGGTAATCCCAGTTAAAATGAGTCATTTATTAGAGGCTTAAAAGCACCGATTTTATCTTATAAATGCGAGAATGTCAGCAGTTAATGCATTAGAATAGAGAAAGCATCACTGCCACTGGCAGACTGACCTGCCTACTAGGGTTAAGTTCTTGGAACAGGCCAGGCTTAACAGCAATTCCTGTTTTTCTTCTTCATCTCCTTTCACAAAGAATCGGTTAAAGGTTGTGTTCCATTCTGATTCGAGGGCAGAATTAGCAATACCACTGCAGTAAACGATGCTTCGAATGTTCACAGGAATAGAGTTCAGTCTACAATAATTCAATCATCTTCAAATTATTCAGAATTCACTTGCCAAGCTGTCATCAGGACATACAAGCATCACAATATCACTCCCAACGTTAAATCTCCGAACTGTTTAAAAATCCCCAAGGGCATTCAGTTCGAAGCTCTTTCACTCACCTAAAACTCTCCGCAATACTATCAAACCATATATCTTTGTAAACTATTCACCAAACTTAAGACACATCTCATCCGACTTGGTTACTCGACTTCTCCAAGGGTTCATGATTTTAACTCCGAGTTTGACTTGAAGCGACCATCGACTGATGCCTTATACAATATGATAACGGCGCTATAGAAGTCTTTATACCAGATTAGATTAGATTATGCAACCACCCCGCTCTACCCGACCGTTCTTTTACCTCTCTGTTGCCCGTGCCTGTCACTACTCATCTTAAATTAACCGATCCATATTTTACACCCCACACCCCACCTCTGGAACATCTCAATTTCGCAAATTCGCCTTGCTCCACCCCTGTTGTTCATCTAGCATCATTTGACTTGAGCTCATCTTGCTATCACTTCTTAGGATTTCCATTCAAATCTGAAAGCCCACCACTCATCCTCTTCCATCCGATACTCTGCCCGCCATTTCTCTCAACCCAAGTACATCGCACCGCAACAGTTCTTCGGTCTCCCTCCCGTTCTGGTCTTCCAGCAAATGGTTCTTTTTGTATATTCAGCAATTAGGTTCTTCATACGGTATCTACGCACAAAGCCGGCCTCTGCTCGCGAATAAGCTGATGCGCTTAGCTTTTAAGTACAAGCGTTTTGCTAGATTTCGTGTTTACGATTACAGTTACAATTGCAAGCAGGTGATTTGCTTCATAGGCAATCTTTGATTACTGTCTTCGCCTCTTTCTATTGAATTTTTATTCTTCCAATCGTTCGTTCGATCATCCTTCCACTCATTTAATCATTCGTTCGTTCGTGAACACTTAATCGTCACTAGGTATGTACTTTGACATTAATTGCTAATAACAATAAGCAATTACGTGTCGTCTTGGATCCAGGCTCTAAATAATTGCGTCGTGTTTTCAATGCAGACTCTGTGACCAGCAGAGCAGGACAATGGCATAATCCTTTGACGCAACAGCCTAAAAAGGATACCATAATTTGATATACTATTAAGTAGTTTAGTGTAGTCTCGAGTAGTATAGTCCAGTGCAGTGCAGAAAAGCACTGTGTGGGAATTTAGTGCAGGATAATATCCTAATTCATTTTATGCAAGGTAAAGTATAATACAGTATAATATAGTATAGCATAGCATGGTCTAGTTTAGTATAAAACAGTAGTGCATAACATAAAACAGTAAAACATCGGGTAGTATAGTATAGTGTAGCATGTCTGTATTTATCTATTTATGTATATGACTATTTATATAGCGTCTTTCTAGAACCTCACAACGGCGCTAGGCGTATTTTTAATGGGAGACTGTTTCTTAACGACGGTCCAATGCATGAGAGAGCGCGGTGGGCTCTCATCCTCGCATGGGTCGGAACCAACAAGTTTCCACGGGCCACTGAACGCAACGATCGTCGCCCAGGCTGGCTGGAGACAGGAGCGCAGAGCTCTCTGTTATATTATGGGACCAAACCGACTAAAGAAGCTCGTCTAATGAGAATGATCTTGAACTTAATCCTGTCCTCAACTAAAATGCAGAGCAGCATCTACATACACTAGAATATAGTACAGAATTGTATAGGGTAATGTTGTCAGACAATATCCGAATGCTTCTCTGCGAACAATTGTGGACCAACAGACTTTCCAGTTACCAGTCATTTTCATGCTGTGATCACCGTAATATAAATGCACGACAGTCAAAGCTGGCCAATTGTCGCCCTAGATGTCGCTCGTTCACTTATTCACTGGATCGATCATTCGGTCACTTATTCGTTTTGTTACTTGCTCACTCTCACTTACACATAAACTAATACACTTGCTCATTCAGTCATTCACTCATCCTTTCTTTCGTTCATTCAATGATTCATACATAGCATTTAACTAAATGGACATAAAATGGGTAAATTCCCCTGTGACTATGTTACTGTTTTACTTTAGTCTTACTTTTGTTCAACGGTTCCTTTATCTGCAACTTTTAGTTCATTCATCACATTTGTTGTCAGGTTCAGCACGTATCTCTAAAGCAGCAGACAAGCAGAACATATTTGAAGCCAGAGGATGCAGAATGAAACCGTTATGTGCTTCATTGGCTGGCTGATTCATTTAGTAATTAATCAAAAATGGAAGGCCTACTAGGATATGATAAAAAATTTAAAATCAAACAAGTTTGAATTACAGTTTCCTGTTAAATGTGTTGAGGTAGTTTTCTTTATTTCTTTTCTGTAGGTAATATTCAGTGACGAGTATGAATTGATGGCGCTTAGTAACTGCGAGGAAAGAACTCGCTCATTGTTCCCTATGGAGAGATGTTCGAACACGCAAATTTCACGATACAGGCGCTCATCCAAACAAATGGAAATTTACAGAAATTGTAGGAAACCTACTAAGCTGTATATGAATGAGTAACCCAAAAAGATATAGGTAGATGCGAAGTTTGCTCAATTTCTTGTGGTGGAAACAATATTGGAACCAATATTCCACTAGATCTTGAAGCAAAAAAGCAATGGAGCAGACGAACATCTTTGGTCGAGGAGTGAGAAATGAAAGTCAAGTCCTGTAATAGCCACGAATAACTGAATTGAATCATTATAGCGATATGGGTAGGTATATCTCACTTGATAACGTGCGAACTCGGTTGTATTGGATAGATGACGGTGAAGAATGTCTAAAGCGTCACAGATATGACTCCATATCAGTAGAGAAATCTCTTTCGAAGCGTACATGGTCAGATTTAGGGCTACATCGATGTTCATCTCTTCAGCTTGGGTTAGTTTCAGTGCATCGCTAATCACTTGTGATCTTTCTAGATCAGTAAAGACCTACATAAACAAATTCTGCTCGTCTTTTTCTAAGATGCCGAGATAGTTTCTTATAAAAATAAAGTTATAGGAAGAGTACGCATGATTAAGTACACTATTCAAACAGTTCTTAAATGTAAAATCTATGTAAAATGTAAATGTAAATTTGCAAGTTTTTCTATAGCGACCGTATGACCTTGAACCTTCTCATTTCTCAAATGAATTGATCGGGTGAGATCCTTTACCATCGCTGCCCGTTTGAATGGGCGCAAAGCCATTAAAGGTCATTGTGTACGGACCATACTAGCTTGAGATTAAAATCTCTTAAATATCAATACATAGTTAGCATAACCTGCTTTGCCTTAAATTTCCTTACTAAACATTAGGTTAACTATTTTAGCTTTGGCCTTCGTTACCGCTCTACATATGATTCTTCATATAGTACCTTCAAAATCACATGACAACTTTCAGAGATATTGAATGCGTTGCATGCACCAAATATTTTTCATCGAAAGCAGGTATCTATTTACTAAACCTCCATGTACCCCTTCCAACATTGAAAAGCAAAATAATTCCATATTTAACCGTCTTTTTGTTATTAGAAGAATACAGGATTCGTTACAAGTATCGCTATCAAATTTCTAATAGTCAGTGCCAACTATTTTTGTGTAATTGCAAATATGTAATTTTAATTTTTTTAACTTCTATCTCGCCGGTGTCTAATGCAGAAAGCTTGGCTTCAACCGATAGCACACCAAAGCCAAAACCACAACCTGGCCAATATCCAGAAGGTCATTCCATATGACAGAGAGGCAGCTTATGGTTGATAAGCAAGGTAAAATCAATTTGAATAAGGTAAGCTGTAGTAAGATGCAAGGCCTATATTAACCGACTTGTCCATAAGATAGAGTATGTCATATGATTGTTGAGCTGCTTTATTGTGTGTAGAACCTGCACCATCAGAGTTCCAAGTAGCATACCGTGTGATTGTTTTTCAACTGTTTTGTTATATTATCCCAAAGTGAAGGTTCATAGTTGACTCGATAATATCCAGACCGGTCGGGATTGAAAATAACCCAATCGTCATCGTCATCAAGGAGGTTCTCGAAGAAAGCTAAAGTATTAACAGTAGCAGGATCTATTTACATAAACAAATATAACATTAAGATGTTGTTACTTTTTAGACGAGTAATAGAAGTATATGCCTAAGATATCAATAGAAAGTCACAAATCTGAAGAGTGCAAGTTGAAACAAAGAACCGGGAAACAGACCTCTACTATCAAACGAAAATACTAACAGCCAAAAGGATTCTTCTACAGTGAAGTAGAACCTCAAATTTTTATACGACAGAGCTGAAGTCTAAATCACAAGGCTGCGCCTGTGTAGAGGACTTCTGATTCAGTGGCTTATGAAGATGGGAAAGAACATTGCAGAAAATAGTAAAGAATGCAAGAAATCGGGAACGATCAAGCACCTATTGTCAGAATACACCAAGGAGGATAGCAGCGACATCATTCCGGCGAAATATCTCGCAATCACTGCAACGTCTTCCTAAATCGACTAATGCAGATGGAAGTGTGCAAGTTGAACGACCAAATAAGAGTTAAAAATATTGTAAAATTTTATACATAATGTTGTAAAAAAAACTATTAAAAATAAAAAATAAAATATATGTTAAAAATAATAGAAATATACTCAAATAAAACATAAAAACATAAAATATATGCCTTGAAATGAGAATACACACGTACAGGTAAAAAGAGAGTAAAGGAAAGAAAGAAAAATGATATCGAAGAAAATGCAAGTTTTGTTTCACAATCGAAGTCTTGGCTGCCACATGAAATCTGTGTTAGACAACATCAGCTCACTTAAGTTCAGCCTTTACTTAAGCAACAGATTCATTTGCGTCGGACACTAAAGAAACCATTTGTGAGAGGGAAATAATCAAATTAACATTACCTTACCATTAAGTAGCTTTACTAATTATTAATTATTGATCAGTCGTCACAGTGATGACAGTCAATTCCTGTTGCTCACCATGTGCTTGACGCAGCCAAACCCGACCAGTCTTCCCTTCTTTAGTTCGATAATTGAGAGGCACAGTCCACGTGTATCTACAATAACAGGTCTACTGACATATAAGCGGAAGGCATATGCAGTTGGCACCTACTCTAGCTAAAGACCCTCTTGGCGTCGTTTTAACACTCACCTGGTTCTTTTATTTTTAAATATTAGAGGTTCTCTTTTTCTCTCTGTCTTCTTTCTCTCACTCCCCTTCTCGTTCGTCGCTGTGTATTTCCACGAATTTCAGTTGTTTTGTCACTGTCTACGTGTTTCAGTCTCTCCCTCTCTCTGTTCGACCATGTGACCTTTCTTATATAGACTGGAAGCGATGTTAAAGCCAGCAACTTATTTGCTTAAATAGACAATGTATGACTAGAAGTGACTACTACCATGACTTCACAAGTTTTGGAAATCCACACAATTGTAATTATTTTTACAACTTTGTAAAGTCGACAATTAAATCTACACACATATCTAAGTAAATAACATATTTTATAATTATAGTGAAATAAATTGTAAATGTCAATTTATTCCAACCCGTGTGGTGAAGGCGGGCTATTCGGATCTGCCAAGGGATCCATGAGGAATCGTTTCTGCCTTGCAAGGATTTTCATGCCACTAAGAATTCGAATGCTAATAACCGGATAGCCCATGCTGTAAACCCAAGGTGCCATGATTTCCGCGATGTTCGTACTTGCATTAAGAAACTGTATGGAAAACAAATTTCATCTACAGTAAGAAAGGTTCGCATAATTCTGGTCATAAAGAACACACAGCCTCATCTAATATCATAAAAACCACATAAGTGCAAATGTGTTAAGCTATATATGTTCGTATATATGTATGCATGCGTGTATGCATGTGCGTATGTACGCATATATGTGTGTATTTTCTATTTATGTGTATATTTATTGATTAATTTATGCAAGTATGCATATATATGTATGTGTATGCGAGCAGTTCATAGTCTCTGAGTTCCGTAATTACGTATGTATGCTTTGAGCCTTGTTAAATTTTTAATATTTTGGCACCTGTACATTATTGTACTGCAATATAATGCATGTATACGTTTATACAGCTCCTTTTTAGTGCCTCTCGAAGATGCTTTTCGCTAGCATAAGTGATGCTAGAGTTTCTGAGAATGACAAGTTCATCTGCAAACGAATAATCTTCTTCGAACAGCTAGAAAAGGCTCGGTTGACCAACGCAGCCAACAGCGTCTCATTTAGGTTGACAGCTGTCAACGAAGTCGAAGTCCTTGGTCTTTATTGAATATACCTTTTTCAACTGGTGAATATTTCTTCAGCGAAGAAATGTGTCCATATATATGGTCTTAGAAATTCCGAGATAGACCATAAAACAGCTTTGGAACGCGGCTTGACGGGCTCAGACGTAGTCCTACCCTACCATATGGTCTACCCTATGGGGGGGAACTATACAAGTGCTAAGCTTTGACGCCCAGATCGAAATTAGAAGAGAACGACAAACGGGGTTGTTGCCGTTCCTGAGGAGAAGTCATGGCCTCTGATGAAACTACACTGAAGCATTGGATTGTTTAGCTTTAATGGACAGAAATCACACGTGCACAATTTAAAAAAATTAAACGAATTCATCTACCAAACCTATTATACTGCTTTCGATTATAGGTTTAACCTTTTATTACTACAAGCTATGAGATTCTTCTTCCTTCAGGCTGGAATTAATCCCTCCTAGGGGAGGGGTCAGCCACATGAATCCTTCTTTTCCATTTGTTTCTATCTCCAATATCTTCTTTCTTTTCCATTTGTTTCTATCTCCAGTATCTTCTTTCTTCAGGCTGAGAAGCTTTAGGTCTTGTTGAATCATGTCTCTCCATCTCTTCTTTTGTCGCCCACGACTGCGGCGTCCGTAAACCTCTGCTGTCATAATTCTTTTAATGCAGTTTTCCTCTTCTCTCCTCATCACATAACCATACCATCTCAACCTAGCTTCTCGTACCTTGTCAGATATACATGCCACTCCCAATTTCTGTCGGATATACTCATTCCTTTTCTTGTCTTTTATTGAGATTCCAAGCATCCATCGCAGCATTCTCATTTCCGTTCTCTCCAGCATCTTCTCCTCCTTACTACAAGCTATGAGATAAAGAAGGCTCTGCTCTATGTCATTGTAAGCTCACGGTGACAATTGTCCATTTGCTTCTCATGAGTTTTGACGTTTCCATCATAGATTATATGCCAACAAGAGTTACCATAAATTACATATCCAATACAATTAAGTACACTCTCTGACAAAAACCTTACTACTACAGCAAGTGACCTAAAATATGTTTTTTAGGATAATGCTACTCATTTTCGCTATTTACAGGTGAAATTTAACATAAGCATGTTAACACGTGCCACTTAAGTAAACGAAGAAGGAAAAATAGCACTCATACGGTTGTTTACTATTACAGTTGTTTATTTTAATACTTCTATATATTCTGCTTTAGTATAATGCATTTTACAGTTGTATCCATTATAATTTGTTTAGTTGTTTTTGTTATTGTTTCCATAATCTCTATATTATATCACTGCATAGGCTATTCAGTGCTAATTGTGGGCGTTTGTCCTGCGTTAATAAAAGATTGCTTATTTTACATATGTGCTTCTGTTGTTTCATCCGTAGATCTCCTTAGTAGTTGTCTAGCATCGAACATTTGAGACATCAGGGCATTGACGTACACCTTACATTGCCCATTTTATTTTATTAGAACGCATTCTTAAACTTTTGAGGTGGTAAAAAGAAGTATTTAATATATATATATATACCTTTTGAAATGAGCCAAAAAGGTCCTGCGTCAGCACCGTTTTGTATTGATAGTTACGTTTGTAGTACTGGAAAATGAATTGCCAAACAAAGTCAGTTATATAACAACAGACGATAAAAATAATACTAACAAAGCTAAATGTAATGGAAAGTTTCGTGAAGTTATGATTACCGATAACTAGTATTTACAAGCATGGGAATTAATACGGACGACAGTAATAAAACGTAAATGAATTAATTTTCGTTCGATTGAAAACAGCATTCAACGTATGATTCACTAACTTCCTGATATTTAGGATAACCATGTTCTTAGAAAGCACCAAAATGCCATTTAGGACCTAAGAACAATGGCTATCCTAAACTTTAGGATAGCCATTGTTCTTAGGAAGCACTAAAATAGGGCAGCATCCTCAAGGTGGTATCTTGGGAGTATTGACCTGATGCGTAGACAACATTACCGCGCTGCTGTCCAACCAGTGCATGATAACTTGATTATATCAGAAAGCTTTATCTACGTAAATTCTTTACTGCCTTTAATATTTAAGCATGTTCTAATCATATTCGCTTACACTGATACCACGACTGAACGTATGAACGCCAAGAAAGTTCTCTATCATTTTCAACATAGCGGCTCCCTGACAGAAACAAAACAACTGAAATTTATATAAGTAACAAGTGCATCTTCAAAACAAAACTGACAATGGAACATAATGAAAACATACCTCTTTCACATATCCTACCCTGACACCCCTTCTTCCTCTTTCTCTCTCCTCTCCAACCCCAAACACTACGACCCCCCGTAGCTGACATGCTGTCTCTCCGCCTGACTTTTGGATCTTGACCTGGAACCGAACCCTTTTGCCTATCGATTTTGTTTTGACTGAGCGCCTGTGAATAAGCTGGTCTCTGCAGCGCGGCTTTCGTTAGGCGCTGTAGAAATCTCGGTATTACGATTACGATTATGATTACGATCTCAACTACAATACAGAAGTGCTATTGCTTCTTCTGGTCAATGACAGCAGTCATTCATCGTCTCAGGCATTGCTTCCGAGAATTGTTCTAATTATTTTATCTTTTTTAGAGTGACCGCATTTGCTTTAACACAATAGTTATTGCGAAACCAGAGACACCAATGAGCATCAGCATCCAAGTGAAGCTATTTTACAGGTCAATCAATTCGTCTGTCTCGGAGGTTTAATTGCTGCGGATGGTCATATTGAAAAAGACATATAATGGAGCATTAGACTCACCTGACAAGTACTTGAGATTGGTCAAGAGTGAAGAATGGAAATAACAAAAACGAATGATGGATAAGAAAACTGGATAGCAAGAAAGCAAGACGGAAAAGAGTCCTGTTAAAAGAGATGAGATAGTTACTAAAAATTGCAGGAATTTCACGACTACAAAAATCAGAAATGGTGAAATATGACAATCCATGGATATGCATACAACTTTGTTAGATATAGTCGTTGAGTGAAGACTGATATTTGGGCATGTGGAAAGAATGCCAGCTGACCGAATCACACAAAATGTGCTACATGCGAAATGCGAAGAAAAGAGAAGCAAAGAAAGACCCTGATAGGCCAAAGAAAAGAAGATATTACAGGACTTGGTCTAAAGAAGAAAAGATGAGAAGAGCACTGAACTCGAAAACTAACTGAAAAGAATGCAGATAATTTATTCATGCCAATCACTGCCAAATGACTAATGTCAAGAACTGATGAAGGTCGTCATGATGATGATGATGATGATGATGATGATGATGATGATGATGATGATGATGATGATGATGATGCTTAACGACAGGAGCTTCTCTCCCATCCCTCTTCCGTAAGCGCTTGTAGACCGTATTATTCCCCAGTTCTGAGACGATGGGCCAGCATCGCCTCTGATGAGTCTACCTTGAAGCAGCGCTTTACAAATTTACGATTACGATGATGACGGTGATGATGACATATGCTTTATTTTTTACTTGAAATATAAGTTACTGTTATGCATACAATATTGATTTGCGCATTTCATTTAGACGTCGCTTTAGATAAAATGCATAGTTATGGTCTACCTTAGCCATGGGCAAAACATTGTAGACGTTAGGTTCTTCTGTAGGGCTCTGTACAGGTGTCACGAGCGGGCGAGATTTATTCGAGGCGTCGTAGTTAAGGACCCGTTCTAGAAGTTGCTGCTCCTAGACGCAAGAACCACAGCATGAGTCAAATAAACAAACTTGCAAATTTAAATGATAACAGTGCTGTAAAAGTTATTAGATTCGATTCGATATAATTAAATTGGATTTGGCGATCCGGTGCTTTAATGCGATCGGTCACCCTGAGAAGCAATGAATCTGATTCTATTTCTGTCTACAGATTCGTTCAGCGTACATTGTACGGGTTTGCCAACAGCTGTAACAACAAAGCGTTGGCCGCATGTGCCTCTAATTTGTGATTCCGCCTAAATGTCACTAATCATATGCGATCTCCCCTTCTGCCAGCTTGCTAATCCCTTTCAGTTTGCAAATTGTAAGTTTCATTAAATGAAATGAACCCTATTTGCTGCTCATAATGATATGCATGTGCTCTATGGACAATGGTAAGATGACAGCACTTGCTTTTAGACTTGTCTGCTGCTTTTGATACTGTGAACCATGTTTTGATACTGAGAACCTTCTGTTGCATCGCCTCCAGCACTGGCTCGTGGTTTCAGGAATCGTCCTCAATTGGTTTGCTACTTTTCTCAGGACTTAGTCAAATACACTAAAATCGTAATTATTTGTCTAGTGCTTTGTTAACATGGGACGTCGCTTAAGGTTTCGGTGCTTGAGAGTCTTTTCTACTCCCGGATGTACGGCTTTTGTGTCTGGAACGTGAGTTGGGGGCGGCTGCACGGCTTATTGGTGGCATCTCTAGGTTTGGTCATGTCTCTGATTTCATGCGAGATGAGTTGCACTGGCTCCCTATGAGTCAGCGCATCCACAATAGGGTCATCGTCTTTGTTTGGAACTCCTTGTTGGGTATTGCCCCCTCTTACTTCAGGCAGCTTTGCCTACCTGTCCAGTCCAATTTGGGACGTGCTTCTCTTCGCTCCGCTGCTAGTGGTAATCTACTAGTGCCTTGCGCTCGCATCTCGACCATGCAGCGTCGTGCTTTCTCTGTTGCTGGCCCAACCCTCTGGAATGGACTTCCTGTTACTCTACGTTTTCTGCCCCGGGATTTTACTTCTATCTTCTATTCTTCTCTTAAGACTGTTCTCTTTCGCCGAGGTTGGTTTGGGAGCGCTTCTGAGTAGTTTTCTTGAAGGGGCGCTATATAAGTGTTCTGTATAAATAAATAAATAAATAAATAAACATCACACCTCGCATCACTAGCTACACTACTCGGCAATCATTCAGAATGATATAATTTTATGCGGATAGAACTCACATTTACATTTCGTTTAACAGTTAGTCATGCCATTCGTCTGTGTAGCTGGTGTCCACTGTCTTTGAGGAGGTCTAGTCTTGGATGGCGGCTAATAAACACCTACTCAACCCGTGAAAATCTGGATTTTTGCTACGGGGAAATCCAGAGCAGCTCATTGAGTTTCATCATCTTTAATAGTATGCTCCTCTACGAAGCGTTGCCGAAATGTGGACACGGCAACGCTTCAGAGAGGGGCATGCTATTGATTCAATGAGTTTGAATGGTTTGAATCTTTAAAACTCGTTGACTCGCTTTTGAATCTGCTGATTATGTTTGTAACTTTCTGGTATTGACGGGTCATTGGATAAGAATCAGATTCAGGACTGTGCCTAAACAGGTCACGCCAAGAAAGCTAGCATTATGTTATTGCTAACTCGGAAACTGTAACATTGTCTTCAGTTGTTGGTCTGGAAAATTATTTCCTTTTCATTTACTTTATGCCCAAACATTCGAACCTTAACCATCACAAATGAAGGACTGCAGTAAAAACTTTTGATTTACCGTTAGGCATTTTAGGCAGCAACATTTAAGCAACTGATTAGTAATGTAAGCATTATAGGCGTACCCATAGATCAAAAGAAAAATGTGTGCAAATTCATTACTTTGCCAAAATATATTCTATTTCTAGTATCAGGAAGACCTTGACAAATGTTACTAGATTGGATGATGGTGGAAGGAAACGCGAAACTGAAGGAGGAAGCCAAACAACGTCAGAAATGGCACCATTGGACGTTCGAACCTACCCGGGGCAGAGAACTTGAAGAAGAAGAAGAAGATTCTATTTATATCGTGCCAGTGAGCGAGGACTAGAGACGGAAGCATATGGCACAAAATTGTCCGTGGTGCAGCCAATACTCGGCTCGAGGACGGTTGAAGACAAGACAAGACAAGAAAAGACAAGACAAGTGAGCGAAGCCTGTAATCTTTCAGTCTTCTTTTAACAACAGATGTATTCTGTTTCCGACAAATTGTAGACCTATAACTGGGGTCGTCCTAATGCAGAAGTAACTTAACGTATTAAGTATTCAGCCAATGCACTGTGCTTACATAGAATGACATCGTTTCGACTTCTCCTGCAGCTCTTAAACCGTAGAAAGCAGCCAAGCCTTGTTCCAGCCAAATGTGGTTCCACTGTTCGCAAGTGATGACGTTACCGAAGTACTGGAAACAAAAGTATGAACGTAATTTTTCTACTGTTATGTAAGCACGCTTATGTATCGGGAATTTTTATGAAGTCACATTGATGAATCGTAGAGAGGTTGACTTGTTTGTGATTAGCCTGGGGGAAGGTTTCCCATGCTTTAGGCGCAAAATTTCTGAGACGTAAACAGATATGTCCATGCATACAGACTTTACACATTTATACATATGCGGTGGCTACTGGCATTTGTTGATATCACGCTGGCAGGCGCAGCAAAGCTAAGATAAATCGAGCCTGGTTAGCCATTCGATTGATGAATACCATGCCACATGGAGCTCGCTCAGCCCTCCATCCTTAATTGGTCGGTAACTTGTGAGGTCCAGTAGGACTGGCGCCTGTCGTTAGATTGCTGTGGTCGTGTTTGAGTCTGAGCCGGATATCATCCTTCGACCTCAAAGAAACTCTTTTATGGAGTTTCTGTAAGCAAGCTGCCAACTTTATTGTTTTACCTTTACATGCATGTGTTCATAGTGGTGGTACTGTTACCACTGTTTTTATTACTTACAGAGCGCGCCAGTTCAAAGGCTATTAGGGCCAGATTTGTTAGTCTGTGTTTATCTCCGCGAGATGAGTTGATGGTAAGTTGTTCTTCGTCGTGAGTGATCAGTCCAAAGCAGGCATGTCCTCCCCGATATGGTGAGAATGGAAGAGCAAAGTCATCTATAAAAAAGCAGAGATCTATCAATTATCTATAAATGGCTATTTCCAAGCAGGACCGGATTAAGGGCTATCGAAGCCCTATGACAGACACGAAATAATGATATTTAATGTTGGACCAGAGACCCGGCAGCCTATGTAGTGAAAAGTGAAGTAATTGTACCTTTGCCTAATTAAAACTTCAGCTGAATCCAGGAAGACATAAGGAACAAGAGAGCTCCTAGTCAAACTTGATTATTCCCTGCTGTTTTATGCTGTTTCTTCGGCTTGTCCAACAGTGTCCGAAAGCTGAGACTGATAATTGATAATAATATCACTTTCTGTGACCGTTTCTTTCATCTAACTCGCTCTTATTAATTATCATCAACTGAGACAATGAAGATTTGTCAAACGCTTATTTGTTGCGTGTGGCTGTATTGACTATATTGAATTCAGCTTTTGATGGCTTGCCACTGTTCATTCGCTTATTTTACCGGGTTGACTTGTTTGTTCTCTTGGCTGGAACTTTATTAGCTCAGCATCAGACTTTGGTGGAAGGTCCGTCAATTTGGAAAGGTCTTCCACTTCTTATCCGAGCTCAGGTGGCTGCAGGATATCTGACCATTGCAATTCAATGCTTTAAACTAACTCACTTATTTCCTTGGACTTTCATGCTGGAAACATCCTTGAGTAGTTTGTTTCTGCAAGGCTGTAAGAGGCGGTATACAAATTGACAAATGCAGCACAATACATTGCAACACAAATAGAAGTTAACTGCAAAGATCTGTAAAGCGTCGAAACTAGCTGCAAGTATTGCGGCCCACCTTCAATTTCTGTGTCGCTGCCGATTCCATAAACAAGAAGCTGCTTGCTATGTGAAATGTGTTCGACACTGTTGATCACAAAACATTGTTCAGCCGACTCAGCACTTCCTTTGAGATCAGTGGAAAACCTTTGGAATGGCTCATCTCTTTCCGGAATGAGCGGATAACGATGAGGTCACTGGCTCGGTTAATTTCGCATGGCACCAGGTCACTTCGTTGAGCCACTGTTGAAGATATTGTATACAGCGCACCTGACCGACTTTATCATTGCTCTTGGAGTCCGTGTGTCCGTCAATGTGCCGATGACGCTGGTACTCACCAATCGGTGCGAAGTTGAATCGGTCGCCAGTTCCTTTCTGGTTGAATTAAGGATTTTTTCAAATTTCATGGTATCATCGGTCGCTCTGTGTCTGAATATCCCTTTTTTGGAGTTATGCAACTTATTCCTAGAGTTTTCAGCGGATTTTTGGACGACGTTCGGCGCGCCTAATATCTCCAATGTGTCCTTCTAATATGCATCACGCTGAAAGGAACGATCACCTCCAAAACCTATGCTTGAGTTATAAAATTTGTGAGTTAACCAAAAACATCACAGCTGTGTAAGTTGAATGATAAACAGACTAGGGTATGTATTTACCGATTTTCCGAAGCGCATGAAGGTAATCAAGCTCACGGACATAGAAGCTTGTAATGATCGGTGTAACATTTAAGGCGTAATCCACTCTGTCCACTAGATCTGGTCTCGCCCACACGCGATACTAAAGTAGACATCAACGAAATGTAATGTAATATGAATGTGACAACTTAATATAATTTTATTAATTGATAAGCAGAAAACGACAGATTGAAATCTTTTTCACTTAGTACTTTTGTGGCTGAATAAAACAATTATATTTTTCCTAAAATTGCAGAGTTATCCTTGTCCTCGGGACAAATTTTTTTTACAAAAGTTCTCATTAAATAAATCGGCAACTTGTTTTTGCTTACATGAATCTTACAATTATGCGCTTATTAAAAGATAAATTGCATAATTCAGGTAAATAAATTAAATAAAGTTACCTTCACTTTATCGAGAAGTTCGGTTTCCCTATAAACATAGTTGCTGAAAATGAAACTTATAGCGAAGCTGCTCATCGGCGGACTCTTTTTGAACGAAGTAACTCGCCAATCACCATCATTGTCCGTGACATTCTACCAGGACAATACAAATTTTTTAACACACTATGTCGCTAAGACTTTGATAACTGGACCAGCGGTAAAGCTTGACGGGATTCGATTGCAAGCGTAAACGAAAAAAAGTAAATTCAGTTTAAAAAGACCTATATGAATTTTGTTCATATGTCAAGAATTGAAGAAAAGGATTGAATAAGGATATTCATAGTCATAAAGACTAAAGAATAAGGCAGTGCCCATTAACACCATCACAACCAGTGCTTTGTTTTATCGTATATTTTTTTTTTGTTTATATTGCACCGCATTGCATTTTACTATAATGCTATATGTGCATTCTTTTTGGAGCTGAGTTGGCACCAAGAATGTATCATGCATGTAGCTGCTAAGCTGATTTTTTCGATATCCCAAAATCCGGGAGATATTTTCTGTTATAAAGATAGAAAATACATGCACTTCACTGACTGCCAACTGAAGATTGATTCTACATTTATCAAGTAATTATTTAACTAATTAATTAGTTGATTTCTCAGGGATCAATCATTTTATACTTATAACTTAATCTTTCAGTTCCTGAAGGATCATTTCTGCCTCGGGTAAAAAATCAACTAATTAAATATTCAATTATATACTTAATCAGCTAATTGATTGTTAGTCAATTGATACCGGTTAAAAGTTGTAAGCATCGAAATTGTACAGCAAAATACAGATAGGATAATTATTGTTGATCTTAATGATGATACTTAGGCTTGATGGTGCTAGTGGTGGAATCCATGGTGGCGGTCGTGGTGGTCGTGGAGGTGATAAAATTATAATAATAATGGCGATGATTATTATAGATGACTATGTTTGCATGGAATTCAAAGTTTGCTACGAATATGTATTACTAAGTAACAAGACTCAGGTTTTGCTGACAGCCATGATGAAGATGATTAAGTAATGTTGAATGAAACATGTCACTTGAGAGATGAAATTGATGATGCTCCTGTTATTCTTTTTTATCATTATTATCTTCTTCATCTTCTCCTCCTCTTCCTTCTTCTTCTCAAACGCAAGTCTTCGGTTAAGGATCTCAGAATTGACAAAGATAAAATTTTAGCAGACTAAAGGGTCTATCGTTATCGCGCTTCGCCTGTGATCTAACACAAATTACAGTCCGTTGTCAATCAATTAGAAAGTTATCTAATGGCTTTCCAAATAGCAACGCCTTGGCAAATTTCGAATTTGTACAGGTATGCGTTTCATACAGACGGTCCAGTTTTCACGCCAACAATCCAGCTAGGCCTACTGTTTGCGTAAATGTGCCACAGATGTTACGTCGCGATGTTAAGGAATAGACGTTAAGCCCAGGGAAGTATAAGAAATAGCCTTTCCAAGATATGGAGCAACAGTGCTTATCAATATCGACACTTAACTTCAGAAATCTAAATACAAATGATCAACGTACCTCTTGTTCTGGCATGTTGGATGCCACAGTTAAGTTAGCCCAGTGGCGAAGTTTGATCGTGAACCGCGACTTAAAGAATGGTTCATCGAAATTAGGAAAGGCCATACGAGCATAATCAGGTCTGAAGGCGGTCATCATTATTGGACTAACAACCAGCAAAAAAGAAATCGGTTAAACTTATCTGAGACTACATTCGCACTACATTTGCAGATGTGGGCGTTACAAGGAACCGACTGGAATTTATGTTTCGTATGGAGATCCTTGCTAATTTCGCAAAAATAAACTCGACTGGTAACATATCATGATGAGAATTGTTCTAATGCCGAGAAATGAATGCTAGCAAATTCTTGCATGAGAAATTAACGTTTTTGAGTCTTTCACTCTAATATATAATTAAGTGTTATGGTGTCTATAAATTCAACTATTAAAATATCTATTAAAACTAAACAGATTAATTTTTAAAATGTTTCGAAAACATAAAGTAAAATGATAGGCCTATTGGGCAGTGGACATGCTAGTAGCGACCAGGATGCTGGCTACCGGGGGGGGATGAAGTTTTAGTTTCTTGAATCTTGAATTTGCGCAGTGGAAAATGAAATTCTAGGGAATGGGTATCCAATCCTTCTCCAATTATTATAACAGTCTATTCCCTTACCTATAATCTCCAGTTTTTTCATTTTTATACCCTGTCTTGACGAGACCTACGAGGCTCGACAGCTTTCCGCTAAACACCAAATTCAGTGTTACCGGAACTCCAGTCACCATAGGTTGTTCAGTCTCCACCACCCAGAAACTGTTATCCTTATATGGGAATGCACGGGCTACCGTCAGCGATGTCGTCTCATTTACAAACACTTCCGTCCTAGTGATGTTCAGATCCATCTCATGGATTATAATGAAGTTCGTCTCATTAAGGACATTCATTTCAATAGATACGTTGCCATCGAAATTCCTCTGGTTGATATACGGCTGCATAAAGAGCGTGTAATGAGTTGGGCTCAGGCTTCTTGGTAAGTGTGGATCAAGCCAAGGCTCCGAGGTTGAATTGGCGTAAGAAGAGGTCACGCAGGCAACCAGAAGCAGAACCAGTAGAAATCCCATTTCACTAATTGGATCAGGTTCTACACAGTATCATAAATGAGAATAAACAAACATGAAAAAAATGTAGTAAAATATTAAGCAGAAAATCAAATTTTGTTGGATGTAATGCAAAACAAAGGCGGTATGTTTTATAACCTAGAATATTATCATTTTCAGTAAGGTTGAGAATATCTTCCTCTTGGCGATGAGTTGCAGCTTAAACATATCGTATAACACTACCTGTAAATGCAACGGAGACACTCAGAAAACTGCTAACAAGAGATGTAAGCAAGAATATTTTGAAAAATATGTAAAACACTGATAGCTAGGGAATATGATTATTTGCAGATCTGAAACATGGACCACGGGAATAAAGGGATTCAGATGACTGAAGGCATTAATGCAACGCAGGATGGAAATAATTTCAGAACAAATTATAAAACAAGAAAGAAGAGTTGAGTATGGCGATAGAACAAAGATTGAAAATGTCTACAATCAAAAAATTACAAGACAGACGAAAATCAAAGTTTGAAAGTTTTCTGTGTTTGGAATAATAATGCGGTTGGAAAATGTCATGATTCTGCATAAAGCTCTTTGAATCGTTGTCTAATAACTGCGATGTGTAAATTGAAGAAATAAGACGAAATAGTCTGGCATTCAGGTATAGCTAAGTTAAATATATTTAAAGAGCTCTGGATTAAAAATAGTTTATATGGATGTATATATACTCACAATCACATGAACAGCAAATAGCAGCAACAGGAAGACGTCGTGGTCTGTGTCACTCAGAATGTGCAACGGATTGCAGGAGGTAGTCACACTGAATATAACTACAGGTCGAGTATTTATAAGGAATAATCCGACATCATAGTCGGTGGAAATCCAGCGAATCGAAGCCTGTGATAGATAACATTTGACAGAAAACAACCTGACATAAGCGGTTGTTTGCGAAAACCACCCGTCGTATACATGTCTGGCATCCTCACGCTATCGGTATAAAATGGTGTTTTATTATATGAAAATATTTTCCGTATGTCAGAACGCCAAACAATGCGACTTCAATGACTGTGCTTGTATATCATATTTACCATTTGTTATTACGATGAGAATAGTTTGACTTGAAATATTACACAACATACAATACAACTATACAGTACGACTATAATTTATAATGCCCCCCTTAAGAAGTTCAGAAGTGCACATTGAAGCTGGGAAACAGTACAAATTAAAAGCCATAGACAGACTAAAAGAGGTGGGTTTCATCTTGGAGCGGAAGATAGTCACAGTGAGACAGTTGCAAATGTGAGAAGGTAGAGAGTTCCGGATGGAGGGGCCAGCAACAGTGAATGAACGCCGTCAAAACACAAGACATGTGCCAGGAACAACATACTTTCCAGAAGAAGCAGATTGGAGAGAGGACCGGGCTTTAACAGAGCTACAAGATGTAACCATGGATGATAAGTAAGATGACAGATGATTTGACTGCACTTTATGCATAACAGGTGCTAGTTTGAAGCGTACGTTCACCTTAAATAATTCTTTATCAGTAGAGCTAATTATTGTTATGTCGCTATCAAATAATAATGATGCGTTGTTTTCGACTGCATAAACGTCGTGTTTTATGCATTTCTTGCGGCAACAAAGTTTGTTGTTGTGATTCGTGTTACCCGTCTGCAGATACCACTACTATTGTATTGTTTTGTATTTGATAACTTATATAGCACTTCTTACAGAACAAACTACTCAGAGGCGCTTCCAGCATGAGATCGCCTGGGAAATAAGAATGTCTTTAAACAACGAGCTGACTGAGCTCTATCACCAACAGTCCAACATATATCATGTGTCAACCTCTTTAAAACAGTTGAAATTCCATTTACTTCATATCTCTTAGTACTTGAGTTGACTTTTGACTTTGTAAAGCACCCTAGAAGTAGCTTGCTACTTACGATGCTATACAAATTGTCGTCATTACATTACATTACGTCATATGTATACATCTTCGTATTCTATCACCAACATGTCTAACATATATCATAATTATGTATACATCGCTATACTTCGTATTCACAGCTGGGCATTTTGGATACGACACTGGCAAGCACAGTGAAGTTAAGCTAGAATTTCGATTTTTAACCAGATATTTGGATGTAATAAGAAGCCATCTGGGAGCAATAGAGCCGACGTCTCTTCGCGGTCGGTATATGAGTAGGCCTATTGTCACATGCATAAGCCATTGGCCTAATCATACACATCAAATGCACACATCGCTATGCTTCGTTTTCTCAGCTTGGCATTGTGAAGATGACCATGGCAAGCACAGTGAAGTTAAGCTTTTACGAAGTTAAGACCATTTAAATAATAGAGCTAATACTTGATATACTATTTATTTCTTAGCATGGTAAGATGATAAGCGTTTCGTATTCTAATTGTAATTAAGTGCAAACTTTAATTGCCTTATTTAATTTTGTATTAAGTTTTCTTTATCTTCTTATGTTCGTCAATACTAAACGCATCAGTGTGGGACGCGGTGGTGTAGTGGTATGGCCGCTGCCTCGTAACCGGAAGGTCGCAGGTTCGAATCTGCCTCAAGCCACAGCGTAGCGATCTTGGACAAGTTGTCACCCACAATTGTCTGCGAGGAAAGCAACAGGAAAACATCTCACTCATCTCATCCCCGGCTGGCAAAAAGCCAATGGACCTGCCTTCGGGCAGAGAACTCGTCGTCATCACCATCAATCGAAGATCCGAATGTACTGAACTGAGTCACAAGCTGACCCCTCGAACTTTCCACTATGTCGTGTCACTTTTGTATATTTCTGCATGGTTTTGTACTTAGACCACACTTTTTAGCATTGCCAATAAAAAAGGCAATAACTATATATTTATCATCAACAGGACAAGTCCATTTGTCCCATATGCAGGACAGTCCTCGAAGAAGATGACTGAAGAAGAATAGTGAATATCATCCGATCGCCACGAACAAGTTCTACAATAACCAGAGTTCTGCACTTCTCTGGCATAGTTTTCCACTTAGTCTTGATTCTATCCCATTTATTTCTCGTGTGATGATATTTGAATGTTTCAGGATTTGGTTTATATGTTGTTCCTTACCGAAAGATGCGAGTAGCAAGTTAGCTGATGGTTAGTTGAGCAAGTTACTTCTCTCAAACAGAATATAAAACATGTAGATAACTAAAAGCCGATATCCTATTTGATACAGAAATATCCTTGTGCGAAATGTGAAATTTACTTCGAACCTATCGAAGAATTTCAGGCATTGCGTCGTCTGTCGTGCAACCACGAATTTCACTTCGGATGTTACAGTCGATGGCATACGGTAAGTAGGTCTACAAGTATCATTACGTAATAATAGCAGAGCTGATATCCTGACATATGTCCCGAGACAAAGATAATAATATACCGATACTAACCTGCTAAAAGCTATTGAGCTTTACAAATGCCTCTGATTTAGCCTGGAAATGAAATTGATCTGTCGATCTTTTGGCGGTTTGATGCCGTGAATAAGAGGCCGACATTCTCAGTTACTAGAACTGAAAGAAGAGTTGAATGGGTAGCCGAGGAATACCAGGCCATTTAATTTAATAACTTTTATAGTACCGTAATAATAAAGCACAGGTTTAGTACGTGATTATCAAGGCAATTTTTTTGAGTTGTTAAAGGTTCATGTTGTTGGATTGTTATGGTCGTTGTTTGCGATTAAGCCAAGAGATTATTCAATTCCTAAAGCCAAGCCTCAGAATACTGGTACAGAGACGCATATAGAGATCATTTGTTGAGATTTGGTCGAAATGGTAAACTTATTTCATCGCGAATAACGAGATTGAAATTGAGAAATAGTAGTTTCGAGATTTCTACATTGCCCAAAGTAAGCTAAGTGACGGGAACCAGCTTAACTTATCGGCAGGAAAGGTCAGGTTCGATTCCAGTCGAGATCTAAGGATCAGGCAGGAAGATAGACGACTGCGGTCGCTGGTACTTAGAATTGGTACAGCGAGATGTGAAAGTGGTAATAATTTATTCGCACCCAACGCAGCCAAATGGCTGGCATCTAATATCATCAGGAACTGATGATGATGAAAGGCGCTATAGAAGTGCTCATACATTTCCTACATAAATATTCATACATAGGTCTATATTTTATTAGACTAATAAAATTCAAAAGAGATTTTATAAGTACGTGTATTTTTTCGACTTAACGCCATTTAAAATTAAATTATCAGTCTGAAGTCAGTTGCTGGACGACACGATTTCTCTGAATATCCTGGTAACCACAACCCAAATGTCATAACACACGTAACTGAAGGCATCATAAATGCGAAAATTTCGCTAAACGAGATTAACAGCCACACTGATCAAATACTACCCATACCATGAAAAGGTAAGCAGTATGAGCAGCGTAGAAGTCCAGGTAGCTGCTCAATAAATCATGTATACGAAAATGGTTCTGGCACTGAAAGCCGCGAACTTGTCATGTTCTGTCGTGTTCAAAAGTCCTACATATTAGGGTTTGCGTTACTAGCTAAAATAGCTGTGTTCTGTTGACCTGTGTCTGTGATTGCGCTTCTGGAGTTAGTTCTCGAGTTTCCCGCGGATTTCTATTCAGGCATCTATAATCACCGGAGAGCTTTGGGTGAACAAGTTCCCGAACGATTGGAGAAGAGATAACATGCGGTCGATCTACGAGCAGGTAGATTAGAGTCATCGAGACTGATCTGACAGCCATAAATATCGGTCTTCAACTATCGCGGAAGAAGGTTCAGGATAGATCAGCTTAGCGCCGCTACGCTTAGCTGAGTTTGCCACTATAGAGAGATACCTTAGGAGCTTTCTACTATTTAAAAAGAGTGACAGGCCGACTAAGTAGACAGAACTATAAGGAGAGTCGCTGTTGAGAGAGTGACACATGAAGTTGAGATAGAAGAATTCAGAGAATTTGAGAAAGATTCAAAATTGAGAGATTGGAGTGGCGGCATCTCGAAATAGAAAATGCCGGGGAAGCGAAGGAGAGTTTAAATTTTGGTAGAATTTTAGGCCGATGGAGATGGTAAACTGGTGAAAGACTGGTGTGATAGACTTGGCGACCCATGACATTGTCTGCATCAGTTGATGACTATGAATGTCCGTGAATACTAAGGCGAGAGAATGGCACAGATGAAGTCATTTTTGGAGGATTATGTTATTCTCGACGGTTCGAATCCGAAATCCTCACTGGAGATTGTCAATGTCTCTTGGAACCACAAAATTCAGAATTTTTAGCTTTTAACTTTGGCTATCGTGTCAGTGCCTCGCCTGAAAGAGCCTCAATCCCGAATAACAATCACCTGTTTGGCGATTGCTATGCAGGTGCATCTATGCAAACGATTACTTTTCCTTATCTTACATCACATCAGATAATGACAAAAAGTTCCTTCAGCTTATCGGTTACATTGTAACGTTTCCCTTCGTTTTCACATTTCAAATGCTTTCATGAAAGCATTTCACAGTTCAAATGATTTCATACTGTACTGATAAAGAGTGAACACAAGAGTTATGTACAGCAGATGCTGTTCGATTCAATAACAAGGACCCAGAGACCTCTGATTATCTGGCAGATGGATTCGAATCGCGTGCATTTTATCCAGTCACGATGGCCGTCGACTCTCTTATATATCTGGTAGTTCATCAGGTTAGCAAATGCACCCGCGAAAGACGGACAGATCCGAAATTGGCGAATCTGATTGCAAGAGTGGAAAACGTCGTTTTGAAACACATAAATATTTGAGGTAAGTTGTATTCATATACGAATCTTCATGTAAAACCTGAAAAGAATTTTGTGTTTGTATGTAAGCTACAGCAGTTGTTCATTTATGGCACGTGTATTTCGACGTTAGTCCCTCAAAGGATATTTCGGCTGAAGAGCAAACACGACAACATGAATTCAACAGGACAACTTTTGTTACTCGTTATTTGGCTTAACAATGAATTAACAATTGCATGTGAAATTTCGGAATTTCCATGGAGAGCTGAGGCAAGCGAATGGATAATCTGCAGTCATGATGGAGATAAAAAAAACTAGCAATAGTGCGTGAAGGTGAGCTGACAAGTTCTTCGTTCCAAACACTGTAGAAAGGATAAAATAAGATAGAATAGCTGTTAATATTGTTCATGGCAGCCTTATGCCATAGGAAGTGCATCTTTTTAATGGCGTCAACGAAAACAACATCCATGTATATATGTACTGTAGGCACACAATAGCGTGTTAGTTTTGAGAATGAAGCCAAAGTAGGAGTGTAGACAAAAGTTCCCAAGTTACAAAACTATGCTAAATTATTAATTAGAGACTCGGGTGACTTTAGGTAAAGTCATTACTCTCATTTAGTTTGTTTCAACTCTTGTTCGCAACGGTTGTTGCTCCTTTTGCGATACTAACTTCAATTTGAATGCAAAACAAAAAAGGTATAGGTTGTCATATATTTGTCTGATACGAATATGCTAAACTCTTTGGCCATCAGTTCCTCGGAATCTTTAAAAACAACATTGATAGCAACAGGTAGTTTTGGTCTTCAATTTTTAAGTAAAAAATAAAGAGGATAAAAAGTTGCAAATTCTTTAATTGTAATATTTTGTATTTGTAATTAGACGTTAAATTTTGTTCCTTGTTTCGAAATGGAGTACCTCCTGATTGTGATGGTAACCCTTTCTCCTTGTGTTCACTCATCTCCGTTCGATGAATTCATCTCAGAGGCCCAGTCACCCGGTGGCACTGATGAAGATGAACCGTGGAAGAAACCCTACCTGCCGACAACCATTATACCGACTTTGTACGATCTGTTTCTTTTCCCCAACTTCTACTTCGATGAATTAGTTTTCCAGGGACAC
The DNA here is from genome assembly GCA_964023275.1 of Norana najaformis. NCBI lineage: Eukaryota > Metazoa > Annelida > Clitellata > Crassiclitellata > Hormogastridae > Norana > Norana najaformis. Next base: position 14,002,430 of record OZ029925.1, read on the forward strand.
ATCACGATCTATTTCAGAGTGCTCAACGAAACAAACACCATCATCGTTCACATGAGAGGCTTACACATCACCAGCACGATTGTTATCGGTTGTCAGCGTGAGAATGTGACAGTGAACAGAACATTCGAATACAGACGAAACAACTACTGGGTGATCCAGACCGCTACACTTCTACCGAATGCTTCATGCACAGCCAGACTGAAGTTGGCATTCAACGGGAAAGTGAGATTCATCGGTGAAGGATTCCCTATGTTTCCCCCCGGCTTCTACAAGGGCACATATGTCAACGACATAACCGGAAAACAGAGGTCAGTAAGCACAACTTAACAATCTGTCGTTTTGTATTTGTAGGAGGTTCTTTTTTTAGTAAATTTAAAAGTTGTTTAAATGTCACAAAATTGCCGAGCAGACATGCAGTGGGTTTATCCGGTAAATAGGCTAATAGACATATCAATTAAAACAGAGCACTTATAAATGATCAGCTGTATCGGAGGGTATTCGCTGTTTTTTGTATAGACTTGCAGAGCATATATGTATGTATGTATGTATGTATTATGTATGTACTTAAGCATGCATATATGCATCATGCATGTATTATGTATTGGATATGCATGCATATATATGTATTATTTATGTATTATGTATGTATGCATATATGTATGTATGTATGTAGACCTATGTATATTTTTTGGTGTGTATGTAACTTGTTATGAGTTGGAAGCGTGAGTTCTTTTCAACTGTTTTACTCAGCCACGACCTGTCTTCCAAAGCGCCCTCCTACTCAGCGTACGCAGAGCCTTCAATGTCTCTACAGAAAAACTCTACCACATCATTAACTGCATTCATCACAGCCACAAATTTTATCGATATCAGCCAAAAAATTCACGACATAATACAGCTTCAAAGTGAGACATTTTATCGCAGTTTAACTGAGGACTGTCGTGTTTTCGGCACATTCCTGTATGTCTATCTTTCATTGTGGATGAAAGAGCAAAGAATGGACGGAGTCTGGTAAACATAGTGTAAGATACTGCTGGATCAACATTCTTAGCACAAAATTTCTTTCAAAGATTTCGCAGCGAATCCAGTAGTAAAGCATTCTTCTTTTGAACTTTGTAAAGGTTTGTCGTTTAATAATAGCTGAATTGTAGTCTCTTATGTAAAACTTGCTAACACGATTGCATATAAAAGCATCAGTTGCGTTGTATTCAAGTTTCAGCTTTTAGCCTAGAAGGTCTGACCTAATTCTGTTGGCACAGACGCTTACTGTAAATTTTCAATCCAGTTTTCTTCGCAAATAAATTGCACGTTACTGTTTAAGCACATTGCCAGGCACAAATCTAGACGCGATCATTTTGCCACGAATGTTTGCCTTACTCAGAGTGTTAATAACCTCTTCCAGATGAGCTTAGTGAATATCAGATTCTTCTCGCTTTTAGTGTCACATTAGAACAACCGTGAAATAATTTCGGCATTTGCGATTCAGGCGTTTGCTGTAGCTACACTGATTAAGCCATTGCAGAAAACATGCGAGTAGCCTTCCTGTATCTTGTACTGGCCAGGTCTAATGCCACAGCCACTTCAGAAGTTATCACATTCACCGTGTCTCTCACTCTCTGCTTTGAACTTGATGGATTCACTCAGGATCAGATGAAACGGTAAAACTGCTGCTGTCCGACGATAATCCATCATTATCGTCATTATCATCATCTTCTTCGAGAATGTCAGCTCCAGTGGAAACTGATGTCACACCTGGCGATTGTATCTTCAGTGCTTAATTTACTGCAGATGCTTCATTCCTCATCAGGCATTCTTCCTGAAGTTATAGCTTTTAGTCTATCCCGGCTATTGTTCTCTACGATCTTTCTCTCGCTGTGCCTCCAGAAACAAACGGTTTTGCTTACTGTCTATAAAAAATATCACATCACAGTGAGCAATATCAAACAGTCCAGGCAGTCTTGAAACAACTGCTTGTATTGCCAAAGTTGTAGTCAACTTGTGACTAATGCGTTTTAAGTCCCTATCATCCAGTAGGAAGTTTTCGGACATGCCCTAAGACGTGAGTAGGAGCTTTTATTGTCGCTATATCCTAGATTGTCAGTAGTAGTGAGGAAGTCTTGTCTATACTGTACTTAAAGCTCATTCTTTCTCGAACACGGTAATGGAACAGCACTCTTAACACTTCTTTTTGAGAAGTTTTAAAATTCTCATCTGTCCCTCCAATCGGCTTTGCAGAACTTGTAGCATGTGTTACTTTATTTGCATTATCAAAACATCTCGGGTAATCCAACTATTCATACGATAAAAATGAATTGGATTAAGCTATAACTTGCCTGTGCCTCTGCTATTCGCTAGTGATGTTACGTTCTAAAGAAACTTGAAAAAATATCAAAAATGTAGTTAGTCACACAATTCCAAACTGTTGTCAAGATGGCTGCCTGAGAAAAGAACTAGAACATAATATGATATAAGTAATAAAAATTACAATGCATAATTAAAAATAAATGCAGAATTTCAACATAATACAGAATCATCACTATTCAATCACCGGTTGTCTTCAGAGGTCTTGGTGTTGACTGAAACCCTTAGAAGTTCTCAGTTGTCCTGCAGTTAAAGAATTTTTCAGAAAAATTGTGAAGGCAAAACAGCATTCCAGTAATTGTGTAAAATTTCGTGTGGGTCGAACTGTTGATCAAGTTTGTCCTTTTGTCTGTGTTGACGAACAGTTGGTATGTGGCAACCGAATTCGAGCCAAGTTACTCCCGAGTGGCTTTTCCAAATTTTGATGAGCCGCGATTCAAAGTGAATTTGAAGGTCACGCTTCGCCACTGGAAAAACTTCACAGCTCTGTCGAACATGTTAGAAACCGTAGGTTACCACGATCAGCCGACATGTTCTCAAGCTCTTAAGCGGAAGATTGCCATCCAGTACTTTATCATTTCTGTTACTGACCTTCTTTTAATATTAATTGGCTTAACTATGAATTCGCAGAGTCCGCAATTGAAGAAGAAGATTGGTTCAAATTTCTAACAGAAGGAGCTTGACATAATCCTGATATCAATCCTCAGTTATCCTGTAATGCAATGTCATGCAAACCAGTGTAATGTAATCTTATCTTTTATCAGATAAGATTATCTTTTGACTTCTATTCGCTGCTATCATAATGCAAAGACATCATTCAGTGGTCGTTTCAAGTGAAACCTTAGCAAAAAATTGTTCATTATAGAAGAAGTCTTCCTCATCCTCTTCGCGATCATTGTCCCTCCATGATTCCCATCATCATTGCTTCCATAATTGTTGACTTAATTGTCACCAATCATCATAAAAATTGAGGCTAGTTCAACCTATTATTAAAATCAACATCATGATCATTATCATCATCACCCTCACCATTTCACATTAAAGTAAAATAATTATAGTTAAAACATAGCAGTCATCGGAATAATTAAACAAAGATATGCTTTTCAGTACCGGCTTTTCATTACCATCTTTATCATAATCATCATTATGAATATAAAGTAATTAATAATAATAATGGTAATAATGGTAATAATGATAATAAAAATCATCATCTTTGTCATGATCTTCCTGTTTTTATTCCTTGCCGATTGCATTTCACAATTTGCAACTGAAATTATCATACCGCAGGAATCATAACAATCGTCGGGAATTACAATTTTAATTATCAGTGATCATTACCTAAGGTCCATCTTTCAGGCTATCATGGTCATCATTTACACCGAACCTACATCTACATCTACATTACAGTACAATTCACAACTGTTATGACAGGAGTTCAACGATGTTGACAGTATTTGGCGGGATACAGTGTTCAAGAAATCACCGAAAATGAGCAGCTACATGGCATGTTTCATTATCAGCGACTTCGTTGCAAAGAGCAACAAACTCGTCGGAGGACAATTGGTGACTCAAATACTGTTTCTATGCGTCATTATCGAACATGCTGCCAATTCTTTGGGTTGTAGTCACTTGAAGCTCAGGATCACACTAGATTCATGCAACTCAACATCTTATTCTTATCGACACCCTTCCTGTAACATTTCTCATCAATAATAACGGATCATGCTCTTCGGCCGAGATTTATTTTAATGTTGCCTATGATGCAAACCTAAAAATAATTTAATATATTTTAGTCATCAATATTTGTTGTAATAATAATAATAAATAATAATAATAATAATAATAATAATTATTATTATTATTATTATTATTATTATTATTATTATTGCTATAAAAATCAGCATCGTGCACAAAATCACACAGAAATGTGAATCTGAGGTGCGTTAGTCATCTAGTTCTATGTGGACTCCTTTTTGCTGACGCAATTGGCACTTGGGAGTTTGGCTGCCCACAATTTAAACTCAGCGCCGCAATTTTGGAAAACATGCTTTTGCTCTTTCGATTTTATTGAGGTATTAAAATCGCAAAAATTCTTGTTGTCTCTTTAAGCATCGCGTGTGGGCGAGACCAGACCGTATAGACAAAGTAGACTACGCCTTAAATGTTACACTAGTTATTGAAAACTATCTACATCAAGAACTTGAACTGCCTTATCGGCTTGAAAAGCTTGGTAAGTGCCACAGTTGCTTCTCAAATAAAAAGATAGCTGACATTCGACCATTTTATCGAAACCATTAGTAATAATGTTACTATTAAAGCTAATGCTTTGTACTTTTATGATGTCCTAGGAAAGGCGATATTAATAGCTATGTACAAACATAAGTATTACAATCTCAATTATGTACTTTGTAATACAGTAGGCTTCCTAGAAACTAGAAGATGAACTGCACTTTGCCTAGTGCTTGTACTAGTTCAAATAAATGTCGATGCTCTGTAGATGTTGCCCTGGAGTACTTCTAAGCTTGTCGTTTTACCTTTACAGTAAGTGCGAATGTAAATATAGCACCCTTGGTAACCAGTTCCTTTTGGTTCTTCGCGGATTGAAGGATACTTCGGCTGAGGTGGAACTGCGCAAATGCGTAATATGCTATATTCTATAGTGAGCCAATCATTCTTAAAATATAGCCGAGGTTCAAAAGAGGATGATTCGAACAGTGTCAACATGTTAACAAGAACACGGAGTTGGCTGGTCACATAGGCGCAGTGACACATTTGGGAAGGAAAAGGATAATAATAGGGTAACAGGTGATGGTCACCTAATACAGGACTTGTTTCGATGCAGGATCTTGCAGTGGCACCGTTGTTTAAAAAATGGTCATGATTTGGGCATGCAGTACAAAGTCAGACTATAGTAAATACAGATTATTTTACTCAATGGACATGACTTCCTATGATATTGAGGCGTTTGTAAGTAGGCATACTTATTCTAAATGATGCGAAAGCAAATGATACTATTGCAACTGATACTGATTCCAAGCGTTCAATGGTATTAATGGTAAGGCTTATAGTACTCTGCATACTATTACCAATAACGATGAAAAACCTGTACTAATACTATGCTACACTGGGTGGTCGCTAGATATGCAGCTGGCAAGTGCAGTGAAATTAAGAAACACTGAGCCAAGTACTGCAAGTAGCATAGTTGAATGGATGAAATGCCGCGGTATTCCATCTTTACAGGTGCAGTAATTGAATTACCAACGCATTATGTGGGATTAAAATTGTTTCTTGCCGTTCGATAGATATGATCGTATTTGCGGCTCACTTTATTGGCCACCCTAAGAAATTCCTGAAGATGCGTTCAAACAGTGTTACCATTTCTTCTACTTTTGTTATAATTCGTGACAGTATCGAAGCGGGCAATAGTAACTAAAATCATTTTGTCATAGATCAAGTTGCAATACCTTTTTTACCATCGGGCGAAGCATTGGAGAATTGGGGAATAATCGTCTACACAGACTCGAAACTTCTCATTGATATTACGAAAGATGGAGATATTGCCAGACAGAAAGCTCTATCACTCATCGCCCACGAATTGTCGCACAATGTAAGCTTCCAATGTAAAAAGTACAAAAATAAAACGCATACATTAATGGAATGGGTCTTAATAGGAAAATATTAGAAAAGGCGCCTGCGAACCAGCAAATATTAAGAACCAAATCTTTCAAACTTTCTCTTAGAAACTCGTTTTAATGAACGTAAATGTATATAATTACCTTACTACTGGTCGTCGACACCAACAGTAAAGTTTGGGAAAGATACCCGAGCCAAATATTTTGCTTTTATACACATTTCGTTTGCTTTGTATTGCTGTTCACGCTCATTTCTAAGCTGTAACGCTTCCTACACTAGTAGTTGCTATTTTTCTAACATAACTCAGAATGGCCGAATTACCATGTTATAGTAATTATCTACATGTTCACTCATTATTGTGCATTTACTATGTAAATATAGAACGAGCGCTCAACAGTGGTATCTGATAACAACGTTGTCTAGTGTGGTTAATACACTGTTGACTGAAATTCAAGCAAACACTTAGGCAATTATGCTTAAAATAAATGCACTGCTTTATTATAGTCTTAATTTATTGCACAACATAGCATTAGCACCTATGGTCACCTTTTCGCCAGCAAAGGCCCCGTTTGAGGTCCTGCCGCAGTAAGCACACAAACTTTTAGGTCAATCGCTGAAATGGTGTTTAAATTATGCAGAAGGCATAAAATCTAATTGCCTGCGCACTAGAATTGTTAGCTTGCATTTCTTTTACTACACTGCTCTTTTTCTCATTGCTTTCCACAAGTACCCGTGTGCTAATTGTAAAGCAGATATAATGAGTTTTACATTACACAAACATTTTTGCCACTTTAATTTCAAAAGTTGATTCATAAAACTAAATTACGGAAAAAATATTTGCATGCCATTCATTAACGAGCATCGGGGCGTTTTCTAAATGTCCTAAATTAACGCTTGATATCATGTGCGTGTCTTTGCCTTAATTCCAAATGCAAACTAAGGTAAAGGTAACCCCTATAATGTTTACTTCCACTGGAACATTAGTGGCCTATTTTGACAACCTCTTAAAATGCGAACAAACTTCTTGTAGGTGAACTTAAGCACTGTGTCAAAGCGAAGAAGAATAGCATTAGGCAGGCAAAGTGTGTTGAACTGGAAAAGATTAGCACGAATTACTGTTGTATTTTTGGAGAATGTACAAATTTCGTTCTGTGGTATAGGAACGGAGGAAAGATTTACATTGCGGGATTGGTTTTTTGATAATTCTTTCCTATCAAAAGTTATTGCTTTTGTTCTAAGAATAATCGCCGACTGTCACAAAAGAGTTCTCTACCTTTCAAACTTTATTAAAAGGCCTTTCGACTATTTACTGTACAAAAGTCACAACTATCTTCCATCTTTGCACAAAGTCTTATTCTTCGGTCTGGCTTTTCGGCCTTCTTTAGTCTTCGCCTTTCACTTCACAATCCCATGTTCAATCTTATCCCCTTCTATTTATAGCCTCCTTGTGTCTTCAACCACACCTTCATCTCCTCCAAACGTTCACACTGTAAATAAACGAGACTTGGAGACATTCGTTTGTGACACCGACTTTTAATAAAAATATTTCATTTCATGGAAATTTTTACCAGCAATATAACAGGTGGCCTGGTTTTGTATAATATCGGCGTTTTGCGCTTGCAGTACTTTGGAAACCCTGTTACCTGTCGATTTTGGAATCACATTTGGCTAAACGAAGGATTAGCAACATTTTATGAAATCCGAGCGGTGACGGCGGTTGATCCGACTCTCTTTTATGTGAGTACACAAGCCTATTTGGTAACAAATATAATCTTGAAGAAATAATGGGAAGCAGGGGCATAGTTGGAAATAGAAAGGGTAGTGGAAAATGGGAAAGATAGAAGTAGGAAGGCACTCGTTTCTTGTTTATAGTTCCTTGCTGCAAGTTCTTCGAAGAAAAGGCCATAAACTATCGTGTTAACGTTGCTACCATGTTCTATTGGTTATTAACAGAGGCGAAAATGTGCAAAACACTTACCTAAGATCGATACAGAAAATTCGGAGACTACTTTTCTACATACTGACTGCCTGACTGCCTGTTTGATTGACTGACGAAGTGATTGACATAATATAAGTTTCCCTTTCTCGAATGATCTCGGTGCAATTTACAACAGTGATTCAAAAATGTTGTTTATATAAAATTCCGTGGGCAGACTTCAATTTGGGAACCATTGGACCTCAGGCAAATCACGCAACAGCCTGCATTAAGGCCCTCATGAATCTAAGTCAGCAAGTCTGTTAACCTGTTGGTTAACCCACTTGCTGGCTTACGTTCATGATCTTTGACTGACTGACTTATTTACCTGCTTTCTTACTTACCTCTTTACTTACTTACTAGCATGCATGCTTCCTAACTTATTTCCTACTTGAATTCATTTCTTCCTTCCCTCCTCCTGTCCTTACTTCATTCATTCCTGCTTTCCTTTCGTATTTATTTCATTTTGATTTCCTTCCTTCTTTTCTTCCTCCCTTACTTTCTCATCTAATTACTTTATTGCTTGCACAAATGACTTTATGTGTTTGTTCGCGTATGTGCGTGGTTTGCTGTGCGAACATAATCTAGAAGGAGCAGCATTTTGCCGGGAGACTTGAAGAAACGATGGCTACGGACGCCACCGCTTATGCTGAACCGTTGGTACCCGTCTCTGTATCGCCTGGTGAACTATATGACTATTTTAATTTCAAACGCTACGTGAAGGTATTCTAAACGTCACTTGTCAATTGATATATTTAATAAGTTTTATAATGCCACTATGTAATGTCGAAGCGTCGCTCAAGAGCATAGAACTTTTGGAAGCAGAATTTATTTTTAGAACAACGAAAGTTATGAGCTTACCTGCATATTTGCTCTAAAGGAAACAGTGTGGATCCGCTTATGTGAACCAGTAAATATGGTTAGGTGTTGTAAACTTCGGAGATTAACAAGCAGTAATCTGAAAATTAATATAAACCATTTCCAAAGATCATGAGCGAAGGACATAAACCGCCAAAAATATGAACACGTCTCAGATGACTCGATTTGATTCAAAATTTTATCTAAAGACATCTGTGACTGAATCGCCATCCTAATTAGAAACTAAGCCATGAGATGTCTACTCAGATTTGGTGGTTGTAAGTACAAACAAAAATACAGATGTAGTTCTGTACTGTTTAAGTGGTTCTATACGGTATGCCATATAATTATGTAAGTTCAAAGGTTAATGTCATAAACTGAAAAAGGTTACATATATGTGTATCAATATTATTTCTGCATTTATTAAGCACCACTATCTAAAGACTAAGCATCAGTTGATAGTGCTGAGCAATTGTGAATGAAGTTCTTGCTCAAGAGCCTTTAGGGAACATAAACAGTTAAAGGAAGAGCGATCCGCACTCTCCGCTTTACTAACGGAGGGCTCTATCCTATAGGCTGTTAAAATATAACGTAGACCGTTATAGAGTCTTAGTTGCGCTGAGATTAATAATACATCCACGCATCAGTTACCGGCCGACACGGAATTCCACACCAAGTATGAGCTGTCCAGACGTAAGTCTCCATCACGTTTATTAAGTAAGTACAGTACGTACTAGGTACTTGCGTACATACGTGCACACTGCGTACTTACGCATCGATGCCTGTCCTCGTTGTACACCATCAACCATTCAGGAACTCTGAACATCGTTGTCACCTGTTAGCTCTGGATGTGTTGAATCAGTTGGTTGGGCTCCACGGGTGTGCGTAGACACTTCTAATTATCTGTGCACTGTTTTGCTTGCCGACGTAAATACTGTTCTTAATGGCATTAAGCATCACTTATGCTAGCGTAGGCAGCGCTTTTATATCAAAAGTTTAGAAAACTAGCAAAATATGTATGTATGCATGTAATGTATGTATGTATGTATGCAAGTATGCGTGCATGTGTGTGTCTATTTATGTAAGAATGCAATGTATAAATTGTTTTATGCATGTACGTGTGTATACATGTCTAATAAATATGTAGACCAAACTATTTATATAGCACATTCTGAGTATAGAAATTTTAAAAGCGTTGCATACACGGCTTTATAAACAATCCAAACTGCTGCGATTTGAGGCAGACAGAAAATGTATGTTGAGCAATCAAATGATACTGGGCAACCATGTCTTACATGGTTCCTAAACGAATTCTCAATATCACATGACAATCCGAGTGCAAAGCAAGCACATAAGCAACCTGCCATCGTGCCACAGTTTTCATGACTAGTGTTGCGGTAAGTTCGGGTCCTATCTACATAAAAGCCCATTTCAAACAGCTTTCGTTCATTTTAGTGCAAAGCAATTCCTGGAATCGGGGACAGTGATCTCACGTGCAGGGAGCAGTTGTCGATGGACCAATTTTCGTGCACGCTTTCCATGAGTCTAATACTCAGATTTACTGAATGTTGCAAAAATTGAAATAAAGAAATATACCTAAATGAACTGTCATCACTTAACTGAACAATGAAGTGCCTCTCTGAATGTGCCATGTCGATCGATGCAGGTTGATTGGAAGATAAGAATACACATAATAATCGTGATATCCTATCTTCAGTGTTGTTTTCATTTATTCTTGATAGGGAACTGCAATCCTGCGAATGCTGGAGGACTATCTCGGTGTTCACAATTTCAAACATGGCATCAGGGTAAGATATTGTACTTTACTTCAGACTGCAGACTTAATTTAAACTGAATTTGTGTTTTGAGAAAAAACGCGCTTTTTCAATGCTTAACAGCTTTTAAAAATGTTTGTTGCGATCATTCTAAAGTCTGAAGAGGTCTTTTCAATTAAGAGAACAGAATACTTAAGACAAGTTCGAGGCAACAGGAACTCTATTTGTCCTTCCAATAGCAGTAGATTGTATACCTCTAGCTGCTACAATCGTCATAGTATAAGTTTCCCTTTCTCGAATGATCTCGGTGCAATTTACAACAGTGATTCAAAATGTTGTTTATACAAAATTTAAACATATAAAATCCACATCCTTTTCGAAAGCCCTTTTCCTATATTATGTCAAAAGGGCGCTGACCGTCTTCTGGAAGACGAAGGGACCAATAAAATACACAGAAGAGCTTTACGTTTCCAGAGAAAAAAGACAAATAGAGTTTGTCTTTTGCATTTATGTTTGCTGATATTTCTATGTGGATTTTTTCTCAGCAATATCTTAAACAGAATGAAAACAAAACCGTCGTGACAGACGATCTTTGGGAATCACTGAAACAGGTTTTTACACTAAAACATCTTACGCGCATGATCTTTTTTAAATTTGAATCTTACCTTACTTTCAAAGTAATTCAATTTCTAAGGTTCTGGACACAATTTAAGCCTTGTGCCCAAAATAATTTTTTTAGTATTTTGATAGGCAACACGTTATATAATTAGAGGCCGGTATTAAATTTTCTTTTGTGTTCTTAAGTTTTTGACTGCTTTTTTTAGTCAGCCTTGTTCGAAAAAAATAAGTATTCTTATGGAAAATGTTGTCTTAAGAAGAAAGAAAACACTTTATCGTATAAATGTTTTATATCATTTTATTTGTGTTTCGCTGAAGGCATTTCGTCACCGTTTACATCTTAAAGACTTAATGCGGCCTTGGATATATGAGAAGGGTTTTCCGGTCATTACACTCGAACTTATTAACTCAGAACAACAAATCAATGTAACTCAGAAACGATTCCTGATTGACCCCCTGGAAGTCAGTAAGAAAACGTTAGCAAACAATGATGTTTTTCTTATCTTGTCTTATCTTGTCTTATCATCGTATATCATTGTATCTCATCGTATGTCGCGGTATCTCAGACTCGTGAAATAAATAGAATACATCATCCGCACAATTTAATTAGCTGCGTTGCAATCATTTGGTTCAGCGAAAGTGTTATATCTTTGTAGCGGTCTATCTCTTTAACCTAACTAAATCTCTATAGTCTTCTTACTTATTCAAACTAGACGCCTAAGTGCGCTATATAAGTATTTGGGCCCGCTACGTGTCACAAACATTGATAATATGTTGCATCACACCTTACTCAAGCACTTACTCTCATCATCACATTATAAAAAATACATGGCTCGATATATGTCAATTTCAATATCTTTTATTAAAAACGATTCATGGTTATTCGTCCAGATAGTTCATTTTTATTCATACAATAAAATAAAAATAACTATCCTACTTAAAGGCCAGAAAATTATTTATGTATTTATGTTTAAGATGTTGTAAAATTTAACTTCCCTTCCCCAAGATGAGATTCTCCATATTTAATTTTCTCCTAAGTCCTCCACCTTTCACGCGGCAGTTCGGTTTTCTTAGTTCTTCAACGTAGAGGGCAAAATGGCGAACCCTCAATACAATGGTGCATTACCACTTGGTAGACAAGTAGTTACTGCGTTCTTTCGATAGAAAGTTTCACAATTCGACGGCCCAACTCGATGATGAGTTAGTCCACATTTTCGCGAACAAAGACCCGTTCGGATACGACGAGCTAAGTTCCTTCAGTTCGCTACGACTCGCTACAAATCTCCATCGTCTTAGTTCAGCACTAATGACAAATTTCGATCAATAAGTCTTTTACACTGTTCATTGCAGCCAAGACTTCGCTTCAACTCGTCTTACGCTGCGACTTACTACTATCAAATCGGCCGAATAGATCATCAAACTTTGAGAATTACAGGGCATACGAAACGACTATCGCGTCCTTTCGTAAAACTGCTGAATTTCAACCATTTCACGCTTAAATCCTTTGCATAATGTTAGTCTGCTGGATGATGTCAGAATTTTCAAATTCTTCGCAGTCATGCTCGGTCTTACAGTAGTCTGGCAAAGTATAGCTGCCTTTCAAATTCGCCTTTCTCATAGTTAAAACTGGCCTCGTAGAATAACGAGTTTCTATGAACATGCTTAGTCAATACACAACCTAATCCCCAGTAAAACCTACTTAATATCCATAAATTATCTAAATTGGCCTTCTCTAATTAACTAGTTACTTTTGCTATTGCTGCCCGGCTTAAGATTTCACTAAATCTAGTCATTCTTAACTGATTTCTAACAAATTACGACAACTTGTCACTTTGAGCAAAATCTAGTCAAGTAAGTTTGTAAAAAATTACAATGCAAATACGAATTAAATGATAAACGCACTACAATGTTGCAATACACATTCATCGCCTTTACTCATATTTACTAATAAATCACAAAAATATATTATTATTATTATTGTCGTTATTATTATTATTGTTATTATTATTATTATCATTGTTTTTGTTGTTATTGTTGTTACCACCATCATTTCTTTATTTGCCGATTTCAGCAGTCCACAAACGCTGTAGATAAATAATAATATCGCAATGAAGTAAAGGAATGTTCACCAAATTATTATTTTTATTATTACTACCACCGCCGCTGCCGCCACCACCACCACCACCACCATCACCACCACCACCACCACAACAACTATTTTTTATTAATGTTGTTGTTGATTTCATTTTTATTGAAATCGCAGATTTTGCTCAAAATGTCATCAAATTTAAATCGAAGATCTATGTATTTTGTTTCAAATCAAGATTTAAAAGCAGTTTGTGTGAAATTACTTGATTGTTCTATCTAATTGATTTGTTGGTTACTTCCCTCAAATTCACCGAAAGAATGTTAATAACCACTTTCGATTAAGGAAGACTTATGGACTTTATACGCAGTGTATGATTGTGCTGATTTTATCTGCTGAGTAATATTGTAGGTATAAGTGGAATATTCCACTCAGGTGCCACACAAGTGAAGAAGATTGTTCGATTTGGACGACTGACAACCAAGGTGAGCGAAGTCGCAACGTCATCTAGGAGAATAATCACAGGAAGTTCAGTGGATTGATGAAAGTAGGACAAACAGATTAAGTTACGCTAAGACATGAATTTCTCAAACATATACTATTTCTCAGTTTCGGTTTAATGACTCCTTTACACTGTGTTCTAACCGCTAGCTTTCAATACTGCTAGTAGAAAGAATCTAATACCATCGGTTGTTAACTCGCTCATAACATCATTTTATTTGAAAAAATCAATAACTTTACACCTCACATTTGCTATTCAGCCCATATTTACTATTCAGCTCGCATCTGGCTTTCAACCCACATTTCTAACAGCTGAAATTCACCGCCGTCATATCTCAATGCTTTTCAGCTGAATTGGTTTGCCACATGTTACTTCATTTCATAAGACGCCTTGGTAAACGGTGTGTTTTTAAGGAACACTGCAAACATCCACAATTTTTCGAAGATCCTGTAACTCGATGTTTTCGACTACCAACGTTTGTCATTATTGAGAGGCTATCTTAACTTTTCTATTTTACTTTACTTTGTCGTGCAGCGTGTTTTCTCTTTCTTTGAGAATTATTAATATTTTCTAATTAGTCGAACCATTTTGTTTTTAATGAATTTAAACACCGCTTAGGCTAACATAGGCCTCAATTTCGTGGGTAGTAAAACGCAATGGTAAGTGCCTAGATACATACATATATACACGTGTTGCATGAATGTATAAAAACATACATAAATGTACATTCATTGTTACTATTAAGATATTCTCAACGTATCTATGCGCTCGGACGACGATTGGATTCAAATCAACTATGACATGTCTGGATATTATCGAGTTAACTACGACGCCAATTTGTGGAATCGGCTAACGAAGCAGCTGAACAGAAATCACTTGGTACATGGTACAACTATAATTATACGTCCCTTGGGACTGGCCCTACCCGATTAGAGGCAGTGGCGGAGTTGATGATATACTAGCAAGCACATTCATTTTATAGTGTATTTCGAACGAGGCACAAACACCAACAATGAATCCTTCCCGTCAGAAAGGATTGATAATTTTACAAAAGGTGCTATCCAAATTATATTCAATTTAGGTTGGTCTGCCAGCACTAAATCTGTATATCAACTTATTGGAATACTACGGTTACAAGATATAACTAAGTTTCAAACTAGTTTTTTTATATTTGATATCGTAACAAATGCTGCAGCTCGCTTGATTGGCGGCATTCCAAAGTTTGGCCATATCTCCTTATTCATGCTGGAAAAACTCCACTGGCTTCCAATCCGAGAACGCATCCAGTTTAAAATTCTGGCTGTTTCTTCTCTCCCTGGCCGCCGACTGCTGCGATCGGAAGTCCAGGAAGACCTGGTAGTTCCTAAGGCTCGCACTACTACTGCACAGCGCCGTTGTTGGCCCTGCCTCATGGAACAACCTGCCTGGTGACCTTTAAGCGGGAATTCCTCTCTCTTCCTCCCTCTCTTTTCCGCAAGCGTTTGAAGACCGTGTTATTCCCCATTAGTCATGGGAAATTGGGTCGGGAGCGCCTCTGATGAGTTTTATCTTGAATTGGCGCTTTATAAGTTTTTGATTACGATTACGGCTACGAAATGTTCTCTTGTAATGTTAATGACTTCTTATACCTGGGTTCTGCTATGCATGGTTACGACACCAGAGCATAATTGAAATATTGCAGATATGTGCAATTATCAGATTGAAACTGTTCTGGTCCGTCTTTATAGAATGACCTTCCTAACGATGTAAAAATACAATGAACCTCATTCATTTCATGATTGAAATTAGGAGTAATTTTATTAGTATATACCAGTAGGGATGTTATCAGTTGCAATGCAGTAGTTTCGTTTTTATAATAGACACTTCGATCATCCATGATTTCTTTGTGTAAAATCAAGTTAGCTTTTATAGTCGCCATCAATTAACTTTGGAAATAGGTCAGCCAAGCTCTAAGGACTCTAAGCTATGTCAGCATTAATCGTTCGCACTTGAATGTTGTTAAATAATATTGATTTAACATTGATGTTGACAAGGAAATATAGGCTATTTAGTTCAATTCGTGTCATTTCTTAAACAATTTCTTTTCTTTTTGTAAATACTTAGTAGTTGAATCAAATGCTGTATGTTCTTGTAGGTTTTCAGCGAAGTGTCACGATTGAAGCTGCTTAGCGATGCACTGAATCTGGCCAAAGCTGAACAGTTGGGATACGATACATTACTGGATCTGACCACATACGCATCGGAAGAGAAAGGATATGCGCCATGGCTTCACATCTATCTCAGCTTCCTTGATATCAACAAAATGATCTCTGATACGGCGAATTTCAGTCATTTTCAGGTATCGACTTTACATTTTCGATTCCAGGTTCTCATAGCAATGGTAAAGTGTGGGACTGCCAGCAATTCAGATGTTTGGCACTCCTGTGTCTGCTGATCATTTTTAAACGGATTTTCTTTATTCTTGAGAAAATTCGGAGGCTACTTTTCTTCATACTGACTGCCTGACTGCCTGTTTGATTGACTGACGAAGTGATTGACTTGTGCCTCCCTGACATTCTCTCTGACAACCTGTCTGATTGACAGATAATCTGACTGAGTGATTGAGTACTTGTGTGCCTGCTTGATTGACTGACTGTCTTGCTTACTTAGATACTTTCGGGCTGACTGACTAAGAAACTGACAAACTTAATGAATGCCTAACTGACTGACTTATTGACTGACTGACTGACGGACTGACTGTCTGCCTGCCTGACTGACTGTTTTTACTTAATCCATATTGTTAAATCTTTGCACTGGCTTCCTGTGCAGAAAAGAAGTTGGTTCAAATTTGGACTTATATTTTATAAAACATTGAAATCCCTTCTTATCCCCAGACTTATCGTTATTCAATCAGCTCTAGCATTTCTTTGCTCATACCCAACACTAACTGCTCTTGGTAAACGGGTTTCTTTGGTTGCTGAACCTAGAAGCAATTTAGGTATCTGTTCGTTCTGCTCATTTCCCCATCCACGTGCCCCCTCCCACGTGCCCCTTCCACGTGCAGCCTCCACGTACCCCTCCACGTGCCCCCTTCCATGTGCCCCCTCCCACGTGCCCCCTTCCACGTGCCCCCTTCCACGTGCCCCCTTCCACGTGCCCCCTCCACGTGCCCCCTCCACTTGCCCCCCTCCATGTGCCCCCCTCCCGTGCCCCCTCCACGTGCCCATCCACGTGCCCCCTTCCACGTGCCCCCGCTCCAGTCCCCCCTCCACGTGCCCTCTTCCATGTGCTTCTTTTCCACGTGCCCCTCCACGTCCCCCTCCACGTGCCCCCTCCACGTGCCCCTCCCCGTGCCCCTTCCACATGCCCCCCTCCACGTGCCCCCTTCCACGTGCCCCTTTCACGTGCCCCCTTCTACGTGCCCCTTCCACGTGCCCCCTTCCACGTGCCCCCTTTCACGTGCCTCTTCCACGTGCCCCTCCACGTGCCCCCCTTCCACGTGCCCCCCTCCACGTGCCCCCTTCCACGTCCCCCCCTTCCACGTGCCCCTTTCACGTGCCCCCTTCCACGTCCCCCCTTCCACGTGCCCCTTCCACGTGCCCCATCCACGTGCCCCCCTTCCACGTACCCCATTCCACGTGCCCCCTTCCACGTGCCCTCTTCCACGTGCCCCCTTCCACGTGCCCCTTCCACGTGCCCCCTTCATTTGCCCGTATCATTTCGTTCTCAACTTAAGATTAACCTTTTTCAAATGCTTATTTATCATAATCTGTCTTTCTGTCTTAGTGGACAGACCTTCTGGATCTTGACAGCTGCTTGGTTTTAACTTGACGTCGCTTGAAACATTGTGCTTTATACACCGGCGCGATTGACAATACTAATGAAAAGATGGATTGACTGAATTGACTGAATGAACGAACGAACGACTCGTCAACTAAAGGAAAATTAGTGAGTAAATCTGTTTCTCGTGTGTTGTTTTTCAGAGATACTTCCTGAACTTGACCAGTCCTCTCATGGATCAACTGCAAGTCAAGGATGAAGGAAGATATATCGAAAAGTAAGATGGACAGAATATCAATATATCGTTTCCATTTTGAGTCTCAAAGAATAGTTTATTGAAGCATTCAGATATGCATTACAATAGAATTATGTAATGCAATCGGGGCTCATTAACCCCCAGAGATCGAGCCTATCGTAATAGTAATCTCGAGATTCTGCAGCGCCCAGCGAAAGCTTAGTCGCGGGAACCAGCTTATTACTGGCGCTCAGTCAAAACAAAATCGATAGGCAAAAGGGTTTGGTTCCAGATCAAGATCCAGGATTCACGCAAGCAGACAGTCGGACGGCTACGGTGGTTGGTGTTTGAAAGTGAAGCGAGAAGAGAGATAAGGGGAAGATGAAGAATTAGGATAAGACTTTTGGAAAAGTAATGTTTGAGTAATGTTTTAAGTTTTTAATGTTTTAAGTAATGTTTGAGCCTAATGGTGGTTAGGCGTATTTAATAGGCAAATCACGACCACGACAATTATGTTTACATTCACACATACTGTACATACATACATGCATGCATAAAATCCATACATGCATCCATCCATACATTGATAGGCCTACATGAAGGAAAGTGAAGTCGAGATATGGCTGGAAAATGCCAACCTATAAATATGCGTTCTTTTGATATTGGTTTTCGACCCAGTTGTTTTCCGGGTGTTTTTGACCCTGTGGGTCTTTTTCGTGTTAATTGCCGGACTCCCGACATTTCGTTAATGTTGTCTTACTGAGTGGATGACTTGTTTGTCTTTTGAAGTTGACGTCTGTTGAGATTATTTCATGTAGAGATTTTCTGCTGTTCGCTTGGCTGCCTGAAGCCGTTTCGGGTGCTCGTAGGTTCGGATACACTTGTAAAACTGCTTGGGAATATATTATATTTGTAGGTTACAGCTAGTTTAATTCCTACCCCTACACCACCTGCAACCAAATATAAATTTATAAACGCATACACTCTGTGCTAAGTGATGCTTTTTAGGCTGTTACGTCCGAAGATTATGTCGATGGCGTGTTCTGTGGGTCACAGAGGCTGCATAGAAAACACAACTCGGTCATTTAAAGCCTGGATCCAAAACGACACGTAAATTTCATAGCATTTGTTATGTTTTAGTCAATCATATATGCATGGTACACATCGCTGGAATATCATTATCATAATCTATATTTCATTGCAGCCAGGGAAGAAAATAGGCCTATACATTTCATCAACACTTACAATCTAGGCCCTATTCTTTTTATATACGTTGATTTCGGAGTGCTTCTGGTATACACATCATCTTCTTTACGTTCTCTGCCACCGGGCAGGTCCGAGCGTCCAATGGCGCCATTCCTGACCTTGTAGAGCCTCCCTCTTCAGTTTACCATATCCGTCCTCCATCATACAGTTTAGTACAATTTGTCTCGGTCTTCCTCTTCTTTTCTTTTCTTCCATTCTTTCCTCTGTGATATTTCTCAGAAGGGAATCACCTCTCAGTATGTGTCCAATCTATTTCCTCTGTCTCGTTCTTATTGTAGCCATCAAAGATCTTTTCTCTTCCACTTGTTGAAGCACCTCTTCGTTTGTTTTGTGCTCTGTCCAGCTAACCTTCTCCATCCTGCGCCATACCCATGCCTCAAAAGCCTCCAGTCTTCTGATGTCTTCTTTTCTGGTGGTCATTGTAAGACCACACTCCATATAATTGTTTTTACCATTCTCTTCTTTAGGTTCCTGTTCAGTCCTCCTCTCATTAATTCTCATTAAAACTCAGCGCCTTCACCAGTCGTCCTACTTTTATTCGCTCTTCCATATTTCCTAGTGTCTCTCGTATAAGTTCTTCAATACAGATGTCAAACAGTAGTGGTGATAGCGGGCATCCTTGTCTTACTCCTCTACCAATTATTTCCGGTTCTATTATTATTATTTTTATATTATTATTATTATTATATTAGGCCTATTATAAGTCTGGTTTCGAAAAACGAGTGTTCAAGTTGGTTTCTTCGCTGTTACAGGATGAATGCCATTGCCACTTACTTTAGGCCAGAAGTTTATTGCATTGGCTTGGCTAATTCTTTGCTCGAATCAGAATGGAACACGGTTTATGAGAGATACACGATGGCGACATCTGACGAACATAAGAACGAGCTGAAGAAAGCTCTGAGCTGTTCCAGAAATGTTACGATGCTGGAAAGGTCAGTTCTGCGGCTATATCAAAGCCTCAGATATAGTTTGTGTTTTAGACTTGCGCGATTTGTAGCGTAGCGATAACTCGATAAAAGACGCAAAACTCCTTCGAATATCTTTGTATTATTAATTAATGTATTATCAATGTTTACGTAATGTGTTACTAAATACTGACACGACACGTTGCCGGTATCAACATTTCTATATGCGCGAATCTATACATTGTTACTGTTAGTAATATTCTACAACATTTGAAATTCAAACAATCAACTGACTACAACGCACTGTCTCCAAGATATCCGTTTACACATTGTTTAAACACTGCATTTGTTATAGGGATTTATATGGGCAAATACCCTCCGCGTTAGTAGAAAACGTGGGGAAAAGCGAATGACTCACCACTGACGTCAGTCAATCCGAGCGAATGCCTACCAATTACAAAAACGTATCAGAGACGTGCACAGACTGTCGCCAGCCCCATGCTTCATCGCTACCAATCCCACTAACCACAATGCAAAAAAACGATACAGCGAGGCAAGCAGGTCCATCTCCCTGGCTCACTACTGACGAGAAGCCACATACACGCTTGCAATTTTGCCAAAACCTGTTGACTCATCAGCGGAAAATTTTGAACACTATCATCGTCATTAACATCATCATCATCATCACCACCACCATCATCATCATCACCATCATAATCACCACCATCATCCTCATCATCACCATCATCCTCATCATCATCACCACCACCACCATCATCATCATCACCATCATCATCAGCTCCTGAAGGAAGGTGTTTGGCAACGATGAATGCGAATAATTTATATCCATTTTATTATCGGTCACTGTGATTTTCTAATTTATTTATAACTTTACCGACTGAATAAGTTGCAATAGCGCATTAGAAGTCTATTTAGAAGTAGATTTGATCACTATGGCACACTTTCATAGCCCTAACATGCATAGTCCTGCACTGGGTTAAAGAATAAAAGCACAAATAACGAGCCGATTGATGCTTGAACTTCCTGCGCAAGATGTAACTGTAACTAAGTGCATATTTGTTAACAAGCTTTCTGATGTTTTTTGTTAAACTGAAACGCTGAACATTAATTAGATTTTTGTATTTGCAGGCTTTTGGAGTATTCCACAGATGAGACAAAGATTGGTATACTTAAAGGCTTAGAGGTCATGTCTGACATTGCTTCCAATCCAGCATCTGAAAATTGTGTCTGGAAATGGTTGAAGCGCAACAAAAGGAGCATCAAAACAGGGTAAATCGACTTGCTACTCGAAACTTCAACCCGGAAATTGTTAAAATAAAGCCAATTGCGAACAATGAATACCTGATATTTCGTTGCCGCCTTTTAGATTTAGATTTTAGATTTAGACTTTGGACCTGCACGACATTTGCCGTCATTTTTTACTCAGCACAGATAAATCTGCTACGTCGAGTCGCAGGTGTTCTAAGGAAATGCAATGTAATTTGATGTTTTCTGATATAATCTATCGAGCTGACCAGGTCACAACTGCATCATACGATACATTTCGATCTATTACTATGAATTGCTATATACCACAACTTTCTGGTATAAGCTTTTGTATTTTATTTTATAGACCCGTCACAACCAAGGGATAGAGGATTGGCATAGATTTTAGGAATACAGGAATAAAATAACATAGGAATTTATGTTCATTGCATAGTCTCTAAATTATTGTGGACAAAAAGAACGCGAGTGAAGATACTGTAAAGATACCAAGACATACAAGTAGACTGAGCGAAAGACAGGTCAGCAAGATTGAAGTAAAAGGAAAAATGACAAAAGATAGGCTAGTGAATCGGGCCTAGAACTCGGATCAGTGTATGACCCCACTCAGGATGATTCAGTGAGTGGGCACTCCTTAAACAATAGGAGGTGTTTGTTCTTGGGATAGCCCTTGGATATGCAAATGAATACACAGTTCCTTCTATCCGTACGCTACGTTGACACGGTTCGATTTTGTGAGTCGTAATAATAATAAACACTACTTCAACACGTTGTCGTGCATTGTCAGGCCGACCCACCCAGATGACGCACTCTGTTACTCATTCTCCTCTTCCAGGCGGCACTCTTCCTCTACCATTGTTTATAAATGATGCTTAAAGCAAAGTGTAAGGGTTTATCTGGAACCCGGACAGCGTAGTGACTCCTTTCTGAAACTCATTTACAATTAGAGACAATGAATTGAACCTTCTAGTGGTGGCTTACCGTTGTTGATACGTCGCTAGTATTCGCATTAAGTTTAAATACTATTGAGACTTCCTGGAAATTGGATAGTTTATCGCTCGCTAAATGCCACTCCACCTGTTTGCCACTTACCCCTCCTCAGTCTGATAAATGAGCACCAATACAAGATTCCTCTCATTGAATTTTTGCCTTCATGCTTGAACCTCAGTCGAATGATTGGTCTTCAACACGCTTCTGATAATTTTATATAGGTTCCAACTCCTAAAATAAAGAAACCCGTCCTTGTTCGCTTAATAAGTTCTTTCATCGAAGTTTCTGCAAGAATGTATGGAGTGTATTTTGACCATGTTGAGCCAGAACGTAGCGGGGTATCTTCGATTCAACTCTGACATCTATCTCTTTCTCTTGGTCTTCTATCCGATCATATTCTGTCGACAGTCAACATTCCGCGTGCCGTAAACACGTATAGTAATCATGATCATTTAAAGATACTGTAATTATATATAAGCAGAGAATATAACATTATCTGAAAGATAGAATATTTGCGCATAAGATGGTCCTCAAAACATATTCAGTGCTGAAGAAATATGGAGTTTGCGAATACGATTGTGATTTAAATTCAACTAATTTGTGTAATTTCATTATGACCTAAATCGATACTGTAAAGAAAAATTGAATGCATCTATTAACAGAATGAGCTGCGATTGATTTTCGATGTTTTTGTTAGAATTATGTCATTTTTCTTCGTTACGATGATGGAATCTGCAGTTCAGAACTTCAAGACAAGAGAGCAACGTCGAGAAGTTTGCATTATCCTATTCTGAAACTTGTTAACGCATCAGATAGCATGAGACATGGCTAATCGTATAGCCCTATCATTCTTAAAAATTTTGTGGTCAAAATAACCAAAGTTCAAAAGAACAAGAAATAAATAGAAAACACCAATGCTTATGCAAACTTCCGTAACTCTTGCGTCATCTTTATATTTAGTTACACACTTCGCTCTGGGCCGTCTATTTCAAAAGCCAATACGTTTAGATGCGCAATTGTGTCGCTTATTTTCAGAAACAGTTAAGCACGCGAAAAGAGCTCATAATGTCAATGGTATAGTGTTCTCAACTCATAATCCTGACTACACGGTGAACTTGGTCAGAAAACCCTAAACACTTTAAAAGGCTTCCGAACAGTTTATCGGCGGAGATCTCAATAGCTACCCAAAACAAATTTCATGTAAATCGTTTTCGTAGGTTTTGAATTTAAAGAGTTAGAAACCGTTTCCTTTATTTAAACCAAGTAGTCACTAATACTTAGCTGCAATGCCTTAAAGTCTGCATTTAAATTCATGTACACGTTTATGTTACATTACAATGTTACAGGTTCTTGATTTCCTGGGTGACACCGTCTCCAAAAGAAACAAAAACGGGATTCTTAGGATCATCAATAAAAACATCCGCTGGATGGACAGGAACTTTGCAACCGTAGTCAGTTGGCTCGAACAAAATGCCCCTGAACAGTCTTGATGACCAGAAAAGAAATTCAATGAACAAGGAATGACTTCAATAATCACTGTATGCAATGCGCTACACATAATGTCTAACGTAGTCGATCGCTTTATTATAAGCATTAAAACTTTGATTATGCTATAAAGTATACTATAACAATGATATATTATGGCTGCACCAATGACAACATTGTCAGTATTTTAGTATTTATTATTACATCAAAAGTTGATAATTAATAATAAATAATAAAGTATCTCCTCGTGTAAACCTATTCGTCAGATTTGGAATCAGATTGGTTGGTTATTGATCACCAGGGTCGTCAATGGGTGAACTGACGAGCATTACCCGTCAACACTCATTATAACAAAGATTAAGTAAACTATTTAAGTAAAATAAGTTAAAACTGAAAAATGCATCAATCCGGGGTTTTATTTATTTCTACGTATTTATTGCCTTGAACCTGATTTTGTCATATTTATTTCATGTTTATTTTCATTTCTCTTACACTGTTTCATGTTTGAATTACTATGTCAAGTTTATTTTTCGCGTACTGTCAAAAATTCCGTCTGAGTTTTGATCCTGTTCCTATGCTCCAATATTGAAACACTTGGCATAAATGGCCTAAGATAATAACATGACCCATGCCTACATCTGCAAGTACAGCAATGAGTAAAAAAGCTTAAAAGCATAAACTATAGAGAAAGTAGTATGATAGTGATCAGAGTTTTTGAATGCAAATAAATTCTTCAAACACAGCTAAATTACATTGTACGTTGCCAAATAAGATGTGTTTAGGGACATGCGGTTTCCCGAGGTTTGTCTTTCTTGTCACTTAGTCTGTCCCTCTTTCTCATACACTGTATCTGCTTTGTTCTGTCTCTGTCTCTCTTTCTATCTAAAACACTCTCTTTAACGCCCAGATCTTTCTACGCTTATTTTTTTCTCAATATTACTCTAACTCCTCTCTCTTCTCGTACAAACTATCTCTCATTTGAACTGTTATCTTTCTCTCGTTCTGCTTGTCTATGAGAACTTTGCTTTCTCTCACAGTATTTCCTGCATTTCTTTCTCATGCGCTTTTTTCCTTAATTTTTTCATACTATGTTTCTTCTCCCTCCCTTTCTCTTTTTACTTTCTGTCTCATAATTTCCTCCCCTCTTCACTTACTATATCTCTCGTCTCTCATTCTGTTTCTTATGATCTCTTTTTCACTCTTTCGTATCTCCCTCCCTCCTATTTTATTCTTTGTCCTCGTTCTTCGTTTTCAATCACTCATTCTCATGCTGTCCACTTCGTCTTTATCGTGTTTTGTTAAACTTTCTTCTCTCTCTCTGTCTCTGCGTTTGTTCGTCTGTCTTTCTTGGCGTTCTACTACATTCGTACCGTAGTCCGATGATCTTCAGATTGAAAGTCTACAACAGATGCATCTCCACCATCTTCCACCTTGTAGTTCTCGTAAAATCTATGGTTTTTGGTCAACCACGTGGTCATCTTGGCTCTAGATCCAATGTTGTCAAACGAAGATCCCCTAAGAAGACCAAAGAATTCGGGGCCACAATGAGTTTTAGAACAAACAAGCTACTTAGGCCATAAGGATTCACTGTGAATAAAGCAAAGAAAATATTCAAACCTTCAAAAGACTGGATTTTCTGATAATCTGTTCAATTGCCCCCGAATTCACCAGTCATAGTTAAGACACTGTACCTTGTTGCACAACATGAATTTGATAGTGGCAAGTTCTTCTCTGTTAAAATTTTGATTCAATTCATCACAGCAGCCTTTACAGATACTTGTTGTGTTTAAATATATTAGTAATGTTAGAATCTCTCTTTTATGTGATAGAATTTGAAATATTTACTCAGTCGCATAAGCGCATAAATACGGTCAACTTGAGATATGTGAGAAAACTACTTCAATCGGAAAACGCACTATCCTTCGGTTGCTAGGCAAGTATAAACGCAGAAGCCTTGAATATGAAGCTCTGTACCTTAATCGAGTGATGCTTCATGAGGATTTTCATGATTTCAAAACTCAGGTCATGGCGAGTAGGAGGTGAATATCGACGATGCTTGTGTCTGCTTCATTCGGAAAACGCAGATTGCGTGTTTTTCGTGCAGAGAGAAAGAAGCTTTAGGAGCTTCATCCTGATTGTCACATCGAAGAATGGGCTGTCATACGCTCCAGAGAAGTAACGGGCCAACTAAGTAAACATCATCATAAGGAGAGTCGCTGTTTGAGAGGGTGAAGATTGTCAATTCCATTTCGATCCATAGAATTCAGCAGGAAAAGTTCGGCTGTTGAGCTCCTGTTATTGATCTTCTGTGCCTCACCTGAAAGAACCTCGATCCCGAATAGCAATCATCAATTGGGCGATTGCTATTCAGGTGCATCTATGCATTCGGCAAACGATTACTTTTCCTTATCTTACATCACATCAGATTATGTCAAAAGTTCCGTCGTTTTCCAAGTTCAAATGCCTTCATAATATACTGATAAATGGGTGAACACAAGAGTTTTGTACGGCAGATGGTGTTCGATTCAATAACAAGGACCCGGAGACCTCTGATTATCTGACAGATGGATTCGAATCGCGTGCATTTCATCCAGTCACGATGGCCGTCGACTTTCTTATATAGCCTACTGGTGGTTTTCCAGTTTAGCAGATGCACCTGCGAAGACGGACAGACCGGAAATTGGCGAATCTGATTGCAAGAGTGGAAAACGTCGTTTTGAAGCACATCAATATTTGAGGTTAGTTGCATTCATACACGAATCTCCATGTAAAACCTGAAAAGGATTTTGTGTTTGTATGTAAGCTACAGCAGTTGTTCATTTATGTCTTTCGACGTTAGTCCTTCAAAGGATATTTCGGCTAAAGGGCAAACACGACAACATGAATCCAAAGGACAACCTTTGTTACTCGTTATATGGCTTCACAATGAATTAACAATTGCACATGAAATTTCGGAATTTTCATACAGGAATGAGGCAACCGAATGAACAATATGCTATCGTGATATTGATAAACAAAAATTATCAATAGTACATGATGATGAGCTGATGAGCGCCAAGTTTCAAACAATGTAGAAAATGCAGAATAACCTAAAAAAGCTTATGCGGTTAAAAGCTTATGCGGTTAACATAATTGCAGCCTTATGCCAAAACGATAGGAAGTGTATCTTAATTATGGGTTCAAACGAAAACAAAAACAATGTTTATATTTACAGTGTAGTGCAAAAGTCTAGAATATGGAGGCGAAATTTTGAAAATTCAGTATTTTTCATTTCCATGCTACCTGTTGCTGTAAAATGGTGGTCGTACAATTCACTTGAACACCTCTAGCTATTTTAGCTATGATTTCGTTAAATATTTCTGTTGGCACACGTGTTTGCAGGAGTTGTGGCAGCATACATGGACTAAGAAAGAAAATAAAGAATTTGATCTTTTTTGTTTGTACACCGCTTGACTACTTAAGCTGTTACTTTTTTTAAATTTTATGCGGTGGGTCTGAAACGGCCTTTTGATATGTGGCAGTGATGTTTTAGTACTTTGATTGACCATCCTTTACTCTTATGAACGACCTTGTACCTGGCAGGAAGTGTAATGAACCAGCTTTATGTGGTGGTTTCAAATCGTTTCAAAACTGCTATTGCCGACTCTATCAGCTCTCTCTACCTTCCTGGACGACGCTTGGATTTTTGGACAGCTATTTTGTGCCACAAGTTTTCGGATTCAGGTCTGGTGCCTGAGCCGGCCATTCAAAGGTGGTGATCCTGTTATAGTATGGTGCATTGTCGTCTTTGAACACGTAGCCGTCAGAAAACAGGTGGTTTGCAGATTGAAGGAAACACACTGATGCAGAATTTTGATGTATTTTGTTGGGTTTACCACGCCATCGAAGATATATAGGCGCCCTGCTTCGCTGGCGGTCGTGCAGCCCCAAACCATGATCTTCAACGGATGTTTGACGGTCGCTTTACGCAAGCAGGTTTGTACTCTTTACCCAGAAATAATCGTCCCATTTAAGCATGCGCTTTATTTCCAAAGAGAAAGAAAGTAGTATCATAGCGAAAAGCACCTTTTCCCACATCCGACAGGTCCATTCTGAAATCTCTTTCTCCCGTTCGACTTTGCGCTTTCTCTGCGCATCCGTCAGATGTGTCTTCCTTCTCGCTCTACATCCCCGGAGTCCAAATCCAAAGCCCCTTCTACACTCTGTTGACGATGCAACAGTAAGTTTTTATAATAAATTAATGAAATTTAAATATGCGTAAGCAAAAATAAATACATCTTTTAAATAATTGTAATTTATTGAAGAAAACGATCGAACGAAAGAAGCTGACTATTTCTTCACGGGTAAATTCATTGTTGATCCTTGTTTGGAAATGGAGTACCTCCTGGTTGTAATGGTGATCCTTTGTCTTTCCGCTGACTCATATTGCATCGATCCACTCACATCAGCGGTCCAGTCTCCAGGTGACACTGCTGAAAACGAGCCGTGGATGAATCCCTTCCTGCCAAGAACCATTGAACCAGTCCGTTACATACTTATGCTTTATCCAAACTTCTACTTTAATCAATCAGTTTTCAGGGGACATATTACGATCCATTTCAAAGTGTTCAACGATACGAAGACCATCCTCCTTCACAAGAAAGAACTAAACATCACCAGCACGAAACTCAGGCAAGGCTGCGGGAGACCAGTGAGGGTAAACAGAACCTTCGAATACGAAGAAAACGACTACTGGGTGATCCAGACCAACAGACCCATTGAGGCGTCTTCATGCGTGCTCACTTTAGAATTGGAATTCAATGGGAATCTGCAAATCGTCGGGGAAGGACACTCAGACGTTGTCTTCGGCTTCTTTAAGAGCACATATCACAACGATATAACCGGAAAAGAAAGGTCAGCAACCACAACTGAAATCTAGATCGGTTTATTTTCATAGCAGGTTCCTCTTTAGTAACTTTAAAAGTTTTTTGAATGTAACAAAATTGCTCAGCAGATGTGCAATGGAATTGATTCGGTAAGTGCAGTGAGTACATGTGTATGTATGTATTTATTTATGTAATGTTTATGCATGTATGCATGTATGCATGCATGCATGCGTGCAAGTATGTATATACCAACTAATATGCAACAAAAACAAAATCTTTTCAGTTACACTTCATTATTAGGCCAATTAAACAACTACACTACTACAACTTTGCAGAAAAATCTAACACAGATTCGAAACCGAATTAAACTTTTCGATTTCTTTCTGTGATATCATCAACTGCAGTTATAGCAGCCACCAACTCCATTGATATCAGCCAACGCTTTACAGCATATACATATATATGTATATATTTTTCTACAATCGCTGTGAGTGGTCGAACATTCCAGACTTCTGACATTCCTTATAATACATACAATATCGCAACTAGGTACGACGGCTCTGTGCACGTGCCACCGTAAGATCTAGATTAAGTGACCTTTAGCGTGCCATCGTAACAATGCGTGTATATATGTATGCATTGTATTGTATGTATGTGTGTATGTACGTATGCGTGTATGCGTGTATGCATTTATGTATGGCTGAATGCATGTGTATATATGTTTGTGTCTAGACACTTAGTGCAGCGCCATTTAGGTACCTCGGAAAAGCGCTGCTACATAGCCTGAGTGGTGGCAAAATTCACAAACGTCATCATTGGCGCAGTGCTCAGGTCACCAGGAAGGCCATCCCCATACATACATACATACATGCACATTGAATCACTGCTAATCGATCACAGGACCTATAACCAGCAGTACATACACAACAGCAGGTTTCCAACAATTGGACAAAATTTCTTATGCGTTGCACAGTTGATCAAGTCTGTCTTTTTGTCTGTGTTGGCGAACAGCTGGTATGTGGCGACCGATCTCCAGCCAAGTAACTCTCGATTCGTTTTTCCAAATTTTGATGAGCCGCGATTCAAAGTGGATATCGAGGTCAGGCTGCGCCACTGGAGTAACTTCACAGCTCTGTCGAACATGATAGAAACCGTAAGTTACCACGACCAACCGACATGTAATCAACTTCTTAAACGGAGATTTTTGCCATCTAGAATCGTATCAGTTATGTCACTGATATAATCATACCAACTGACTGGATTATGAATTCCCAGAGTCTGCAATCCCAGGCGGGGATTGGTTTGAATTTCTAAAAGAAGGCGCTTGACATAATTCTGATATCAGTCCTCAATTAATCTTTAATGTAATGTCATGTAATCCAATGTAATGTAATCAATCTTATCTTTTCTCAGCTTAGCTTATCTTTTGTCTTCTCTACCGCTGTTACCGTGATGCAAAAGACATCAATCAGCGATCGTTTCAAGTGAAACCTTTCGCAAAAAAATGTATATCCTAGGAGAATTTTTTCTCATAGTTTTCTTGATCATTGTCACTCCATAATTCCCATCATCACTACCTTCGACATCGCTTCCATAATCGTCATCTTAACTGTCATCATCCAACAGAATTATCAAGACTTATTCTGTCTGATCTCATTGTTTTCGACTTGGTATTCGTGATAACTAATGTAGGTTAATTATATTTAAAATGTAGCAGTCACCAGAATTATTTAAGAAGATTGTGTAATAATTGCAGTTGCGACTTTTATTTTATTATCATCATTATCATTGTTATTATTATTATTATTATGATCATGGTGCTGCTGGTGATGATGATGATGATGATGATGATGATGATAATAATAGTAATAATAATAATAATAATAATAATCAATATCATTATCACTATCGTCATTCTCTTCCTAATCGTTGTGGACGGCATTTCACAGTTTGCTACTTAACTCGTTAAACTTTAGGAATCACAACAATCGTCAATCATTACATTAATGATCATTGCCTGATCTCCATCTTCCAGGCTATCATCGTCATCATTTACATCGAGCCACAGCCATGTGCATTACAGTACAACTTACAACTGTTCTGACAGAAAAAAGCTAACCTTGGCAGTATTTTGCGGGACACAACGTTCAAAAAATCACCGAAAATGAGCAGCTACCTGGCATGTTTCATTATCAGCGATTTCACTTCAAAGAACAACACACTCGTCGGTGGACAATTGGTAACTCAATACTCTAATACTGTTTCTATGCGTTAGAATCCAGCATGCTAACGTTCCCTTGGGTTGTAGTCACCAGAAACCCAGTCCCCCGCTAAATTTGTGCAGCTCAACATCTTACTCTTATCGACACCCTTCCTGTAATATTTCTCATCAATATCAACGGATGGTGCTCCGGATAAAATTTATTTCCTTATTCCCTATGAAGTAAACTTAAAAATTATTTACAAAATCTTAGTCATTATTGTTTGTTGTTGTTGTTTTTATTATCAATAGTAGTAGAAAAAGTGTAATTCCCACACACACAAAAATGTGAATCTGAGGTGCGTTAGTCATCTAGTTCTTTCTATGTGGGGTCCTTCTCGCTGACACCATTGGCACCTTGGGGGTTGTTTGGTACCCAAAACTTAAACTCTCAACGCCGCAACTAATGACAACAGGCTTTTCTTCTTTTGATTTTATTAAGGTATTAAAATCATGAAAATTGTTGTCTCTTTAAGCATCGCGTGTGGGCGAGACCAGACCGTATAAACAAAGTGGACTACGCCTTAAATGTTGCACCAGCTATTGAAAACTATATGCATCAAGAGCTTGAACTGCCTTATCGACTTGATAAGCTGGGTAGGTGCAATTTGCTTCTCAAATAAAACGATAAGTTACCGCTATTGTCCACTCCAAACTAGGCCGTTGTAATGGTTGTTGCCGCTATTGTCCACTCCGACCCTGACCACTGCAATTCTTTTTTCCTTAACCTTGTTTCCACTCAAATTAAGCGTCATCTCATTAAAATTTATTTGCCCGAGCCGTTTAAAGGACACCCAAGCATTATCATATGATTCCTTTCCTGAAATCACTTCAGTGGCTGAAAATTCCTGAACGAATTCATTTTAAAGTTCTTGCTTTAATCTATAACTCTCTGCAATACTCCGAACCCACGTACCTATGGGAAATTCTGTACAGTCAAATCACCCCGCTCTACCCGTTGATCCTTTTACCTCACTCTTGCCCGTCTCAAGTCACTACTCATCTTGAGTTCTGTGACCAGTCTATATACCACACTGTACTTCGACTCTGGAGAGATCTCCCTCCTGAGTTTTTGCGAAGTAGTACTTTTGGGCTTACCGCTTTAACTTGACAGGAACTGCCAAGGTAATGGTAGCACAATGCCTGCGAGCCTCTTTAAGTCCTTCGTGGATTGAAGGATTTTTCGGCTGAGGTGCAATTGCGCAGGGTGATAGGTGATGCCCTTCTAAGATAGAACTTGATTCATCTGCTGATGTGCAAATGAGCATATGCGTAAAATTCTATATTTTATAAGCTTAGTGAGCAATTTGTGCCGATAAGCTAGCCGTTGTCAAAAAGAGGCTGATCTGAACAGTGTCAACATATTAACAGGAACTCAGCGTTTGTTGGCCATATAGGCACAGGGACACACCTAAGAAAAGGCTGATAATAGGCCTCAGACAGCATTTGTTCCGATGAAGGAGTATAGCATAGCAGTTAATGCAGAGCCTTAGTTGTTTAAAAATCGTCATGATTTGGGAATGCAGAAGGAAGCCAGAGTGTAGCAAATGCATATGACTTTGGCAACGGGCAAGACTTCCAAAAATAATAAAGTGCTTGTAAGTAGGCCTATTTAATATGATTAACGCGAATGCTAGTGCCACTATTGCTATCAGTGATATTAAACGTAAGGCTTATAGTAATCTGAATACTATCTTCAATAACGATGAAAACCTATAAAAGGATACATCTGAATACTGATCCATATGCTAATACTAATGCTTACAGTGCATTGCGGCTCAATATGCAGGTAGCAAGTGCAGTGAAGTCAAGTTAATTGAACTAAGTACTGCAAGTAGCCTACTTGGCTGGGTTAAATACCAA
Source organism: Norana najaformis (assembly GCA_964023275.1). Taxonomy (NCBI): domain Eukaryota; kingdom Metazoa; phylum Annelida; class Clitellata; order Crassiclitellata; family Hormogastridae; genus Norana; species Norana najaformis. Next base: position 14,035,150 of record OZ029925.1, read on the forward strand.
GGCACTCCATCTTTACGGATTCAGTAATTGCTTAACATTGCAATGTGTGGAATAAACTCGAGTCTTGTAGTTCTATTGATGTAATCGTATTTGCGTCTCACTTTATGGACCATGCTTCTAAGAAATTCCTGTAGAGGCGTGCAAACAAATGTTACCAGTACTGCTATTTTCATTGCAATTCGTGACATTATCACAGCAGACAATAGTAACTAAAGAAATCATCTTGTAGATCAAGTTGCATTGCCTCAGTATTCATCGGACGGTGCAATGGAGAACTGGGGATTAATTGTCTACAAAGACTCGACACTTCTCTTTGATATTACGAAGGATGGAGATATCGTCAGACAGAAAGCTCTATCACTCATTGCCCACGAATTATCGCACAATGTAAGCCACTACTATAAAACACTTAACATTGACGGAATGAGTGTTAAAGGCAATATAGTACTAATTCCCTCTGCGAACCAGCAAATAATTAAGAACTAATTAAGAACTTCCAAACCCTCCTCATAAAAAGTCATTTTAATGAATGTAAATGTAAACACACCTTACTACTGGTCATCGACTCCAGCAGTAATGTTTGGAAAGTACTCAAGCCAAATATTTTAACTGTTAAACACATTTCGTTTGCTTTAGTTATAAATACATACCTTACTACTGGTTATCTGAATCAACAATATAGTGTGGAAAGTACTTGAGACTGATATTTGCTGTGTTACACATTTGCTTTGTATTGCTGTTTACACTTATTCCTAAACTGTAACATTTCCTACATTAATATTTGCTCTTTTTTTAGCATAACGCGGATTGGCCGAATTACTATGTTATTGTGATTAGTTTACCTATTCATTTACATTTACTATGCAATTATAAAACAAGCGCTCAGGAGTCATATCTAGCAACAGCCTTTATTGATGTGGTTTGTACATTGCTAACTGACATTTAGGCTAGAACAAAATGTACTGCTGTCTTACAGCTAATCAATTTATTGCACCACATCGCAGTAGCACCTATGGGAAGGCGTTCGCTTGCAAAGCCCTTGTTTGAGGTCCTGCCGTTGTAAGCAGTCTTTTAAGTCAGAAATGGGTTTAAATTGCTCGATTGCCTGCTTACTAGAGATTTTGTGCTTCAGCATTTAGCTCTCGCTTCTGTTATTAAACTACTCTTTGTCTCTAATTACTGTTTACAGCTACCCTTGTGCTAACTGTAGAGCAGATATAATGAGTGTGATAATCATTTAATGCTACTTTAATTTCAAAAGATGATTCATAAAACTAAATTACCGAAAAATTCTTTGCATGCCAAGATTTAACGAATATCGAGACTTTTTTGATGTCCTAAATTAACGCTTGATATCCTGTGCATTACTTTGCCTTAATTCCAAATGCAAATCAAGGCAAAGGTAACCATCTATAATGTTCATTTGCAAAGAAACATTGATGGCATATTTTGACAACCTCTTAAAATGACAACGAACTTCTTGCAGGTCAACTTATGGACTGTTTTTGAACCGAGAAAGATAACAGGCTAGCAAAGTGTGTTGAACTGAAAAAGATTAGCACGAACTACCGTTGTATTTTTGAATGTTAATGTGCAAATGTTGTTCCCTGGTATAGGTACCGGAAGAAAAATTTATGTAGCGCGGTTATAAATCTGATAAGTAACTTTTGTATAAATATGCCATTGATTTGTTCCGGAAGTAATTTTCGTAATAACCATTTTAAATAATAACTATTTCATTTTTGTTAAATTTCTTACCAGTAATATAATTTCGGTGCTATGCACTTGCAGTACTTTGGAAACTCTGTTACTTGTCGATTTTGGAACCACCTTTGGCTGAACGAAGGATTCGCAACATTTTACGAAGTCCAAATAGTGGCGGCGCTTGATCCGACTCTCTTTTATGTGAGTGCACGAATCTGTTTGGCAAAACACATAAAGTTTGAGCACATAGTGGAAAATAGAATGTATAGTTGGAAGTAGAAAACATAGTGGAAAACAAGGAAGATAGCTGGAAGTTGGGAGGCACTCATTTTTTTGTTTGTCGTTTCTTACCCGACAAAGTCCCAATACTGGAGTCTTGCATAAACGGGAAATGCTGCGAAGAAAAGGCCATAAACTTTCGTGCTAGCATTGTTCTACTGGTTATTAACAGAGACATGTGTGGGCAAAAAAGTTCAGTCAACTCGTTATACGCAGTTCTGTGGGCAGACTTGAACTTGCGAACCATTGGAACACAGACAAATCACGACACCAAACAAACATCACTTAATAGGCTGTGGGTTAAGCGACTTATTTATTGACTGATATTCATGATTACTGAGTAAATGACTAACCTACTAGCTTTATAACTCTCTAGTTTACTTACTTTCTAACAAACCTATTTATAATTTACTTTTTACATTTAATCTTTAGTTTCTGTTTAAGTTCCATACTTCTTTAATTTTTTACTTCCTTCCTTTATTTCTTATTTCCTTTACTTCTTATTTCCTTACTTCTTTCCGTCCCTCCTTACCTTTGCTTACCTAATTAACTACTTTATTGCTGGCTCAAATAACTATAAGTTTGCTCACGTATGTGCGCGGTTTGTTGTGCGAACATAATTTAGAAGGAGCAGCATTTTGCCGAGAGACTTGAAGAGGCATTAGCTAAAGACGCCACCCTAGATGCTCAACCGCTGGTTCCCGATTTAACAACGCCTGAAGACGTAGAAACTTATTTCGATACAATACGCTACGATAAGGTATTCTAAAACTTTTAGGTAAATTTATTTACTTTACAATTTATTGGTCCGAACAGCCATTGCTCAACTAAGATATTTTGTTGTAGTCAGCCCTACTTCTTGGATTGGTTTACCTGATGACTTGAGACATGAGATTTTCTGCTCTACTCCCCTCTCCTCTTCCGGAAGCGCTTGAAGACTATTTTGTTCCCCAGTGATCTAGTTTTCCAGCCGTCTCTGACGAGATAAAGTGGCACTTTAAGAATTCTTGATTACAATTACGATTACTGAACAATCTTTTCTTACGTCTTACATGGTTCGTTACCGAATGCTCAATATCATATGACAATCCCGGTGCAAAGCACATAAGCAATTTGCCATTGTGCCACAGTTTTCATGACTAGGGTTGCGGTAAGTTCGGGTCCTATCTACATAAAAGCCCATTTCAAACAGCTTTCGTTCATTTTAGTGCAAAGCAATTCCTGGATTCGGGGAACGGTGATCTATTGTGCATGGAGCAGTTGTCCATGAATCAATTTTCATGCTAGCTTTCCATGTGTCTAATACTCATGTTTACTGACTGTTACAAGAAATAGGCCTAAATGAACTGTCCTCACTTAACTGAACAATGAAGTGCCTCTCAGAATGCGCCATGTCGATCGTTGAAGGTTGATTGCAAGATGAGAATACATATAATAATCGTGATATCCTGTCTCAACCTTCAGTGTTGTTGTGATTTATTCTTGATAGGGAGCTGCAATCCTGCGAATGCTGGAGAGCTTTATCGCTCCTCACTTATTCAGAAAAGGCATCAGGGTAAGATACTGTACTTTATTTCAAACCGCCGACTTAATCTACAGTAAACTGAATTTGTATTTTGAGAAAATGTACCTTTTTAATGTTTAACAGTGTTTTAAAAATATTTGTTGCCATCCTTCTAAAGTCTGAAGAGGTATTTTCAATAAAACGGACAGAATACTTAAGACAAGTTCGAGGCAACAGGAACTACATTTGCCTCTTCAACAGCACTATGTCGTTTACCTCTAGCTGCGACAATTGTTATGGTATAAGTTTCCCTATTTCGAATGATCTCGGTGCAATTTACAACAGTGATTCAAAATGTTGTTTATATAAAATTTAAACATATAAAATCCACATCCTCTTCGAGAGCCCTTTTCCTATATTATGTCAAAAGGGCGCTGACCGTCTTCTGGAAGACGAAGGGACCAATAAAATACACAGAAGAGCTTTACGTTTCCAGAGAAAAAAGACAAATAGAGTTTGTCTTTTGCATTTATGTTTGCTGATATTTCTATGTGGATTTTTTCTCAGCAATATCTTAAACAGAATGAAAACAAAACCGTCGTGACAGACGATCTTTGGAAACCACTACAAGAGGTTTTTACTTTGAAACATCTCAAATGCATGATCTGTTTTATACTTTAATCGTTTAACTTACTTTCAAAGTAATTCAATTTCTAAGGTTCTGGGCACAATCTGAACCTTGTGCCGAAAATAGTTTTTAGCATTTTGATAGACAACACGTTATATAATAAGAGGTATTAAATTTTCTTTTGTGTTCTTAAGTTTTTGACTGTTTTTCAGTCAGCCTTGGTCAAAAAAAATAAGTATTCATACGAAAAATATTGTCTTAAGAAGAAAGAAAACACTTTATCGGATAAATGTTTTATATTATTTCATTTCTGTTTCGCTGAAGGCATTGAATATCAGTTTGGATCTCAAAGACTTAATGCGGCCTTGGATCTATGAGAAGGGTTTTCCGGTCATTACACTCGAACTTATTAACTCTGGACACCAAATCAATGTAACTCAGAAACGATTCCTGATTGATCCGCTGGACGTCAGTGACAAAATGTTAGCAAACAATGATGTTTTTCTTATCTTGTATTTTCTTATCTTGTCGTATCTCATCGCATATGATTGAATCTCATCGTATGTCGCGGTATCTCAGACTCATCAAATATATAGAATACATCATCCGCACAATATAATGAGCTGCGATGCAAACAATTGGTTCAAAGAAAGTTTTATATGTTACCGCTGTTTTTCATAAACAATACACATTCATCGTCTATGCTCATATTTATTGTCCCACCTTATAAACCACTCAAGATAACTCTCTTTTTATTATTGTCATTGTTATTATTTTTATTGCTGTTATTATTGTTATTGTTGTAATAATAACAATAATTAACAATATTAGTTATTAATTATTATTAATAATAATAATACTATTAATAATGATTATTATTATCATCATTATCATCATCATTATTAGTGCTGTTGTTGTAGCTGTTGTTGTTGTAGCTGTTGTTGTTGTAGCTGTTGTTGTTGTAGCTGTTGTTGTTGTAGCTGTTGTTGTTGTAGCTGTTGTTGCTGTTCTCTTGATATTCTATGTTCGATCATGAAAATTCTATGGAGGATTGAACTGCTTTGTCTCATTATTAGATACACTTTTCATGTAAAACTCTACGTTTTGACCTAACCACCCGTTTTATTTTAAGAATAATTTTGATTTCATTTATATTGAAATGGCTGATTTTGCCCAAAATGTTCTCAAATTAAAATCGAAGATCTGTGCATTATGTTTGAAATCAAGATTTTAAACCATTCCGTATGAAATTATGTGATTGTCCTATCTTAGTGAATATCTGATAACTTTCCTAAAATTCACCGACAGAATGTTAATAACCTGTTCGATTAAGGAAGGCTTATGAACATTTTGTGCAGTGTGTGGTTGCGCTGATTTTATCTGCTTAGTACTATTGTAGATACAAGTGGAATATTCCACTTACCTGTAAAACAAGTCAATTATCATGTTCGAGATGGATGACTGACAACTATGGTGAGCGAATACGCAACCACTTAATACACAAATTTAGTCCTCAGGTACATTGTTATGAACTCTGTCTTTTCTAATGACGCATAAAACGCCACTTTAATAATATAGTGGGCATCATCGATCGACGAAGAGAGACAGCGAAATAGAGAGGCATTCTTCGACCTTCTTTCCATTTTTCCTTCCTTAAGTCCTTTTACTTGGGCTCACTGCTCGTTGGTAGCATGCTATGTACCACTTGCTTCACCATCCTCGTGTTGTCCATCCTATATATATATATATATATATATATATATATATCATCGTCATCAAGAGTGCTTTCTGTCAAATGCACACTTAATCGTTACCCTTCACGCTTTCCTTGCCGCTCGTCGCCAGAACCAACACGAGAAAGAACAAAAACAAAACAATAAGGGCAGAAAAAGGTATTAAAACGATAATTTATTCGAACATTATCATTATTTCCTAACAGCGAACTTTTAGTCCTGAATGAATTTAAACACCATTCAGGCTAGAGTAGTCAGCGCTTTCGTAGGTGCTAAAGTACTATATTAAATGTCTAGATACATACATATTTACATGTGTTGCATAAATGTATACAAACATCCATCCATACATAAATGCACATTCGTTGTTTCTATTAAGCTATTTTCAACATTCCTATGCGCTCGAACGACGATTGGATTCAAATCAACTATGATATGTCTGGATATTATCGAGTTAACTACGACGCCAATTTGTGGAATCGTTTAACGAATCAGCTGAACAGAAATCACATGGTACCTCTATATATGTCTCTATGATCCTTCTAAATGCCATTAAGCCTATATATTTTTAAGCATAACACTTGGCCAAACAGCATGGCAGTTCTCGGTTTCATCGTAAGGCTATAAAAGCAGCGACAAAAGTTTGTCACTATTTTTTTTCATGAAAACTTCATAGTTTTTATAGGCATCACAGTTTTGTGATTCTTATTGTCGCTGTTTTTGTGGATCACATCTTGAGCGTCGGCACTATTTCCAGAGTGGAGGGTCAGTGGCACATCCTGAAGTATTGAGGTAGAGACCAGTAGAGAGATAATATTGTTTCTGAAAATATTTGGCGACATTTCCGGTTTTCAGCAGTTTTAGGATAATCGACAAATAGCTGAATCGTATCCTGAATGTTTGTGTAGGTTTTCGACGAACTGTCACGATTTAAGCTGCTTAGCGACTCACTGAGTCTGGCCAAAGCTGAACATTTAGGATACGATACATTTCTTAATCTGACCAGATACACATTTAAAGAGAGACAACTAGCGCCATGGATTATCATCTACTCCGGTTTCGGTGAAATCAGCAATTTGGTCTCTGATACGGCCAATTTCAGTCATTTTCAGGTATCTGCTTTAAATTTACGATCCCAGATTCCCATAGCAATGGTCAAGTGCGTAACTTCCAGTAATTCAGATTCAATGTCCCTGATTTTTTAAAAACAAATTACATGTATCTGTGACTACTTACATTTGTATGGACTACCTAACTCTGCTGATTGACTGGTTTTCTATCTGATTACCTGAATGCTTGAATGATAAACTGACCAACTGACTGATTGAGTGTTTGAGTTCCGGCTTGACTGACTGACTCAGTTACATACTTAAATGCTTACTTACTTACAAGCTGACTGACAAGCGAACTAACTTATTGACTACCTAAGTGGCTGACTGCATAATTTACTCTGCGATAGGCTGACTGACTGCCCGACTGCCTGGATGACTTACTGAGTGACGATTACGCTACGGTATCCCTGTTCCTTAATCTTTGCACCTGTTTTTTGCTCAACAAAGGATTTGTATAATTTTTAGCTTATATTTCATAAAGCACTTAACACTGGCCACCCATAATACTTCGCGGTTATCGTTATACGTTATCGTTATCGTGATACAACCTTGTTACAATACAATCTCGTTGCATGTTTGGTCATACCTAACACTACAACTGTTCTGGGTGAATGGACTTTTATGGTTGCTGGACCTCGAACTATCTTCCTGTATCTCTTTGTTAGGCTCGGTTGCTTGTGTCATTTCGTTCTCAACTTAAGACTTACCTTCTTTCAATAGCTTATCTCCTCTTTCTGTCATAAGTTGATCGATCTTCTGGTTATTGACTTGACAGCTGTTTGGTTTTGGTGTGATTTCTGTTGATACGTTATGCATAATACATCGGTGCGATAGAAGTAACCACTTAATAATAGGTAATGAAAAGACAGACTGACTGACTGACTGACTGACTGACTGTACGAACGACCCACCCATCGACCAAATGAGAATTAGTGAGTAGATCTGTTGCACATGTGTTGTTCTTCAGAGATATGTACTGAACTTAACCAGTTCTCTGATGGATCAAGTGCAAGTCAAGGATGAGGGAAGCCATGTCGAAAAGTAAGAAAATCAATAGATTGTTTCCATTTTCGGTCTAAAAAAAGACAGCAAACCGTTTCACAACTTCTTCTACTTAACAAGAGAGAAAGCTTCCACTGTGTCTTAGCACTGGCTGGCTTGTTCCCCGAAGTGTTTGTTACTCGGCTGGAGTCCCTGTTCCCGTTTCTGGAAAGACGACGACCGTCCAGCCCAAAAAAGCCTCCCCAGCAAGCCAGAGCAGCCTCCACCACTAGAAAACGCATTCCATTTTCCTTATCTACGGCTTGCTACTCTGGCGCCCACTACTGGCTCCTCTAAGGGCTGGTCTCCCCATCCAATACTGTATGACTTTCACGACCATGGGTGTTATAGGCAGGCCTGAGCCCAGTCGGCCGGCCAACCAGGCCCACTCCCAGTCAAACAGTGTCTATGCCACTCTGTAGGATACAGGGCTGTCTAAACCGATTCCAGAAAGACTTCTCTACACCCATCTGCCCTAATTTATACTCCTTAGAAGATGGATCTTCCCTTATTTACATGTTCAATTATACAGTGTCTGGTCTCTAATATCATTGTCACATAGCAGAACTAGAATTTAAACCCACTCTATTACCAAATGGAATCATATGCCCAGAATATATCACTGCCTATACAGGTTGTTGTCCTAAAATTAATTAAATATGACATCTACTAAGAGTCTGATTCCTCACATTGCATACATACAAACATACGTACATGCATGTATACATTCATGTATATATACCCACATTCACCCTGTGCTATACTATGCGTTTCAGGCTGCTGCGTCCGAAGATTATGTCGATGGCGTGTTCTGCGGGTCACAGAGGCTGCATAGAAAACACAACTCGCTTATTTAAAGCCTGGATCCAAAACGATACGTAAATTTCATAGCATTTATCATTTTATAAGCATCTTTTGGTTTTACTCACTGGATCATCATCATCACTATCATCACCATCATCATCATAAGCTGCGTATCATTAGGCCCTATAGCCAGGGACCAAAACATACCTTTCATCAACACATGAAACACTGTATTCTTTTTTCTAATAGACTGGTTTCCCAGTTCCTCTGTGTGGACTCGATAAATGAATGCTCTGAATAATATCAATAATAATAATAATATTATTATTATATATTTTATTATTATTATTATTAGTAGTAGTAGTAGTAGTAGTAGTAGAATTATTATTATTATTATTATTATTATTATTATTATTATTATTATTATTATTATTATTATTATTATTATTATTAGGTATCTAATGCTTCCGCAGTCTGCACTGGCATTTGTATATTAACAATAATGCACTTCCAAACTGCGTTTCCGAAAAAACCCAGTGGAAGTTCGTTTCTTCGCTTTTGTAGAGTGAATGCCATTCCTGTTAACTTAAAGCGAGATGTTTATTGTATTGGCATGGCTAATTCTTTGCTCGAATCAGAATGGAACACGGTTTATGAGAGATTCTCGACCGCGCCATCTGAAGAACATAAGAACGAACTGTTGAAAGCTCTGAGCTGTTCCAGAAATGTTACGATGCTGGAAAGGTCAGTTCTGCGGCTATATCAAAATTTATTCGTTGTTCAAATTCAGTTATTATTAAAATAGATTATTTGTTAAAATTGCAGTTATAGTTAAAATTCAGTTTTTCTTAACGTTAAGTTATAGTTTCAACCTTTTGCCACTAAAGTTGATAATTGACTCTGCAAAGCGTAGGTCAGTGATAATGCTCTACTTAATATTGTTAAACCTGAAAGCATATTTTACTACGTGTTGAATAGAAAAGGCTCAAAGACAGCAAATGCAGTGCTGCGTAAATTTAAAAGGTTGTAACTACAGTTTAAAACGTTTTTATACTCCTGTAGGAAAGAAAAGATCTTGTTAGACGACTTAGAAAATGGCTTTTGAGTGTTTATTTATGGTCAGGATATATAAAACTTGCATACATAAGCAACCAGTTTCAGAGGCGATGTTACAACCGCCCGCCTTTCAAAGCTGCATCTCTTCTTTAAGAGGTCTATAACATTGATGTGCCGCATGTTTGCGTTCCAGAGTGATTCAATAAGTCTACTTAGAATTAAATGTAATTTTGGGCGACCAATCACACGTTGAGTAGTTCCAATTTTGGTAGTATCAAGCCTTGACTTATTTGTGATCTCTGCGACTCGCTTATCTGGAGAGTACTCCATTGTTTAGGTGGGGCGCGTGTGCCGTAGCCCGCCAGCGGTGAATTTGCCAGCTACTCGAGCATCATTGGTTTATAGATAAGTTTGATGTTCTTAATGAACTCTTACATTATCTAGGCTCGCGATGTCGTCTTCGAAACGTTCTAAAATCAAACAGTGTACGCACTATAACAATATCAGTGCTATAAAGTGTGAAGCCTTCAAAGTAGGGAACCAACAGTTGAGCAGTCAGAGAACCGGTTACAAAGTAGCATTGACCACGGATCTGCTTGCATATATTCGCACCTTAGGTTTTAAAGATATATCACGTCATGTCATACAATATTGCAATCAGATACAGCTGCGGAGATTAGTGTAAGGTAAAATGCTGCGGAGATTAGTGGCGCTAAAATGCTGCGGAGATTAGTGGCGCGAAAATGCTGCGGAGATTAGTGGCGCAAGAGACTTCGGTAAAATACAAAGAGTAGGACAGCCGGAAGGGTGGCAAAAAGCCATTGGAGGCGCAAGTACTAGTCGGAGATAAAGACATTTATACTACGGACTTTATTTATTGTGTATGTCAAAATGTCTTTTCGCATGCATTCTGACAGTGCAGCGTCATATACCTTCTAAATGGCCCGAATCTTCTTCTGATTACTTTTATCAATGCTTAAAATTTGTGCCTCTTTTGCTGAGGGTGGAATAGGAGCACTTCTTAGAGAAGTGATGTGTAACTTTTCATCATCATCATCATTATCATCATTCTCATTATCATCATCATCATCATTAAAATAGTTTAATCATCTTTTGGCGAATTTCCGGTTTTTGGATCGATTGAGGTTTGTATTGCAGACTTCCCGATTTATAGCGATTAGTTTTTTTTGCATTATTAATTTAATCAACAGTTCAGTCATGACAGGACTTCTATCGTCGGTGTCTTCATGTCCATATGCATAAATCTATAAATCTCTATTGTTATCGACAATCAACAACATTTTGTAACTCAAACAATCAACTAAATGCACTACACATTGTCGCTACAACATCTCTGTGCACACTGTTCAAACATTTCTTGACATTAGTTGACACGTTTTTTATTCAATTAAACGCTGAACATTAATTAATTTTTCGGGTCTTTACAGGTTATTGCAGTATGCCATAGACGAGACAAAGATGGATATCTTGGATAGCTTTGCGGTCATCCCTGACATTGTTTCGAATCCAGCATCTGAAAATTGTGTCTGGAAATGGTTGAAGCTCAACGATACGAGCATTGACGAAGAGTAAGCCTACTTGCTACTTTCTACTCGAAAACTTCGATCCAGAAATTGTCCAAAATTTATTGCGAACAAAGAATACACAGTAATCGGACTCAGCTTTGTTCTAGACCCTGCATGACATTTGCCGTCGGTGCATGTTGCCATTTTTAACTCAACAGAGAAGAACCTGCTACGTCGAGTTGCCTGAGTTCTAACGAAATGCAATATGATATAATGTTTCATGGTATAATCTATTCGAAGGCATTTGATTCGACTGCCCATCCCCAGTCCGTCTGTTCGTTTGTCTCTCGAGCGAAATCAAACTCTACGAACACCCACGTATCGCTTTTTCTGTAAGGTTCCTTAGCATGGCTATCTAACAGGTCTAAATGGCGCGCCCTATGAACAGCTCAAAAACATTTATTATTCATCAGCCGAAACAGTTCGAATTTTCATGCGAAGGCTGTTCCAGAAAGACAGTTGAGAACGCAGGCAGTGCTTAAGGGGCTCAAGTAAGGGAATGTGGGACAAGGCTGCCGCAATGCAGAACATCGACCCATCTGACCAAATGCTATAAGACAGAGCTTTTGATGTGTTCTGGCGCCGCTCAAACTCCTGGGACCCGTCCAAAGAAGAAGATTGCGCATTTGAACAGGTTCTCGACGGGAAGAATGATAATGCAGTAATTATTGAAAATGGTCTCAAATGTGCAAGAATTTGCCTGGATTTTACAATTCGAGCGTTGCAAGTCAGAAAGGACTGCTTGGACTATAGCTGACTATAGGACAGAGTTGCAGTAGTCCATGAGTGTCAGGATGATCGAGTGGACCAGGGTCAACGTTGCATCTTACGATACATTTCGATCAATAACCTGGTTCTGATGCAGCTGATGGAAGCAGACCTGCAAAGTGAGTTAGCATGCTTTACAACGGCTTGCTGAAGGACAAGTTATGGTTTCCAGTCTTGCAACGTCGTTGCTATCGTATCTTTGTCCATTTCTGCTTCTATTTACTGCAATGGGCAAATCCGCATATACGGATTCAGTATGTATTCAGTATGATTTGTGGACTTTCAGGCATGTATTGCATCCGACCCACCCAGAAGGCGTCCTCTGTTACGCAATCTCTTCTTCCAGGTCGTTCTTCCGCAGCTGTAGCTACAATTGTTTATAAATGATGCTTCAAACAAAACAATGCCTTAGGGTTTCTATGGAACTCGGACATCAGTGTGGTGACTCTTTCTAAAACTTGTAAACATTAGGAGACAATGAAGTCATTATTCTAGGAGTGGTTTGCAGTTGTTGATACGTTGCTAGTATTCGCATTAAGTTTAAGAACTATCGAGTTGACTATGAAAATGGATAGATAATCGCTTGCGAATACCCACGCAACCTAGTTTTCACTTCATCCTCAATCAGTTTGGTAAATAAGCACCAATGCGAGTTTGCTCTCGTTGCATTTCTGAGATGATGTGTTTGCCTCAGTCAAATAATCGGTCAGCAACACGCTTCTGAGGATTTTATATACAGATGTGTAAGTAAGAGTGCTATAATTACTTTTTCACAATGACCGTAATCCCAATGCCTGAAAGTCCACAAATCATACAACCAGGAAACCCATAGCAGTACTTTTAGTAAGTTCTTTCATCTTAATATCAGCAAGAAACCTATTTAGCACTATGCTTCGACCGTGTTACATGTAAGCTCAAACGTAACGGAGTATCTTGGTTTCAACTCTGACATGTACGTATGTCTATCTATTTCTGTTTGTCTACTGTCCGATCATACATGTATTCGGTCGCTAATAGTCATTGAGCGTGCCGTAGACACATACAGTAGGCAGTCATTTAAACTTAAGTATAAGCTGTGATCAAAATATTATCTGAAAGATCGAGTATTTGTGCTTAAGAAGGCACCCACAGCATACTGGGTACTGAAGAAATGTGAAATTTGCGAATACGATTGCGATTTACATTCAACTGATTTATTTAATGTCACTATGACCTAAATCGGTACTTTTAAAGAAAAGTAAATTCATCTTTCACCAGAATGACCTGCTATTGATTTTCTTTGTATTTGTTAGAGTTAAGTCACGGTTCTCCTCAATGATGATGCGAGCTACAGCTCAGACCTTCAAGACAAGGGAGCAACGTCAAGAAGTTTGTATTAATCTAATCGAAAATTATTTACTTCTTAGCATATGATAGCAGGTGACATGGCTAATCGCACTGCTCTGCTGTTGCTAAGAGTTTTGTGGTAAAAGTGAAAAATTCCATTACTTTTGAGATGTCTTCGTCGTTAGTTATCTACATCACACCTGGCCATCTATTTCAAAAGCTAATATGAGCAGATGCGTCGCCTGAAAAACAAGTATACAATGAAAGACCACAGAGTGAACGGTATGGTGCTCTCAACTCAGAATCTTGAATACACACAGTGAACTTGGTCCGAAATCTAAACCTCTAAAAGGCACTATAAATCTGATTGCTCCCAATGATATGTATGTTTGCGCTTCGGCGTGTGAGTGCCGGCTGTGGTTTTCATCGGTTTAAGGGCTAATTGCCTTGCAGAATTTACTATTTGGATTCATCACCCATTTGGATTATCTCCCCCTCTTTTCCACAAGCGCTTGAAGACCTTCTTATTTCCCAGTGCTTCTGGGTTGTAGGGCCGGGAGCGCCTCTGAGGAGTTTACATCGAAGTGGCGCTTTATAAATTTTTGATTACATTACATTACAATCAAGTCAATCAGTTGACAGGTTTTAGATTCACAGAGTATGAAAAACCGTTTGCCATACTTAAGCCAAGTCGCCAGTAATACTTCGCTGCATCATCTTGGCAGTATGCATTTAAATTCATGCATACGTCTATATTAAATTACAATTTTATAGGTTCTTGATTTCCTGGGTGACACCGCCTCCGTTGCAAAAAGAGAAAGGCTTCTTAGTGTTATCGATAAAAACATCCGCTGGATGGACAGGAACTTTGCAACTGTAGTCAATTGGCTCGAACAAAATGCCCCTGAACAGTCTGGATGATCAGAAAAGAAGTTCAATGAACAAGGAATGACTTCGACAATCACTGATGCAGCGCGCTACACATAATAATTCACGTAGTCGATCGCTTTATTGTAAGGAACTATTATATAATGGCTTTTGGTATAGCAACCATATATTATGGTAGTAACTAATGTATCAATGAAAGAATTGTCAGCATTGTAGTAAATGATTAAAACAATAAAGTGTCTCCCCATGTGAACCTATTTTTAAGATTTCGATTCAGAATCAGTTGCTTATTGACTACCAAAGTCGTCACTCAGTGTATTCACAAGCAATAAAGGTGTTCCGTAACCCATTCAGGCACTCATTATAACAGAGATTAAGTTAAGTTTCATCCGGATGTTAAAATTAAAAGATGATTTTATCCCTGGTTTTTATTCGTCCATGCTCATTCATCCATGGTTTTATCACCTTTAAAGTACCTCTCAAAGGCGATGAAGAAGAGTTAGTAAGTCTGCAGTTGAAGTGAAAACATGAATTGTCCCACAACTTTTATAAGAAACACGAGCTATAATTATAGGGCCTAATTCACAAATGAAATCATGAGTCTCTTCAGATCTGCCTCGAATGTTATTGGGCTGCCTTACTTACTTACTAGACTTTCTGATGTTTAAAGATCCTGGAACTATCTTCTTGACCAAACTAATGTAGGGTGTTTCCCTGTCCCAAACAGACTGCTAGTCTGGGTTCCATCATCACAGATTTTTACACACATCAGTTTAACTTTAAAGCCATTCATTTATTCGTTCTTCCATTTGTTCGTTTGTTCATTCATTCATTCAAGTTTGCGATGGGACAGGGCCTCTCTGCTCCTCTTTTCCTTAACACTTGCCTTAGGCTGTGACATTTGCTGGAGAAACAGACTTATCAATCTGAGACTTTTGAACGGTTTATGACCACAGGTCCCTTCGACTTACACCGTTTTACTTCTAACATAAACGTAATAGTATAATATATTTTGAATCTACTAGAAAGATTTATTTCAAGTCTGTAGAGTAGCTGTTCAAATCAAAATTATAATCGTGCCCGTATGCTGAAGATGATGACACTGCTTGGAACTTGTATACTAAAACCTTTGGATCTTTGGCATCAAAAGTCTGAACCCCAGGGATCCTCTGCTCACCAGGTTTCTAAGATGGGTTAATGTTCCCAAGTTTGATACTGTTCTGGCTCTTTTGGGTCCATGTAACCGATCAATCCTTTTTCAACTATGCCCCACACCTCAACTTGATCAGAGGGTGAAACAAACAAGTAGGGATTGCCTGCTAAGGCTGTGTCATAACCAGTGAAAGCTTTGGCCGAAATACCACCTAGGGCACTACGACAAGTGGACAGGCTCTGCCGGAACAAAGAGAACATTCGGCTAAAATAGACGTCGAAAGCCTGGGTAGCAACCGGTTTTGCTGATGGAAGCACACCTACAAAGTGAGTTAGCATGCTCTACAACGGTTTGCTGAAGAACATCAAGGTCACGAATGATAAGTTGTGGTATCCAGTTTGGCGTTGGCATCGTTTCTTTGTCTATTTTTGCTTTTAGCTCTTCACAGGTTGGGCGGAGCATTGCATCCCTGTGATAAACAACCATAGCGGAAACGGCTGAATTGTGGAAAAGAGAAAGCCTATCTGGGATGGGCTTTATCCCGACTGCGAGGTGGAGAGACATGGGAACCTATTACCTCATCTCCCGATTAGACCATGGATAAGACGACACTGCAGAATTCACTCAGGCTTGGAGATCGCCCGACTAGACAAAGGAAATGGACATATCGTCCAAAACCTATACCGTTTATTTTCTTCTGGTCAAAAATATGAGTAATAAGGTCTTTTTGCATTCAAAGCTAATATAAAAGGTAAAAAGTGAAGGCAATACCTTTCTTTACATTATTCAGTAGATGGAATCACTTCAGAAAAGTGGTCTTGTGTAAACAGTCATTCAGGTAAGTACAAACATGACAATGGCAATCCCTTCTCTAACCTTCTAACTGGCGTTAGTGCTCATATACCGACCGTGAAGAGAGGTCGGCTAAGTTGCTCCCAGATGGCTTCGAGTTACATTCAAGTAACAAATATTGGCTTGACTTACCGTGCTTACCAGTGTTGTATCGTAAGTGGTCAACAAATATATCATATGCATTGCGGTGTATGCATATGATATATTTTTTCATGGTGGGACATTTATTGGTTTCTGCAGATGGGCAAAAAATAAAGCAAGACAAGAATTTTTGCTGCCACAAGAAATGTTCAAAACACTAAGTTTATGCAGCCAAACACAATGCATTATTATTGTTTGATTGCATTTTGCTCAGCACCATAAGAAAATTTTATGTCCTGATAGCGTGAATAATTCAAGTCAAACTGTTCTCTTCATAACGGCAAGCATGGACACTAAGGTCACACGATATTCGTCGTTCTGACATGTGAAAAATATTTTCATTCAATAAAGCACCCTTTCGGACCGAAAGCATTAGGATGCCAGACATGTATACGACGGGTGGCGTTAGCAAACAACCGCTTATGTCAGGTTGTTTTCTGTCAGATATTATCTACCAAAGACTCCGAGTCTATGGATTTTCACTGACTGTGATGTCGGACGATTTTCTACAAATACGCGAGCAGCAGTACCATTCAGTGTTGCTGAAGAGAGGCCACATCTTTCTGTTGCTGTTACTTCTTATTCGTCTGGATGTGAGTATTCACACATCTACTTATGACAATTATAATCCAGGGCTTTTTAAAGACTAATTATTTTATTTTATAACTGAATATTGGTCTGTAATACTGTTTGACAGAAATTTGTAGCCGAAATATTTTCGTTTGATTGAATAACTAACTTTGAGAGGCACTCGAAAGGCACAATATGTATAAAAGTTCCGCTATATAAATAACCTGTGACATAATTTAGTCATTGTGCAATACGTTATCTTAAGGTGCTCTTCTGCAGAGGTCCGTATGTACGTGATCCAACGCCACTTTTTGTAGCGCGATGCCTTTCTAGAGCTTCTTGAATGGGCCTTTTTCAATTAACCGTCATAAATCTAACACTATTCATCCATTTTCATTTTATTTTTTTCACCTGCGTCTTCCTTAGAGGGAGTTCCTGAAGATAGGGCTCGTAACGCAAAGACTGTGTTTCGAGCTTCACCTCAGACGGTTTCATGTACAGGCCTTGAGCAAGTCTTTCGCTCACAACTGCTCAGAGGCATCGATATATGCTTATTCGATGGGTAATGGCGCTTAATAAATGAAGAAATAATATTGACAATACAATTGTTCCCGAAGCCAGTCCATAAAGTGTCAGTTAAACAAGGACTACTAAGAACTGTTTGCGTACTCAAGGTTAAGAACTTGTGATAGTATTTTGTGCAACTAAATTTAAATCTGCAGGTACAAAAAACTACTTAAATATGGTCTCATAAATTTGCAACTCTGAGCATGGCTGCGCTGTCACTCCTGTTCCGACGTTCTTTCGCAGGATGGTACAGAGGGGGAAAAGAGAGCCATAAAGTTTGTTATCCCAAGAATTTGGCGCGAACCTACTGCACGACCACTCAAGTAATTGCTATTTCTGCATGGTGGATCCTTCCAAACGTCGGACTGGCAAGAATGCACCCGCTATCACGTGTCCGGACTTTCCTTCATCTCTCGCCCCGGTGCCACACTGCCCTGAGCTTCCCATACCCACTCATCCTGAGAAAAAGCAGCCGTCTTCAGAAGAGATCAGTAAGTCAGAGAGCGAGGAAGACGTTGGAGATCCAGATTACAATTTTCGAGGTGAGGAGAGAAACCCATACTATTCCAACCAAAAAGACTTCAACGACTTGATCCAGTGCCGAGTTTTTGACGTCTAGCCTCAAGCAGTGGAATTTGTTGGATGAAAAATGTGCAAGTTGCAGATCAGAGGAAGCGTCACTACGCTTTTTCCAGCTTTTTCACAAGTCATGATGGGATCTGCTTCTGCCACAGTGTGACCGGTTTGTTCGAGGCATTTGGAAACGACTCTAACCTGAACGATGGCGTCTCTTCATTGACAGTTCATCCAGGAGCCTCAAAGCCGTGTTCTCCATAACGGGAACAAGTACCCGTATCTTCCTCTGGCTCACTCGGTACACCTCAAAGAGTATTACAACAGCATCAAGAGCTAACTAGACGCCTTGAAGTATGATCAGTACGGCTGGGAGGTCATCGGAGACTTCAAAAAGGTAGCATTCTTGATGGGTCTCCAAGGCGGTTTTACCAACTTTCCATGCTATATTTGCCTTTGGGACAGCAGAGACAACAAGATGCACTACCACAGGCGGGACTGGCCACAGCGGACCGAGTACAACGTCAAGTGGGAGCCACTGGTGGACCCCAAGAAGGTGCTGATGCCGCCACTACACATCAAATTGGGCCTTATGAAACAGTTTGTCACAGCTCTAGATAAGGAGTCGGCAGCCTTCAAGTACCTTCAATAGTTCTTCCCTAAACTGTCTGAAGCAAAGGTCAAAGCCGATGTCTTCGTCGGACCACAGATAAAGAAGATCCTGGAGTGCAAAGAATTCCCCAAGAAGCTTACTAGGAAGGATGCAGGAAATTCATATCCTTGATGCTGATCTAGATAACTTCAAGGAGAACATCGCAGCGTACTCGGAGGAGCAAGGCGAGCGCTTCCATCAGGATATACTGGACTTTGAACGTCGCTACAAAGAACAGTATAACGAGAACATGATGGGAGACTACATTTCGGGGCTGATTCGTGAGTGATGTACAGTTTAATCGTAAATCTCGAAAACTACTCATTTCTAAATCTTGTGTGGTCATTTTTGTCTAACTGTAGTGTAAATACATGTTAATTATGGTTCCTGTGTTGTTTTTTTTTACTTTATTTGCACGAAAACACGCAAATTCGCCCGTTTCTTCATTGGAAATTTAGGTAAATTTCGAAACATCATTGTCCTGGTCACAAAAGCAAAGTTTGAAGGTATTAACAACCATTTTCTATACCTTTGAGGCATAAGCAAGTAAGAAATAACATTTACTACCCAGCCACAAAAATTGTGTTACGTAGTATTTTTAGCCGAGAAATATGACCAAAATAATGAACTCATTCAAATTTATCCTTGCGCAAATACGAATTTATAAATTCATAAATTCATAAATAGAGAATCACTAAAATGTATTAACAGCCTATTACAATTATTCAAAATCATTGGGATAATTTTACCCCAAGGTTGACCTCTGAAGGTTAAATAGTAATGCATTGACATCAAGTATTAGTATTTTGATTGAAATATAAGTACTGAAAACTGTATTCAAATAGTTCTGGAGGGAAGCATCAAATTCTACAACTCAGTTGAACACATTGTGGATATGCAGCTATTAACATGTCCTCTCGACAGTTTGTGCACTTTATTTCAACCATAAATCGTAATCATAAGCTCATGATTTCTGCAGCGCCCAGCGAAACCGAAGTCTCGGGAACCAGCTTATTCACGGGCGCTCAGTCAAAGCAAAATCGATAGGTAGAAAGTTCGGCTCGAGGTCAAGACCAAAGAGTCTGGCAGGCCGTCAGATGGCTAAGGTGGATGTTGCCTGGAATTGGAGCGGAGAGGAAGAGCTAAATGAATTAAACTTGCAGGCACAGAGATGGCGGAAATTATGAAATCAGCTGCATCAGACGGCAATGCAGTGTCGACCATCTATGCATATACGAAAAAGAATACACTTGAACATTTTCCTAGATCGTTCGTAAGTGGCTTTTGGGTTCAAGGACCTTAATCGCAAAAGCGTCAAAGAAAGATAGGCCTACATTGCTTGCTTGGAGTCAGTAGAGTAAAGATACTGAGGTTGGCTGAAATGTAGAATTTTGTACATAATTAGCCCAGTCTTGAAGATTATTCGATTTCCTATGGGAAACCAATGCAGCGATCCTTAGGATCGGCGAAATGTTTTCGTATTTTGGAGTTTTAGTGATAGCTATTGCCAATGACGACAACTCCCCGGCTTACTGGAGAAAGTCTCTGTGTAGAAAGCATAGGGTAGGAACCAAGTAATCTGAACATTAAAATTTAAAAATTTAGAAATTTAAAATTGAACTTAAAATGCTAAAGTGGTTCTGCTGTAACCTATACTTTATCATGACAACGATGATAAAGTATACAGCACTTGTAGCCACTTGTAGAAGAACAGCAAATGGAACTGTTTTACCTTTGTTTGATTGTTTGAACTTATTGCTTTATTCCAACACGATTATTTTTCTAGATGTACCTAAAGTTGTTTGGTAATTGATTGACTATAATAACATACTTGTAGATTATGTTTCATTACGACTATGTTATTCTATTATTTCTTCCACTGAACATTGTATTTAGTGCTAATCATTATTGAGATTTCAATTCCTCCTTTTGCTTTAAGGTTTTGGGGACTGGCTATAATGAATTACTTGTATAGGCCCCTATGAAGTAATCTCACCGCACTTTCTCTCTATCTCTCTGTTTTTCTTTGTTTTTGTTTTCACTTTACGATCACTACCCCTTCTGCACAAACGACTTCTCTAGGTGATAGTCGCTGCAAGTTTAATGATATTAATGTAATCTGCGCATTGTGTAACAACTGTACGCATATTAATACTGAATTGGACTTTAGGTCTCCTTCTATTTCTCTCTCCGAACCCTATTACTGCCACCAATGTGTTAAGACAATCCTACCCTTTTATAACTGCACCGCTGATTTTATCGAAGCAGCCCCTAGAAATGATGACGCCCAACAACTCTGAATGATAGATTTGATAAATTGGCCCTTAATTTGTATCCAGAAGAGGAACAACGCTCCTTAGTGAATAACAACGACCTAGACCTTGACTAAAATTTCTTTCGATATATTCCCTGCTCTAGTTCTTACAGTACCTTCGACGCCTTAGAAAAAAACTTTCTTAATCGTCAATCTATCCCGTTTACAATCATGCATTTAAACTGTAGAAGTCTTTATCCCAAATTATTCGAAACACGAAATGTCCTATCCCAACTCCCTATTTCCGTTTTGTCATTAACTGAGACTTGGCTTGACAATGATTCTGCTGAAACTATTATCATTCCTGGTTAGGAATTTATCTACAAATGCAGAAATGCGGGTAAAGGATGTGGCGTAGTTTTCCTTATTAAAGCAGATTTTAATTTTAAGATTTTTGAAGTACCTGAAACTAGAGCTATCAATAATAATTATGAAAGGCTGTTTATTAATATGACCACAAACTAAGGGAAAAGATTGCATATTTGGCACAATTTATCGCCCTCCTGGAGCTGAAGGGCTATAGACGCCTTTAATAAGGAATTCGAGCAGTTATTATCCTACCTCTCCAGTACTGGAAAAAGAATATTTTTATCAGGTGATTTTAATGTGGACCTTCTCAAATCTGAACACTCATACACATGATTTTCTGAACATTTTATTCCCTTATCACTATCTTCCATCAATATTACGCCCTACACGCATTACAGACACAACAGCTTCATTAATTGATGATATCTTTACTAATACTTTTTTGGATCACTTTGATTCTTGTATTGTAGTTAGTGACTTATCCGACCATTTTCCAGTTTTGGTCTGGGGTGACTTAAACCCTCTTCAGTCTTGCAACCAACCCAAATCTGAAAGACGCTTAATTACTGACTCTAGTATTCATGAGTTAAATACGCGCCTGATTGGAATGGATTGGACTCCAGTAATCTCTGCATGTAACAACTGCAACCCCTCTCTGGCGTATTCAGTCTGGTACATTTGGAGATATTGATCACTGAATATTGCAAAATTAAAAAACAAAATGAATATAGAGGCACTTTTGACATTTAATATTCGTAAAATAATAGGACCAACAATAATAATAATTATATTTTTGTAATCTGCACAAGAAACTGCATAGGAAGAAAAAATCGTCTAATTTGGTCCAACAGCTCTAGCTCTAGAGATATCAATTCTCAAAAAGTGGACATCACGAAGTTTCGCGAAATGCCTTCAGAGGGTGGGGTCACGGAATCAAGGATATCTTGGAAAGTATCTTAAATATTGTAAAAAAAATTTGGGCTTTTCCATCCAATATATCTTGCAACATGTGGTTAAAATTTCAGCCAATTCTGAGATAGTCGGGTGGGAGGCATTGGTTGAGTTGAGCTGGAATGACCCTCCAGTCTTTTCTTGTTTGCTACCGTCATTGGCCAAGTTCTGATCCATATAGTAGTGTACTTAATACTATGGCCTCATACAAACGAATCTTTGTCCTCAAACTGCACCCGTTGTTCTTCCATACTTTTCAAGTCTTCCAAAAGCAGAATTTGCATTTCCTAATCGTATCCTTACTTCCCTGTCACAGCTGCTGTCTGCTGTTATTAAGCTACCGAGGTAGCAGAAATCATCCACGATCTCAATCTGCTTGTCATTATCACGATCTTGCCCATTTCATTCCATATTCCTATTTTCATGATTTTGGTCTTTTCGGGATTGATAGTGATTCCCACCTTCGCTGCCTCCTCCTAGGCTTTAGACGTCAATTCTTTCATGCCTGTCCAAGTGCTGTCCAGCAGGGCGATATCAACTGCGAAGTCCAGGTCATTTAACCTATTGCCATTTATCCATTTCAGTCCAGTGTTACTGCCTTCCGTCACTTTCGACATCACCCAATCCACAACCAGAGCAAAAATCATCTGTGACAAAACGCATCCATGACGCACACCAGCTACAATCTGAAACCACTCACCCAACTCTCCATCGTTGTTGAGCTCAATAACAAAATAGTAACCTCACAGCGCTAATATAAAGTGTTTATTTGTATATTTATAAGCCTTCGTGATTTCAAGACTGTAATTATTTGAGTCTTTTGCAATTTAAAGGTTTTAATTACTGACATAATTTATAAGAATTTATAAGGCCTTGGAATAATCCCGCTACAACAGTTCTATTGTTGTTTTCTTATGCTGTGTGGGACCACTTCCGGACGACAAGAGGGCTGCCGGAAGTTCATTTTTATGTGCACTAAAGCGGAACATTTGAAAGTCGTGTAAAATCGCCGGATTGTTCGAAATATTGGCTTGTACCTTTCTTATCAACTCACAACTTGAAACTTTGGTGCGCCATCGGTTTCAAAGGCAAAGTTAGTGAGTTTACGTTATGAGTCTATGTTCTTATTGTGAATTATAGATTAGGAAAAATCTGTCACGTGAATTTTCCACTTCAGTTGAGATTTTGGTCACTTTCGGGTGGATTTCTAGATTTTGAAATGGCGGCCGTCAGGCTGCATCAGTTTAGCTAGCGTTCCGTCAATTTCTCTTATAAATATAATGTAATTCCATATTCTGATCGTTATTTCATGCATTTTAATTACAAGTACCAAAGGTCACGTTGTGCCAACAAAAACGCATTAAAAAGGGCTGCGAAGCAATAAACTTGTATTTTCCAAAAAAAGAAATGTATTTGTGGGTTTCTTGGACGGAAATTGTTTTTAAAATTCCCGTTTCTTGTTTGTTTGCAACTGCCTGATAGGTAATTGTGCAGGATCTCAAAACAACATCCAGTTATTAATATACAGATATTTTACCAGAAAGGAGTCCAAATTTGGTCATTTTTGCAGCACGCCTTTCCTAACGTATAACACGTGTTACACTTCATTTTATTCGGGCGTTAGAGGATCTGCAACCAATTCGGTCACGCCCGGTGGACGTGAGCGCATCCTCGACAACTTCAACCACCCCGTCAGCCCGTTCACGTGCACAAAATCACATGATATGCACTGACCAACTGCGTAGCGGGCGTTATTCGAGTCCCGTGTATAGGCTAACGCCGGGCGTACAATATCCACGACCTTTACAGATACGTTTTACAAAGTTAAAATGGTTGAATTAATCTTAGGACAAATGTTTGATAGCCTGCAGAAGCTGAACAGTTTGTTACTTCCTATTGTGCTCAAAATTATCACCCATTGCCACAAAGGCACAATGTAACGTGGAAGCTTCCGCCCCAAAGTAATTTCTGTATGCATTGGGTGGCGGAATCTTCCGCCGCAGAAGCACTACGCTATAGATTAATGGAGCTCAACTGTTCTCTAGGGATCTAAATTCCCAACTGATATATCAAATTTTTTTTGTAATGAAGGATGCTATAACAAGTTTTCGATTTGTCTTTTGATGTTTATTGATGTTAGCCATGAGTCAACAACCTCGTGTTGTGAGCCATGACGCTACACTTCACCCTGCTCGTCAGGTGAGAGAGTTTCATCCAAGTCTCTTGTTTTCTTTTAGTAAAAATGTAGTGTGTGGACCAAACGTTGCCAGATATTCATGATGAAGTTTATGAGTTTATGTTGAGTTTATTTTCTTAATGTGAATTATAGATTAATGAAGCTGAACTGTTCTCTAGGGATCTAAGTTCCCGTCTGAGATATAAAATTTTTTTTAATGAAGGATGCTATTACAAGTTTTCAGTTTATGTTAATGTTTATTGATTTAAGCCATGAGTCAACTACCTCGCCTTGTGGGCCGTGACTCGAGACTTTGCCCTGGCTCATCAGTCAGAGGTGCAACAGGTGAGAGAGTTTCACCCAAGTCTCTTGTTTTCTTTTAGTAAAAATGTGCGTGGATTAAACGTTGCCAGATATTTATGATATGAAGGAACTTCATTTTGATGCTGTCATTGGATTTTACATCATTATAACAAGGAAATATAGGGAGGTTGCATTATAATGAAATCACATTATAATGAGGCCACATTATTGCGAGGGCATTATAATGAGGTCACATTATTACGAGGGCATTATAATGAGGTCACGTTATTATGTAGTCACATTATTATGAGGCTACATTGAAAAATTGTAGCATTCTAATGAAGTCACATTATAATGAGGTAGCATTATAATGAAGTTGCATTTAATGACGTCACTTAATAAGGAACGTCTTATAATGACTTCATATTCCTGAGATAAAGTAGATTTGGAATCCATATCATTCAACAAACCGCATCAGAATCCATGTTATAACAAAGCGTTCAAACAAAGTTCCAGTGTTTGCATGTATGCTTATTATCTGGCTGTTTTGAGAACCTCACACTGTGTAGATGTGCTTGTATTTTTGTAAGTGTGTATGTAGGCATGTGTTTATGTATGTGTATATAATATATATGTATGTATGTGTGTAATATATATATATATGTATCTATGTGTGCTGATTCACAGGCACTCTATGAAAACAAAATCGATAGGTAGGTAACGTCAGATTCAGTAGGCAGAATGACAACCTGTCAGTTCTGGTGGATGATGTTTAGAATTTGAGCAGTGAGAGAGGTAAGAGAAAGAGGAGGAATCAGGATATGATTTGTGGAAGAGAAGTCTTTTCAGTTTTGAATGAAAAACCTGTTCAGAGACTGCAAGAGGTGCAGTGTTGGTGTTTGTGATATTTAGGATGGGTCAGATAATTGTCATAAGTTTGTTTATTACACAGAACTGTTACTGTAATGTACAATGCGTCAACTGATGGTCACTTCAAATTAAACTGTAGTAAAAACTGCAATCTGTGGGAGAGGCCTGGTTGACAGCCACCAGGTCAGGGAAACTTGATTAGTAAGCAGATTTTTGGCTGAAGTGCTGAGACTGAATTATCTGTTTTTGTACTTTAGCAGCAGCTTCTTCTCAAGTTGGACTCTTTGGAAGGCGTTCGAGATCTTTGACACCCACTTGTGCTGATAAGATGTAAGGCATAATTTCTTAATTGTAATCACGAATTTATATAGCGCCTGTTCAAGAGAAGCTCCTCAGAGGCACTACTGATATGGCACCACTGTCGACAGATGTGAAGAAAGACCCTCTGATATAAGTTTATACTTCAGGGAAGTATAGGTCAGGTCAATAGACAGTAACCCTATTTAATATATTTTTATCCTAATTGTGGATTCTTAATTAATTGTTTAATCGTAGTCAAATTCTTGAAGCTAATTTTATATTACTTTTTCTTTATATACAGGCAACTTAGTAGCAGAAGTCACAATCTTATGAAAGACCCTCGCCAATCCACCAAGGCGTTTAAAGAACAATCCATACATGAACTGACGTCTGTAAGAATCGTTGTGTAACAATTTGCCCTCCAATATTTTTGATCGGATTTAATTGGATCTGTTGCATGGAACATCTGAATCGTAATGCAATAGTATCTACATATGATTAGATTAGATCAGATTAGATTTGATCAGATATTAGATTAATGAGATCCAATACAATCAGGTATTGTTCAGGTAATTGTAATTGTAATCAAAAACTTATAAAGTGCCACTTCAAGATAAAACTTGTCAGAGGCACTCCTGGCCCAATTTCCCTGAACTGATGGGGAATAATACGATGTTAAAACGCTTGCAGAAAACAGAGGGATAGAGAGAGAGGAATTCCCACGTAAGGTTGTCAGACAGGTTGTTCCATGAGACAGGGCCAAGGCAGGGCCAACAATGGCAAAGCTGTGGCACTGTGCAGTAGTAGTGCAAACCATAGGAACCACCAGGTCTCCCTGGACTGCCGATCGCAGCAGTCGGTGGCAGGGACAGAAGAAACAGGGACACGAAGTTCCCTTAGATAAATAGGTGCACAGCCAACAAGGCAGCTGCGCACAAGGGCCAGAATCTTAAACTGGATGCGCTCTCGAATTGGAAGTCAGTGGAGTTTTTCCAACATGAATAAGGGGATATGGCCAAACTTAGGAATGCCGCCAATCAAGCGAGCTGCAGCATTTAGGACAGATAGGGCAGACTGAAGTTGGGAAAGGGAAGAGACTCCAAGACCAGCAAAAACCATGTTTCCAAAGTCAATTCTGGAGCAGGTAAATGCATGGACTAGAATGATGGAGGCCTGGGTTGAAAGGGAGCATCGGATAGTGCATATTTGGCAAAGGTGATAAAAGCAGGTACGGCAGACGTTATTTTGTGCTCCTGCAATGTGAGCTCCCGAGCCAGGGTCATTCCCAGGTTTTGCACTGAGGACTGGAAAGAGACAGGAAAGAGCAGGGATAAATTTGCGATGTCAGTCTTTGAGAGGTGGATGGAGCCGCCAAGCCAGATGAACTGAGTTTTGCTGGAATTCAAACGAAGATGTCTAGATTTTATTCAGGTATCGGATTGTTTAATTTAAAATTGATCAGATTACTTTTTGATCAGAATCGATCATGTCATATTTGATCCTGCGTCTCCTAGCTGGAATTAATCAATCCAGGTGATGGATTAGCCACACGGATCCTTTCTCTCCACTTGTTTCTGTTTCCAGTGTCCTTTAATTTTTGGGAGGTCCTGTTGGATCATATCCCTCCATCTCTTCCTTTGTCTTTCCCGACTGCAGTGTCCATGAATTTCTGCCCTCATAATTCTTTTGATGCAGCTTTCTTCTTCTGCACGCTCCACGTGACCATACCGGCATAGCCTGGCCTGTAATTTCTCAGTTTTACTAGCTACTCCAATCGTCTGTCTCATATTTGTTTCTCTTCCTGTCTTTCAATGACACCCCAAGTATCCCTCTCAGCATTCTCATCTCACTTCTCTCCAAGAGTTCCTCCTCCTTCCTTCTCGGTGTCCAGGCCTGCGCTCTGTAGATCATTACCGGTCTTATCATTTTCTGATATGCTTTTCATCAGAATCAAAATTTGAGTCTTTCGATCGTATCAGCTTTTAATGATGAGCTCTGTTTGTGATTGTAGTTTTTGATTCAGAATAAGTATCCTCATCCTGTGAAACAGCTGAGCCAGCCAAAGTCAGATGATTTCAGGAAAGTTTTTGAAGTACGTCTCAATTTGGAGTTAGCAAGAATCGTAAAATGCTGATTCAGTAAACGTTTCCTCATCCTGTGATGTTAAAACAGCTCAGCCAGCCTAGTTCAGATGATAATTGCGATGCTGAAGTCCTAATCTAATCTAATAAGGGAGCTTTTATAGCACCACTTACAATGCTCAAGGCATCAGTCGATGTTTGTTTTAAGTAACGTTGGTTTGCATGCTTGGTAGCATCATCCAGGATGAGTCCAGTCTAGACTTGGAAGGAAAGTAGTCTAATCTAATCCAGTTTAGAAGTTTTCCAGTGCTGAGCCTAATGTAACATTTAGATTGGAGACCATATGGC
The DNA here is from genome assembly GCA_964023275.1 of Norana najaformis. Lineage (NCBI taxonomy): Eukaryota > Metazoa > Annelida > Clitellata > Crassiclitellata > Hormogastridae > Norana > Norana najaformis. Next base: position 14,063,739 of record OZ029925.1, read on the forward strand.
ATATATCAGGTCATATGGTGCACATTCAGCCAACCTTCTCTAGTGAAAGTTGGCAGGTTAAAAAGGTGTTTGGTTCATTGCACCTCATCTGAAAATACCTTTGTTCTGAGAACCACACTTTTAAACTGTGTTGCTTTTACTTTTGTAAGCTAATGTTACGTTTACCTTCATGAACAAGTATGTCACCTTTGTCTCTGTAAAATGTGTTTTCCTTAACTTCATGAACAACTGTGTTTCCTGTAATTTTGGTTACTTTTTAAATTTTGCTTTGAATGTTTTGCAGTTTATGATGGGGTTTCTGATGCCAGGATTCAAACTTGGGCAGAAGCTAGGGAGGAGATTCCACCCCTTTTGAAAGTCTTCGGTTATCCGTTCACAATTCCAAGGAGTCACTTCCTTACAGTTGGCGTTCCACACGCTTGGCCGACACTGTTGAACATGCTTTCATGGCTACGTAATAATGTTCAGGTAAGACATGGTTATACAGTGGGCAGTTACCATGACAGAACTCATGTTATAATGGAGCTTGTTGTAAGAAGCGTCTGGTATTTGACAAAAATTTCCTTAGACTTCCAAAACAGTGAGTTACCAACATCTGGAGTGTTTCTGCCATCGACTTCTGTGCATAATTTACCGCATTTCAAGGGTTAGTAGAAACTTTTTGTCCTCCCTAATTCAGGAGATAGCTGATGGCAAATTCTTTTAGTTCCTTCCACTTTTATGCTTCTTTTCTGATGTCTTTGATCTCTTCTTTCCTTTTTTAGGCCAGCAGGCATGTGGACTTGAACGACTTGTTTTTATCTCTGTCCAGAAATGATCATATTGCCAGGCAGAAGAAGGTAACTAAAAGGTTTTCCTTCGAATTTCAGTTTATGGGCGACAGGTGCGCCTGGTTTACATGTATGGTTACGTGGTTGTTGTTTGTGCCTCCTGTTCATTTTGAATGATTAGTTTGTCATATGCTTCTACCATGTCCAAGTCTGTGTTTCAGAGTTATTCTTAACATAAATGTTCATATTTTATCATCTTCTTAATAGTAATGTTCATAATATATCATCTTCTTAACATAAATGTTCATAATTCTTTGTCTTAACATAAATTTTCGTAATTTATTAACTCTTAACATAAACAGCTCACCCTAAGTCCTTGGATATCTGTCATTTCCAATGTCATCTTAAGGTCTTCTTGCCCTGGAAACAGCTCTTGGCAAATTCTGTTGCATTCTCTTGCAACAGCTTCTTCCTAAATGGAAGAGACACAATGTTTAACCATGAATACAAAGAAACAGATCTGAGCACCACTGTCCTTGGATATCTGTCATTTCCAATGTCATCTTAAGGTCTTCTTGCCCTGGAAACAGCTCTTGGCAAATTCTGTTGCATTCTCTTGCAACAGCTTCTTCCTAAATGGAAGAGACACAATGTTTAACCATGAATACAAAGAAACAGATCTGAGCACCACTGAGTAAGTTTCTCTGTTCAGGTTGCTAGATAAATTAAAAAGAGGCAACACAAATCACTGCATATAATTTTGACAATTCCTTGAAGGGTCTACTCAAATGTCCAGATAAATATATATACCCCTGTGAATATATATATATATATATATATATGTTGTTACATTTAAAAGCCTAGGGAACTTTTAAAAGAACATAAGCATCAGAATTTGGTTAAAAGTATTTGTGAATTTCCCTCGAACGACTCCCATTCGGATGATTTTTCTGTGGAAGAGCGTCATCCGGATGAACATAATATATCATCTTCTTAACATAAATTTTCTGCGGAAGAGCGTCATCCGGATGAACATAATATATCTTCTTAACATAAATGTTCATAATTCTTTGTCTTAACATAAATATTCGTAATTTATTAACTCTTAACATAAACAGCTCACCCTAAGTCCTTGGATATCTGTCATTTCCAATGTCATCTTAAGGTCTTCTTGCCCTGGAAACAGCTCTTGGCAAATTCTGTTGCATTCTCTTGCAACAGCTTCTTCCTAAATGGAAGAGACACAATGTTTAACCATGAATACAAAGAAACAGATCTGAGCACCACTGAGTAAGTTTCTCTGTTCAGGTTGCTAGATAAATTAAAAAGAGGCAACACAAATGACTGCATATAATTTTGACAATTCCTTGAAGGGTCTACTCAAATGTCCAGATAAATATATATACCCCTGTGAATATATATATATATATGTTGTTACATTTAAAAGCCTAGGGAACTTTTAAAAGAACATAAGCATCAGAATTTGGTTAAAAGTATTTGTGAATTTCCCTCGAACGACTCCCATTCGGATGATTTTTCTGTGGAAGAGCGTCATCCGGATGAACATAATATATCATCTTCTTAACATAAATTTTCTGCGGAAGAGCGTCATCCGGATGAACATAATATATCTTCTTAACATAAATGTTCATAATTCTTTGTCTTAACATAAATATTCGTAATTTATTAACTCTTAACATAAACAGCTCACCCTAAGTCCTTGGATATCTGTCATTTCCAATGTCATCTTAAGGTCTTCTTGCCCTGGAAACAGCTCTTGGCAAATTCTGTTGCATTCTCTTGCAACAGCTTCTTCCTAAATGGAAGAGACACAATGTTTAACCATGAATACAAAGAAACAGATCTGAGCACCACTGAGTAAGTTTCTCTGTTCAGGTTGCTAGATAAATTAAAAAGAGGCAACACAAATCACTGCATATAATTTTGACAATTCCTTGAAGGGTCTACTTAAATGTCCAGATAAATATGTATATCCCTGTGAATATATATATATATGTTGTTACATTTAAAAGCCTAGGGAATTTTTAAAAGAACATAAGCATCAGAATTTGGTTAAAAGTATTTGTGAATTTCCCTCGAACGACTCCCTCTCAGATGAATTTTCTGCGGAAGAGCGTCATCCGGATGAACTTCCATCTGTTGCATGCTGGAAAGCGATTAGGCTCTTAGAGGTATAGGCCGAACCAGCATACAACGTCGTTGGTGTAAAACTCGGTATTCTCGAATCCAAAAGGGCAACAACTTCAATTCAACGAACTTCCTCAAACACGGCAATATCTTACCCATAACCTTTTCTCACGGCAATATATCCCAAGAACTTTCCACTCACTCTTTTATACATTCTTCTCTCCCAACGAGACAACCACTCCTTTAAACACTCCCTCAACCACTCCTTTCAACACAAGTGCATGCGCACGTGTTCCTAACCGAATGTTGCATGGGCACGTGTCACCTTCTGACCTAACCCAACCTGCCTTCCATACGTGCCCTTGCAGCAATGTATATGTATATATATGGTACCCTATGTACTGAAAGATTGTTTGAGTCCTGTAAAGTTAATTTTACGACACCGGTGTCATATAAAGCAATTTTTAATATGCAAAATTATTTATCCAGCCTGCAGCTTAACATGAGATCTTTTCAGTAATACATTGACAACTCGGTGAAATATGCACAGAACTACATTGGACCTAATTTATGTATGATCACCCATTCAGTGCATTTCTTGCATATTGATTAGCATGACTTTAGCCAGGTTATGTCAAGCATGGTCACATAATCACATATTTGCTTAAGCTCAGAAAGTGAGTTATTCTTTACAATACATTACAGTTGGCAATGCCAAGATGGGCCAACGATTTACCAGTCACACCTCTTTCTCCTTCATAAAAAGTTCCTTTTCACACTTCTGAATCTGTACATCAAGGTCTTCGTTTGCCTCGTCTGTGGCTTCGACCTGCTGCCTCAGTGTTTTCAGCTTGTACATGAAATCAGGAAAGTTTACGCCAGCCTCTTCCTGGCTCTTCAGGACACGTGCACGACTCTCTTTCTCAGCTACCAAAGCCTCAAATTCATAAACTGAAATTTCAAAGAGTGCACTATCACAACACATTTATAAATGCCGGTGCTTACTGATGGATTATACATTAAATTTATAGTACAAGTACAAACCTGTTATCGGGCCTAAAACATCACTTTATTAGTGTATAATTATTAAAGATAATGTTATGTCTTTTATACGACATGGGCCTGTGTGCCAAACTCACATTTCTGTATGTTTATCAATTTTACCTTTTGTAACATAAAGTCTTTTTACTTGATAAAATACACATGGCTATACCAGTTTGTTGGGACACCACCATCTTAGTAGTAAATGGTATTGTCTGTAAACATTGGCTTCCTGTAATTGTTACACCTACCTAATTTGTATATAGTCTGTTGATTTCGTTAAAGAAAAGAGCCTGATGGCCAAAAAAGAGCCTGATGGCCACAAAAGAGCCTGATGGCAAAAAAACCCGATGGCCACAAAAGAGCCTGATGGCCACAAAAGAGCCTGATGGCAAAAAAAGAACCAGATGGCCACAAAAGAGCCTGATGGCCACAAAAGAGCCTGATGGCCACAAAAGAGCCTTAAATGGCCACAAAAGAGCCTGACGGCTACAAAAGAGCCGAAATGGCCAGTGAAAAGAAAATATTTACAGAAAATATATAAATCATGTATAAATTATGTATGTGTTTGTATGTATGTATGTGTTTGTATGTAGGTATGTATGTCTGTATGTATGTATGTGTGCATGTACGAAGATACTGATACAGTATAATGCCTTTTAAGTAATAAATTCTTTCCCTAGGCTCTAAAGCATTCTGACATCAGTATCGATTGTTTCTAGACATGACTTTTAGACATGACCTGTGTGCATTAGGCATTGGGATGAGATCATGGTTACCACCAGGCTTATTTATACTGAGCAATAAACAGTATTAGGTGCAAAAAATAACAGCAGGCAACTGAAGTCAATGAGCTACGGTAGTGACAGTCATTTCCAGACATTTTTGTCCTCAGAAGGCAGCCCCAGACTGAAGCAAGAATGACTTACTAAGCTTCTTCTTCAGATTTCCAAACGAGTCTTGAAAACAATTGGACCCCATCATATACAATTTATGCGTCCCATTGGTGTAGTCCCAAAGCATCTGAGAAAAACGACAAAACAATCAGATAAAAACTAACAATATACATCTTGAGACCACATGATCTAACCATCCACCAGACCAAAATCAGACTGGTTTAGCTTTAACGTAAGTCCTGGGTTAGATCTGACAGTTACCGGTTGAATATTTTTAATGTTTTTAATGGTGACATGATCTGTTATATGGGCCTAGAACTTACTTTTCAATAATATAATAATAATTTTTAAATCTCTCTTAAACAGTTGTTTAGAATTCATTTATAAATGCCGGTGCTTACTGATGGATTATTCATTAAATTTATAGTACAAGTACAAACCTGTTATCCGGCCTAAAACATCACTTTATTAGTGTATAATTATTAAAGATAATGTTATGTCTTTTATACGACATGGGCCTGTGTGCCAAACTCACATTTCTGTATGTTTATCAATTTTACCTTTTGTAACAATACATTACAGTTGGCAATGCCAAGATGGGCCAACGATTTACCAGTCACACCTCTTTCTCCTTCATAAAAAGTTCCTTTTCACACTTCTGAATCTGTACATCAAGGTCTTCGTTTGCCTCGTCTGTGGCTGCGACCTGCTGCCTCAGTGTTTTCAGCTTGTACATGAAATCAGGAAAGTTTACGCCAGCCTCTTCCTGGCTCTTCAGGACACGTGCACGACTCTCTTTCTCAGCTACCAAAGCCTCAAATTCATAAACTGAAATTTCAAAGAGTGCACTATCACAACACATTTATAAATGCCGGTGCTTACTGATGGATTATACATTAAATTTATAGTACAAGTGCAAACCTGTTATCGGGCCTAAAACATCACTTTATTAGTGTATAATTATTAAAGATAATGTTATGTCTTTTATACGACATGGGCCTGTGTGCCAAACTCACATTTCTGTATGTTTTTATCAATTTTACCTTTTGTAACAATACATTACAGTTGGCAATGCCAAGATGGGCCAACGATTTACCAGTCACACCTCTTTCTCCTTCATAAAAAGTTCCTTTTCACACTTCTGAATCTGTACATCAAGGTCTTCGTTTGCCTCGTCTGTGGCTGCGACCTGCTGCCTCAGTGTTTTCAGCTTGTACATGAAATCAGGAAAGTTTACGCCAGCCTCTTCCTGGCTCTTCAGGACACGTGCACGACTCTCTTTCTCAGCTACCAAAGCCTCAAATTCATAAACTGAAATTTCAAAGAGTGCACTATCACAACACATTTATAAATGCCGGTGCTTACTGATGGATTATACATTAAATTTATAGTACAAGTGCAAACCTGTTATCGGGCCTAAAACATCACTTTATTAGTGTATAATTATTAAAGATAATGTTATGTCTTTTATACGACATGGGCCTGTGTGCCAAACTCACATTTCTGTATGTTTATCAATTTTACCTTTTGTAACAATACATTACAGTTGGCAATGCCAAGATGGGCCAACGATTTACCAGTCACACCTCTTTCTCCTTCATAAAAAGTTCCTTTTCACACTTCTGAATCTGTACATCAAGGTCTTCGTTTGCCTCGTCTGTGGCTGCGACCTGCTGCCTCAGTGTTTTCAGCTTGTACATGAAATCAGGAAAGTTTACGCCAGCCTCTTCCTGGCTCTTCAGGACACGTGCACGACTCTCTTTCTCAGCTACCAAAGCCTCAAATTCATAAACTGAAATTTCAAAGAGTGCACTATCACAACACATTTATAAATGCCGGTGCTTACTGATGGATTATACATTAAATTTATAGTACAAGTGCAAACCTGTTATCGGGCCTAAAACATCACTTTATTAGTGTATAATTATTAAAGATAATGTTATGTCTTTTATACGACATGGGCCTGTGTGCCAAACTCACATTTCTGTATGTTTATCAATTTTACCTTTTGTAACATAAAGTCTTTTTACTTGATAAAATACACATGGCTATACCAATTTGTTGGGACACCACCATCTTAGTAGTAAATGGTATTGTCTGTAAACATTGGCTTCCTGTAATTGTTACACCTACCTAATTTGTATATAGTCTGTTGATTTCGTTAAAGAAAAGAGCCTGATGGCCAAAAAAGAGCCTGATGGCCACAAAAGAGCCTGATGGCAAAAAAACCCGATGGCCACAAAAGAGCCTGATGGCCACAAAAGAGCCTGATGGCCACAAAAGAGCCTGATGGCAAAAAAAGAACCAGATGGCCACAAAAGAGCCTGATGGCCACAAAAGAGCCTGATGGCCACAAAAGAGCCTTAAATGGCCACAAAAGAGCCTGACGGCTACAAAAGAGCCGAAATGGCCAGTGAAAAGAAAATATTTACAGAAAATATATAAATCATGTATAAATTATGTATGTGTTTGTATGTATGTATGTGTTTGTATGTAGGTATGTATGTCTGTATGTATGTATGTGTGCATGTACGAAGATACTGATACAGTATAATGCCTTTTAAGTAATAAAGTCTTGCCCTAGGCTCTAAAGCATTCTGACATCAGTATCGATTGTTTCTAGACATGACTTTTAGACATGACCTGTGTGCATTAGGCATTGGGATGAGATCATGGTTACCACCAGGCTTATTTATACTGAGCAATAAACAGTATTAGGTGCAAAAAATAACAGCAGGCAACTGAAGTCAATGAGCTACGGTAGTGACAGTCATTTCCAGACATTTTTGTCCTCAGAAGGCAGCCCCAGACTGAAGCAAGAATGACTTACTAAGCTTCTTCTTCAGATTTCCAAACGAGTCTTGAAAACAATTGGACCCCATCATATACAATTTATGCGTCCCATTGGTGTAGTCCCAAAGCATCTGAGAAAAACGACAAAACAATCAGATAAAAACTAACAATATACATCTTGAGACCACATGATCTAACCATCCACCAGACCAAAATCAGACTGGTTTAGCTTTAACGTAAGTCCTGGGTTAGATCTGACAGTTACCGGTTGAATATTTTTAATGTTTTTAATGGTGACATGATCTGTTATATGGGCCTAGAACTTACTTTTCAATAATATAATAATAATTTTTAAATCTCTCTTAAACAGTTGTTTAGAATTCATTTATAAATGCCGGTGCTTACTGATGGATTATACATTAAATTTATAGTACAAGTACAAACCTGTTATCCGGCCTAAAACATCACTTTATTAGTGTATAATTATTAAAGATAATGTTATGTCTTTTATACGACATGGGCCTGTGTGCCAAACTCACATTTCTGTATGTTTTTATCAATTTTACCTTTTGTAACAATACATTACAGTTGGCAATGCCAAGATGGGCCAACGATTTACCAGTCACACCTCTTTCTCCTTCATAAAAAGTTCCTTTTCACACTTCTGAATCTGTACATCAAGGTCTTCGTTTGCCTCGTCTGTGGCTGCGACCTGCTGCCTCAGTGTTTTCAGCTTGTACATGAAATCAGGAAAGTTTACGCCAGCCTCTTCCTGGCTCTTCAGGACACGTGCACGACTCTCTTTCTCAGCTACCAAAGCCTCAAATTCATAAACTGAAATTTCAAAGAGTGCACTATCACAACACATTTATAAATGCCGGTGCTTACTGATGGATTATACATTAAATTTATAGTACAAGTGCAAACCTGTTATCGGGCCTAAAACATCACTTTATTAGTGTATAATTATTAAAGATAATGTTTTGTCTTTTATACGACATGGGCCTGTGTGCCAAACTCACATTTCTGTATGTTTATCAATTTTACCTTTTGTAACATAAAGTCTTTTTACTTGATAAAATACACATGGCTATACCAATTTGTTAGGACACCACCATCTTAGTAGTAAATGGTATTGTCTGTAAACATTGGCTTCCTGTAATTGTTACACCTACCTAATTTGTATATAGTCTGTTGATTTCGTTAAAGAAAAGAGCCTGATGGCCAAAAAAGAGCCTGATGGCCACAAAAGAGCCTGATGGCAAAAAAAACCCCCTATGGCCACAAAAGAGCCTGATGGCCACAAAAGAGCCTTAAATGGCCACAAAAGAGCCTGACGGCTACAAAAGAGCCGAAATGGCCAGTGAAAAGAAAATATTTACAGAAAATATATAAATCATGTATAAATTATGTATGTGTGTTTGTATGTATGTATGTGTTTGTATGTAGGTATGTATGTCTGTATGTATGTATGTGTGCATGTACGAAGATACTGATACAGTATAATGCCTTTTAAGTAATAAAGTCTTGCCCTAGGCTCTAAAGCATTCTGACATCAGTATCGATTGTTTCTAGACATGACTTTTTAGGCATGACCTGTGTGCATTAGGCATTGGGATGAGATCATGGTTACCACCAGGCTTATTTATACTGAGCAATAAACAGTATTAGGTGCAAAAAATAACAGCAGGCAACTGAAGTCAATGAGCTACGGTAGTGACAGTCATTTCCAGACATTTTTGTCCTCAGAAGGCAGCCCCAGACTGAAGCAAGAATGACTTACTAAGCTTCTTCTTCAGATTTCCAAACGAGTCTTGAAAACAATTGGACCCCATCATATACAATTTATGCGTCCCATTGGTGTAGTCCCAAAGCATCTGAGAAAAACGACAAAACAATCAGATAAAAACTAACAATATACATCTTGAGACCACATGATCTAACCATCCACCAGACCAAAATCAGACTGGTTTAGCTTTAACGTAAGTCCTGGGTTAGATCTGACAGTTACCGGTTGAATATTTTTAATGTTTTTAATGGTGACATGATCTGTTATATGGGCCTAGAACTTACTTTTCAATAATATAATAATAATTTTTAAATCTCTCTTAAACAGTTGTTTAGAATTCATTTATAAATGCCGGTGCTTACTGATGGATTATTCATTAAATTTATAGTACAAGTGCAAACCTGTTATCCGGCCTAAAACATCACTTTATTAGTGTATAATTATTAAAGATAATGTTATGTCTTTTATACGACATGGGCCTGTGTGCCAAACTCACATTTCTGTATGTTTATCAATTTTACCTTTTGTAACAATACATTACAGTTGGCAATGCCAAGATGGGCCAACGATTTACCAGTCACACCTCTTTCTCCTTCATAAAAAGTTCCTTTTCACACTTCTGAATCTGTACATCAAGGTCTTCGTTTGCCTCGTCTGTGGCTGCGACCTGCTGCCTCAGTGTTTTCAGCTTGTACATGAAATCAGGAAAGTTTACGCCAGCCTCTTCCTGGCTCTTCAGGACACGTGCACGACTCTCTTTCTCAGCTACCAAAGCCTCAAATTCATAAACTGAAATTTCAAAGAGTGCACTATCACAACACATTTATAAATGCCGGTGCTTACTGATGGATTATACATTAAATTTATAGTACAAGTGCAAACCTGTTATCGGGCCTAAAACATCACTTTATTAGTGTATAATTATTAAAGATAATGTTATGTCTTTTATACGACATGGGCCTGTGTGCCAAACTCACATTTCTGTATGTTTATCAATTTTACCTTTTGTAACAATACATTACAGTTGGCAATGCCAAGATGGGCCAACGATTTACCAGTCACACCTCTTTCTCCTTCATAAAAAGTTCCTTTTCACACTTCTGAATCTGTACATCAAGGTCTTCGTTTGCCTCGTCTGTGGCTGCGACCTGCTGCCTCAGTGTTTTCAGCTTGTACATGAAATCAGGAAAGTTTACGCCAGCCTCTTCCTGGCTCTTCAGGACACGTGCACGACTCTCTTTCTCAGCTACCAAAGCCTCAAATTCATAAACTGAAATTTCAAAGAGTGCACTATCACAACACATTTATAAATGCCGGTGCTTACTGATGGATTATACATTAAATTTATAGTACAAGTGCAAACCTGTTATCGGGCCTAAAACATCACTTTATTAGTGTATAATTATTAAAGATAATGTTATGTCTTTTATACGACATGGGCCTGTGTGCCAAACTCACATTTCTGTATGTTTATCAATTTTACCTTTTGTAACATAAAGTCTTTTTACTTGATAAAATACACATGGCTATACCAATTTGTTGGGACACCACCATCTTAGTAGTAAATGGTATTGTCTGTAAACATTGGCTTCCTGTAATTGTTACACCTACCTAATTTGTATATAGTCTGTTGATTTCGTTAAAGAAAAGAGCCTGATGGCCAAAAAAGAGCCTGATGGCCACAAAAGAGCCTGATGGCAAAAAAACCCGCCTTGGCAAAAAAAGAAAGATGGCCACAAAAGAGCCTGATGGCCACAAAAGAGCCTGATGGCAAAAAAAGAACCAGATGGCCACAAAAGAGCCTGATGGCCACAAAAGAGCCTGATGGCCACAAAAGAGCCTTAAATGGCCACAAAAGAGCCTGACGGCTACAAAAGAGCCGAAATGGCCAGTGAAAAGAAAATATTTACAGAAAATATATAAATCATGTATAAATTATGTATGTGTGTTTGTATGTATGTATGTGTTTGTATGTAGGTATGTATGTCTGTATGTATGTATGTGTGCATGTACGAAGATACTGATACAGTATAATGCCTTTTAAGTAATAAAGTCTTGCCCTAGGCTCTAAAGCATTCTGACATCAGTATCGATTGTTTCTAGACATGACTTTTTAGGCATGACCTGTGTGCATTAGGCATTGGGATGAGATCATGGTTACCACCAGGCTTATTTATACTGAGCAATAAACAGTATTAGGTGCAAAAAATAACAGCAGGCAACTGAAGTCAATGAGCTACGGTAGTGACAGTCATTTCCAGACATTTTTGTCCTCAGAAGGCAGCCCCAGACTGAAGCAAGAATGACTTACTAAGCTTCTTCTTCAGATTTCCAAACGAGTCTTGAAAACAATTGGACCCCATCATATACAATTTATGCGTCCCATTGGTGTAGTCCCAAAGCATCTGAGAAAAACGACAAAACAATCAGATAAAAACTAACAATATACATCTTGAGACCACATGATCTAACCATCCACCAGACCAAAATCAGACTGGTTTAGCTTTAACGTAAGTCCTGGGTTAGATCTGACAGTTACCGGTTGAATATTTTTAATGTTTTTAATGGTGACATGATCTGTTATATGGGCCTAGAACTTACTTTTCAATAATATAATAATAATTTTTAAATCTCTCTTAAACAGTTGTTTAGAATTCATTTATAAATGCCGGTGCTTACTGATGGATTATACATTAAATTTATAGTACAAGTACAAACCTGTTATCCGGCCTAAAACATCACTTTATTAGTGTATAATTATTAAAGATAATGTTATGTCTTTTATACGACATGGGCCTGTGTGCCAAACTCACATTTCTGTATGTTTTTATCAATTTTACCTTTTGTAACAATACATTACAGTTGGCAATGCCAAGATGGGCCAACGATTTACCAGTCACACCTCTTTCTCCTTCATAAAAAGTTCCTTTTCACACTTCTGAATCTGTACATCAAGGTCTTCGTTTGCCTCGTCTGTGGCTGCGACCTGCTGCCTCAGTGTTTTCAGCTTGTACATGAAATCAGGAAAGTTTACGCCAGCCTCTTCCTGGCTCTTCAGGACACGTGCACGACTCTCTTTCTCAGCTACCAAAGCCTCAAATTCATAAACTGAAATTTCAAAGAGTGCACTATCACAACACATTTATAAATGCCGGTGCTTACTGATGGATTATACATTAAATTTATAGTACAAGTGCAAACCTGTTATCGGGCCTAAAACATCACTTTATTAGTGTATAATTATTAAAGATAATGTTATGTCTTTTATACGACATGGGCCTGTGTGCCAAACTCACATTTCTGTATGTTTATCAATTTTACCTTTTGTAACATAAAGTCTTTTTACTTGATAAAATACACATGGCTATACCAATTTGTTAGGACACCACCATCTTAGTAGTAAATGGTATTGTCTGTAAACATTGGCTTCCTGTAATTGTTACACCTACCTAATTTGTATATAGTCTGTTGATTTCGTTAAAGAAAAGAGCCTGATGGCCAAAAAAGAGCCTGATGGCCACAAAAGAGCCTGATGGCAAAAAAAGAGCCCCCTATGGCCACAAAAGAGCCTGATGGCCACAAAAGAGCCTTAAATGGCCACAAAAGAGCCTGACGGCTACAAAAGAGCCGAAATGGCCAGTGAAAAGAAAATATTTACAGAAAATATATAAATCATGTATAAATTATGTATGTGTGTTTGTATGTATGTATGTGTTTGTATGTAGGTATGTATGTCTGTATGTATGTATGTGTGCATGTACGAAGATACTGATACAGTATAATGCCTTTTAAGTAATAAAGTCTTGCCCTAGGCTCTAAAGCATTCTGACATCAGTATCGATTGTTTCTAGACATGACTTTTTAGGCATGACCTGTGTGCATTAGGCATTGGGATGAGATCATGGTTACCACCAGGCTTATTTATACTGAGCAATAAACAGTATTAGGTGCAAAAAATAACAGCAGGCAACTGAAGTCAATGAGCTACGGTAGTGACAGTCATTTCCAGACATTTTTGTCCTCAGAAGGCAGCCCCAGACTGAAGCAAGAATGACTTACTAAGCTTCTTCTTCAGATTTCCAAACGAGTCTTGAAAACAATTGGACCCCATCATATACAATTTATGCGTCCCATTGGTGTAGTCCCAAAGCATCTGAGAAAAACGACAAAACAATCAGATAAAAACTAACAATATACATCTTGAGACCACATGATCTAACCATCCACCAGACCAAAATCAGACTGGTTTAGCTTTAACGTAAGTCCTGGGTTAGATCTGACAGTTACCGGTTGAATATTTTTAATGTTTTTAATGGTGACATGATCTGTTATATGGGCCTAGAACTTACTTTTCAATAATATAATAATAATTTTTAAATCTCTCTTAAACAGTTGTTTAGAATTCATTTATAAATGCCGGTGCTTACTGATGGATTATACATTAAATTTATAGTACAAGTACAAACCTGTTATCCGGCCTAAAACATCACTTTATTAGTGTATAATTATTAAAGATAATGTTATGTCTTTTATACGACATGGGCCTGTGTGCCAAACTCACATTTCTGTATGTTTATCAATTTTACCTTTTGTAACAATACATTACAGTTGGCAATGCCAAGATGGGCCAACGATTTACCAGTCACACCTCTTTCTCCTTCATAAAAAGTTCCTTTTCACACTTCTGAATCTGTACATCAAGGTCTTCGTTTGCCTCGTCTGTGGCTGCGACCTGCTGCCTCAGTGTTTTCAGCTTGTACATGAAATCAGGAAAGTTTACGCCAGCCTCTTCCTGGCTCTTCAGGACACGTGCACGACTCTCTTTCTCAGCTACCAAAGCCTCAAATTCATAAACTGAAATTTCAAAGAGTGCACTATCACAACACATTTATAAATGCCGGTGCTTACTGATGGATTATACATTAAATTTATAGTACAAGTGCAAACCTGTTATCGGGCCTAAAACATCACTTTATTAGTGTATAATTATTAAAGATAATGTTATGTCTTTTATACGACATGGGCCTGTGTGCCAAACTCACATTTCTGTATGTTTATCAATTTTACCTTTTGTAACATAAAGTCTTTTTACTTGATAAAATACACATGGCTATACCAATTTGTTGGGACACCACCATCTTAGTAGTAAATGGTATTGTCTGTAAACATTGGCTTCCTGTAATTGTTACACCTACCTAATTTGTATATAGTCTGTTGATTTCGTTAAAGAAAAGAGCCTGATGGCCAAAAAAGAGCCTGATGGCCACAAAAGAGCCTGATGGCAAAAAAACAAAAGAGCCTGATGGCCACAAAAGAGCCTTAAATGGCCACAAAAGAGCCTGATGGCCACAAAAGAGCCTGATGGCAAAAAAAGAACCAGATGGCCACAAAAGAGCCTGATGGCCACAAAAGAGCCTGATGGCCACAAAAGAGCCTTAAATGGCCACAAAAGAGCCTGACGGCTACAAAAGAGCCGAAATGGCCAGTGAAAAGAAAATATTTACAGAAAATATATAAATCATGTATAAATTATGTATGTGTGTTTGTATGTATGTATGTGTTTGTATGTAGGTATGTATGTCTGTATGTATGTATGTGTGCATGTACGAAGATACTGATACAGTATAATGCCTTTTAAGTAATAAAGTCTTGCCCTAGGCTCTAAAGCATTCTGACATCAGTATCGATTGTTTCTAGACATGACTTTTTAGGCATGACCTGTGTGCATTAGGCATTGGGATGAGATCATGGTTACCACCAGGCTTATTTATACTGAGCAATAAACAGTATTAGGTGCAAAAAATAACAGCAGGCAACTGAAGTCAATGAGCTACGGTAGTGACAGTCATTTCCAGACATTTTTGTCCTCAGAAGGCAGCCCCAGACTGAAGCAAGAATGACTTACTAAGCTTCTTCTTCAGATTTCCAAACGAGTCTTGAAAACAATTGGACCCCATCATATACAATTTATGCGTCCCATTGGTGTAGTCCCAAAGCATCTGAGAAAAACGACAAAACAATCAGATAAAAACTAACAATATACATCTTGAGACCACATGATCTAACCATCCACCAGACCAAAATCAGACTGGTTTAGCTTTAACGTAAGTCCTGGGTTAGATCTGACAGTTACCGGTTGAATATTTTTAATGTTTTTAATGGTGACATGATCTGTTATATGGGCCTAGAACTTACTTTTCAATAATATAATAATAATTTTTAAATCTCTCTTAAACAGTTGTTTAGAATTCATTTATAAATGCCGGTGCTTACTGATGGATTATACATTAAATTTATAGTACAAGTGCAAACCTGTTATCCGGCCTAAAACATCACTTTATTAGTGTATAATTATTAAAGATAATGTTATGTCTTTTATACGACATGGGCCTGTGTGCCAAACTCACATTTCTGTATGTTTATCAATTTTACCTTTTGTAACAATACATTACAGTTGGCAATGCCAAGATGGGCCAACGATTTACCAGTCACACCTCTTTCTCCTTCATAAAAAGTTCCTTTTCACACTTCTGAATCTGTACATCAAGGTCTTCGTTTGCCTCGTCTGTGGCTGCGACCTGCTGCCTCAGTGTTTTCAGCTTGTACATGAAATCAGGAAAGTTTACGCCAGCCTCTTCCTGGCTCTTCAGGACACGTGCACGACTCTCTTTCTCAGCTACCAAAGCCTCAAATTCATAAACTGAAATTTCAAAGAGTGCACTATCACAACACATTTATAAATGCCGGTGCTTACTGATGGATTATACATTAAATTTATAGTACAAGTGCAAACCTGTTATCGGGCCTAAAACATCACTTTATTAGTGTATAATTATTAAAGATAATGTTATGTCTTTTATACGACATGGGCCTGTGTGCCAAACTCACATTTCTGTATGTTTATCAATTTTACCTTTTGTAACATAAAGTCTTTTTACTTGATAAAATACACATGGCTATACCAATTTGTTAGGACACCACCATCTTAGTAGTAAATGGTATTGTCTGTAAACATTGGCTTCCTGTAATTGTTACACCTACCTAATTTGTATATAGTCTGTTGATTTCGTTAAAGAAAAGAGCCTGATGGCCAAAAAAGAGCCTGATGGCCACAAAAGAGCCTGATGGCAAAAAAAACCCGATGGCCACAAAAGAGCCTGATGGCCACAAAAGAGCCTGATGGCCAAAAAAGAGCCTGATGGCCACAAAAGAGCCTGATGGCAAAAAAAAAAACCCCAGATGGCCACAAAAGAGCCTGATGGCCACAAAAGAGCCTTAAATGGCCACAAAAGAGCCTGACGGCTACAAAAGAGCCGAAATGGCCAGTGAAAAGAAAATATTTACAGAAAATATATAAATCATGTATAAATTATGTATGTGTGTTTGTATGTATGTATGTGTTTGTATGTAGGTATGTATGTCTGTATGTATGTATGTGTGCATGTACGAAGATACTGATACAGTATAATGCCTTTTAAGTAATAAAGTCTTGCCCTAGGCTCTAAAGCATTCTGACATCAGTATCGATTGTTTCTAGACATGACTTTTAGACATGACCTGTGTGCATTAGGCATTGGGATGAGATCATGGTTACCACCAGGCTTATTTATACTGAGCAATAAACAGTATTAGGTGCAAAAAATAACAGCAGGCAACTGAAGTCAATGAGCTACGGTAGTGACAGTCATTTCCAGACATTTTTGTCCTCAGAAGGCAGCCCCAGACTGAAGCAAGAATGACTTACTAAGCTTCTTCTTCAGATTTCCAAACGAGTCTTGAAAACAATTGGACCCCATCATATACAATTTATGCGTCCCATTGGTGTAGTCCCAAAGCATCTGAGAAAAACGACAAAACAATCAGATAAAAACTAACAATATACATCTTGAGACCACATGATCTAACCATCCACCAGACCAAAATCAGACTGGTTTAGCTTTAACGTAAGTCCTGGGTTAGATCTGACAGTTACCGGTTGAATATTTTTAATGTTTTTAATGGTGACATGATCTGTTATATGGGCCTAGAACTTACTTTTCAATAATATAATAATAATTTTTAAATCTCTCTTAAACAGTTGTTTAGAATTCATTTATAAATGCCGGTGCTTACTGATGGATTATTCATTAAATTTATAGTACAAGTGCAAACCTGTTATCCGGCCTAAAACATCACTTTATTAGTGTATAATTATTAAAGATAATGTTATGTCTTTTATACGACATGGGCCTGTGTGCCAAACTCACATTTCTGTATGTTTATCAATTTTACCTTTTGTAACAATACATTACAGTTGGCAATGCCAAGATGGGCCAACGATTTACCAGTCACACCTCTTTCTCCTTCATAAAAAGTTCCTTTTCACACTTCTGAATCTGTACATCAAGGTCTTCGTTTGCCTCGTCTGTGGCTGCGACCTGCTGCCTCAGTGTTTTCAGCTTGTACATGAAATCAGGAAAGTTTACGCCAGCCTCTTCCTGGCTCTTCAGGACACGTGCACGACTCTCTTTCTCAGCTACCAAAGCCTCAAATTCATAAACTGAAATTTCAAAGAGTGCACTATCACAACACATTTATAAATGCCGGTGCTTACTGATGGATTATACATTAAATTTATAGTACAAGTGCAAACCTGTTATCGGGCCTAAAACATCACTTTATTAGTGTATAATTATTAAAGATAATGTTATGTCTTTTATACGACATGGGCCTGTGTGCCAAACTCACATTTCTGTATGTTTATCAATTTTACCTTTTGTAACATAAAGTCTTTTTACTTGATAAAATACACATGGCTATACCAATTTGTTAGGACACCACCATCTTAGTAGTAAATGGTATTGTCTGTAAACATTGGCTTCCTGTAATTGTTACACCTACCTAATTTGTATATAGTCTGTTGATTTCATTAAAGAAAAGAGCCTGATGGCCAAAAAAGAGCCTGATGGCCACAAAAGAGCCTGATGGCAAAAAAAGAACCAGATGGCCACAAAAGAGCCTGATGGCCACAAAAGAGCCTTAAATGGCCACAAAAGAGCCTGACGGCTACAAAAGAGCCGAAATGGCCAGTGAAAAGAAAATATTTACAGAAAATATATAAATCATGTATAAATTATGTATGTGTGTTTGTATGTATGTATGTGTTTGTATGTAGGTATGTATGTCTGTATGTATGTATGTGTGCATGTACGAAGATACTGATACAGTATAATGCCTTTTAAGTAATAAAGTCTTGCCCTAGGCTCTAAAGCATTCTGACATCAGTATCGATTGTTTCTAGACATGACTTTTTAGGCATGACCTGTGTGCATTAGGCATTGGGATGAGATCATGGTTACCACCAGGCTTATTTATACTGAGCAATAAACAGTATTAGGTGCAAAAAATAACAGCAGGCAACTGAAGTCAATGAGCTACGGTAGTGACAGTCATTTCCAGACATTTTTGTCCTCAGAAGGCAGCCCCAGACTGAAGCAAGAATGACTTACTAAGCTTCTTCTTCAGATTTCCAAACGAGTCTTGAAAACAATTGGACCCCATCATATACAATTTATGCGTCCCATTGGTGTAGTCCCAAAGCATCTGAGAAAAACGACAAAACAATCAGATAAAAACTAACAATATACATCTTGAGACCACATGATCTAACCATCCACCAGACCAAAATCAGACTGGTTTAGCTTTAACGTAAGTCCTGGGTTAGATCTGACAGTTACCGGTTGAATATTTTTAATGTTTTTAATGGTGACATGATCTGTTATATGGGCCTAGAACTTACTTTTCAATAATGTAATAATAATTTTTAAATCTCTCTTAAACAGTTGTTTAGAATTCATTTATAAATGCCGGTGCTTACTGATGGATTATTCATTAAATTTATAGTACAAGTGCAAACCTGTTATCCGGCCTAAAACATCACTTTATTAGTGTATAATTATTAAAGATAATGTTATGTCTTTTATACGACATGGGCCTGTGTGCCAAACTCACATTTCTGTATGTTTATCAATTTTACCTTTTGTAACAATACATTACAGTTGGCAATGCCAAGATGGGCCAACGATTTACCAGTCACACCTCTTTCTCCTTCATAAAAAGTTCCTTTTCACACTTCTGAATCTGTACATCAAGGTCTTCGTTTGCCTCGTCTGTGGCTGCGACCTGCTGCCTCAGTGTTTTCAGCTTGTACATGAAATCAGGAAAGTTTACGCCAGCCTCTTCCTGGCTCTTCAGGACACGTGCACGACTCTCTTTCTCAGCTACCAAAGCCTCAAATTCATAAACTGAAATTTCAAAGAGTGCACTATCACAACACATTTATAAATGCCGGTGCTTACTGATGGATTATACATTAAATTTATAGTACAAGTGCAAACCTGTTATCGGGCCTAAAACATCACTTTATTAGTGTATAATTATTAAAGATAATGTTATGTCTTTTATACGACATGGGCCTGTGTGCCAAACTCACATTTCTGTATGTTTATCAATTTTACCTTTTGTAACATAAAGTCTTTTTACTTGATAAAATACACATGGCTATACCAATTTGTTGGGACACCACCATCTTAGTAGTAAATGGTATTGTCTGTAAACATTGGCTTCCTGTAATTGTTACACCTACCTAATTTGTATATAGTCTGTTGATTTCGTTAAAGAAAAGAGCCTGATGGCCAAAAAAGAGCCTGATGGCCACAAAAGAGCCTGATGGCAAAAAAAACCCGATGGCCACAAAAGAGCCTGATGGCCACAAAAGAGCCTGATGGCAAAAAAGAACCAGATGGCCACAAAAGAGCCTGATGGCCACAAAAGAGCCTGATGGCCACAAAAGAGCCTGATGGCCACAAAAGAGCCTTAAATGGCCACAAAAGCGCCTGATGGCCACAAAAGAGCCTGATGGCAAAAAAACCCCCTATGGCCACAAAAGAGCCTGATGGCCACAAAAGAGCCTTAAATGGCCACAAAAGAGCCTGACGGCTACAAAAGAGCCGAAATGGCCAGTGAAAAGAAAATATTTACAGAAAATATATAAATCATGTATAAATTATGTATGTGTTTGTATGTGTTTGTATGTAGATGTATGTGTTTGTATGTAGGTATGTATGTCTGTATGTATGTATGTGTGCATGTACGAAGATACTGATACAGTATAATGCCTTTTAAGTAATAAAGTCTTGCCCTAGGCTCTAAAGCATTCTGACATCAGTATCGATTGTTTCTAGACATGACTTTTAGACATGACCTGTGTGCATTAGGCATTGGGATGAGATCATGGTTACCACCAGGCTTATTTATACTGAGCAATAAACAGTATTAGGTGCAAAAAATAACAGCAGGCAACTGAAGTCAATGAGCTACGGTAGTGACAGTCATTTCCAGACATTTTTGTCCTCAGAAGGCAGCCCCAGACTGAAGCAAGAATGACTTACTAAGCTTCTTCTTCAGATTTCCAAACGAGTCTTGAAAACAATTGGACCCCATCATATACAATTTATGCGTCCCATTGGTGTAGTCCCAAAGCATCTGAGAAAAACGACAAAACAATCAGATAAAAACTAACAATATACATCTTGAGACCACATGATCTAACCATCCACCAGACCAAAATCAGACTGGTTTAGCTTTAACGTAAGTCCTGGGTTAGATCTGACAGTTACCGGTTGAATATTTTTAATGTTTTTAATGGTGACATGATCTGTTATATGGGCCTAGAACTTACTTTTCAATAATATAATAATAATTTTTAAATCTCTCTTAAACAGTTGTTTAGAATTCATTTATAAATGCCGGTGCTTACTGATTGATTATACATTAAATTTATAGTACAAGTACAAACCTGTTATCCGGCCTAAAACATCACTTTATTAGTGTATAATTATTAAAGATAATGTTATGTCTTTTATACGACATGGGCCTGTGTGCCAAACTCACATTTCTGTATGTTTATCAATTTTACCTTTTGTAACATAAAGTCTTTTTACTTGATAAAATACACATGGCTATAACAATTTGTTAGGACACCACCATCTTAGTAGTAAATGGTATTGTCTGTAAACATTGGCTTCCTGTAATTGTTACACCTACCTAATTTCTATATAGTCTGTTGATTTCGTTAAAGAAAAGAGCCTGATGGCCAAAAAAGAGCCTGATGGCCACAAAAGAGCCTGATGGCAAAAAAAAACCCGATGGCCACAAAAGAGCCTGATGGCCACAAAAGAGCCTTAAATGGCCACAAAAGAGCCTGATGGCCACAAAAGAGCCTGATGGCAAAAAAAGAACCCGATGGCCACAAAAGAGCCTGATGGCCACAAAAGAGCCTTAAATGGCCACAAAAGAGCCTGACGGCTACAAAAGAGCCGAAATGGCCAGTGAAAAGAAAAAATTTACAGAAAATATATAAATCATGTATAAATTATGTATGTGTGTTAGTAAGTCACAGAAATGGCCGCAAAAGTTCGTGGTCTACTGTGATCATAGACAGTAGTGCGTCATTTGCTGCTACACAGTTAGTCATGCAGCGCATTTCTGTCTGGCATGCTGCACTTACTTTTGCCTAACGGTTAATATTAAATTCGGTTAAGATGAAGTGTTTACCCTGTCTTTCGTCTTAAACGAATTGCACTGTATATATTACTCCTCTAAGGACCAATGTCTATGGTGGTGTGTGAAATAGCTATCACCTGATCTTAGTTACTATATCTGACATTGCATACCTAATCGTACCTTATGTTACCATGTTAATGCCTTAGTTAGGTTCTTACAAGGTGCTATATAAATAGCCACTTATGTTCCTGCCATACATTCCCTTGACTTACCCGATACCACCATAGTAGGCAGGAATCTTGCAGCCAAGCCAGATGAACCGATTCTCTTCACTACAGGTTTTTAAAGCACTATATGTTAGAAATGAAAAAAGAAAATCTGACTTTTGTCTGTATATTGTTTGGTTGACAAACTAATTACTCAAAATTGGGGCGATTGCAATGTTTAAGCAGATGGCGCTGTCACCAAACCCAGAGTTCAATGTCTATGTACTGCCACAGTACTGCTCACACTGTCTGGAAAAATAATAAAACCTAAATTTGTCCTTTTCTGGAAGGTTTTTGCACCCCTGACATAAACAACTCAAGACTATGTATACAACACAAACTTTTGTTTCCCAGCTTAGACAGTGTAAATCTGTAATCATGCAATATGTAAGTTAAGTGCAGCAACAAGTTTTTTCTATTTCCGCAATAGGTTGCTATCATCTGTTGGAGTGCTCTCTTTACCTCCGTAGACAAGGTCATTCCACCGCTTCATCAGATAAACAAGGTGCCGCGCTTCATGATGGCACATAACACAAAAAGATTTAGTTTAAGTTTTTTAGATAGCACCAAAAGTGAATGAATGAATAACTGTTAATCAAAGGTGTCATTATCTTTAATAATTATACACAAACTTAGTCTCCTTGCTTTCTAAACATAACTCGTTTGTTCTGCACATGTACGCAGTGCCACTCCAAGAAAACTTTGCAGAAGTGCTCCTAACCTGACAACACCAGACCAAAATGAAATGAAACTGTTTTCAACTGCTGGTGAACTAGATGCAGAAAAAGGAAAGAAGCTCACGTCGCAGGTTGTATTCATGTAACAGGATAAAGGGCTAACAATGGCATCACTACCACGTTGCATTGTGGAAAAACAGGATAGGAGAAAAACTAGATCACCTAAAATGTGATTATAATTGCAAATTTACATAACACCATTTCAGAAGAAACTCGTCAATACCCCCACTTTTTCTGCATGTTTATGAACCTCCTTGATGGAATTACGGCAAAACAAGGCATTCTTCTCTTCTGTATGGAAGGCTGCCTTAAGTTCTTGTAGACTAAAACAGAGATAAAACATAAACTCAACTTCGACACCATAGATCACAATATCTTACTCCACCGACTTTCAACCTGGTTTGGTTTTGCTGACACTGCTTCCTATGGATACAGTCTTATCTCTCCTCCCGCTCTTTCTCTGTTAAAACTTCGGAAGCCTCTTCTAAGTCATGCCCTCTAACTTGCGGAGTTCTACAAGGCTCCGTTCTTGGACCTCTTCTGTTTATCCTCTACACTACCCCACTCAGTTCACTCATTAAAGCATCCTCCGTTGACCATCACCTCTATGCTGATGACACCCAAACTATTCATCTCTTTCTCTCAAATTGTTTCAATGAGTCTACAGATCATCTTCTTTGTGTGGTTAAACAAATCTCCTCTTGGATGACATCTAATCTCTTATGCCTGAACCCATCTAAAACTGAATTCATACTTATAGGCCTACGTGACCAGCTCAAGATAATTCCTGACCCCTCTATCTCCCTCAGTCTGGACTCTGCCTCCACCCACACCTTTAATACTAACTCATCTGTCCGTAATTTAGGTGTTATTTTCGACCAGAACCTTACTTTTTCTGATCATATCACCCATCTTTCCCGCTCTTGCTTTATGCATATCCGCGACCTTCGCAGAATCCGTCCTATGCTTGACTTCAAAACCGCATCTATCATTACCACATCCATAGTCCATGCAAAACTTGACTACTGCAATTCACTTTTCCTCAATATTGACACAACCCAGATAAATCGCCTACAAGCTATCCAGAATGCTCTCGCACGTGCTGTCACCAAACACCATCACATCACCCCTGTTCTCAAATCACTGCACTGGCTTAAAATACCAGAACGAATAGAATACAAAGTCTTATCCCTCACCTACAACACACTTCAATCCTCCCAACCCTCCTATCTTCGTCAATTATTTACTATCCAACCACTCCGTTCAACCCGCTCCTCATCTGTCCTAACACTTCTTCGCCCTCCCGTCACCTCATCCTTAAAATTTGGAAATCGCTCCATAGCCATAGCTGCCCCACCCTTTTGGAATAAACTCCCGCCAGAATTGCGACAGTTGTCTGGTCAATCATACGAACTCACCAACACTTCACCTCTTTCAGTTTCGGCGCAGGTGTTTCACTCAAGACTGAAAACGCTTCTTTTCCAAAAATCTTATCCTGATTCTTCCTCTTCCCCTTATCTCTCTTCTCGCTTCAATTTCAAACATCATCCACCGTAGCCGTCCGACTGTCTGAGTGCCTGACTCCTGGATCTTGACCTGGAACCGAACCCTTTTGCCTATCGATTTTATTTTGACTGAGCGCCTGTGAATAAGCTGGTTCCCGCGACTTAGCTTTTGTTGAGCACTGTAGAATTCTCGAGATTACGATTACCATTAACATGAGACATTAAATGAGAAAAATAGGCGTCAGGAAATGGCTTATGCACTTTCAAAATAGAGGTGTCGATCCATCGTAGCCCCCTTTTAGTGAACATGTTTTCTCCTCAAATTCTCTCTTCCTATAAAAGTACTTAAGCCATTTTTATACTCCAATTTTTTAGTTAGAAAATCGAGTTGATCTTATTAAAAACATTCTTTGAACCTATTTGTAAGTAAAACCAGATTTAATTCGCTATCGCTTGTGTAAACAGACGCGTGTGTTTGAAAATGTTTCATTTGCATTCGCTAGATGGTAGCACGGTTTTATAAAAACCCGATGGATCAATGTTTTGACTTTAGTCACACAAGTCGTAGGCACGTATAGACCACGCGTTATGAATGCATGTGTGTTTTGGCCTCCTCCATCCGGGGCCGCTGACTACTTCGTTCGGCGGTACTGGTCCCATCGGTCCGAACAGCTACGGACCAGCGCAGAAGTTTTGCTGTGGTTGGTCCCGCTTTTTGGAATGGGCTTCCTAATGACCTACGCCAGGAACTTCTTAGTCTCTCCCCCTCTTTTCCGCAAGCGCTTGAAGACCTTATTTCCCAGGGCTTCTGGGTTGTCGGGCTGGGAGCGCCTCTAAGGAGTTCATCTCGAAGTGGCGCTTTATAAATTTTTGATTACATTACGTATGAATGTATGTGTGTATGTATCAAGGAACTTACCGTTTTTTATGTGTCACAAAAGCGTTAAGTTTAGCAAGTCATGTTTTAGGTTCAGGTGGCTTCGCCTCTGACAGACCGCGAAGCGAACTAAAATCAAATCAGCTGAAACTCTGGGGTAACCACTGTGTATATGAGTGGCTCCGTTAAAAGCCCGTGAAGCGGGTTCGAGCCTCCTCCGAGACGGTTACTGTGTAGGGGCTTGAGCAAGTCCTTAACTCACAATTGCTCGGCGCCATCGATTGATGCTAAGTCATTAGATAGTGGCGCCTAATAAATGCATAAATAATAAAGCTGCCGGCAGATTTTACTGCAGCGACCTTAGCCCCCATAGATCACGGACTTGCAAGAGAGTCAGTT
This sequence comes from Norana najaformis, assembly GCA_964023275.1. Classification (NCBI taxonomy): domain Eukaryota; kingdom Metazoa; phylum Annelida; class Clitellata; order Crassiclitellata; family Hormogastridae; genus Norana; species Norana najaformis. The sequence goes on from OZ029925.1 coordinate 14,089,503, forward strand.
ACTCCCACCGTTTACCAGCTTCGTCCCATGCCCCATAATAGACCCACGCACGGCGTTAGCCATGTGCCGTACATCCAATCTTCACAGCGGGTTAGGGTTAATCAAATTTCAAGAATCGAAGATGTCAAATTACTGCTCCTTTACTGAAGCATGCATAACCCATACATTGCGCGCATGACTTGTAGCGATTGCGGCTTCGAGGCTGCTGAGAGGACTCCGTGTAAAGACCCGGACGAACTGTTAACTGACCCGTGCTTCTGTCACCAAGCAACAGGCCTATTATTCCTGGACTTTGGTATTCGTCCAATGCGGGATCAAGGACCAAAGAAAACCGGAGATGAACGTCGTCCATTGAATCAGTGTGGGTCATAGGAGCCTTAATTACACAGAAGCCAGAGAGGCTTGGATGGATTCCAACAGTTTAACGACATAGGTGGATACATTCAAGTCACGACTCAAGACCCACCTATTTAAAATATATTAAACTCATACAGCGCCCTTTTCCGGCCTCGGCTAAGCTACAGCGCTATATAAATTGTTGTTGTAAACAGAAGCACATCACTAAAAGCATTAAAAACATGTTAGAAATGACTAGGCTTAGCCTTAGATCAAAATGTCAAATGCAAATGATTTACAATACATGCAACAACAAATGAAACCCCGATCCTAGCCTTCCGCTACTGACAGTCGAAGGAATTCATTGAAGGAAAGAGCTAGTTATACAAAGTCTTAACGCTCGTTTAAATGCTACTACCGCTGCTACAGCCTTGGGCTACTACCCACAGGTAATGCATAAAAAACAACCGCGGACCACTTAGTAACTACTAATTAAGCACATATATAGTTTTCTATGACGCCACTGTCCCGTTAAATCGCACTGCAGTGCTATGATTTTGGATGGTGGAGATCCTTATTTGAGTGACGGGTCTCCTATTTTTGGTGGCGGATCTCATAATTCAAGTGCTGGGTCCCATAATTCGGGTGGCAGATCTCAAATCATAAGTTCCAGATCTCAGACCCGGCGGGACCCGGCTGATCTCTCAGGCCAATGTTCGTCTGTCTATGCAAAAATTACAGCGGACTATTGCAATTCACATTTCCTGAACACAGGCTTCGCCCAAATAAGCCGCTTTCAAGCCATCCAGAATGCTTTAGCTCATGCTGTCACCAAAACAACGAAAACCATCACATCATTCCTGTTCTTAAATCACTTCACAGGCTTAAAATACCTGAACGAATCGAGTAACATCCTACCCTTTTTACCTACAACACACCTCGACCCTCCTATCTTCGTGAGGTAAGCTTATTTACAATCCAACCACTCCTCTCAACCCATTCCTCCTAACACTTCTCCGCCCGTCACCTCATCCTTAAAATTTGGTAATCGCTCTATTTAGGCATAGCTGCCCCACCACTCTGGAATAAACTCCCCGCCCCGGAGCTGCGACAGTTATCTGACCCTTTCATACCAGCTCATCCATACATCACCGTGCTTGCAATTTCTGCATCATTTTTGACCTTTCACTCAAAACTGAAAACATTCTTCTTTCACAGATCTTATTCTTGACCTGGAACCAAACCCTTTTTGTCCATCGATTCTGTTTTGATTAAGCGCCTGTGAATACGCTGGTCCCCGTTATGTGGCTTTCGTTGGGCGCTGTAGAAATTTCGGAATTACGATTACTTAGCAATGCCTTGCAGTGTTATGACGACCGCACTCGCTAGTTGCGCTAATTGTCAAATACGCCTATACTCGCTAGGGGCGCTTCATCTTTCAAACAGCAAAGTAGCAGATAAATTTCTACAGCCAAATCAATTATGTAATGTACAGTAACGTAACCTTACTTAATAGCTGTAGGAAACGAGTCGAGTCCATACGGTCGCTATATAAAACCTATACATTTACATTTAACAGGTTTCCATTCCAGTTGGCCGATGACAACGTGTTCAACGTCAATGTCGTAGAGCGACGACGGGCGATAGCCGATCAGATAGTCCGGACTAGGTTTCGGGATTCGGACCGCTTTCTATAAAACTGTTTTCGGCACGAGGCCAGATTAAGAACTCTCACAAAATTGTATGTGCGAGCTTGTCAATGTTGACTCTTCTAGTTGTTTGAGCGATGTTTGCTAACATGAATTTTCTGTTCTTACTGACATTTAACATCTTTGAGGCTTGGGTTAGGTTTAGGGTTAGGGTTTGATCCATATGTGTGTAGACAATGAATATGTTTATTAAAACCATAGGTTTACATACGACTCATATGGCAACGTCTTATGAACATATGAAGTGAATCGGAATTTGATGCTCTCCCTTCCTTTCTTGTATGAATTACAGTCAGTTTTTCCATTTTTTTTATTCAAACAACCCTTAGTGCAATATGTAATTCATTTTGCCCATCTGGTCAAATTCAAACCTAAGTGCATTATCGTGATAAATATGTTGCCAGATGCAAAACAAAACAAAAACAATTCTTTTTGTACATTCTGCAAACGCCACAATGTCCTTCACAATAAGGGAAAGCAAGAACCTAATGAAGAATTTTAGCGACCGTATGCCTTTTTAATCAATATAATTGTAATTTGACATTTAAAAAGCGCATCTTCAAGTATAAACTTACCAGGGGCGCTCCCGATCCAGATCGATGAAACCAATGTCAAATAAGACAAACTTCAGACGCCTGAAAAACTGCGGAAGGGGCATAATCTAAGCATAAACCGCAAGAACGCCCAAAGTTAACGAAAACCCGATGAAAACGCGAGAAACTAACGAGTCCGCACACGCACGCTTACATTTCAGATTGTTAATTTTGTTAGCAGAAATGAAACACAGTGAGAACATAGTTTCTAGTTTCCTTGTTCTGAGCGGAAACCAATCAAGCGCCTTGGGAACTTTGGATTACAGCACAGGATTATAAAGAAGATTCGTTCGATTTCTGAACTGCTTAAGCACATACGACCATCTAACTATAACCCGCTTTCTCCTCTGCCTCTGTTTTCAAAATATCTGTCACTTCCTGTAGATCCCTTACAGTTCAATCAGTTAGTTGCTTGTTGATTCGGATGTGTTCACTGCACCTGGAATAACTGCAGACGATTTTGCTGAACAGCTGAAGAGAACCGTGTCACCCACATGGGACAAAGTCGCCCCTATTCACATCTGCTATCGGCGACCTTCTAAACCTATAACTAGGTGGCTTTCCTCAGAGGCAATGGAGGATAAGGGATAAAGTCGTCGACTTGAGCGAAGATGGAAAAGTTCAGAGCAGACAACGGTACCGTCACCAGTGCCGCCTCAAAAACAAGCTCATAAATGACTCTAAGAGCTATTACTACTCCAGCCAGATGAAAAGTTCTCAAACATCTCGAGGCCGATGGCGCATCTCCCAGCATCATCTGCATTCAAAGGATGCTGTCACTTGCCAGTGCTCAGAAGAAGAGAACCAGAAACTATGTTCTGACGTTGCTTCATTTTTGTCAACAAAATTAACAGTCTCAAATGTAACTAGCTCAGTGTACTACTTATCTATGATGGAACGACTCTGCTTGACTCTGACTTCTCTAGTACTGCCTTTAATGACATTCCATCTGTCACATACTTTGAAGTCCTGTCTCTTCTTAATCACATTGTCCCTAAAAACTCTCCAATGGAATAAAATCACCTATTGGGCGACTGTTGTGCAGGTGTATCTATGCATTCGGCAAACGGTTACTTTTCCTTATCTTACATCCCATCAGATAAAGACAAAATGTTTCTTCAGCTTATCGGTTACATCATAACGTTTCACTTCGCTTTCCAAGTTCAAATGCCTTCATAATATGCTGATAAGTATGTGAACACAAGAGTTATGGACGACAGATGCTGTTCGGTTCAATAACAAGGACCCAGAGACCTCTGATTATCTGACAGATGGATTCGAATCGCGTGCATTTCATCCAGTCAATATGGCCTTCGACTCTCTTATATATCTGGTGGTTTTCCAGTTTGCTTAGCAGATGCGCCCGCGAAGGACGGATAGACCCGAAATTGGCGAATCTGATTGCAAGAGTGGAAAACGTCGTTTCGAAGCACATCAGTATTTGAGGTTAGTTGCATTCATATAGGAATCTCCATGTAAAACCTGAAAAGGATTTTGTGTTTGTATGGTTAGCTATGTACAGCAGTTGTTCATTTATGGCACATGTCTTCCGATGTTAGTCCCTCAAAGATAATTCGGCTGAAGTGCAAACACGACAACATGATTCGAATAGGACAACTTTTGTTAATCGTTATTCGGCTTAACAATGAATTAACAATTTCACAAGAAATTTCGGAATTTCCTTACAGGGATGAGACAAATGAATGAATAATCTGTCATCGTGATATTGATATAAAATTTAAAATTATGCCTAAAGATAAGATGATAGCCTAAGACCTAAGTTCCAAACACCGTAGAAAAGGTAAAATAGCTTGGAATACCTTATACACTGTACAGCATAGTTAATTGTAGCCTTATGCCAAAACCATAGGAAGTGTATTTTATTAATGGCTTCAAACAAAAAGAAATCAATGTTTTTATGTGTGTATACAATGGAGTCTGCTAGTTTTAAGAATGGAGCCAATATAAGAGAGTTGGAAAAAATCCCCCAAGTTACGAATCTCATTCAGCTTATAAAGCTAGACATTAATAAGCGGTGCTAATGGATCTGTGATCGGGTCTGGCGCAAATATGACACAAGCTCAATATGTCTATGGCCATCGGTCCCTCGGAATCTCACTTTCAAACGACATCAATGATAGCCACAGATCATCTTGGTCCTCAACCTTCTAAGTACAAATACATAATGGAGATGCTAAAAGGATGTTATTTTAATATTTTGTAATCGTAATCAAAGATTTATATAGCGCCTTTCTAAGAGAGACTCATCGGGACGCTCTCGACCTAACGACAGGAAATCAGGATCGAACAAAATACTTTTCAAGCGTTTTCGGTACGGAATAAAGGTAAGGGATTAAAGACCAAGGAACTCGTGTCTTAGGGTACTAGGCAAACTATTCCAGAAAGCTGGAGCAACCACGAGAAGCTTAATACTGCACCGTGGAATTTCGGGCCAAATGAACCACCAGATCACCATGCGCAGCAGAGCGAAGGCATCTGCGACCATTAATGGACGTGCCATGCAGAGACACATAACTCCGTGAGATAAGATGCATAACACAGCCCGCCAGACAATTATGCATAGGCATTATGATCTTAATTCTATTGTGTATCACCAACCAGTGAAATGCTCAGCGTATAAAGCTGGATATACCAAACCTAGATAAACTTCCAATGAGCCGGGTTAGCGTTCAAGATAGACTACAGTTTGTTGATACGGGTAAGAGTTAGTCCTGCATAAATAGCATTGCAATGATCAACCCTCTATGATGCATTCATATAAATGTATGCAAGAGGGTAGCAGCGGTTGAATTTAAGCGAACGGCACATTGCGCGAGTCTGCATTGCACTGTCCTTCCTGTGCTGGCGCCCTTGTTTGTGACTGTCCATGCAAAGCAATCCGAGTGGATCTCCATGACTTCGGGCCAATTTACCTCACAGTTTTATAATTTCTGTGCAGATTTCTTTCAATTGGCTTACACACAATTATTCCTGAAGCCAGCCCATAAAGTGTCAGTTTTAAAGGATTGCCTATAAATGTGCGTGTTTACTCCACTTGTGATAGTGCTTTGTGCAATGAAATTTAATCTTAAGGCTAAATATACATAGAGACCAAAATGACTTAAATCTAGTCTCATAGATTTGCAACTCGGAGCATGGCTGCCTGACTGTCCTGTCATCCCTGCTTCGACGCTCTTTTGTAAATACAACTATAGATCTTGCTGTGTGAGAGCACAAAATATAAACTTTTTTTCACCTGTATATTCCATGTATAAAACACTTTTTAAGAGACTCTAATGTCCTGTTCTTTTTACAGTAACAATATATACATCATATATATATATATATATATATATATATATATATATATATATATATATATATATATATATATATATATATATATATATATATATATATATATATATATATATATATATATATATATATATATATATTCATCCAAACATTTATAGAACACCTTTCAAAGGCAGCAGTTATACACAAGGTGAATACTAAACCCATATTAAACATTGCCCAATGACATAAAGAACTTGTTTTATGACAGACCAAAGACTGAAGCAGCAAAAGTTGAGAATTTGCTGCGATAATATGCCCCTCTGAAAATATCACTGTAACCGTAATCGTAATCGTAACCCCTAGATTTCTACAGCGCCCAACGAAAGCCACATAACGGGGACCAGCTTATTCACAGGCGCTCAGCCAAAACAAAGTCCTCAACATAGTCGTAATTGCATAACACCGTTTTAATTAGAAATTCATAAAATCTAAATTTGCATAAATAAAAAATAAATGCACATCGTAATTTATTCTATTTTTACTGAAGAAAAATATTGAACGGAACAGAGCTGGGTATAGCTTTACCGGCTATTTAATTGTTTATCACAGTTTGATCCTTGTTTCGAAATGGAGTACCTCCTAATAATTGTGATGGTCACCCTTTCTCCTTGCGTTGACTCATCTTCCATTGATGCACTCACCTCAACTATCCAGTCACCAGGCGACACTGATGAAAATGAGCCGTGGATGAATCCCTTCCTGCCGAATACGATTCAACCCATATTTTATGACCTGTTTCTTTTTCCCAACTTCTACTTTAATGAATCAGTTTTCGAGGGCAACATCAAGATCAATTTCAAAGTGCTCAACAAGACGAACACCATCATCGTTCACATGAAAAACTTAAACGTCACCAGCACCAGCGTTTTCAATTGTCGGGGAATAAATCTGGCGGTAACTAGAACCTTCGAATACGAAGAAAACGACTACTGGGTGATCCAGACTGCTAGACCTCTTCCGAAGGCCTCTTGCACGTTCTCTTTAGAGTTGACATTCAACGGGAATCTGGAAATCTTCAGCGAACAAAAATCAAATTTTGCCTTCGGCTTTTATAAGACCACATATCGCAACGATATAACCGGAAAGCAGAGGTCAGTAAGCAGAACTTCAATCTTTGTCGGTTACTATTCATTACAGGTTCCGCTTTAGTAAATTTATAATTTCTTTGAATGTAATAAAATTGCTCAGCAGACGTGCAGTGGCCTTGATTGGGTATAATACGCTCTTAGACATATCGGTCAAAATACTGAGAATTAATAAATATCAGCTGTATTGGACGTATTCATTATTTTGTATAGGCTTTCAAACTATGTATGTATGTATGTGTGTATGTATGTATATATGCATCTATGTGTGCATTTATATATCTATGTAGTATGTATATAGTATTACTATGTAAGTATGTAACTTGTTATGAGTCGGAGGCGTGATTTATTTTTCAACTATATTATTAAACCACAATCTGTCTGATCCAATGATGCATGCATGTCTGTATTTTTGTATATATGCAGGTATATATTTATTTATGAATGCATGTATGTATGCACGTATGCATCTAGACACTTAATGTAGCGCCTCTTAAGTGCCTGCAAAAGCGTTGCTACGCTAGCCAAAATGATGTCAAAAGTCAAAACATCATTGACTCAATATTCACATCATTAGGAAGGTTAACACCAACGAGCTCCGGCACACATACACAGCCCAGCCAACAAGTTAAGCAATGTAGACTCAGTCAAAACATATTGTATAGGGTGAAGAATGCCAATGTCTTTAGCAATTCTCATCAAAATTTGCATTATAATTATGTTCTTTCCACGTAAGGTGACTGTCGATGAAGAAATCAAGAAATTCATAAGAAGCTACTTGAGCAATTTGCCGATTGCTAATATAGATAGGAAAATGTTGGTGGTGTATAACTTTTCTATATGAACACAATTATATTACACGTCTTACTAAATTTAAAAGACAACTTCTGTTCGAAACCAGTCTACAACTGATGAGGGTTGATGGGTATTACTAACAATTCTTTACTCTCTCACTTAAACTTCGGAATGACCTTCGCGACTTTTATTCGAGTTCCTTGTTTACAGGCACAAGCAAAACAGCCAAAATTTGTTAGATAAAACGACATTTATATCATCAGCGAATAAAATAAAGTGAAATAGAATAACTAAATGCGGGATGTCATTTATATACACTATATATATATAATATCGCAGAGGGCCTAGGATAGATCCTTGGGGTATTCAATATTTTAATAGATGTTATATTAAATAGGGCCCGTTAATGAAATCTGCCGTTTTCTGGTATTAGGATAGTTCTTAATCCAACAGAATGGTATCCCTCGCAGCCCGTAGAATTTAAGTTTTTAACAAGATCGAATAATTCAATGTAAAAGGCTTTTCCTAAATCAAAGGAAATTCCAACGAAGATTTCACTGGTGTCAAAAGCTCTAAAAGTTTTATAATACGCTTCCAGAAGAGCCACAGAAGTTGAGCCATTAACAGTCCTGAGATGTCCTGTGGTTAAACGACTTTTCGACAGAAGTGCAAACACAGCAACACCATTCCAATATTTGGACAATATTCCGTAAGGGTTGCACTGTTGATCAATTCTGTCTTTCTGTCTGTGTTGGCCAACAGATGGTTGGTGGCGACCCATTTCCAGCCAAGTTACTCTCGATTGGTTTTTCCAAATTTTGATGAGCCGCAATTCAAAGTGTATTTCAAAGTTACGCTTCGCCATTGGAGAAACTTCACAGCACTGTCGAATATGAAAAAAATTGTAGGTTACCACGACCAGCGAACATGTTCTCAAGCTCTTAAGAGGAGATTGCCATCTAGAATTTTATCATTTCTGTTACTTGCCTCCATATCATATTAACTGGCTTACTAATGAGTTTATGGAATCCGAAATTATAGGCGGAGTTTGGCTCAAATCTCTAAAAGAAGGTGCTTGATGGAATCCGCATATCAATCCTTAATTATGCTCTAATGTAATGTTATGCAGTATAATATAATCTAATCTTATCTTTTATTAGCTTAGCTTATCTTAGCTTCTTATGACTTCTATACCGCTGTTATCATGATGCAAAAGACGGTCGTTTCAACTGAAGCTTTAGCAAAAATATTGTTATTCCTAGCAGAAGTCTTCTTCGTCGTCATCGCAGTCATTGTCACACAATAATTTTCGTCATCACAACCATTATCATCGCTTCCATATTCGTCGTCTTAATTGTCGTTAACTAACATAATTTTCAGGGCTAATTCTGGCTTTTATAGTCGTCCATATCGTCATAGTGATAACTAATGTAAGTTCAGTTTGATTAAAACATAGCAGTCATCAGAATAATTTAACGGCGGTATGCATCATAATTTTAGTCATTTCATTATAATCATTATCGTTACCAGTACAATCATCATCATTCATTTTTATCGTCATCATTATCTCTTCCTAATCGTCATCGAAAGTATTTCACTATTACGGTAGGCATTATAACAATCGTCTAGATTTACAATAATCACAGATCACCTCAGCTCCATCTACCAGGCTATCATCATCATCATCTACATCGAACCACAGTCATGTAAATTACGGAACACCTAAAAACTGTTATAACAGGACCACGATGACATTGATAGAATTTGGCGGAACACAACATTCAAGAAATCGCCTCAAATGAGCAGCTACCTGTCATGTTTCATTATCAGCGACTTCACTTCAAAGAGCAACAGACTCAGTGGAAAGACGGTTACTCTAATACTGTTCCTATACGTTAGAATACAATATGCCTCCATTTCTTTAGGCTGTGATTACTAGCAGCCCAGGATTCTACTATACGATTGCAACTGAGCATCTTGTTCTTATCGGCACCTTTCCTGCAATTTTTCTGATCAATGTCAACGAATAAAATTTATTTTCATATTGCCTATAGTGTGAAATAAATATTATTTTGAAACATCTTAGTCAAATGTTATTTGTTGTTATTTTCATTATAATTATTACTCCTATTATTGTTATTATTACTACAAAAGGTTTTAACGCGCACAGTCACACAGAAATGTGAATCCGAGGTGCGTTAGTATTCTGGTTCTGTGTGAGCTTCTTGTCATTGACACGATTGGTACATTGGAGGCTTGTTCCCCCAAAACAAACTCAGCGCCATCACTGCGGGCAGCATCTCTTTTCCTATTTGATTTTATTCAGGTATTAAAATCGTGAAATCTTTCTGTCTCTTTAAGCATCGCGTGTGGGCGAGACCGGACCGTATAAACAAAGTGGACTACGCCTTAAATGTTACGCCAGTTGTTGATAACTATCTGCGTGAAGAGCTTAAACTGCCTTATCGGCTTGAAAAACTCGGTAAGTGCCACAATTGCTTCTCAAATAAAACGATAATTGACATTCAACCGTTTCACGGAAACCAATACTAATAATGTCACAATTATTACTCTTGCTACTGCGCCTTTGTGATATTCTTGAAAGGCGTTATATAAAGAGTCACCTATATACATCAGTATTACCATTCTGTACGTCGTAATAAAGTTGGCTAGTTAAATACTAGTAGGTGAACTGCACTTTGCTTATTGCTTATACTAGTACAAGTAAATGTGGCGGACCTGCAGCCAAAAGGCTAATGTATAGGATTGATAAACAATAATTTTATTTAGATAACACCAGTATCGTATAATAGTTTCAGATTAAATTTGTTTCATGTGCTCCAATTTATTTCTAACATTTTATTCATTTATGCTTTAATTCGATTTTTTGTAATTAAGGCCCTATTTCGTTTCAAAACCCCTTACTAGCTGTGTATTAATTATTGCCGACTCTCAACGTCTTTCACAGGGTAAGTTTATGAGCCTTAGAACAATCTTAAGCTGGTAATAATGGTTTCGCTAGACGTGAAAGGCCATGTTTCGCCCGATAATACTTAAGCAGTGCGAAAGGGACAAATATGAAGCTTGGGGAAGGATACATATATTTTAATAAAATTCGAGGACAAAAGTTACGATCTAGAGAATTCTCCGTAACTGGCGTTTACTGTTCTTTCCGATCTTTCCCTAATCTGTTTTTGATCTTAACCGCTGTTTAATCCCCCGTGCTGCCACGAGCAGCCCTTATACATCCGAGTCGGCCGAACATGAGACCCTTTTGGATAATCCAATGAGTCGCGGTGTCTATGGACGTGCATTGGCACTATAGCTTCACTGTCTAGTCCTTGTACCTGTCCATCGCTGTGGGAGTCTAAGGGCAGTTAAAGCTCTGGCAGGGCCTAGCATTTTCCCCAATGTCGCACTGGCAACCTCAGGCGGGTTTTGTAGTCGACTTCAAGCTGACCGTTGATATTGGCCGTTACACCAAGTAGTAACGGTTGGACGCTTACCCTACCGGTGCCCTTCGAGAAACTGGCTAGTGCGCTCCTGAGACGGCAAGAAGATATAACGGGAAAGATACAGCTGGTCATTGTTCCAAGGTGAAGACTAAGAGAGTCCATACCTAAACGAGACCAGATAAAATAGGGGCTAAATCAAACCAAGAGAATAACCGATAGAGTCCCGATCGGATCACCCAGGTAGAATAGGAATTGACACAGCTGATACCAATTCCACAAATGCTTGTCACAACAGAAACTCAAAGAATAGACTGAAGTGCGGGATCTGACACTCGAGCGCAATTCCCGGTGTGCGGGCAAACAGCTAAGACTTATAGAGAGAGGACTTTCACTGTCAGCATTCCATAAATGTATCATCCCTTCCGAAGCCGAAATTATTACCTGTGTTAGTCGATAATTGCCAACACAGAGCCCCGGTACGATACCTTTACTCAGTAAGTAGTGGTGCATGACACATATGCGCATCAGGCTAGAAGTCCTACAAAAAGAAATGGAACGAGAGACGGTTGATAGTGGACAGATACTAAGGCGGAAGACTCAGAGAATTGTCATAAGACCTCCCTGTCCCAGGAACTTAGAGAACGACTGGTGTCTCAGATTAATGGCACCAGTCCCAGAGTTATAAGATGCAGAATGATGATGATAACCACCTTCAACGATAAACAAGATACTTCGGCTGAGGTGCAAATTCGCACCTGCGTATCATTCTATATTCAATAGCGAGCCATTCGTGCTTACAGTATAACCGAGGTTCAAAAAGAGGCTGATCAGAATAGTGTCAACATGTTCACAACAACACGGAGTTGGTTGGTCACATAGGCACAGTGAGACACTTAGAAAAAGGATAATAACATGTTGATGGTGATGACCTTTTAAAATAGAACCTGTTTTGGTGAAAGGGTATAGCATTTGCAGTTAAGGCGGTGGCTAAGTTGTTTAAAAATTATCATGATTTTGGAATGCAGAAGGAAGCCAGAATGTTGCAAATACAGATTATTTTGGCAACGGACCTGACTTTTAAAATAACGAAGTGTTTGTAAGTAGGCCTATATATGCGAATTCTAATGCAAGTATTGCAACTGATATTGATTCAGAGATAGTCTGAATACTATCATGAATAACGTTAAAAACCTATACGGATATAAACATGCGTTTGAATACTAATCCATGTTCTAAATACTGATACTTACACTGGGTGATCGTCAGATAAGCAGCTGGCAAGTGCAACGAAGTTGAGCAACATTGAGCCAAGTACTGCAAGTAGGCTACTTGGCTGGGTTAAGTGCTCCGGTATTTCATCTCTACAGTTGCAGTAAATCATTATCAACGCTTTGTGTTGGATTAATGTGGTAGTATATGCTTCTCACCTGATGGATCACACTTATCAGAAATTCCTGTAGAGGCGTGCAAACAACTTTTACCATTACTTCTACTTTTACTGTAACTTGTGACAGTATCAAATCCGGCAATAATAACTAAAGATATCGATTCGTAGATCAGTTTGCAACACCTGAATTTTCATTTGCCGGTGGAATGGAGAACTGGGGTTTATTCGTCTACAAAGACTCGACCCTTCTCATTGATGTTACGAAAGATGGAGATATCGCCAGACAGAACGCTCTATCAATCATCGCCCACGAAATGTCTCACAATGTAAGCCACTACTATAAAATACGAAATTAAACACAACACTTAAGTGAGTGCTAATAGTAATATAATACAAATGCCACCTGCGAAACAGCAAATATTAAAAACCAATACTTACTTTTCAAACCTTAATCATAAAAAGTCATTTTAATAAATGAACAGCGCGCTTGTTGAATTTATCCTTTAAGAGGAGCTTTATAAATTTTAAATTACAACTGCAACTACATTTATAAATGCATACCTTGCTACTGGTCATCGACATCAACAGTAAAGTTTGGAAAGTACTCGAGCCAAATATTTTAACTGTAATAAACATTTCATTTGCTTTGTATTGCTGTTTTCACTCATTCCTGAATTGTAACGTTTCCTACGTTAATATTTGCTGTTTTTCTAACAGTGGCCGAATTACTGTGCAATAGTAATTGTTTACTTGTTCACTCATTGTTGCACATTTACTATGCAATTATAAAGCGTTCGCTCAAAAGTGATATATGATAACAACATAGCGAACTCGCTATCATCTTTTTCATCACTTCTTAAGACACTACTTTACCCTGGCTTTCACGTGATTCCACCTTGGCCCCTAGCGAACATAAATCTCTCCTTCTGACATTGCGCGCATAACAAGTGCTTTAAATAAATAAACAAACATTCACTCATGCAGTTAATACATTGTTGACTAATATTAAAGCATTCCCTCTGGCTATACGCTTAGAGCAAATGCACTGTTTTATTACAGCTAAACAATGTATTGCACCTCGGCACAGTGGCACCTATGGCAACGCTTTCGCTAGCAAAGCCCTCGCTTGAGGTCTAGCCGTTGTAAGCAAGCACACAAAATGTAAAGTCAATTAGTCAATCCTGAAGTGGTTTTGAAATTATACAGAAGGTCAAATAAATCCAACTGCCTAAGCGTTAGATATGTTCCGCTTCAGTACTTAGCTCTCGCTTCTGTGACTAAACTACTCCTAGTCTCTAATTACTTTCAAAAGCACCCGTGTGCTAATTGTAAAGCCGATATAATCAGTATTAAAATCATTTAATGCCACTTTAATTTCAAAAACCGATGAATAAAATGCATTGACGAACGTGGAGGCGTTTTCGAAATGTTCTAAATAAAACGCTTGATACCCTGTGCATGACTTTGCCCTTAATTCCCAATGCAAACTAAAGGAAATGTAACCCCATATAATTTTCATTTGCAAGGAAACATTGGTGGCGTATTTTGACAATCTCTACGAATGGCTACAAACTTTCTTTTCTCAATTAAGTGGGAAGTAGAGGCACAGTTGGAAATAGAAAAGTTAGTGGTACCATTTGTTAAAGCGAAGAAGAATAGCGTTAGTCTGGCAAAATGTGTTGAACTGGGAAAGATTAGCACGAATTGCCGTTCTGTTTTTGAAGAAGAATGTGCATATTTTGTTCCCTGGCACAGGAACTTGAGAAAAGATTTACGTAGCGGGGTTGGCTATTTGATAATTAACTTTCTTCCTATAAAAAGTTATTGCTTTTGTTCTGAAAATAATATCTCGTAAACGCCGATTTTTAATATTTAAAAAATTTCTTACCAGCAATAACAGGTTTTTGCATGATATCGGCGTTTTGCGCTTGCAGTACTTTGGAAACCCTGTTACCTGTCGATTTTGGAATCACGTTTGGCTGAACGAAGGATTAGCAACATTTTATGAAATCCGAGCGGTGACGGCGGTTGATCCGACTTTATTTTATGTGAGTACATAAGTCTCCTGGGTAATACATTCAGTCTGAAGAAATAGTGGAAAGTAGGGGCACAGATGCATATAGAAAAGATAGTGGAAATTTGGAAAGATAGTTGGAAGTAGGGAGGCACTAATTTCTTGTTTGTAGTTTCCGAATATGAAGTTCTGCATTAACAGCAAGTCATTCGAAGGATTGTTCATAAACTTTCGTGCTAGCGTTGCTAAGCGTACCTATTTCTACAGGTTATTAACAGGCAAAACTGTTGAAAAGGTTACCTAAAATTGTTATGGGCAGTCCTTTGGACAGTCTTGAACTTGCAAACCATTGGACCACACACAAAGCACGATAACAAATAGACAGCACTTCATAACCTCTTGGTTAACCGACTTACTGACTTAAATTCATGATTACTGACTGACTGGCTTATTTACTTGCTATGTTACTTGATTGCTTACATACTTACTAACATGGATACTTTATAACTTACTTCCCACATTTATTCCCTTCTTCCTTCTTTCCTGTTATCCTTCATTCATTCTGTCCTTCCTTTCTTATTTCTTACCTTCCTTATTTCCTTCATATGTTTCTTTCTTTCTTACTTACTTATGTAAATACGCACTTTATTGATGCTTCAAATGATCTAAGAGTTTGCTCACTTATGTGCGTGGCTTGCCGTGCGACCAAAATTTTTTAGAAGGAGCAGCATTTTGCCGAACAACTTGAAGAGGCGATGGCTAAGGACGCCACCCTAACTGCTCAACCGTTGGTACCCGTCTTAACGTCACCTCGTCAAGTACAAGCCTATTTTGATGTTGCACGCTACGCAAAGGTATTCTAAAACTTATAGGTAAATTCATTTGCTTGACAATTTATTTAGCTTTACTAAATAATGTCAGAACGTCGTTCAATAACATTGAACTTTGCAAGCAAATTAACTTGCAATGAATTTATATTTAGAAGAACGAAAGTTGTGAGTATACTTGTATATTCGCTATAAAAGTAACAGTATGTAGCCTCTTATGGTAAAATACGTGAACCAGTAACATGGTTAGGCGTTGTAGACTTCGGACATCAACATGCAGCGATCCGAGAATTGATATAAACTATTTCCATAGAACGAGAAGCCGAAATTATTAATACGTCTCAGATAATGACTCCACTTGATTAAACATTTTAACTTTTTACTGATTCGTGACTGACTTGTCATCCTGATTATATACTAAGCTTTGAGATGTCTGCTCATATTTCGTGGTTCTAAGCACAATTTTCGGCGGTTTGTGCTCTTTGCCGTATATTGAACTTAAAAAATTATTGTCAGAAAACTGTAAAAGCTTACGTATATGTTATCGATGAAGCTGAGCAATTGCGATTGAAGAACATTAGCAATTAAGAGAAGTTCAAACCCGTACTCTCCGCTTTTCAAGCCAATCGCTGTCTCTAATCAGCTATATATGGATATCGTAGACCTTTACAGAGACTTAGGCTGCTCCGAGATTAACAACACAGCCACTCACCAGTGACTGGCCAAAGCAAAAATGCCAGACACAGTTCATGCAGTACACTGTCCAGACTAAGACTGTGTCATGGTCTGGTCTGGTCTACAGCTATATGTTATGTACGTAGTTAAGTACATACTAGGTACTTACGTACCTACGTGCACACTGCGTACTTCTGCATGTATGCCTGTCGTCGCTCTACACTATCAACACAACCTGATCCAGAAACTGTGAACATCGTTGTCAGCTGTCAACTCTGGATAAAATGAATCCGTTGATTGGGCTCCACGTGTATGCGTGGACTGGTGTCTCTAAGTTATCTTTTCATTGTTTTGTTTGCTGACGTATGTTCTGTTCTTACTGACATTTAACATCAGTTAGGTTAGCGAAGGCAGCGCTTTTGTGAGGCGCTAGAAGGCGCTATATCAAATGTCTATATAATAGACTAACTAATTATTCATTACTCGCGGTGGTCTATTCATCTGTGTTTACAATTCAACCATTGCGGGTTCACCTCTGCTGCAGAGCTGACTCTGTGCGAAGACCATGAACCTGTTGTTAGTGCACAGTGTCATGGCGCCTAATGTTCACATATACTCACTGCTGTAAATCTTGGACTCAATAAATGAATAAACTCTCCTCACTTAACTGAACGAAGAAGTGCCTTAGGTGAAAATTTCCAGATTGCCGCACATCGATCTATGAAGGTTGATTCGAATAAGAGGGTACATGTTATAATTATGATATCCTCTCTCACTCCTTTATGTTGCTGTGATTTATTTTCGATAGGGAGCTGCAATCTTGCGAATGGTGGAGAACTTTCTCGGTGCTAACACTTTCAAACGTGGCATTAGGGTATTCTATTTCAAACGACTTTGTTTATACTGAATTTGTATTTTGAGCTAAGTCCAACGGATCACTCGCTATTTTCGTGCATAGTTGAAAAATTTAAATATCTGAACTTGAAAAACTGTGCTCTATTGATGATATAGAGCGTGTTTAATTGTTTGTTGCAATCCTTCTAAAGTCAGAAGATATGTTTAAAAAAAGTTAGAATACCTAAGACGAGTTCGAGGCAACAGGAACCCTATTTGCCCTTTCATCACCATTATGTCGTTAACCGCTAGCTGCGACAATCATCCCGATATAAGTCTCGTCATTTTCTAATAATTTCGATGGGGTTTATAATTGTTTAAATAAAATTTCAACAGATTTAAGCCTAATCCTAAAGTTCTGTTCCAATTTTATGTCAGAAAGGCTCTGACCGTCTTCAGGAAGACGAAGGTGCCAATAAAACAAACAGAAGGGTCTTACGTTTCCATAACAAAAACACAGTTTGTCATTTGTCATTGTTGTCGTGGAATTGTTTTTGTAATTGTTGAGGAATTTGTATTTGGAATTTTTTATCAGCTTTACCTTAGAGTCAATGAAAACAGAACAGTCGTGACTGACCAGCTTTGGGGAGCACTTGAACAGGTCTTTACACTGAAGCATCGTACATGCATGATCCGTTTATATTTTGATTCTTTACCTTAATTTCAAGGATGCACTTATATATCTTAGGACATGGCCACAAGTTAAACTTTTTGCCGAAAATAGTTTTTAAGTATTTGGTGAGCTTCACGTAATTAGAGGTCGGCATTACATTTTCTTTTGTGTCCTTGAGCTTTAGGCTGCGTTTATAGTCGGCCTTGTACGAAAAAAATAAGTGTATTGTATGAAAAATGTTGTCCTGAGTCGAAACAAAACATTTAACCGCATTAGAGGCTTATATTATGCCATTTTGTGTTTTGTTGAAGGCACATGGTTTGAGTCTAAATCTCAAAGAGGTGATGAATACTTGGGTCAATGAGAATGGCTTTCCAGTCATTTCAGTCAAACTTCTTCCTAGAAATCAAATCAGTGCAACTCAGAAACGATTCCTGATTGATCCGCTGGCCGTCAGTGACAAAGAGTTAGCAAACAACGATGTTTTTCTTATCTTATCTAGTCTTATTTTGTTTTGTGTCCTGTTATCTCGTCTTATCTTATATCATCGGATATCATAGTACCTCGCCGTATGTCAGACTCGGACTGAATAGAATAAGATAGAATATTATGCAATTCAATAATATTGCCTACATTAGATTAGGCACAGCCTTGGCAGTTTTTTGTGAAGACGAACTATAAACTGTAAATTTGCAGTATTTCCGATTTATTTCGTGTTGGTTCTAAAAGTTCTGTCATGTATGTATAATATTGATTTCTTTTCATAAAAAATTTGTCATGTCATTCTCGCGAAAATCTGTACGCGATCTAAATTGTAGTCGCACTTATTGTTTGCACACTCCCTTTCTCTGTACCTTTAACCTACTTAAATTCTGTCACTTTTGTTCAGCATTAAAATCTTCCTATTTTCTGAATATTATAAGTAAGTAAGTAATGCATTTGTTAACACAATTAATTGTTAATTATTTTTGGCGTTATCCGCGCAGCATATAATGAGTTGCGATTCAATGAGTTAGTTCAACGAAAGATTTATGCTATAGCTATTTCTCATAAACAGTACATATTAAGGCCAATGCTCACTTTCTCTGTCCGACCTCATTAATCACTGAAGAACATTCTGTCTTCAAAAGGTGGGTCTCTTTGGTCTCATCTTTAAATCATGTTTTCTAAGTCAACCACAACTTTTATGGAAGCACCTTATTATTTTATTTCATTTGTCTTGAAATCGCTGAATTTGCCCAAATATTATCAAATTGAAATCGCAGATCTATGCATTAGATTTGAAATTAAGATTTAAAATTATTTCATATGGAATTATTTGATTGTCTTCTCTAAGTTATTTGTTGATTATTTCCTTCAAATTCATCAACAGAATGTTAACAACTGCTTTCGTTTAAAGAACACTTATGGTCATTATATGCAATGCATTGGTGTGTTTATTTCATCTGATTAGTACTATTGCAGGTACAACTGGTCTGTTCCACTCAACTACCGAACAAAAAGAGGACACTCTGGTCTCGTTTGGATAAATGACACCGATGGTGAGCGTGACACAACCACATAATACAACATTATTGTCCTCAGATACGACATCATGATATTTATCAAATCTATTGACTGGTATAACGCCACTTTGATAAGACAGTGGACGTCATCGATCGCGGATGAGTAAAAATGAAATTCAATGCAGTCTTAAACCTTCCTTTTCTCCTTTTTCCTTCCTTCTTTTCTTTTTTCCTTCCTTCTTTAAGTGCATGGGTTTACTGCCAGTTGATTTCGATCGCACGACTCCAACTGCTCGACTATCCTGGTGTTATCCATCCTGCATATTTATGTCACGATCATCATCGCTTTCCGTCTAAATCACACTTAATCGTTACCCTTCACAGCTACCTTGCCGCACATCGCCAGAAGCAAGTTAAGAAACAAGCGGAAACGAAAGAACACAACCAGAGGAAATGGGATATAAAGGCGTCAATTGATTAGAAGATGTTATGAATTTAAAGTAAGGGGTTGAGAATGTTTTTGTTGACCCGGGTCAGTCCGGCCGATATAATGAATAGCAATTACGGGAAGTTCATTGGATTGACGAAAGTAGGACAACCAGACAAACATTTGCTTTAATGACTCCAAGCCACAGGGTACTAATCCTAAGGGTTCAGTAACAGGAATCCATTGCAGTTGTTAACTTGCTCAAAAATGCCATTTTACGAAAAGAAAATTAACAAATATACAGCCCACGTTTGCTATTCAGTCCATGTTTACTATTCAGTCCACATTTGGCATTCAATCCACGCTTTTAACAGCTGAAATTCACCGACGTCACATCCCAATGCGTTTCAGCTGAATTGGTTAACCTATCTCCTATGACTAAAAAACACTGCAAGCATCTACAATTTTACAAAAATCCTGTAGCTTAGTGTTTTCTACGTTTGTCATTATTGAGAGCTTATCTTAACTTTTTTTATCTTACTTTACTTTGTCATGCAGCGTGTTTTCTATTTATTTGAGTATTAGTAATATTTTCTAACAGTCGAACCTTTTTATTTTTAATGAAATTAAACACCGCTTGAGCTAGCGTATGCCTTGATTTTGTGGGTACTAAAGCGCTATATTAAGTGTCTAGATACCTACATTTGTACACGTGTTGCATAAATGTATACAAACATCCATACATACATAAATGTACATTCATTGTTTCTATTAAGCTATTTTCAGCATTCCTATGCGCCCGAACGACAATTGGATTCAAATCAACCATGATATGTCTGGATATTATCGAGTTAACTACGACGCCAATTTGTGGAATCGGATAACGAATCAGCTGAACCATAACCACATGGTAGACCTGAAACTACATATACCTATAATATCCCTATATACCCATGTGCATATATATATATATAATTATAACACCGTCAAACAACATCATAGTTTCCGTTCAAAGTTCTGAAGGCTTTCACTTGTTTCTCTTACAAACGACATTCTCTTTGTCGGTTTTATCAGAGGTCCATACATCGGCGACAAAATTTTGTCAGTTTGCTTTGTCTTCTAAACTTCATAATTTTTACAGTCATCACAGTTTTGAGATTCTTTTTGTCGCTATTTATGCGGACCAGATCAAGGGTGTCGGCAAGTTTTCTGGAGTGGGGTTCAGTTGCACATCCTGAAGTTTTGAAATGGGGCCAAGTAGTCAACTCGTAATGTTTCCGAAGATATTTGACGACTGTTTGGTCCTTCGAGGTTTCAGGATAACTGACTACCACCTTTTGGCAGCACATTTTATCCTTAAAAGCATTTCTTTGCTCCCGCCGCTTGTTATCACTCCTACTCTGAAAAACATCTTTCCACCTCCAGATTTTCAAATGGGGCACTATCTGTAACAACGCTTTTGAACCAAGATGTCTAAACGCAAAGTGTTATAAAGTTGTTTGTGACTCTACCCAGTAATATATCATTGATTTGATTGTTGGCCTAACGACACACTTAATCCTACTCATTTCCACTGCAATTTTGGTGAAGGTGAATGCCCTTAGTCGAAACTTCATCTCAGCTTCAGTCGAAGTCGCAAAAATACCAGTAGCAGAGTTTCTAATACACGGTAAAGTTAAAATATAAACTCAAATAGCATCGGTATGATGATATACTAGCAGGCACATTCATTTTGTAGCGTATTTCAAATGACGCACAGAAAACTAACAGTGAATACACATGAGCGCCGGCCATTGTGCTTTCAAGAGTTTGCCTGGATCAATTTCTGACTTAGAGAGAATACATTAATTTTATATTATAAGACCGGCAAATATATTAGTGTTTTGTCCACATTTTTCAGTTTTTGCCTAGGACTAATCCGAAAAGCGTATATTATTTATTGTCCATATTTGTAATACAGCAATGTCTCGCGGAACCTGCAGTATCCTTCCCGTCTGAAAGGATTATTTTAAATTTAGATTGGTCCACCAGCACTAAATCTGTGTCTCAACTAATTGGAATACTACGGTTGCAAGACAATTAAATTTCAAACCAATTTTTTAAATATTTCGGTATCAAGATGCTGTCTTGTAACTTCGATGATTACTTTTACCTGGGTACTGCAGTGCATGATTATAACACCAGAACATCGTCAAACATATCGGGAGTTATGCTGCAACTTCCAGATTGAAACAAATTTCTTTTAATCGTTCTGGTCCGTCTTTGTGGACATCGTCATAACGATGCATGAAATACATTAACGTTCAGTCATTTCTATATCCAAATTAAAACTTATTTTATTAATATATATTAGTATGAGTAAATCAGTTGTAATGCGTTTGCTTAACGGACTGCTTCGCTTTTATAATGAACACTTGGATCATGACAGTGCTTATCTTTCATAATTCCGGTGTGTAAAAGCTGAATTAGCCTTTACAGTTGCCATAAACTAGTTTTGGAAATGGGCCAGCCGAACCCAAAGGGGAATCGTTCGACCCTTTCCGTCTGGCCTATTGACTTCGGCATCAATCCTCGTGCACTTGATTGCAGTGAAACAATATTTATTTTAACGCTGATGTTGACAAGTCTGCAAACAGCTACCAATTCAATAAATTTTTGAAACGATTTCTTTCCTTGTTTCAATCAATTAATAGTTGAATCATATCCTGAATGCTTGTGTAGGTCTTCAGCGAACTGTCACGATTGAAGCTGCTTAGCGACGCACTGAGTCTAGCCAAAGCTGAACAGTTAGGTTACGATACATTCCTGGATCTGACCAAATATGCGTATAAAGAGAGACAACTAGCGCCATGGATTCACATCTGTTCTGGATTCGGTGATATCAGCAAAATGATCTCTGATGCGGCCAATTTCAGTCATTTTCAGGTATCGTCTTTTAAAATTACGAATCCAGGTTCCTATAGCAATGGACAAGTGCGGACTGCCAGTAATTCAGATGTTTGGCGTTTCAATCTCCGCTGATTTTTTTAATACAGATTTTCTGTGGTGCTAAGAATATTCGAGGACTGCTTACATACGTATTGACTGCGTGACTGATTGACTGACGAAATGATTGACTACCTGGCTGCCTTACTTCCTGTCTGACTACCTGACTGATTGTCTGATAAACTTGCTGTGTGACTGAGCGTTGATTGTCTGCTTGATTGATTGACTGACTGACTGACTGATTGATTCACTTACTTTCAGACTGTCTGACTAACGAAATGACTAATTTAATGACTGCCTAAGTGACTAACTGACTGCCTGGCTGCCCGGAAGCCTGACACACAGACTACAACCCTTATTTTAAAATCTTTGGGCCTGCTTCATGTTCAGGAAAGTTTTTTTTCAAATTTGAATTTTTATAGTTTATAAAACATTGAATTCTTGCCAATCACAATACTTAAAATCGTTTCTCATTTCCCAGACTTATCGTTATTATACCGGTCCATTTGATTGGATTTATTTGGTGTTTTCTAGACTAGAACTCTTCTAGGTGAAAGGGCTTTTTCAGTTGCAAAACCTAGAACTATCTTCTTGCATCTGCTCGTTTTTCTCAGCTGCTTTTTCAGTTGGACCTAGAATCAGTCATTTCGTTCTCAACTTAAGACTTACCTATTTTCAACTGCTTAGCTACTGTAGTCTGTCCTTATGTCCAGGTGTATTGATCTTCTGACAGCTGCAATGTGTTGGTGTGACTGGTTGACACTTCATGCGTTATGCACCGGCGCGTAACAAAGAATATAAAATTAATAATAATAATGAAAAGAATGATTGATTTATTGCCGGACTGAATGATTGAAAGAACGAATGAACGAACGAACGACCCATCGACTAAACGAGAATTAGTTTGGAGAATTAGAATTAGAGAATAAGAGAATCTGTTGCGCAATCTGTTGACTGACTGACTGCCTGACTGACCGACTGATTTCAATCAATCAATATGCTGTTTTTCAGAGATACGCACTGAACTTGACCAGTTCTCTTATGGATCAACTGCAAGTCAGAGATGAAGGAGGTGCTGTCGAAAGGTAAATGGACAGAAAATCAATAGATTATTTTCAATATCGTTCTCAAAGAATGGGCTTTTGAAGTATTCAGACACGTAATTAAAACGAGTTACTCAGTGTTATAATATGGGCTCATTAACCTTAGGAGGTGGACCTAAATGTAGTTAGGCCTACTTAATAGGCAACTCATGACTAGGACAATCATGCGTACATACATACAAGCATGCATGCATACATATATACATGCATACATACATACCTGCATACATACATACATGCATACACACATAAACACATACGCATACATACACGCTGTGCTATGCTGTGTGTTTCAGGCTGCTACGTCCGAAGATTATGTCAATGGCGTGTTCTGCAGGTCACAGAGGCTGCATAGAAAACACAACTCGGTTATTTAACGCTTGGATCCAAAACGAAACGTAAATTTCATAGCATTTGTCATTTTTCAGTCACTTATATTTGTAGCATCTTTTGATTTCATTAGATCATCCTCATTATAATCTGCGTATAGTCAAAGCTAGGGACGATAATGTACCTTTCATCTACACTTGAACCCGGGTCAAAAACAAAGCATGGATATGTGGATACTAACGACCGAACAAAACACGAATAGAAATTACAAAAATGCAGAAAAACGCGAGAAAATGTTTAAATCGTGTGAACCAAAGCAAGCAACGTGGTAAACATTGTAACATAAAAATGGCCATTCCTAATTATTACTGTTATTTTTTATGATTATTTTTGCTATTATTATTATCATCATCATTACCATCATCATCATCATCATCATTCTACAAATACACTTCCAATCTGAGTTTGCAAAAAAATGAGTGCTGAAGTTAGTGTTTCTTCGCTTTTGTAGGGTAAATGACATTCCCGCGATCTTCAGACGAGAAGTTTATTGCATTGGCTTGGCTAATTCTTTGCTCGAATCAGAATGGGACACTGTTTTCGAGAGATTCTCGTTGGCCATATCTGAAGACCACAAGCACGAGCTGAAGAAAGCTCTGAGCTGTTCTAGAAATTTAACGATGTTGGAAAGGTGAGTTGTGCTAGTATATGAAATTGTTTCATAGTTCACATCCAATTTGTATTTATGTAGGTTATTTACTAAAATTTATTTAGCGCTGACGTTCAATTATTGCTAAAATTCAGTTATAGTTAACATTCATTTTTTATATTCGGTTATAACTTCTATCTTGTGGCACTGATTGATGCACATCGCTTCTTAATGTTGCTAAACAAGTAAGCTTAGTTACTTCTTCCACACTTTAAAAAGCCGAAAGACAGCATATACATTGCGGTATATGTTTAAAACATTGCAAATAGTTTAAAAGATCTTGTTAAATGATAATAGTCCAGATTTCAAGAACTTGCAGATATAAGCAGTTTATTAGGTGGTGTTACAACCGTCAGCCTTTCAACGTTGTAACTGGTGCGCTATTTTTGTAACATATATATGATGTAGCCTACCGCACGTGTTCTGGATGAATTGCTTCTGTACGCTTAGCCTGTATGGATGCTTGGTGTAAGGCGAAAGTCATTGTGGCTACTGGTAACGCGTCTCGTTCGTTTCTGAGATAAGGTCGTCATTTGCCGAAGATGCCAGATGTTTCTTGTAAGCTCATAGGATTAACGTATGAGAATCTGCGATCCAGAGTGACTTATGGACTAAGCTTAGGACTTTGGTCACTGATCAGATGCGGTGCTTTTCTCGTTAAATATAACTTTACTGACTGAATAAGTTGCAGGAGTGCAGTAGCAGTCAAGACAGATTACATCACCTATAGCTCACTTGCATAATCCCACAGGACCTGGTCTTGCATGTTGAAGAATATAAGCAAAATAAAATGCTTGTTTGTTTTTTGCTTCTATTCTTCAACTGATACCTAAACTTCCTGCGCACGATGAAACTGTAGCTAAGTGCACATTAATTAACACGTTTTCTGATGTTTTTGTGCTAAATTGAAACGCTGAACATTAATTAGATTTTTGTCTTTGCAGATTATTGAATTATTCCATAGATGGGACAAAGATGGATATCGTGGATAGCTTTTCGGTCATCCTCGCAATTGCTTTGAATCCAGCATCTGAAAACTGTGTCTGGAAATGGTTGAAGCTTAACAATACAGGCCCCGACGAAGAGTAAGCCTACTTCCTACTCCGAAACTTTAACCCAGAAATGGTTGAAACTCAACCTGCTTTTCGGATGCCACTTTGTTCTAGACCTTCCATCTGCCGTCAGTGCAAATTGCCATTTTTAACTCAGAAGTACCTACTACGTCGAGTTGCATGAGTTCTAATGAAAGGCATTATAATATGTTTTGTGATATAATCTATTCGAATCCATTTGATTCTACTGCCCATCCTCCTTCCGTCTGTTGATTTGTCCCTCGACTGAATTCAAATTCTTCGAATATCGGTAGTAGAGTACCGCAGAATGTATCCTTCCACGTATCTGCATACTTTTTAGGCTCTTGAAAATAGCTATTTAACAGATCAAAAAGACGAGTCCTATGAATTGCTGAAAATGTTCATTGTCCATCAACCAAAACAGTTCAAATTTTCTTAAGAAGATTATTCCAGAAAGATTGTCAAGAAAGTGCGCCGTGCTTGAGTTCCTGTACGGAAGAGTGGTACAAGGAGGTAACCGCGTGTGCTGATCATCGACCTGACTGATCCTAGGCTGGAACACAGATCTCTGTGATGTGTTAAGGCTGCGCTCCGACTATTGCGGCTCTTCCAAAGAAGAGGATCATGCATTTGAATAAGATGAGACTGGATAGGGAGGAGGAGAATAAAATGTTTTTTGAAAATGGTCATATACATGCAAGAATTTTAGTGGATTGTAACAATTCGAGCGGTGCAGCTGAAGTATAAGATGTTTTGACAAGCTTCCGTGAAGTGAGTTTCAGTAGTCCAAGAGTGTCAGGATGATCTAGTGTACCTTGGTCAGCGCTGCATCCTACGATACATTTCGATCAATAACCTTGATCTGGTGCAACTGTTGGAAGCAGACCTGCAGAGTAAGTTTTCCTGCTCTACAAGAGCTTGCAGAAGAAAATCACGGTCGCGGGCGACAAGGTATAGTTTCTAGTACGGCAACGTTGTTGACGTTGTCTCTTTATCCATTTTTGCTTTTTGCTCTGCCAAGAGCCAAGCCAGTTTACGCATTCAGTATGAGCCGATATGTGGACTTCAGGCATGTACTGCTAAAACGATAGACCCATACTCACAATATGCTTAATCCATCCCCATAAATTGAGACTCCCGCCTCACCATGCACCATAATTTCTGTGACTTTGTATTGTGTTCTTGCATAGGTCCGTTACAATCAACAATGTTTAGTGGGTAGGCTTAAAATATAGCTTACAAAATTTGTCCTTATAGTGTTGTCTGTAAATAATTGTGGACAAAAAGAGCATGCGTGGAGATAAAGACAGCAGCAGATAGGGCCAACTGATAGACTGAGTGAGAGACAGGCCAACATGATTCAAGCAGAGGGGAAAATGACCAAAAGAGGTTAGTCAATCACGAATCGTTCCTTGAGCTCGGGTCAGTGTACGACCACCCCGAGGATGATTCAATGAGTGGCCGCTACTTACACAACAGTAGGTGTTTGTTCTTCGGATAAACCCTTAGATATATAAAACATTTTGGGGCAGTTAACATAGTTCCTTCTATCCGTACGCTACGTTGACACATTTTAGTTTTTTACTTGTTAGTCGTAATAATAGTAATAGGTCACTAGACAAATATATTAGCTGTGAACATAATAATCTGAAAGATAGAGTATTTGCGCATAAGATGAATCCTGTCTAATATACTCTTGCTGAAGAATTGTGGAGTTTGCGAATACAATTGCGATTTAACTTCAACTTAATTGTGATTTCATTATGACCTAAATCTATATAAAAAGTGAAAAGCAAATGCATCTTTTAACAGAATGAGTTGAGATTGGTTTTCTGTGTTTTTGGTAGACTCAAGTTCTATTTCTCCTTAGCGATGTTGGAATCTTCAGTTCAGACCTTCAAGACAAGGGAACAACGTCAAGAAGTTTGTATTAACCTATTCAAAAACTACTTACTGCATAACATAGCATAAGACATGGCTAATAGTATCGCCCTGCTGATTTTAAAACTTTTATGGTCAAAGAAACTAAAGTTCAAGTGAGAAAGAAATGAATAGAAAACACTAATATTTATGTAAAATTGTATTTTTCGCTTATTTTCATCCCTAGTTATCTACATTACCCTAGGTCATCTATTTGGAAAGAT
Source organism: Norana najaformis (assembly GCA_964023275.1). NCBI lineage: Eukaryota > Metazoa > Annelida > Clitellata > Crassiclitellata > Hormogastridae > Norana > Norana najaformis. The sequence goes on from OZ029925.1 coordinate 14,117,522, forward strand.
GCGCCGCCTATATTCACAAAAAGTTAAATATGCTAAAATATCTTATAATATGAATGGTATGGTGTTTTCAACTCAGAATTCTGACTACACTATGAAATTGGCCTGAAAAACCTAAACCCTTCAACAGCCAAATAAACTTGATCGCTTCCAAATAGTTTATCGGAGTAGTTTTCGGTAACTAACCCATACCATATATCAATTCAATGGGCTCGTAGGTTTTTGGATTTACAGAAGATCGAAAAAACCTTTAATATGCTTAAGCCACGTCGCCATTAATACTTAGCTGCATTCCCTTGGTAGCCTGCATTTAAATTCATGCTTGCGTTTAGGTTCTTGATTTCTTGGGTGACACCACCGAGGAGGAAGAAAAAGAAAGGCTTCTTAATATGATCGATAACAACATCCACTGGATGGACAGGAACTTTGCAACCGTATTCAATTGGCTCAAAGAAAACTTCCCGTTACAGTCTGGATGAGCAGAAAAGAAATTTCATGAACAAGAAATGACTTCAACAATCACTATGTGCAAAATTAATTTAATCGATTGCTTAAATCTAATAGAATGCATGCTTTTGCGAAATAGCAAATGGGGTGGGTACCAATAAGTAAACTCAAAGAGAACAAAGGTGTTTCATCACTCATCAACACTCATTATAACAAAGATCAAATAAATCCTCTGGGTGTTACAGTTTAAAAAATTTAACATTATACAACGTCTTCTAAGTATCTCTAAAAGGTGCTGAGCAATTCTTATAGTTAGCAAGTGCGTTGTTATAGAGAAACAAGTGAATTTTCTTAAAAGTTTCTATTAAGAACACGAGCTACATAAATCACATAATAGATCATGAATGCCTTTAGATTTATTTCGCAATTTTATTTATGCTATTTTGTTTCATACTTACCTACTATACTTTTTATGTCTCTGGAAACTGGAACTATCTTCATGTCTAAACTAATGTACAGTGTTTCTAGTCCCAATAGACTACCCTTCTGGGTTCGATCGGATTTTGATACCACGTATTTGGTACACTTCAATGTTACTTAAACGCCAATATTCATTTATTCCTTCTTGAGTGCTTTAATTCAGTCGTTCAATAGTTTATTCTTTCGTTCGTTCTTCATTTATTCGTTCGTTCGTTCGTTCATTCACTCATTTATCCATTCAGTCATTTATTTATTCACTCATTCACACATTTATTCATTCACTCCTTTATTGTAAATGGTTCAGGACCATTGCTTCATGTCTATCTGTTGCGAGCTGATCACTGCAGCCAAGCTCAGAAACAAATTTATTTGACCAAGAATTTCAACTGCTTCTCTGGTCCAAACACTTGTTGAAATTTGTGACATTTGTGAATAGAACAACCTTTGTACCCGAGGTTTTAGAGCAGGTTTTGACCATCGGACCATTTTGCCTGATATCGCTTTACACCACAAAATAAATCCAATATCACATCATATTGTGCACATGTAAGCCTCATGTCTATCTGATTAGTTATAGCACCTTTGGAAACCTGTCAAAGTCGGTGACACCAATAGACACCAATAGATCTAGGTGGTGCGACTCATGGAATCTGACTCCACATTATTACATCTCATCGCTAGACATGACGTCTATCTCATTACTGTGCTAGTATATCAACACATATCCCTTCATTCATCTTTCTGCTTCAATCTTCCACTGTTTCTCCCATCTCTCTTCTTCCTACATTCTTTTATTCTTTGATTTCTGCCACGCTATCTCTCGTTTCCTTGTGTTTCTTCGCTCTCCCCTTCTATCGCTCTGTATTCTGTCTCACCCTCTTTCTATCTGTCTCTGTCTGTCTCTCTCCGTGTTTCTTCTGTTCCATGCCATTTCTCTCCCATTCTCTCTTCTCTCTCCTTTTCGCCTACTCTTTCTTCACTCGCGCTTTTTGTCTTTTCGATCGCCTCTGTTTAACTTACTCTCCTGTCTTTCACTCTCTTTTTCAGGGTCTCTCCTTTCTATCGCCTGTAACTCATACCTCTGCATTCCAATAATCTCTCTTCATTCACTCATTCATTCGTTCTTTTGCACCTTCGATCAGTCTTCACGAATTGACTTATCTATTTCTATCTTCCTTTCTCTATTGGTAACTGTATTTCTGTATACTTATCTGTCTCTCTTTTGTCTGTATGACTGCTGTCTCTGTTTTGTTGCGACATTCCCCTGGGAGCATTGCGTGTATAGAGACTGAAATTCAGCCGTTCTCGAATAGTTCGAATCCGTTTTCGTGATATAAATTTGACGAAGCGGGATTATCGCATTTGTAAGGTTGCCTAGAAGTCGCTATCAAAATGGCCATATATACATTTATACATAAATAAATACGTAAAAGTGGCAAAATACATATATACTTACAATTTCTTCCTTTCAACCACGACATTCAGAAAGGAAACTGTATGCTTTGACACTAATACAGCATGCTCAAGATCTGTCTGAAAAACGACTTCGCGAACTATTGTTTGAAGGTGTTCTGTTATTTTGTACAAAGGAAAGTTTAAAATAAGAATCCAATAAATGATTACTTTATTTGTGCAAGGAAAAGTTTAGAATAAAAATTCAATAAATGAATACTTTGTTTGTGCAAAGAAACATTTAAAATAATAATTCAATAAATGATTACTTTGCCTTTTCTGACATCACATCATAACAATGCGTACGTCCTGTTCTGTAGCATAATCCTTAAATTTACAACGTGTTCCTTCGGAATCTGAATTAAAAATTTGATTACACTGATAGACACGAGAATATATGATTTGTATACTGCGGATGTTTTCGACTTGAGCACGACGATCTACAATGCGATCAATCACGAGGCTCTGCGGTCTCTTATATACCAGGTGATTGCCCATTGCAATTAGACCTATCTTCGTGGGAAGGCTGTTTCCTGATTTTGGAGAACCAGAAGAAAAAGCGTGGAAGACTTTGTTTTGAAACGCACCGGTAACCTATTTGATGACTTTATTACTATTATTAAATTAATAATATTTTTTTTTAGCTCCGAGGTACCTATGATCCCTCAGGAAGTAAAATAATAATAATAATTATTATTATTATTGTTATTATTAATAATTCAAATCTGGAATGGCCCGGTTCTCTCTCTGTCTCTCTCTCTGTCTCTCTCTCTCTCTGTTTCTCTCTCTCTCTCTCTCTGTTTCTCTCTCCTGGTTCTATATGTTGTATTTCCTAAATTTATTAGGTCTCAGTTTTTGCTTTTTCAGTCAATTTTTCATCTGAATCTTGTATCTTCTCTGGCCAGGTACTTTTTGTGTTTTATTTTGTTATTGTTTAAATGTGGTTGTTTTCACCGTACCTGGGCATACAGTAACGATAAGTCGGGTATTTAATGACTGTACCTGTAAATCTTCAGTATGCAATCTGAACAAGAAGGCAAGTATAGCGGTGACTGTTCTCACTGTAAAAACAGCTTCATCTCTGTGCGGTACAATAAAGTGTCATAGCCCAAGAGACAACCTATGCCTGGATCTCGCCATTCATCCATGGCTTTGTCATCATCGAGTGCTTGCGACTACGACGGGCGAAATGGGATTGCTATGGTCGCTCGGTCCAGTGCTGTGAAGATTGATCACAAGGCAGCAGCCATAGTTCTGTCACCACAGAGGTAGTTATCGCATCCCCAGAATGATGGGCCGCCACTTCTCAAACACATCCCTAGTGGCTCTTGATCAGTTTGTACACAATAACTCAAACCATCATGCACCAATCTGCATGACTGTCTTGGACTGTTACGGAAACTATGTCAAACAACTCTTTGTTCTCTATACTGGTCTCCTTTGTCTGAACGCATCCACTTCAAGCTGGCACTCCTCAAATGCAGAGCACGTGCAAAAATCATCTGTTTTCCTATTTATCATCCATAGTTAAACCAAATATAATAATAATAGTAATAATAATAGTAATAATAATAATAATGTCACATCAATCTCAGCAGGAGCTACAGATATGCACCACACATGAAACTGCCAAATATGCCATATGTTTGTCCCTGTAGCTGTTGAAACTCTTGGTCATATAAATGCCGGTAGACAGAATTTGTTTCTGAGCTTGGCTGCCAGTGATCAGCTCGCAACAGATAGATATGAAGCAATCTAAATCTTTCAATGTCTTCAGTCTATGTCCAACGCTACGATGCTATTGCTTTCAGAAGTACATTTGACGATGCTCTTGAAAACGAGACTTGATTTTCCAGAAATAACATTTCTACTGTTTACGTAATTTTTCAATCATAATCGATTATAAAAAAAATTAAAATTATGTTTATAAGTGCACGCTTAAGGCGGACTCTTCGTTTCGAAATGTTAATGCGGCAATACCAAATGACTGATGGCTAGTATAATCCAATCTCAATTTGACTGATATGATCTTACAAGATCTAATATCATCTGATCTAATATAAACTGAATGAAAGTAATCCAGTGCTAGAATTTCTATTCTGCCGTTATATTAATGTCAAAGACAGCAATCGGTGGCTGCAACTGACTGAAAATACACTACACAAAAAGTATCCTGAGAAGGAGTACAGTCAAAGTTCGATAGGTTAGAGATACCGAAAGTCAGGCTACATTAGCTAAGCAATTTGAAACAGAAAGCGTTGAAATTAGACATGAACGAACGTCAAGGAACTGACAGAGCTGAGCCAGAACTTTTCAGTTGCTAGGGACAGCAAGGCTAAAATTATGTATGTATTTATGTGTGGATGCATTCATGCATATATATATATATATATATTGTACGCATCGAGACACATAATGTTTCGCCACTTACGTACCTCGCACAAGCGCTACCCTCAGTAGTCTAAGTGGTGGTAAAGTTCACTAAAACATGAAATTCATATGTGAGCAAATTAATGATGCTCCTGCAGATCACGGGAAACTATATCAAAGGCGGGTTTTTGCAAACGCGAATAGGAACCCAACCAATTGGGTTCTATTCAGAGTTGAGAATAGACACCATGTTCATCTCAGTTCCTCGTGGTCCGTGTTGCAATGAGGATGAGGAATGACGAGATCCGAATGAAGTCCAAACAACACGGTTTTACTCACCGACAGGGTGTCCCTCGAAGGTGGTGGAAGACGCAGCGTCCAGATCAGGCGCCCAGGTCTGTGAAGGACTGGCTTTTGCCAGTAACCTTTTGATTGCTCTCCGTGATTGATTGTCGATGCAAATCCAAAAACCTACTTTGCCATAAACCTAGATTTTGAGTCTGGAACCCAACACTCTCCAAACAGGAGCAATGATTCAAGTCGACCAATTCATACTCAAGGTCAGTTTTCGGTAATATGCGACTAAATCGCATAAAATATAAGCAGACTTAAGAGAAAATTCCTAAACACAGATTTGGATATAGTACAAATCCAAAAAAGATTATCGATTAACTTTCCACATGACAAACCAATTTATTCAAATGAACAAGGAGCATAAACAACAGCTAATTTGGCCATCGTACATGCGAGTAGGCTGTCCTCAACATGTCCTTAACAAATAATTGCTTAGCACTGTTTCATTCGATATTAATGATATATATAATATACGATAATCTAGAATAATTAGTTCTACACATTTTATGCTGTTTTACAGAGAAAGTGATTGAACGGAAGTTGAATAATATTACTCTGTTAGTGACTTCTTGTTTCTTTGCTTCTTTGTCATATTATGGTTTTAGGTTCTGATCCTTGTAACGATATGGCTTACTTCCTGATTGCGATGTTGGCTTTTTCTTCTTATGTCGATTCATCTTCGATCGACTCAATCTCTTCAGCAGTCCAATCAGTCATCAGTGACAGCAGTAAGCCATGGGAGCAACCTCACCTACCGGGAACAATTAGACCGATCCATTACCATCTGAATATAACTCCAAACTTCTACTTGAATAATTCCCAATTCTCTGGTCGCGTGTCTATCCAAATTAGAGTAAACAACCAGACAAACGCCATCATCGTTCACAAGAAGAAGTTACAGATCACCGGTTGGAAAGTTTTAGACAAGAGAGGAAGAGAGATAGAAGTAAACAGGACCTTCGAAAACAAAGAAAACAATTATTGGATCGCCTTGACCAAGAGGCCTTTGCCTCGCGATGTCACTTTAAATCTGACATTCAAAGGAAACCTGCCTGACGTGCAAAATCAGAAATTCAATCATTCTGGCTTGTATAAGATCCCGTTTTTCGACTCCACGACCCGAAAACAGAGGTCAGTAAAAGACACACCAATAAGACTGAGAATTATTATGCTAGCCAAGAAAAGAAGAGCATTCATTACAGCAAGTAAAAGGCTTTATTAAAATAGAATAACATATCAAGAACGATAAAATAAAATCACAAGAATCAAGAGTCGTCTATCAAACGTGCGGCGATTGTAGCACCCGGGTAACCAAGTGATAAGAATGCTAAAATTCTCTATATACAGCTAGCACTTCTTGAATAACCCTTTGAATAGGACACGTAGCCATGCTTATACCAACTGAAAATCTCAGCCGAATTGGGTCCAGTGGAGACTGGCCTGCACAGGTCAACCTTATGAAGCTGCTGTTAAGCTTCTTTGCCTGATGACCTGATGAGTAATTAGCTGCTGGGTGAAACGCTGCTGGATTATCAATCGGCCAACAGATTAATTATCATTAGTGACGTATTAAATTTCTCTGACATCTGCTTAACTCAGTTAACCCAGCTTCTACTTATTGAAATAGGGAATAATTCTCTCTCACCATAATACGACGAAGATCTGATCACAATCAACTGCCTGGTCGCTTAATAAGCCCTTATGCTATTTATGGGGGGCCCAATTTCTTAACGAATACGAGAAGGTTCTATAAGGCCTTAAATCTTGCCTGTCACACATCTGTTGCAGTTCGTATTTTGAGCAGGAGCCTTGCTAGTTAAGTGTTAAGTGCCACGAAGTGACACTGTTAAATCGGTCGGGGTTTATCCAGGAAATACTTTCGTAAATAATTTTGGCGCAAATATATTGACCTTCAACAAGTCCAGTTACAATGATCGATGCTTTCTTTGTCTTGCACGAGCTGCCCAACAGTGGCCTGAACGGTTGCAGGCATAACCTGCAGTATCTCCTTTCGGACGAAATGCAGTTTAACGCAAAACTACACTGCGAGTTAACTAACTGGCATAATTGATTTTATGAGTGCAAAATGTTGCTCATAGACTCAATGATGAGTACTAGTACAGAGTTTTGGCATAAGCTAAACAAGCTACAATTTAGGGCCCACAGTCTGAAGGGACCTCTTTAAAAACTCAGAATTGTTTTTTAATTTGTTACAGTTTTATTACAGTTTGTATTTAGGTAACGATTTCACCTAATTAGCATAACCTAATTAACGATTAACATTAACAAATTAGACTCAGTTAATATCAAAGATAATTATTTACACAAGTTTGTAGGATTTCGTCATTTTATAATTATAATTAAATATCTATTCATATTGATTTAGTTACACTTGTTCTTTGTTATCTAGGTAGGTATCTTTTTACCTATTATGGTGTTGCTTTTTGTATTTCCATGTTGCTTATTTTATTTCCATGTTATTTGCAATGATTTTTTTAAATTTTATTAATATTTTCATACAATTAGTAAATTTCCAATATATGTATGATTTATTTTCCATAGCTGAAGGCCTCACCATGCCTAAATCGCGTTCAATGAACTACATTCACTACCTATGACTTCCCCAGTAGAATTGGCCAAATCTTGGTATTTCTAAATGCGGCGCTGTAATAGTTTATTTGCTACATGCACCTGTCAACATTAGTCCTCTGAGATGTGATCACCCAAACATGAAAAAGGAGTTGAGTGGGAGGAAATAGAAGGGGAAGGCAAAATAGAAGAGGGTGGACAGGGAGAAACGGGAAACACTGAAGCATTTTTTCATGAAAGGCCATTTGCCGAACTAGCGCGCATATGCTTAGTGCGGTAGAGGCAAGTTCATAATAATTTTCTGTGTGAAATAAGTGCTCATGATTGTATTTTGGTGTATTTGGTGCTACGCGATGTGTCTTCTGTCTCTTTTGGCGAACAGTTGGCTGCTGGCTACCGATTTCTATCCAACTTACTCCCGATATGTTTTTCCAAATTTTGATGAGCCACGATTCAAGGCGAGGTTCAATATCACCATTCGCCACTGGAAAAGCTTCACTGCTCAGTCGAACATGCCAGAAGAAGTAAGTACACTGACCGGACGCTTAACATGAAAATTGTTGATTCTGTCATTCGCATTTTCATTATCCTCGTCCAGTAGCCGCATGTGTAGGGCAAGGTCAAACCTAAAAATAGGATCCTGCTTATAGCCCGAAGAATCTACCCTTTCTTATCGGGTTCTTCTCATGATTGTATTTATCTACCCTTAGCTCAGAAAGCTATCGTTGGATGGTGACTGTTTTAAACTAGCGTGATGAACAGCTTGTGATACAGCATGGTTGTGTGTGTGTGTGTGTGTGTGTGTGTGTGTGTGTGTGTGTGTGTGTGTGTGTAGGTGTGTGTGTGTGTGTGTGTGCAAAAATAAATCTTCTGATGAACCTTTCCAGCTCGGGTCCAGTTTAAAGTTGCTGTCATTGTGTAGAAAGCGTTTTATGAAACAACATCTAAGCACTCCACTCTTACATATTCCAAGGAGCTCAAACTTAAGATTAACTTCCTCCTTCAAGTTGTTTACTCCATGCTTGGAGCGGTTTCCGTGCATGACCATTTTTAACCATCATCTTTGTACCTCTTTCTCTTCACCTTCATCGAGCCATAGCCATGCACATTACGACGTGGTCTGACATTTTTCTGGTAGAGTGTTAAGACTATGAACAACATTTGGAAAGAAACAACTTTCCAAGAGACACCGAAGTTGAGCAGCCACCGTATCGCCTTCTTTATCAGCGAATTCCAGTACAGGGATATATTCGATAACAACACTCTGGTAACTCAAATCGCAACACCTGTGCATTAAGTAGACCTAAGCGATTAATAATTAAGTTATCCTCTATATATACATATACATGTATATGGTAGCTTATAGGAGATATAGATAACTTATATATTTGTGAATATATATAACTTATATATATATGATAACGAAGTTGAAAATCTTGAAATGTAATACTCTACCGGAGAAGTGTTAATCTCCACCTCTGAATTATAAATACAGCACATCGCGCCAACACGTCGACTAAACTTCGCTTCTGATAACCTATGATATATTATCAAAAGGCAAAGTTTAGTCGACGGGTTAGTTCGTTGGGCTGCATAATATGCGTTCAAGGTTCACACTCCCTCCAGGAGAATAATATATTTCAACACTTAGGTTGAACTAGCGCCTTATATTTAAACTGGTTATAAATAGAATACACCAGTAACAGTAACTAATCATCTCGATATGACGTCGTCGTTAAATAAACGTTATCAAAACAAACAGTAACGAAACATTTGCATAGCGCTATTTGGAAAACTCTCAGAGGCTCTCTGTTTGTACCTATCAATCAGATGGAAGACAGATAGGCCTACCTTTAGTGTTTAGAGAGAATATAATTCGATCAGCACTGAGTGCAAACGAGCGAATTTCTTTGAAAAGACTATTCCAGAAAGACGGTCCAACGGAAGATATACTCAGATGTGTACGTGCCGACGTGAGGCAGCGCGGCCAATGAGATCATCTAGCGGCACCAGTGGTAGGAAGCCAGTAAAGCACTGTTATTATACACTGTCGATGTGAGCACCAGCCGGCGAGGAAGAGGACTAGTGCCAAAGAGAATGAAGTGGCTAAAATTGTTTTCATATTCATAGCAGCCTCTCCGGAGTAGCTTTAAAAACTGATATTTCCATTATCAAGACTCCTAAAATAACAAAATTTTCACCCGGTAAACAACAATAAGTCTAAGACACGAGAAAATTAAGTAGTGAATAATTAAAAATAAAGTGCTTCTACCATTTATACCTTGCTCTTTTTCTGCACAACTGAACTGATTGTTAACAAATTCTTTTTGTGGACTCTGATTGTGTCCTAAAGTATCGTTTGTGGGCGAGACGGGGACGTTTGAACAAAGCGGACTACGCCTTAAATTCGACACTGATTATGCAAAACTTCCTGCGTAAAGAGTTTGGAATGATAAAGGATCTCCCGAAAATAGGTAAATACCTGTGTCTGATGCCAGTTTTGTGGATTTAGATTATAAAACACATTTAAGTTATTGAAAAGGAATGCAACACTCGTAGTGTCATTGAAGTCCTTATATTGTCAATAATATTACTCTTATTATTATTGTACACATTTTATTTCTCATTAGTGAGACAGACGATGTTGTAAAAACAGAAGTGACAAAAACAATAGCAAACAAAACAATATTGACACTTCATGCAATGATAATGAATTTTAATGTCTCTTTGAAGCAATTTTGAACAACCCAAGCCATGTCTTACAACAGTTACTCCCACCAGTCAAAACCCTGTATTATTCCTTACGGCCCCGCGCTAATCACCGTATGATCCCTCCTGCTGATAGTTTAACGCGTAAATCTTTTATTATTAGGATGTTGTACGCTTGATAAGTTTTTCTTTAAATTGTGTTCTTTAGCTTTTTAGATAAAATAATTGTACACCGATGTGCGATTAGCTATTGATTAATAAAGACTATACTTATTTACTTACATTAGTAATTAAAGGGATGTTTTACAGTTGTCAGCTATTTTCTTAAATGTGCGGGGTTTTGGCTGTTGTCAACACATCGTATCGTTATTACGACTGAAATTTAATGAACCATAGACCTTTTGATTTTATCTGGTGGGGCAGATGGCTAATTGTTCATCGGTTAAATTAGTGTATATTAAAATACTGATAAACTTTTCATAATACTCTAAAACTACTACTGTATTTTGAACTAATACTAATAAGTAAGTACTAGTTGACCTAAATAACAATACCAAAGATTGTCCCGTCCTATCCCGAGAGTAAAACACTCTCTTTTCTGGTTTCCGCGACTAAGCTTTCTTTGGGCGTTTTAGAAATCTCGAGTTTACGATTACGATTGCGATTCCTCGCCCCAGGCCGGTATTGAGCTCTAATGGGCTGTGGGTGGCTGATCCAACGCTTCGTAACTCATTGCCAGTTCTGTGCGTTTTTTCAGGTCTTCAATATCATTCTGGTCTAAACCTGAGACTCATTTGTTTCAACTTGCTTATCCATCGCAACCTTATTCTTCAAGGTCTCCGCCCCCCAGGCAGGTTCGAACGTCCAATGGCGCCACCTTGACCCTGCTGGGCCTCCTCCTTTAGTTTACCGTATCCGTCCACTTTCACCCAATCTAGTAGCATTCGACTTTCATTTCCTTCAATTCTTTCCTTTATGATATTTCTCAGAAGGAAATCAACTCTCATTATTTTTCCAATCCATTTCATCTGTCTCGTTCTAATTGTAGCCATCAGAGATCTTTTCTCCTACACCTGTTGAGTCACCTCTTTGTTGTTTATGCTCTGTCCAGCTAACCTTCTCCAACCTTCGCCATACCCATAACTCAGTCTTCTGTAATCTTCTTTTCTGATGGTCCATGTTTCCGATCCACATAAGACCACACTCCATGTCGGTGATTTGACCATTCTTTTCTTTAGGTTCCTGTTCAGTCCTCCTCTCATTTATTCTCCCTCTTCATAAAGGCACCTTTTCCCATCGCTATCCTTCTTTTAATCTTAGTATGACATTTTACATTTGTTGTAATCATATATTCTAAGTAGCAGAACTGCCTGACTTGTTCCAACTCTTCATCATTTGGGCCTGCTATTATTCCTAATGTTGTTTCTTCTTTTCTTATCTTTATAATTCTTTTTTCTGCTTATCTTTATGATTTTTTCTGCTTATCTTTATGACCTTTGTCTTTTTGATATTTTTTATTCATCATAGTTTGACTGCTGGATTTTTCTAAAAGGACTTCAACGGATTCTGGCCATTGACTACTGTTACGCTTGACGCAACGACCGAGAGATGCCGTCTTCATTATGATAACGACGCTACAAAAGTTATTGAATTAGACTGGATTAAAGGCGATAATGGTAATTTAGGAGTTGTTATTGTAGATCAGTTTGCACTTCCTGGACACCCACTGATCGCTGGATGGAAGAACTGGGGAATAAATATCTACAAGGAATCAGGACTTCTAGTTAACATGACGGCAGAAAATGCAGCCAAATATCGCACTTTAACGCTCATCGCCCAAACACTGACGCAAAATGTAAGTCGCAGATGTATGGTCAGTAAATGCCATTTTCGTTCTTAAGACATTTTCAGCTAAATTGAAGACGCACTTTTTATAACTTTTAGATAGCGATATTTCTGTGCTCTCGAGAGGTACTTCAAGCCGCTAGATAATTGTTCAGATACATACATGCATGGATACCATACATACATACATACACACATACAGTGGTAACAAAATTATGTTTTCATCTTTCAGCTCTAGTTGGGAATCTGTTGGTAGTGCTTTTGCATGTGTGAACGAACTTGCTACTGGTGTCTCTTTTAGTTATCTGAGCAATATTTACTAACAGATAAATGTTCTGTTCTTATTGCCATTTAACATTGTTAAAGACAGCGTAGAGTACGCCTCTGATTAGTTTCTTTTGAAGAGGCGCTAAACAAATTCTTGATTACAATTACAACTAACGAAAGCTACACAACAGTTTCGTTGCACGCAATTTATTGAATCTCAGAAACACCTCTTACATTCCTTTATTAATATTTTTGTCTTTGCAGGGTTATTCGGCATTTATTGATACAATTATCATTGTTTAGTACTAATTCCATTTAATATGGAATACCCCAGTGGGCCTATTCTAGATCTTGACTATTTTAAATATGTACTGTGTCCAGAAAGATGAACCCTAAGACAAACTCGAACTTCAGCAAAAAATTAATAAAACTGATATTGAACTTAAGCATTTTCCCTTTATTACTGCTCATAATTTATGTAGATTGTGACTGGTCTATTTAAACGACGACATATTATAATGTATTTTGTTTCTCTAACAAAAGCTCATGATGGCTTTCAGTTAAGAAGAAAGAACAGCGTCTGTAAAGCATTCGCTGACTGATTACTTGAAAAAAGTTATCTCTTAGCTATTTAAGAAGAAATTTCCTATTTAATTCATATACATGTCGAAGTGATCTAACTCAAAATTAACATTATTTTTATTGCGAAATTCAGAAGTGGCTTCTGTCAGTTTTTGTGGTTTTATTGGCAATCATCTAAAGGGGACAAAAAATGTATCGCACATCTCAAGCAAACAGTTTAAAGCATTGTCATAGTGAAGCGTATTCAATAAATTATGCCTCAGTTTATAGACTGCTTAAAAGTATTAATTATATCATCAAACCTCTCTTTTTCCTTTATTTCTCTTCTTCCATATTTTTACAGTGTATGCTGAACTTGGTTAAACCATACAGGCCCATACATACCTCGAGGAATGCGTTACATAGCGTCTCTGAGAGATTAGACATATGTTCTGTTGAAATTCCAATTATGCTACAAGTTTGGCTTCAAATCAAACAGCACCTTGCAACGGACACCCATCCCATTTCCTCAAACTTGAAAATTCCTAAAATAGAAACCGTAAATAGATATCAATTAAGTTAATTTGCGTTCTGATATTGGCAAGCATTGTTGATTCAAATCTTTGATGGCCGTTTCTTATATTTCAAATTCATACTCGTTCAACGAAATCCCAGACTTCTGTATAGTGGCGGATTTAGCTGTAGGAGTGGTGGGCGGTCCCCCGCACCACTCTTGGTTATATGCCCGCGCCCCTCAGACCAGATTCGTCCATGGTGGACTGACAGAATGTGGTACCCCTCTGGAAATGCTCTTGCCCCACACAAGCAATACTGGAACCGCCACTGCTTCTGTAGTACATTCGCGCGAACAGACGCCATGTGTTTGAGCACTTATTTCATTATACTGTCATTTTGGAAGACATTGCTTCTGCTCATTCGAATTTCGCCAAAATTGCTGTCTTACTGCGTGGAAGCCAGATGACTAAGTATTGATGCTTAGTTGTTAATGTTATATATGTGTAATTTCTTTAGTTTTCCTGTCAACATTCATTCTTATAATGTAAAGTATTTGTATTCATTGTGAGTTATAATATATATCTTGTTTTTAGACGATTTCCTACTTTTACATGACGTCAGCCTGACTTTAGATCTACAGACTCCATTGTTCTATGTTTTCAGTATTTTGGAAACCTGGTCACCTGTCGATTCTGGAGCCATATTTGGCTGAACGAAGGATTAACAGCATTTTATGAAGTAAAAACCGTGAGGGCGGTTGATCCGTCTTTCGGTTATGTGAGTATATGAGTCTATAGAATGGCTATTGCACAAGTTCGGACAACTGGTAGCAATAGCAGTAGACATCTCATCTGAGTAATAATTAATCCATTCATTTTTTATTTAATGTATTTGTTAGCATAACGGACTCTGTGGGTGACATCACGCATACTTTTGCGCCTGAACTCCGTTTAATGCTAACTTTGCTGACCTTTAGATCGCAACTTAAAACTCATTTCTTGCTGATTTCGTTTCCCTGTAGGCTAGTTCAATGTCTTTGCAAATTACCTTTCTGTTTTTGACTTGATTGACTCCAAGTTTCGGAATGCACACGGATATTACTTAGCAACAATCATGGACTCATGCTTTATGCAGTAAAACAGTAGCTCTATAGAAGTTCATTGATTAGCTTACAATTGTTTCTCATACTGAGAAGGAAAGGAGATCATGGAGATAGTGCGTAGGTACTCAATTTCTAATAATAAGTTAATGCCAGGCAAGAAATGATTCTCATAGTCCTGGACAAAGGGCAAACTGCATCGCGGGACTCGTTGTCTACTGATGAGCTGATGCCAGAACCAAATTTACTTCTTGACAAAAGCATACATGCGCAAAATTTTCTTTCTCGAAGTAGTCCAATCAGTAGGTTCGAACCCACGATCGAACTTAGCATGGAGGCCTTCTCACTGACATAATTACATTTCAACCAAAATAACTAATTAACTGACTAGCTTCTTTGTCTTATTATTCGTTTGCTAATTTGCTTAATTGCTTGTCTTCTTGACAATTTGTGTGGTTTGATGTGCCTTCATACAGAAAGAGGTATATTTTGGAGAGAAAATTGAGCCGCAGATGAACTTTGATGCTACAAATGCATCTAAAGCTTTGGTACCGTACTCAGTGTTACCTAAAGCTGACCTGTATGACTCAATACTTTACACAAAGGTAACTTTTAAAGATTAATTTATTCACTTGGTAATTAATGTTTAATTGTGAAAGCATCAAATAAGAAAACATAGTTTTGAAAATTAGACAGAGATCTTTTTAAATTAATGACATATTTTTGGAGAAAATTATAATAGACCTTAAACTCATATAAGTCCCAAAATGACTCGAAGTATGAATATCGACCAGCGTCATGAACTGGAAATTTATATTATAGAATTATAAATGAGGTGAAATCGTGAAGAGAACTTTCTCAAATTTCTCAGTAGTTGGCAGATTTTATGATGTCTGCCT
This sequence comes from Norana najaformis, assembly GCA_964023275.1. Classification (NCBI taxonomy): domain Eukaryota; kingdom Metazoa; phylum Annelida; class Clitellata; order Crassiclitellata; family Hormogastridae; genus Norana; species Norana najaformis. Next base: position 14,133,107 of record OZ029925.1, read on the forward strand.
TTCTGGCAATATTTACAGTAACTTTGCCATTGCATCTGAGTCTGCAGTTATTTATTTGACTTCTGAGCAGCTAAAAGAAAGACGGAGTAGTTAAGATTTCAGTTTTGTTGCTGTTGTCACTGTTATTTTTATTATTTTTCATTCTTGCTGTTGTTAATGTTATTATTACTACTTCTACTACTACTACTACTACCACTATTACTATTACTACTACTATTACTACTAATATTATGATGATGATGATGATGATGATGATGATGATGATGATAGCTACGGTCCCTATGCCTAATGCAGTAGAAGTTGCTTCCTTTGTCGTGGTAGTATATAAATAGCCCCTTCGTTCATTTTTATCAATAAATTGAAGAATAGCTTAGCCAGTTAACTGAATTGAAGAGCTCGTCATCTAGACACTTGCAGAGTGCACTGAATTGGTATTGGCTGATATCTAGGAGTATGTTGATATTACATATTACATATTCTCTCCTTTTGGGGTGTTTTATTCTCGATAGGGAGCTGCAATCCTGCGTATGGTAGAGAACTTTGTCGGTACTGATGCCTTCAGACTTGGCATCAGGGTAAGCTATTGTGCTTTTTCAATCACACTACTCAATTTAACCTCTCTGTGTATTTTGAGTTGAGTTGAACTGGTTAGTCAGTATGTACTCATAGTTTAATACAACTTTGAATTGAAAATCCTTACCATATTACTGTTATGAAATCTTCTAGTTCAGATTCAAATGTCATTTTGGAACAGAATGTGATATTTGGACAAAACAGTTTGCAGAATTACAGCTTTGCAGCCAAAAGAAATTAGCATCAGAGTTTAACATGTTTTACATTGTGATCATTTCAAATTTTTAATCGCAAATTTATATAGCGAATGATCAACAGAAACTTTTCAGAGGGACGTTTGACTTCAGCACACCACAAAACCATGATCACGTGGAATATTTTTGAAGCGCATCCGGAAAAGAGGCAAAAAAGACCACGGAGGTGATATATATTATTATAATTAATTCATTATTAACTTATTTGCATATGCCTTTTCAGCGGTATCTTACGGAAAATTCATTCAGCACCGTAGTGACAGAGGACCTTTGGAGCGCAATACAACAGGTATTTATTTATTTACAACATTTTGATTCCCTCTCGAAATGAAGGCATGATGTTGATTTGGACCTGTAAGAATAATGTATGTAGGTATGCATTTTATATGTATGTTCATACTTATGTAGTTTCGCACATATGCATGTATGTATGAACGTGATTTTGCAATATTTCAGCATTTTAAAGCGGACGTTTGTATTGAAAGATTCCGTGACGACATGCCAATGAATCATTGGTTTACTGACTTGTTTGTGATTGGCTCACGAGCGCGCCATAGAATTTTCCAAGACATAGGCGGATGCGCCACTTATCATGTGGGCGCTCAAGCGGGAAATCGTTACGCCTACATGTGATGCGTCAACTGTTTTTTTTTTAAAACCACTATTGGGAAATAGCGGGAGGCCTGTCTAAACCAGTCCGTGTCCATACATATTTATATCTCGGATCGGGGAACAACGGTTAATGCACGGATTTGAATTGTGCGCGCAAAAGATCATGACTGAACCCACAATGTGTGGATGAGCTTTTCGCATTCATTTATTGCTGTATAACAGTACTGTGTTTGGTTGCGGAGGTGAGACTTTTCCTTAGATTCATTCATAAATATTCATTCTTCCATGCATTCATAAGGAAAATATTGTCGTCAGCAGCGACAAAAGATTTCATATATCCATTTACAGTAAGTCATACAATGTAGGCTTAGTCTATATGTATATGTATGTGTATATCATTTTATTTTCGCGGCAGCAAGTTGGTCGGGGTCTTGATATCGAGACGATCATGAGAACTTGGATCTATGGCGGGGGAATTCCAATTATTACAGTCGAACTCCTTTCTGGAAATCAAATCAATGCAACGCAGAAACAGTTCGTAGAGGATCCTCTGGCAATCCCAGACCCCAAGTTGGTATATTTAACATTAGTTTATCATACATGTCGTATGCAATATATAATAATATACTTTGGAACGCTAATCAAGTTATCGTTTATTTAATTATGTATTTATTTATTTATTTATTTATTTAACGCAGTTGTTAGTGCGAGATGTCAATACATCTTAATCTGAGGGGCGGTTTATCATCTTATTTTACACAAAGCGACAAAACTTATTTGTTCGAGATATCATTCGATTTTTAGGTTGTTATCTTGTCAGCTTCCTTGTACTGGAGTTCGACCGAATTGATCTTGAACTGCAGCTTGCCTGGATCATTTTTTAATTATCAGTTTATTTCTACATGTGCTAAATGCAAATTCATGTAAAAAACTTCGACCACCCGTTATTATTGATATTAGTAGTCTTTGTTTTTGATTCTTTTCCTTCTTTTGATTGGTGATACTGAAATAAATCCTGGACCAGTTTGAATTCAGAATCTGGATATTGTATATCATTTTGATTTAATTATTTTTACAGTGCATATGCTGACACTTGCGCCGTATGTGGCTGCAGTCAGCGAATTAATGGATGAGTACAGCGCCCTTTTTGCCTTCAGCCGTACTACGGTGCTCTATAATTTGTATTATTATTATTACTATTATTATTTACTAGTACAACTACAACTACTACGAATACTATTATTATTATTATTAGCAGTAGTATTATTACTATTCCTATTACTATAATTATTATTAATATTAGTAGTAATAGCATCAGTATCATTATTATTATTATTATTATTATTAATTATTATTATTATTACTACTACTACTATTAGTTTTTTACCCGAGGTATATTTGATCTCTCGGGGTTTAAACAATTCTCCGGAAAATGAAAAATTCTGGGACGGCTAGAAATCGTCAAGATCTGGCGGAACAAAAGTACCGTGGCAGGCAATAGTGTTGAAGCGTTAATAATAATAGTAATAATAATAATGTTATTATTATTATTACTACTACCACTACTACTAGTACTAGTACTACTATTTCTATTACAGTCGCCGTATAGAAAGCGACATAGAAAATATCGACATTTGTATTTGCGTGATAGAAACTTCTGATCATGTTGATTTATTGAGAAATACATGTGTTGATGATTGTAGTTACAGGTGGTATGTTCCTCTAACCTACCGAACGAAAGGAGGGAATTATAGTCTGGTTTGGATGAATAGAACTGATGGTGAGTACCTCGTATTTCAAACGTATACAGTGTAGCATAATTTTGTAATCTAAATAAAAACTGAATCAGATATAACCTCTATCGGCCCATTCTCATATAGCAGTAGACATCAGCTGATTGTCGTTCCCAAGTAATATTGAAAGGCAAAAGTATTCCGAAATCCGTCCGGTCTAAATTCAGGACAACAACAAATGTAAGAAAATTGACAATTGGTAACAAATATAAAATATAAGCTATTACTTTACCTTACCCGAATAGTACAGTACTTTATTTGTTCTTTTATCACGTTTTACTTTATGAACAGCATTGTGATGACTGGCTGCTTAAATTGCAGCCTGCCTATAGTGAATTAAATCCCATCCTTAAAATTAATAGTTCACTGTAGGGCCTACAGACGTCAGAAATTGAATGTCTTGCAGTCAGCAATATCATAAATAGTCACTTTCAAATGTAAATGTCCATTCTGTACGAATGATCACGTCTATCGACTCACAATGACAGTCAATCTGCATTATCATCATCATCATCATCATCATCATCATTATCATCATCATCATCGTCTTCGTCATTATTATTATTATTACTACTACTACTACCACCACTACCAGGCTACTACTACTACTATTATTATTATTATTATTATTATTATTATTATTATTATACGGTTCAAAACCATGAATAAACGACAAACTCTCTCAGACCGATTGTCCGTGTAACTATTGATCTAGCAGTCCTTTATCAGGTCGATCTTGAGGTTAACGGCTCCAACTTTCGCAATACAACTTGCGCATTCAAAGTTTCCCGTTCAACTGGACTGACTTCATTAGCTCACTGCTGCAATCGCAAAATTCGCCTGCTTCAGAACAAACGATCATGAGCCAACCGTTAGCCCATATTTCTTTAACCGGTTTCTTGTTTTTCATGCTGTATCAATAGTACAGTGAACAGCTTTCCTAAAAGCAATGTTATGCGCTATGATGCTGGCATATATGTAAATGCCGGCTATTATAAACATATCTACATCTAAATTTATATCATAAAGGCTATGCAAAAATAGAACCTATGTTATCCAACGTAGAAAATGCGAATAAAAGAATTATCGCTACAGAACTATCTTTGTAGCAATCCATGTGTGCGTCAATAAGTTACTTACCTAACAAATTAAATTTTATTCAATAAAATAATGAGTCCTATTGTAACTAATTTCAGTTGTGTTTGACGTTCCTCTGAGTTCGAGCGACGATTGGATTGAATTCAACGTCGATAGAACTGGCTATTACCGAGTCAACTACGACGCCACTTTGTGGCAACGGATTACAAGGCAGCTGAACATTAATCACACGGTAGATCATACTCTTAAGTTTATACAAGATTACCAGTCAATCTTTAGCTAGGAATTGCGGAATTCGGATTTTGCTTATGTTGAATGTAGACTTTTGCCTTTGACAGAAAATCTTTTCATACATTTGCTTGATATACTGGAGTCAGTGTAGCACAGTTTCTTACGTAGATCTGTGCCACATTACATGGCAGTGCATCACTGCTTAGACTCCTAAATATGCATTTAATTCAATCAATTCTCAGCATATGCAGACTTTGCTAAACTACCAACAATCTAACCTTTATGATTGCTTAAAGTTGCAACGCCACCTACTAACGGGTACAAGTTTACCATGCAGTTAAGTTTAATTAAGGAATTATAGCAAAAGTAACGGCACATTTATTTGCACGCCTCTGTGGAAACTCCTCGAGTGGTTTTATGGTCGAAGGATCACTCGCCTGAGGCCAAGTCTACACACAAAAGGCCTATATGTGATATACCCATACATTGCTCATTTAACCAAACTCTATCGTCAGTGAATATATAAATGTAAAAATCTTTTATGTTTAAGAATTACTTTAACGTCTATAGAATGAAGTGACACATTTAAAACAGCATCTATTTAGGGCCAACACTTTCAATCCTACTGTTGATCATCTGCCACAGCAGTGAGGTCCGAAAGTGTTGGCATTTAAAATTTGCTGTTTTAAATCGATCATATCAGTTGTATAGCCGCTAACACTCATTTGCACACTGGAAAGTCTTTGCATTATTAGTTGATGTTTTATGTTCCTACATGAGTTGTATCGATAATAATATTAACTATGTATAAACTTCTGATTTCCTAACTGGAAATGCACATGGCTCATGATTATTCGTCAATACATCTAAATATTTTTATAGCACTCTTCGTGAGCTTCTCAGAATAGTAATGAAGGAACAATAATCAGTTCAGTTAGCTATTCAGGAACTTCATATAGCGCCCTTTAAGTACCTCACAAAAGCACCGCCTACACTTGATAAATTGACATAAGCGGTCAAAGACAGACAAAGATATAATAGCAGCGGCATTTCCGTGTTGAGAACCGCTACATATCGTCCAGGACCTTGGCCTGCTCCTATCGATGGTGGTGGCCTATGTACTGCTTTTATGAACTGTGTCAGATCAAGTACATTCGGCGTAATCTATCATACGATGCAACAGTGACCCTTGTTCATTCTTTCTTCATGACACGTGACCCTTGTTCATTCTTTCTTCATGACACGTGACCCTTGTTCGTTCTTTCTTCATGACACGTGACCCTTGTTCAGTCTTTCTTCATGACACGCTTGGACTATTGTAATTCAGTGCTTGCAGGCCTGCCAGAGTTTCGATTCATTCTGTCTGCAATTGCGCCGGCGGATTGTGACCAGCTTGCCTTAAATTTTCGTAAATTTCGAACTATATCCTGGGTTTTCTTGCAGGTTTTCACCGAGCTGACACGATCGATGCTGATTAGCGATGCGTTGAATATCATCAAAGCTGAACAGTTGAGATTTGACGTCTTTCTGGGACTGACCAAATACGCATCGGTAGAGAAAGGTCTCGTGCCATGGTACCACATCTTTGGTGGCTTAAAGTATCTCAACAGCAAAGTCGTCAACAGGACAGTTTTCAGTCGTTTTCAGGTATCGCAGGTCTACATCGGCTTGACTTTAATTTTGCGAGTAGGGCCTCTAGAAGTTTAAGTGTTCCACTGGGGAGTTCGGATGTTCTTATTTAAGCTGCCACAGAAGATTTTTAAACAATGGTTTCACTGCCTCTTACCCGAACTTAGCTGTAAATATACCTCAGATCCAGTCGATGGAAGATTGCAAAATAAACGACTAAATATCCACCAGGACTATAATGTCAGTGCTGACTCTGGCTGAGAGAATGAAATCGCTCAAGTTGTATGCACGCGCACACACAACTGAACACACATGGAGCCGTCTTTCCACTTCTCATATTCAGTTCTATGAGCGGTTTAATCTATCGTTCTTTACTTGGCATAATTGACTGACTAATGTGCAACCTTGCTCGATCGATCACTCATTTATCCACCTATCCGCCTACCCACTCAATTAGTTAATTAGTCAGCTTAATCCTGTGCTCAATTTATTCTTCTTGTGGTGCTCTTTAGAGATACGTGTTGAATCTGACTAGTAAGCCCATGGATGAACTACAAGTTAAAGATGAAGGATGCTGCCTGGAAAAGTAAGAAGGAAATTGCTTTATTAGAATAGTGCCATTTGAAGTGTCAATGACTGAGTTCTTGGAGCCTTCAGACTGTAAAATCTGTACAACGGACTTCATCAATTTTTGCACTTCACTTAAACAATTTGATCCGATTTTCTATTTAATTTATTCTAAAACATACTAAGTTGTTGTGTTTTAAACCACGCGATGCAATATTATTGTCTACTAAGCCACCTACCTCTGTCTCTGTCTCTGTCTCTGTCTCTGTCTCTGTCTCTCTCTCTCTCTCTCGTATACAAGTAGTGCTAATCTTTGATATGAAGCTATGAATCAGTCCGTCGTTCTTCTGATGCACGCTGTTCTTACTGGAGCCTTATATCAATGGAAAGTCCGTGCCATTTGTTGCTGTCCTCACCTTCGAAATCGGGTGAACAGCAATATCAATGTCACCGCTGTTTGGTCGATTTGTCTCTGGTCTTTTGCGGTGCTAATCCGTATATACTGAGTCCTATCCTGGTTCAGTCGTGGACGATTCGATGACATCCATGTCTGAGCCTCTTTGACCACAGCAGTCATGAAAGACATGCAAGGGGTCGTCCATTTAGGACGTCCACAAGGAGGAAAGAGGAGGAAAGGGGGTAGCCCAAATGCGGATAGTGAGAGGGGTTGAGTCCAATGTGAACATCGTCGTCAAAATTGGTACATACAAGTGTGTCAGTACAGCCTGTGCCTGAACACCACCTTTAGTCAGACAGCAGACAGTCAGTACTGCGATGGATCCAATAACAGTCCCTTAGCTGGACGTGACAGTATGAAAGTACCCCACTCCGAATCACAGTTAGCCCTGCATGAGCAACAGGGTAGCCTAATTACTCTTATTACTCTGTAGGAGTGCAGACGTCCACAAAGGGAGATGGGAAGAGGGTAATATCAAATGCCGACAAATGTGTACAATAGGAAGGGAAGGGTCCAAAGGAGGTCATTTTTGTGGACGTCTTTTATGGAGGAACCCAAGAGCATCACCAGGTTGGATATAGCTGTACATCGGTATACTGACGGATACTGGAACCTAGAGTAATACTGACAGCAATGAAAAATTAATATGTAGAATGCAGAAAAAAGGATTTACATGTCATGTATTATACCACACCAATGCCATACTGTGCTACACAATACAATATTACACTATACTCTGCAATACTGTACATTGTTGTGTTGCGCTGGCCTATGTTATGCATGCTATAGTATACCATACTGTATTATATTACATTGCACACCTGTGCACTACACTATTCTACGCTACACAATCCTGTATGATCAGCTGTACTGTTGTATACTATGCCATATTATACTATACTATGCTATTCTATGCGAGACTACGGAGTGTTGGTCCTTATTCTTGTCCTTCATTGTGCTTGTAAATTTTAAATGTTAGACAGCTGCGTCCAAAGATCATGTCGTTGTCCTGCTTTGCTGGTCACGGAGGCTGCATAGAAAACACGACTCGGCTATTTAAAGCCTGGATCCAAAACGAGTGAGTTTAATGGTATTTGCATTATGTTACATAGATGTGCTTTGTGGTTCCCGTGTTTAATTATCTGCTTTCTGGACTCAGACAAGAACCTTGAAGAGCATTAAGGAGGAAATTATAACATGACAAATGAAGTAACCCAGTAATTTGTCATTCAGAGAAAAACAATGGGTCAAGTGGTTATTCGACAATAACAGAAGGGAGGTGGAGAAAGATAGAGAAGTGAATGGGACGAGGGATTTTGTCCGTCGTTTAGTCAGTCTCATTAGTCATAGCGTATTCTGTACCACCTACCAATCCATATAACATCTCCTGTAGTAAAGAAGTAGTTTCCTCCTTTACAGCTTTCTTCTAGTTTGGTTTTAGAACGGCCCCAACAAAGACAGCATACAGGTAATGCGGTGGGATGAAATTCATGCTCATGTAATTACTCGTGAGCTGCTGAATAAAGGACCAGAATAATTAAATTCAGGATCAAGGTCAGTTTCAATAAATAGCTAACGATAGTTTTCATGTTCATAGTTTTCTTATATATTCAGAATTTGTACCAAAACACATTCCAAATTTCAGAGCAAAGTTTGCCTTTCAAATTTATATCTATAGACAACTGTGAAATCTGTTGATAAAATCAAGTGCCCTCAGACGCTTAGGTAGCCAAATAGTACCCAGATGATTCATTGCACATAAGATCAAGAGCCAAACTATAATCGCGAGATCCTAAGTGATCTCCCTAGATTAAAACATCTTGCCCTCTGCAGTTGAGCGGAACTGAAAGCTGCGGGCCTATAAACTGTACATGTCGCCGATGCTGGTATGCAGTCGCGAGACTTTGACATAAACATAGTCCCTGAGAATAATCTCTACGCCTTCCCCATGTGAAGCCTTAGGAGAATTATGGATTCTAGTAACGAAGTCCTCAAGATGTCGCTCGTGAATAAAAACAACAGACTACAAAGAAATCCGTAGGTAATGAGAGCAAGGCCATCGTGATTTACCCTATTACTGCTATTCCTATAACTATTTCCACCCTCACCCTTACCACTACATCCAACTTAAGTAACTTTCACTTCCACGATTACTACTACTATGAATGTAAAATCTGTGTGCGAAAACAGAAAATGTTCTTTCTTTTCAAATGTAGGCCAAACGATGTTGACGCGGACTTCAGGCGCGTAGTTTACTGCCTTGGTATGGCTCATTCTACGCTCGAATCTGAATGGAACGCGACTTTCGAAAGATACAGACAGGCAACATTGTTCAGCGAAAAATTTGAGTGGCTTTTTAGGTTGAGCTGTTCCAGAAATGTAACTCTCCTGGAAAGGTCAGTTCTGTCACGAGTTTAAAACTGAGTTTATTTATCACTCCTTTGGTTATAGGCCTAATTCTAGCAATTGACACTCTAATTTGAACACGCCACAATGAGCTTGCTACTACCTATTATTAATGTCAAACACTTCATTGTTTAGTAATAAACAACATACTCGAAATGGCACAATAAAACAACAAAATTAATCTATAATATATTTTAAACTTATAGTACCACTGATTAATTGCTCCAAACAAAAGTCGGGTAAGGCGTTTATTTTAAGTGAAGCAATCAAACAAGGCTTCAGTTTTATTTCTATCATCATATAACTAAAATAATTTTCACGATTCTCACCCTAAATGTACCTTTTATTCGAGTCATTCAAGCTTTCGATGATGATTCTTATTTTTAGTAACATTGGGTGTATTTTGAACTATCAAAACGTAAATAAATTTGTGAACTAAATATGTGGGACGCTAATTCTTAGCTCATAATTCCGTCCCAATTTTTGACAATAACTTCACGTTCAAAATTTACAAAACTTTGTTAATGTGGGTAACATTTCTGAAACACAACTTTTATCTAGTTGAATATTCTAACTAGGAATGGCACATAATTACACCAAAGTGTCGAATAAGGGATGAAGGAAAAATTGGTTGAGGCATAAAAACAAAAAAGGCATGTATGAACTGAGAGGGCATACATTGTTCTCTTTCATTTGCTAGCTGGAATCTCGTAAACTTTATCACACTTTAAAACCCATCTGGACATGTGTTTGACGTTCACAGAGGACAGAGGGGTAAAACCCTGATTTTACGCTTAAACCATATGATGGGACTAGACTGCACTTACGTGGCCGACTTTGGTTAGACATGTGCAATCACACAATTTAAAAAGGCCTCAGGCAATTTGCATACACTGTGTATGTTGAATTGGTTATATTTGGTTACATAGTTATTTCATTTGGTAAAAACAATCTGTGAGTCGTTTAGTGCTAAAGAGATTATAACAGAAGCCGTAGAAGACTTTCAGAGACTCCATTAACTTGTCGAGAAGTTCCTCCTAATGCATTAATGGAACTCTAGATAAAAATGAAACTGCTGTATCTGTAGGTTTTTGGACTTCAACATAAACAGTGCAAATAGGGATGATATTCAAATCTTCATTTTCATCAAATACATTGGTATAAATCTTTCTACTGAAGATTGTGCCTGGAATTGGTTGAAACGCAAATACGCAGAAATCGACCGAAAGTAAGCCTGACTGGATTCTGTTATCAGGCGCTGCAATTTAGATTTTAGCAAATCTAATCCAATCTGAATCTGGTATCCGTATTAATACGGCACCATCTCTTCGTTAACCCCAACAGAAAACCACTGAGTCTGTAATCTAAAATGATTTGCCCTGACCCAATCTGATCTGATTTGATCTAATTCAGTAAATTCCACTCCAATTTATAATCTGATCTCTTATTCAATCTAGTGTTTTCCGTAACCATTAGTATATAGGTCTATATATATATATATATATATATATATATATATATATATATATATATATATATATATATATATATATATATATGTCTAGTTTCATTTGCCGACATACACTAAACGGGCCTAATAGTTACGGTGACCTAACTCAGGTCCTCATAAATCTTTTGCCCCAAAGTAGCCTAATCCAAAGTAATACTTATAAGACAAAAGAATTTAAAATACGTGAATATATGGCAAAAGAGTTTGCATTGTGTTCCTTAGAGTCAGAAGCGGTTTTACCGCATATTTACTGCCGGAAGCAGTTACCAGCTTCAAAACAAGGGCACAATATCAACAGGTGTGTATGAACCTAGTCTGTGATTCGTTAACTTTTGAACACATGCATTACATGAAACAATTTTCCATGAGACACGGTAGGTGGCTTAATTAGCAGTTTTAGTAGGCAATCAGTTAAGTTCAAACACCAAGCAGTTAAATAGATATATTACAGCTGATAGTAACCAACACTGTATCATATCATCATTTTGTGAAAAGCCAATGTGAGTAATTATAGTTTTGTGTGTAAAAAGGAATGTTGTATAAGAAATTAGTTTATAGTGTGTCTGTGAATAGCTCGGTTGTCTTGATTAGTATTTTCATAAGCGCTGGACGTTTGCTCAGTGCCCAGTACAGGCGTCTGCCAAACTTGCAACTAAATTCGATTTTATCCGAAATCCAGAATAAGTTCATTCCTGCTAAGCCTAAGCCCAAGCGGTGCCCATACGACGCTATATAAATTTACTGTCAACCGCTTTAGTTTTCTTCCATGCAACCACAGAAATCATAAATTGCCAGGCACAACTTGCCTTAAAAATTACCAGCAATGCACCTAGCGCTTTCTTCCTGGCTGCCATAACAAAAGCTATCAATATACGATCTTATTATTATTATATTTAGCCCAGAGGTAGACATAATCCATCAGGATTTAAAAAATGTCTGGAGAAAATGAGATTATTATTATTATTATTATTATTATTATTATTATTATTATTAATAGTAGTAGTAGTAGTAGTAGTAGTAGTGGCAGTAGTGGTAGTAGTAGTGGTAGTAGTAGTAGTATTGTTGTTGCTCTTTCTGTTATTTTTGTTGATATTATTGTTATTGCTACTATTACTTAAATTACTACTACTGCCGCTGCAGCTGCGACTACAACTACTACAATAAAGAGAATAATAACAGGTAGTAGTAGCAGTAGTCGAAGAAGAAGATCCAGAAGAACAAGAAGACTGCTTTTCTGAACTTTTGTTGTTGTCATAATCAAATTTCATTTGTATTGCATTGTATATTTATACTTCAAAGTTATAAAATGTAACGATTTCTGTTATATTATGTCTGTTGAACCACTTCTTGAATACGAATACTTTGCTTTTTGCGTTTATCTAATACGATATCTGTAGCTCCTTGATTTCTACACCGTTTACACCAGCGTTACTGAAAACGTAAAACAGCTAATAAAAGAGCAAATCGACAGAAACATCCATTTCATGGATAGAAACTTCGCTCCTGTTGCTAATTGGCTCGAACAAAACGTCCAGCGTTAAATCATTTGGATGATCGGAAATCACATAAAGATGGAAGATATTGCCGCACACGATTTAACCAAGCATCACTTTTACTTAAACATGACTTTAAGATTAAACAAACTTTTATTTAATGTAACTTATTTAAACATATAAAGCACTTTAATGTGAAAGAATTTACTGCAACAATGACGTGTCTTGATGTTAATTAATGTATGAGTGAAACGAATATGTAGGCTCTAGGCTGATTTTCACTTGCAATCAGTGTCAGACGGTTCTCTAATCAATGTCCAACAGTAGTTTCTTCAGACTAAACATGACTTGGTGTCATTTGTCCATTTTAGGTTATTTTGGTGAAACCTTTCACGTTGTCTATTTTTAATGCCATCAAAATTGGCTGGAAAATCCAAATGTGAGTGCATATCTATATATGCAGTTTCAAAAATTGTAGGCACTCAAGTTGCCGAATTGCAATAAATAGCTTTATATATATACATATATATATGTTACAATAAATCACTGAATACGTGAATATAGACATGTATATACAGATATATGTATTCAGCGATTTCTTGCAATTCGTCGACGTGACTGCCTGAAATTTCTTGTCATACAACCAAACAGTTTTCCGCCTTGTTTGTTATATTGCAATTAACTCAACTCATTCCGCGGAGTTAGTCATAGTGACGGTACTTCAGGAATTCTTTGATCCGTTGATCAATAATTAATTATTCCTTCTGTTATCTTAACATCATTAATGCGTTTAGTTTCTCTCGAAAGAGCTTGAATCTTTTTGCACTCTTTGTTCGATACCCTGACGAAGTTCTTAGCAGTCGTAGTTTCGATGTGAAGAGATAGCAGGAAAGCCTTCGTAGGATCAACAAAGGGCTCTTGCACAATATTATTTTGGCCTGATACGAAACGCCGAGGGATTGGCCAATCCTTCTGCCTTAATAATCTATCGCCAACTGTCCCACTCACCGATGAAGCAACAGTATTTAATACATATCAATTTGTCTGTTTAGTTTATACACATTGAACCAAGAAAAAGTGCTGTAACTTACAGATCACCACATATATTCCTGTTATCTTACTGTACTCTATAGATTTCAAAAACGACTCAATATGAGCTTATCGAGGAAAATACAAAGCAATGGTTCACAGTTTCCAATTCCCTGGCCAGAGCCATAACAAAGACAGCTAGCTGGTCTGGCTAGCTACATTTTTAATCGTATCGTAAATGTAAGCTCAAGATTTTGAGAGCGCCCAAAGAAAGCTTAAGTCGCAGGAACAAGCTTATTTACAGGCTCTCAATCAAAGCAAACACGATACGCAGTAAGAGTTCGGTTCCAGGTAAAGATCCAAGAGACAGGCAGGCAGACAGTCAGACGGCTATGGTGGATGGTGTTTGGAATTGAATCGAAAAGAGAGATATGGGGTAGAGGAAGAATCAGGATAGGATTTGTGGAAGAGGAATATTTTCAGTTTTGAACGAAAGACCACTGGTTAAAACGTACGTCGAGAGGCCTCTATGCCTGATTATAGAGGTTCGCTGACCGATAGTGACTATATTTTAGATATCTGAGGCTCGCACGGTCCATTTAGAGGGCCTTAAAAGGCGTAGCACTTCTTCAAACGGGCAGCAGTGGTGAAGTATCTCACGCGATAAATTCATTGAGAAATAATCAGGTTGGAGGCCATGCGGTCGCTATAGCAAAACGTGTACATGTACATTTACAGTAACGTGGACACAGTTCGGTTTTCTACCCGTGAGTCATAATAATAATGAACACTACTTCAAATCGTTGTCTATCATCGTCGGGCCGACCACCCAGGTCGCGCCGTCTTTTACACATCCTCCCCTTCTCTGCCGATCCTATGCCTCTGCAAATGGTTGATTCTGCTGCTTCACTTAAACTCGGACAGTGTAGGTCGTTTTTTCCTAAAACTTGCAAGAAATGAAAAATCCGGACAATTGACCTGGGTACGTCACTATCATTTGCATTAAATTTAAGCACTATCGAGGCTGCTTGAAAACTGGATAGATGATAGTCTGTGAAATATATATCACGTCACCTGGTGTCCATTCAATCCTCCATCAATTTTGTAAATAAGCCCCGATGCAATATGGGATGGTGGAGTTTACTTCTCGATGAAATTTCCGCGTTCATGTTTGTGCATTAGGGAAATGATCGTTTCGACCTTTGCAAGAGGCTGCTAAGGATTTATAGAAGGGGCATGAAAGTGGCATTGCTTTACTTACCTTTCGCATAGACCGTAGTACGAACGCAGGTAAAATGATGAGCTCATCCTAGCACTCTTTTGTAAACTGAAGCCTTTTAATCTTAAAAGTTTAAGACCAAAAGATCTTCTGCTCATCAGGTTTCCCAGCTTTGCCACTGTTATGGAGCTTTTGGTTCCACTTAACCGAATATTATTATTATTATTGTTATTATTATTATAAGATTTATAAAGCGCTATTTAATTAAACTTAATGCACCGCAAAAGCGCTAAGGATTTATAGAAGGGGCATGAAAGTGGAATAAGAGAAAGAGGATCTTGTCGGTAGTTGTTCCAAAGTTTTGGAATTCACTGCCCAGTTGTGTATGCTGCCAGTTCTTGATTATACAGCACGCAAAAGGTCTGTCTGAAAAACGACTTCACGAGCTATTGTTGGAAGATGTTATCTTATTTTGTACAAAGGAAAGTTAAAAATAAGAATCCAATAAATGATTACTTTGTTTGAGCAAGGAAAATTTAAAAATAAGAATTCAATAAATGATTACTTTGTTTATGCAAGGGAAAGTTAAATATAAGAATTTAATAAATGATTACTTTGCCTTTTCTGACATCACATCATAACAATGCGTATGTCAAGGCTTGTATCGCCAGAAAACGACCTTCAGAAAGAATGTTGGACAGATGTTCTGTTATTTTGTGCAAGATAAAGTTCAACAATAAGAATGCAATAAATGATTACGCTGCCTTTTCAGACATCACATCATAACAATCGGTAAGTCAAGTTCTGTACCTTATTCCTTAAATCCCAAGACGTTTCTTCTAAATCTGAATTGAAAAATTGATTACACTGAAAGACACGAGAATATAAGATTTGTATAAAGCGAATGTTTTTGATTAACGCTCAGGGATCCAGCGATTCTCTGGCAGGTTGAATCGAATCCAATGCAGTGCAGTCATTCATGAGCCCCTCCGAAGTCTCTTATATACCAGGTGGTTACCCATTGCAGGAAAGTCTATCACCGCGCGACAGTTACTTCCAGATTTTCTTTGGAGAACCGGAAAAAACAGCGTGGTACGCTTTGTTTGGAAACGCACTGGTAACCTATTTGAGTGTTTATTAATATTAATAATATTATTTTTATCACGAGGTAGAAATGATCCCTCAGGAAATAAAAACTAAATGAGCAGTTTAAAATGAGAAATCAGGCCTCCTCCTAGTATCTATTGTTATTCATATTATTCATATTCATATTATTATTATTATTACACATGCTTCAATTAAGATCTTGCATGACATTTATTGTCATTCTGTGATCTCGGATGTCGGCGGCACTATTAAACTATGGCATTAAGTTTAATAGGGCTCGCTGTTACAGTCGATGCTTAGCTCAATTCATCATCCACCAGGTTGAATGACTGTCTTGGACTATGTTACTCTCTACACTGGCTTCCTTCCTTTATCTGACCGCATCCGGTTCAAGTTGGCGCTCTTCAAGTGGAAAGCACGTGCAAAATTTATCTGCTATCCTTTTTATCATCTATTGTTACATTCTGTACCTTTGTTAAATACCGATCTTCTCTTCGATCAGCATCTTGGGGAAAGTATGTTGTTCCTGGTCCTTCTTTAACAAAACTAAATTATGTCTATAAGTGCAAGCTTATCTTTGTTTCAAACTTTTGATGCCGCAATTACAACTGGACGATGGCTTGTATAATCTAACCTCATTTAGACTGATATGACCTTACAAGATCTGATATCGTCTGATCTACTATAAACTGAATGAAAGTAATCCAGTTCTAAGATTTCTACTTTGCCGTTAGAGTATTGTCAACGACAGCAATCGATCGCTGCTTCTAAATGAGACTACAGTCCACAAAAAGTATCCGCAGAAAGGAGTACAGCAAAAATTGGATAGATTAGAGATCCCGAAGGTTAGGCTAGATTAGGTGAGCAATTTGAAACAAATACGAGTTAGGATGAGACATAAACGACGCCCTAAAGGAACTGACCGAGTTGAACTAATTGGGTTGCGAATTTAAGAGCTTCAGACCAGCCACCATAAAAGCTTAAGAGGGACAGCAAGGATCAAATTATGTATGTATGTATTTATATATGTATGGATATATGTTTGTAAGCACATATATGTATGTGTGTATGTATGTGAGTTTGGATTATACTAGTCATCAGCCAGTTGAAATTGCATGTGTATGCATGCATTAATGTACACGAAATGTTGCGCCTTTTACGTACCTCACAAAAGCGCTACACTTGTTAACCTAAGTGGTTGTAAAGTTCATTAAAAACAAAAGGTTCATCTGAAGGCAAATGGTAGAATATGAAGCGCCACATACCTATCAGGCCACTAGGTCTGTTCAAGACTGGCTTTTGCCAGTAGCTTTTTGATTGGTCTCTCCATGATTGATTGTTGACGCAACTCCAAAGATCTGTCTTGCCTTAAAATCCTGGGCTTTCAGTCGCAAACGACGTATGCAAACGTAAGACACCATAGTCTCCAACCTGGAAGCAGTCTACCTGAATCAATTCAAACAGTTGAAACTCAAGGTGGGGTCTCAGTCATATGCGACCAAATACGGTCCCAAAGGCAGGGTATATAGGCAGACTTGAAAAAACAGCATGGGATGTCACGGTCGAGTCTACGGACATGCCGGTGCCAGCATGCAATGGATCAGCAACAGACCGGAGTGGAGTGGGGGACGCTGGAAGATGACCGAGTACATGTCGGCGACGTCAGTTTACAAGAAAGATGCCACACGCGAAGACCACCCTGGAGGGGACGGCCAACATCGAGGCACGGAACCTGATCAGGGAAATCAACGATACTACACGATGACCCCATCACCACTCTACCTCCGCACGACCACCCGAACTCATGGACTGGGAAAAATCTGACACACGTCAGAGGGTTCAGGATCGTGCGACAATAATTAATTAAACAGGGCGGATCTTGAGTCTGACTAGAAGGGGTTTTATTCCCAGTTAAAAGGGTAATCTATCAAGAACCAAGAGTGTAAAAATGTTAATCGGGCCACCCTGTTAGTCAATCGCCGTCAGTTGCCGCTGTATAAGTAAGAGAGAACGCCGAAGAAAATCATCGTTCGGACTCGCTCGTCAAAGCTCGTTCACCTACAACAGAGTTTCACACAGATACACAGAGGATCTGTGACGTTTCGTAACAGATCAGTTAAGAACCTTGATTGCTTTATGAATAATGATATGTGCGTAGGCTGTAGTGACTTTGCAATTCAATCGAAAGAATAAAACTCCCCTCCGGTTTGAGAGGGAATGTGCCGAGCCCTCAAGAGGCCACGAGAGAACCTAGAGAGGGCCGCAACAGGGAGTAGTACAAATTCAAAAATTAGAAAAGTATTGATTAACTTTTAAAATAAGGAATCAATTTATTCAAATAAACAAGAGCATAAATACAACCCATTTTGGCTACCGTACATGTCCGTACGCGGTCCTCGACATGTCCTTAACAAATAATTGCTTAGCGCCGTTTTCATTAGATGTTAGTGGCGTATAAATATAAGATAGTTAAAATAATTAGTTATACACCTTTATGTTATTTTACCGAAAAAGTGATTGAACGAAAGTTGAATGATATTACTTTATTTGTGACTTCTTGTTTGTAATAATGGTCTTAGGTTGTGATTCTTGAATCGAAATGGCATACTTCCTGATTGTGATATTGGCTTTTTCTTCTTACGTCGATTCATCCTCGATCGATTCAGTCTCTTTAGCAGACGGATCCTTGGACGATCTCATCAATAACAGAAGTCAGCCGTGGTGGCAACCTCAACTCCCGGAAACCATTGAACCGATCCACTACCATCTGAGTATTTCTCCAGAATTCTACTCCAATAAGTCCAATTACTTTGGTCGCGTGACTATCCAAGTCAAAGTGAACCACCAGACAAACATCATCATGGTTCACAAGCAGAACTTCGCCATCTCATATTGGAGAGTTTCAGACGAGAACGGACATCTGTTGAACGTGACACATACCTTCGAAAACAAAGAAAACAATTATTGGATCGCCCTGACCCAAGACCCTCTGCCTCGCAAAATCTCATTATATTTCCAATTTAAAGGAAAAGTGTGTGTCGTACAATATCGCCAATTCAATCGTTGTGGCATGTATAAGATGTCTTATGTCAACCACACAACCAGAAAACTGAGGTTTGTAAAACACACCGTTAAGATGAGGTATTATGATGCTAGCCAGAGAAAAGAAAACATTCATTACAGAAAGTTATAGGCTTTATTAAAATGAAATAACTTAACAAGAACAAGAACAACAGAATAGCATACCAAGAGTAAAGAGTCGTCTATTAAACACGCGGCGATAGTAGTATCCGGATACCAAGGGCAATTAGTGATCGTAATGCTAAAATAAACTTCTATAGCGGCCTTACTCTTACCTGTTACACATCTTTTGCAGTTCGTATTTAGAACAGGAGCCTCGTTGGTGAAGTTAAAAGTGCACTATGAATTTAGTGAGACCGCTCAATTGGTGGAGGTTTATTCAGTAAATACTTTCGTATTTGCAAATATATTGGCCTTCGCATAGTCAAATCACAAACAATGATCGATGCATTCGTTGTCTTGCATGGGTGTAGTACTGTGACTAAAACAGTTGCAGACAATTTATCATCGTTTCAGACGAAATGCAATTCAACGCAGAACTACTCTGCGAGTTAACTAACGTACATACTTGATTTTGTGAGTGTAAACTGTTACTCATAGACTCGACGAGTAGAATTGGCCCCATTTTGGAATTTCTATTTGAGGCGCTATAAAAGTTTATTTTGCTGCATGTCCCTGTCAAAATTTGCGCTTACAAGTGTGATCACGCAAACACGAAAACAGGAAGTTGAGTGAGGGAAGGCATAGAGGATGCTCCTGGAGAGGAAGAAACGGGGGAAAAACCGGAGCATTACTCTCTGGAAGGGCATTTTCCGAACTAGCGTGCAGGTGCTTAGCTCAGTAGAGAAGTTCGTATTAAGTATCCGTGTGAAATGAGTTTTTATGATTGCTTCAGTATTTTGGTATTAGATGATGTGTCTTCTGTCTCCTTTTGGTGAACAGTTGGCTGCTGACGACCGATTTCTATCCAAATTACTCCCGATGTGTTTTCCCTAATTTTGATGAGCCACGATTCAAGGCGAGCTTCAGGATCGCCATTCACCACTTCAGAAACTTCACTGCTCTTTCGAACATGCCAGAAGAGGTGAGTATCATTAGCGGACGCTGAAGTTCAAAATTGTTCATTCTGTCACTCGCATTTTCATTATCCTCGTCCAGTAGCCGTATGTGTAGGGCAAGGTCAAACTTGAAAATAGGTTCCAGCTTAGATCCCAAACAACCTACTCTTTCCGGTCGTGGTTTCCTCATGAATGTAAGTGCCTACCCTTTACTCAGAAAGTGGTTAGTGACGCTGTTTTAAACTAGCGTGATGAACTGTGTCACAGGCAGCATAGTAGTCAAAGATTAAAAGATGTATCGTGGTCTACATTGCTTTAAACCATATAGGATTCAACGATGTTATATGTGACACAGTGGTCACCGCCATCATAAGCTGTGCTGGGGTTAATCGTGAACTATTTAACATGTTACAATTAGGAAAATGGAGGTATACTTTTCCACTAGCGACTCCAGAGCGGATCCAAGTCTCTAACCAGGCCAAGATACATCATCTGAGGATTGCCTTGGTCTTTAGCCCAAAACTCTAAAACGCAATCGCCGCCATGTTTACTGGCAGGTTGTTCTCGGCTTCACGCAAGATATACGTGATGGCAACTACAGAGGACTTGTCTGTACAGCTTCTTTCAAAAGGTCGAAAAGAGCTGGATTAATCTGGGCGCTTTGTCTGGCGCTACAGTATCTTTCAGTTATGACATAAATGCAATACTAAAATCACACCCGGAACATCCACAGAAAAAGGCACCGCATTCCTTTTTCTACTTTCTGCCTTTATCTTTGGCTAATTCTTGGTATCCAGCTGAGTTGACTCCTACGTAACCTGAAACTCAAATCTAACTTGTTAAATAGTTCAGAACTTTTTTGCCAGGGCTGTCACGAAAACTTCAAAGAATGAATATATCCACTATGTTTGATTCATCTAATATCATGTTGCTAATATGGAAATTTCTCTAACTCTTTTACTGTGGTGCACAGAGTAAAGTTAAATGATGCATGACGTATATGCCATGGGAAGCTGTTCTAACAAAACTTTCCAACACAGAAAAAAGCACGACGAGCCCGAGTTAAATTGACTTCGCACATCATGTCGTTTTTGATCAGTTAGTATGTAGGTTACATGCGAATCTTGCTCGATAATTTTCGGACTTCTAATGTGACCTAGTGTGCGTTCTTGGAGTTATTGATCTCTTTTTCGTCGTCGCTTTTCTGTTTTGGACGGCGTTCGGACGTTTGTCATCGAAGTCTCGTTCTGCGGCAGTGGACTCATCCGCCCTGAGGGGTTCCAGGTCGCTTACAGGACAGTGTCATTATAAACATGGAAAGGCCAAGAAAGTCCTTAGATTGATGCTGACCGTTCAGCTGCGGAGACTTTTTACTACCCTTTGGCGGGCTGATGAAGATTTTCGTCCAAGGATTTCAGGACGCTACATCTTCCGCCATATCTGAGAGACTCCTCGAAGTTGTGGTGCATCTGTCGCAAACCTCATCGAAGCTACTTATCCAGGAACTCTGAACATGTTGTCTACTTTCAGATTCGAATGGGGACCCGTCGATTTGACTCTGCGTGTATGCGGGAGTTCGCCAGTGATGACTCGTCAAGTTATAGTTATCTGAGCTCTGTTCATCTAATTGATGAACTTTTTGTTCGTCAAGACTTTAACATAATTTGTGCTGACGCAGGTAGTGATTCTTGCGATATACTTAAAATGCGCTGCAGTGTCTATATATTCTTGCATACGTACATACATACATGTATACCTACAAACATACATACATCAACAAATATATATACATATACATATTTCTATTTTTGCATGTGAATCATGAGGGACAAGAAATACATCTTCACCACTTGACCTTAATGTGTACCAAAAATCGGCTCTTTATCGTTAGTCAACATCTTGCATAAACACACGCTTACACACGCGTAATATAAAAATAATAAATATATTTACCTTCATGTTCTCCAGAATCTTCTAAGATTTTCGTTAATACAAATAATGTTTTCTGATGTCACTGGTTAACGCTTCCTTCCACCTCGGGTCCAGTTTAAAGTTGCCCTCGTATGTTGAAGGCGCTTTATAAAATAACATAAACACCTCGTGCAATCCACTGTCACATAATCAAAGCAGATCAAACTTAAGATCAGCTTCCTTTGCAATTTGTTTACTCCATTCTTGGAGCGGTTTCCGTGCCTATTATTTAACCATCGGCTTTGTGGACCTCTTTCTCATTATTTTCATCGAGTCATAGCCATGCACATTACTGTATAGCTTGACAATTTTCTGTAGAATAGTACGAACCTCGATGATATTTGGCAAGAAACAACTTTCAAAGATACACCGAGATTAAGCAGCCATGGTATCGGTTTCTTTATCAGCGAATTCCAATCCAAGGACATACTTTTTAACAGCACTCTGGTAACCAAATCATATTCCTGTGCATTAAGTAGGTTTAAGCGATTAATGATTAAGTTATCATACATGAATATAGAGTATAGCTTATAGGAGACAAACGTAACTTTAAAATATGTATGATGACTAATTAGAGAATCTTGAAATGTATTACTCTCCCAGAGGGAGTATGAACCTCTATTTGTGATTATACTGGTCAACGCGCTTGCTCGTCGATTAGACTTTGCTTCTGATATATACATATATATATTCATATGGCAAAGTTTAGTCAACGGGTTAACCCGCTGGGTTGCATAGTCAGAGGTAGAAGTTTACACTCCCTCCAGGCAAGTAATATATTTCAACACTTTTGTTGAATTAGCGGCTTCTAGTTAAACTGTTTATAAATAAAATTCACCACTAACGGTAACGAAACATTTGTTAAAAGCGCAATTTGGGAAACTCTCGGAGGCGCTCTGTTTGTGCCAATTTAGTCGGATGGGAAAGAGATGCCTCTTATGTTGGTGAAAATATAATTCGACCAGCACTGAGTGCAAACGAGGTCATTCCATTGCAAACACTATTCCAGAAAGACGGTCCAACGGAAGATAAACTCAGATTTGTACGTGTCCATGTGCAGCAGTACCGACAACGAGAGCATCCTGGATTGGCACCAGTCAGAGAAGCCCGTCAGTACCATCATACACTGCCGATATGAGCACCAGCCGGCGAGAGAGAAGACTGGTGCCAAAGTTGAGAATGAAGTGGCCAACATTGTTTTCATGTTCATAGCTGCCTCTCCGGAATGGCTTAAAAACTGGTCTTTCCGCTATAAAACGGTGCTTAAAATCGCAAAATTATCAACCGGTAGACGTGAGCAAGTCTAAATCCAAAAAAATTGAAGAGTGAATAAATAAAAAGAAAATATTTCTGCCAGTTATAACTTGCTTTATTTTTCTGCATGACTGAATTGATCATGAGAGCACATATTCTATTTGCTGTCTGATCGGGTACCTGAAGTATCGTGTGTGGGCTCAACCGGATCGTTTGGACAAAGCAGACTACGCCTTAAATATGACACTGATTATCCAAAACTTCCTACAGCAAGAGTTTGGGATGTCACAGGAACTCCAGAAAATAGGTAAATACCTGTGCGTGATGCCAGTTTTGTGTTGTTAGATTAGAAAAGACATTTCAATTAAGAAAGAATGGAAACCATCGTCGTGTCATTGAAGTCCTTATGCTGTCAATATATTATTCTTATTATTATATACATTTTATTTCGCACTAGTGAGACAGACGATGTTATAAAAACGTAATTAAATCACAAATATGTACCCTTCTAATAGTGGTAATGTTATTAGTAATGAAAAGATTGTTTTACAGTTGTTAGTATTTTTCTAGAATGTGTGAGGTAATTTTAGTTGCTGTTGACACATTGGATCGTTATTACAGACTGAAAGTTAATGAACCATAGACCACTTGTTTTTATTTGATGAGGCAGAGACCTCAATGTTTATCAGTGAAGTTATTTTGGGTTAAATACTTATATACTTTTCATAATTGTTGTATAACTAATACTGAGTATTACATTATTAGCCTTCTAAATAGATAATACCACCCTGAACCTGCAGAACACATTTGGCATTAATACCAGTACCAAAGTACCAGTACCAGTGCCTCGAGGGCTCAACACAGTTCTTTCTGGTTTCCGCGACTTAGCGTTCTTTGGGCGCTACAGAAATCTCTAGTTGACGATTACGATTGCGATTCTCGTACCAAGCCAGTATTGGGCTCTCAGGCGCTGTGGGTGGCTGGTCCAAAGTTTTAAAACTCATTACCAGTTCTGTGCGTTTTTAGGTCTTCAGTGTCAGTCAGGTCTAAACCTGAGATTCATTTCTTTCAACTTGCTTACTCTTGGTAGCCTGACTGCTGGTATTTCTGACTTGCCAGATTTCGACTGAACTTCTTCATCGGATTCTGACCATTGACTACCGTTACGCTCGACGTAACGATCAAAAGATGCCTTCTTCAACATGATAGCGGAACCACAAAGGATATTAAATTAGATTAGATTAAAGGCGATAATATTCTTGTAAGAATTGTTATTGTAGATCAGATTGCAATTCCTGGACGCACTCTGGACGCTGAAAAGAAGAACTGGGGATTAGATATCTACAAGGAATCAGTAATAATTCTATCTAACAAGACGGCAGAAGATGCAGCCCACAAATTTCGCACTTTAACGCTCATCGCCCAAGCACTAACGCATAATGTAAGTCGCAGATCTGTGGTCGGTGAATGCCATTTTCTTTCTTAAGACATTTTCACATAAATTTAAGACGCAGTTTTTTTAGAACTCTTAGATAGCCATGTTTCAGTGCTGTTGAGAGGTACATAAAGGCTCTACATAAATGTTCAGATATTCAGGCTTACCTACATATTGTCACGTAATTAGTTTCGCTAACAATAACCCATACTAACTTTCATAAGGAAAGAATTGATATCAAATGTTTATGTCAAAATACAACTTGTATGCAAGACATTTACCCAAGAAATTTCGGATAAGTGGTGGACATTAATAGGTCTTAAATTTTAAAAAACCTGACATAACCAGATATTATCAGTATAAACATTATTGTTATTTATGTTGGGCTTCATTTTACCAGACACAATATATATAATATATATATATACATAGCCTCACTATTTGACTTATGTACTATGCTCAGATTTTTATTCGCTAATGAGACGGTTATTTTTTATCTAACAAATATGTGCTTTTAGTCTGTAAAAAGCGCCCGTAAAGCAGTCACTGGCTGGTTTAAAAGAAATACTTTATATCTTAACTAAAGCAAGAAATTGTATATTAGAAATTGTATTGTAGAATTACAAATCTGCGATATGGTTTATTACAAGTTACAAATCTGCGATATGGCTGTATGGTTCTCAAAATTAACACATTTGTATTGTAATTGTAATTGCACTTGTAATCACGATAATTTATACAGCAAGCTACTTCAAGGGTGCTTTACAGAGTCAAATGTCGGCGAGCATAAGATTCAATGTACAAAATCAAAATCAAAATCAAATGCTCATATTAGATTTAGACAGTAAACAGAAAATTTTGACTTTTAAAAGCAGATACTACATGGGATCCCAAAAGTCTGTTGACTGTTAGCGAACTGCAAAAGTGGCATTTTTCAAATTTCATTGTGTTTCATTGGCAGTCATCTAAATGGGACAGAAAATGTGCCGCACATATCGAGAAACCAGTTGAAAGTATTGTCATGGTGAACCGTATTCAGAAGGTTATGTCCTAGTTAATATGCTGCCTAAAAGTATTAATTAGCATCCTGGCAGAGATGTTCATGAGGAAGCGTTGAACGGTTTTGACGGAAGCATTCAAAAAGGAGGTAGAAGAATTACAAAAATATGACTTCTGAAAGCTCTTGTAATGCTAGTGACACAGTGTGACTGTGAGAGCTGGACCATGCAGGAAGATGAAGAGGATGAATCAAGGCAAGTGTCTGGGGCAGATTCTTAGGTTCCGTATACTGTTAAGAAGATAAATGAATGGGCCCTAGAGACTGCAGAATAGAGACGAGTCTCCTTGGATTAATGAAAAAGAAGAAGCTTTCAAACTTCGGATATGTTCTGAGGCAGTAGAGCCTTCTTAGAGAAAGAGATCATCCAAAGCATAATTTCTGGATCCCATGCTCGGGGCAGACCCAAGATGACATGGATCGATAACTTCAAGTCATGGACTGAATTATCGTTCGATCAGTCATTACAGGAGACAAGGGACAGAAGCAGATGGCACAGAATTGTCTATGGTACAGCCAACCCTCGGCCCGAGGACGGTTGAAGACAACACAAGACAAAAATTGGCAAGGAATTTTTGCCTCACATCTCTGATGACTATTCTTATATTTAACTTCATTCTCATTCAGCGAAATCGCAGGGTGATTTCGGTAGCACATCAGCGCGAAGTGTCGTGTTTTTGAACATTAACTGCTTTGCACAATCAATTTGGAGCACAGTATTTCTGCCCATTCGAATTTCGACAAAATTTACAATCAAGATGACTAAGTATTGGGGCTTAGTCGTTATTTGTATTTGTGTATTTTCTTTCGTTTTGCCGCCATCGCTCATTTTAAACTGTAAAGCATTTGTATTCGTTGTGTATAATAAAAATACATTCCTGTTTTAGACAACTTCCTACTAGTGCATAAAAGCAGGCTGGGGTTTAAATCTAGAGCGACCACTGTTCTGTGTTTTCAGTATTTTGGAAACCTAGTCTCCTGTCGATTTTGGAGTCATGTTTGGCTGAACGAAGGATTTAAAGCATTTTATGAAGTCAAAACTGTGACCGCTGTTGATCCGTCTTTCGGTTACGTGAGTACATGAGTCTATAGATTGGTTACTGCACAAGTTCAGACAACGAGTATATTTACGATTCTCAATAACAGTAACATCTCGATCCGACGTGGACAGATAAGATGCTTATGATTAGCAGAGAAAGGGAGAACTTCTCTTTCACTAACTCAGGCCACCACAATGAATATGACCAAGGTACGTAAGTTACCTTGTATTGATATTTGTTGATAACTTCCGTTTTAAAAAACCGGGTTGTACAGGTACCCTATATTGGTTTTCCTTGTCGGGACCTTCAGTGTCAGTCTCAATCAGTTCGCATTAAAACCACCTATCCTCACTTCATCAGCAGTCTCGATGGTCCACGCTTCACAACCATATGTTGCATTCCTTGTCATTGCCTTTAGAAGTCTCATCTCAGTTGCAACTGATAAACTACGACTATTGATAGTTTCTTTCAGATTTGCATGATTCCTTGGTCCTTGTTCAACCTGACTCTGTGTTGTGACGTTTTCTGGTAACTGCGGCCTTACAGACCCTTTAATTTAACCGTGACCTAAGAAGTTATTTTAGAATTGTGCTTGAAAATATGACACAGAAGAAATGAAAACAAAGTTATTACTTCTGAAGGTATACATTCAAACAGCTACTAGTATTACTGATCGAGACACTAAACGAAAAGTCACAAATTCAAGTTTCAATTGAACATGTATCACAATACCGTGCACTCTTCTGATTGGGCGACGAATTAAGGCTAGAACGGTGACGAAATCGGCTGTAGCGGGTCGACAGCGAGGACTTCGACGACGAATAGAGTTCTGAAGGTCCCTAGACTTGGTCATCAAAGACCTCAGGGCTCAGCACTGATATAGCGCCTGTGCAAGCCTCCACAGTGCCTCGTCTCGTATACCGACTCTCAGACTTTCAAGACACCCGAACTTCTTATCTCGCAGTCTCCCACTACGAAGGAAATTCCAAACTGCACAATGATATCGGCATATCTAAAGTTTTAGATCTTTCTACCAGTGATTTTTAACCTTCCTTGAAAGCCATCAAATGTTTCCACAAGCCTACCTGATTCCTTCACTACACGGAAGCATTGTGACCGTATAACCGCCACTGTTTGCATGCTGTGCAAACAGCCTTTTATTAACTTGATAAGATATACATAATACCGCATGCGAAATCTTGTCAGCCGTAGCTAATGATAGTGACGAAATCAAATGCCTTCTTGAAGTCCACAATACAGATGTACAGAGGTTGCTGAATTGAACGAAAGGAAGTTCCGGTTCCTACTTCTTCCGTGTTTCAGTTTCTTCGTTGTCGTTTTATAACTCATCACACAAATCACGATTCTACAATGTCAGGGACTAGGGTAATGCTCTTTCCACTTGCCGCATAAGTGGCTAAAACTCTATTGTCAGTATTCTGATTGTTCTAGTGTTCCAAGTACCCAGATAGAGCTTCTAAGCAGCCTCGTCGTTTTGCTTTGATCGTGCGACATCATATAGGACTTCTGCTTTATGAATACAGCTTTTCCAGTCGCCAACTTTCCGAATCTGAATGCGCTGGTTGCCCAGCATGGTCGGGGACATATTATCACTGGGCGACGTACGATAACGCTTTCTTTCTAACTGTGAGCTGATGCCAGTACGAAATTTACTTCTTGACCAAGGCATATACGCGAAAAATTCTTACCCAAAGTAGTGAACTCAGCAGGCTCGAGCCCACAATCGATAGGTCACCTAGCATGGAGGCGCTTTCATTGACAGAACTACCCTTAAAACAACGAGCTCATCACGCCGGTTGCCGATCAACCTGGCCGACCGAGACTACGATCGGCGACATACGGTCGTCTCACTGTACAGCGTATTCGCAAGACGGCACGGACGGGCCGTGCCTTCTCTACTGTGGCGCCTTCTTGCTGGAACACTCTTCAACCGGACATCCGATCTCTTGCCTGTTCAGCAGCTCAGGAAACATTTTCTGCCCATCTCAAGATATTCCTCTTTAGAGATCATTAGGTAGCCGTGTTGCAGCGCCTTTATGAGTTGCTTAAAAGGCTCTACACGAGGTTAGTGATACATACATAATACAACTGACTTGCTTGTTTGTATTATTATTAGCTAGCTAATTTGCTTAATTACTTGTCTTCTTGATAACGTGTGTGGTTTGATGTTCTTTCATGCAGAAGGAGGTCTATTTTGGAGAGAAACTTGAGTCGTCGATGATCATGGATGCTACAAATGCATCTAAAGCTTTGGTACCGTATGCAAGGTACCCTGATGGAAACCTGTTTGACTCATTACGTGACAAAAAGGTAACTTTTGAAATTGATGTCTAATATTGAAGGCGTTAAATAAGAAAACATAGTTTTGGAAACTATATAGATTTTTTAAACAAATAACTATATTTATGCGGAAAAGTGTAATAGAGCTTCCTTAAAGTCATATAAGCCCTTAAATGACTTGAAGTATGAATATCGAGCCGCGTCATGAGCTGCAAATTACTATATAATTATAGATGAGGCGAAATCGTGAAGAGAACTTTCTCAAATTTATCAGTAGTTGCCAGGTTTTATGGTATCTGCCTTTCTCGCAATATTTACAGTAATTTTGCAATTTGCTGTTGCATTAGAGTCTGTTGTTATTTATTTCACTTCTGAGCAGATGGAAATACGGAGACGTTAATCCTGCGTATACCTGTTTTGTTGTTGCTCTTATCATTAGTTGTTGTTGTTTTATTATAATTGCTACTACAACTACTACTACTACCTCTACTACCACTGCCA
Organism: Norana najaformis; assembly: GCA_964023275.1. Lineage (NCBI taxonomy): Eukaryota > Metazoa > Annelida > Clitellata > Crassiclitellata > Hormogastridae > Norana > Norana najaformis. The sequence continues at coordinate 14,162,783 of OZ029925.1, forward strand.
CTACTACTACTACTAGTAATAATAATAATACTAATACTACTACTAATAATAATAATAAAATAATAATGATAATGTTATTATTATAATGTTATTATTAATAATATTATAATTATTATAATGTTATTATTATTATTTTTGTTACTATTACAACTAGGAGTAGTAGTAGCAGTAGCAGCAGTAGTAGCAATAGTATTAGTAGTTTTATTATTATTGTTTTTGTTATTACTATTATTATTATTTTATTATTATACATACATAATAATAACAACAACAATAATAATAACTATTATTATTATTATTATTATTATTATTAAGACGACATATATTGGTTGTTAGGCTTATTGTGACATTATTGCGCTCATATTCTACTCGTTTTTGGTGATTTATCCTTAATAGGGAGCTGCAATCCTGCGTATGGTAGAGAACTTCGTCGGTACTGACGCCTTCAGACGTGGCATCAGGGTCAGCTATTCTGCGTTTTCAACCAGACCGCTTAGTTTAACCTGGTGGTCTTCATGTATTTTGAATTGAGTCGAGCGGATTCATTCATTCACAGCATCTATATAGCGCATCTTCAAGTAATATAACCAGAGGTCTTCAGTATAAACGCATAGTTCAAGACAAGTGTGAAATCGAAAATGCCATATTAATGTTGTACCATCTCAATGTTACAGAAACAAATATCATTTTGGAGCAGAATGCGATATTTGGACCAAAACAGTTTACAGAATTACAACTCCAGCTCTCGAAAGAAATTAGCAACAGAGTTTAACATGTTTTACGCTGTGATCGTTGTAATTGTACTCGAAAATTTATATAGCGCCTGACATAGAGAAACTGTTTAGATGCTGTTCCGACTTAACAACACGATACCACGATCACACATGATAGTTTTTAAGGGATTACGGCAAAGGGGAAAAGAAGGACCATGAAGGTTATTTAGTCGTTGTTCATTTTTCATTATAATAAACTCGTAATAAACTTTTTGCATATGCCTTTTCAGCGATATCTTTGGGAAAATGCACACAACACCGTACTGACAGAGGAACTTTGGGGCGCAATACAACAGGTATTTGCATTTTTTTCCCACGCGCAGTGAAAGCACGATGTTGATTTGGCCGGCAAGAATAATGTAAATGAGCGTGACTTTCCAATGATGTTCAGCATTTTAAGCGCGTGTTTGTAGTGGAAGTTTCCGATGAGTCATTGGTTTATTGACTCGTTTTTGATTGAATGAAGAACGCGCCATATAATTTTCCACAATATAGGCGGACGCGCAATTTATCACGTGGCCGCTCGAGCGGTAAATCGTTAACCCTACACTGTGCTGAGTCAGCGGTATTTTTAAATTCCCGATTGCGCAATAGCTGGAGACCAGCCTAAACCAATCTGTTCTGGGATGTTGTTTTGGCAGGGAAAGGCCTATTTAAATGGACGCAAATGCATCGTTAATGGCACAAAGATTTTATAAGGGTGCTCTGCCGTGTGCTAATTTGAAAGTCTGAGTTATAAATATCTTTGATATATTCGTGCGTTTACAGACTATGATAATTCAAGTACTGTTGTGATTGAACGATCCATTTAATCATAAATACAAAAACCAAAGACTGTGTCTTTCCTCCGCTAATGCTACGTTACGAATCGAGGAAACCCACGGTTCAAAACACATCGATTAAAACTTCGAAAGGTCATTTACAGTATGTATGTATGTTTTAGGTTAATTTGTTGTTGTGACACTGCTGAGAATGACCGCAGGCCGTAGGACTGTACATTAATTTCATTCATATATTCATTCTTCCATGTATTCATATAGAAAATATTGTCGTCATCAGATTTCTTAGATTCATTTGTGTCGTAAGTTTAGTATATACTGTATGTATGTGCGTGTGATTTTGTTTTCCCTGCAGGAAGTTGATCCGAATCTTCATGTCGAGACGATCATGAGAACTTGGAGCTATACCGAGGGGATTCCCGTTATTACAGTCGAACTTCTTCCTGGAAATAAAATCAAAGCAATGCAGAAACAGTTCGTGGAGGATTTTCTGGCATACCCAAATCCCGAGTTCGCAAATATAATATTAATATATTAGATAATATTTTTCATATATGACCTACGCAATATCTTTATACTTTGGAACGCCATCTAGGTCATGATTATTTATTATTTATTTAAAGCACGTGTTACGTGCTTTAAATGGTGAAGAAATAGAACAGGTCGGGGAATTCTGCTACCTGGGAAGTGTGGTTACACAAGATGCGAAATGCCATGTTGAAATAAAAAGGAGAATAGCTATAGGAAAGGACGCATTCTGTAAAAGGAGGGAACTAATGAGAGGAAAACTAAATCGGAACCTGAAGAAACGACTGGTGAAAATCTTGGTTTGGAGCGTGGTTCTGTATGGATCAGAAACATGGACTCTGATAAAGGAAGACATCAGAAGATTGGAAGCATTTGAGATGTGGATATGGCGCAGGATGGAGAGAGTCAGCTGGACGGAGCACATTACAAATGATGAGATACTGCCAAGAGTAGAGGAAGAAAGATTCTTGGTGGGAACAATTAGAAGTCGACAGAGGAAATGGATTGGCCACATAATGAGAGGGGACTCACTTGTGAGAACTAAAATCGAGGGAAGAATGGAGGGACGAAAAACAAGAGGAAGACCTAGACAGATGCTGCTGGACTGGATGATCACGGATGGATACAGCGGACTGAAAAGAGATGCTCAGCACCGTGAAGAATGGCGCTATTTGACGTATGAACCTGCCTAAAGGGCTGAGAACAACAAGAAGAAGAAGACGTGTTACTCACAGGCGCGGTTTGGTTTAATCAAAGCGATAAAAGCATATATGCTCAATATCTATTTTTCCTGGTTGTTTCCTTGTTACGTTACTTGTACTAAATTTCGACCGGATTGGTCGCTAACTGCAGGTTGCTCTCAACCATTTATTGATGATTAATTTATTCTTACCTGTGTCAAATGCAAATTCATGTGAAACATCTTGTACTACCCGACGTAGATTGTCTTTGTTTCTGCTTCTGTGACTTCTTTGGGTGGATAAAACTGAAATAAATCCTGAAATTGTTTGACTTCAGACTCTGGGTATTGTATATAATTTTGATTTGTTAATTAGTTGTTTTCGCAGTGCATGTGCTGCCCGTTGCAACAAATATGGCCGCAATCAGCGAATAACTGTATATGTACAGCGCCCTATTCCCGGCTTCAGTTGTGTTACGGCGCTCTATAAATCGTCTTATTTTTATTATTAATATTAATATTATTATTAATATTATTGCTGTTGTTGCTGCTGCTGCTGTTGTTTTTGTTGTTATTATTATTGTTATTGTTATTATTGTTATTGGTACTATTACTATTTTTATTATTATTATTATTATTGTTGTTGTTAATATTATTATTATAATTATTTATTATTATTATTATTATTAGTAGTAGTAGTAGTAGTAGTATGTTGCTCTAGATGCTCCAGCAACAATAGATTTGTTTCATAATTGAAGTGACATAATAATAATAATAATAATAATATTATTATTATTATTAATTATTATTATTATTATTATTGCAATCGCCGTAGAGAAAGCGACGTACAGAATATCAACATATTTGCTTGCGTGTTAGAAACTTCTGATCATGTTGAATTAGTGAGAAATTCACTGTTTGATGATTGTAGTTATAAGTGGTATGTCCCACTTACCTACCGAACGAAAGGAGGTAATTATGGTCTGGTTTGGATGAATAGAACTGATGGTGAGTACCTCGTATTTCAAAGGTATACGGTGTTACGTAATTTTTATGTAATCTGGATTAAAGTTGAACCAGATGGTATTATAGGGTATCTGGAAAATAAGGCCTCGTCTTCGGCCATATCGGAAAACGTGCCTCGAAAAGCGATGGCATTATATAGCGCCCGAAGGAGACAGAAAGGCACTGAAAAAGAAAACTGACATCACGTGACCCTCCAGAGGTGGTTGAAAGGCTACAGCCAACCTCACGGATGAAATCTATCCGGGCAGAGTTAATTTGGCCCAGTGTTTCGAAAGGGGATGGGTGGAAATAGGTATGTAGACGGCAACCATGAATATTTGGGGTTTTATGTATGACAGCCTGTTCTACCGCTCTCCAACTAGAAAAAAATATTTATTAGATGCTGAGGAAACAGCCAGTTTTAAACTGACACCTAAAATTGATACAATCAACCATGCATTGCCTATTTTATATTAAGCCTTACCTATGTGCGGTACGGTGGTCTATTGGTAGCGCGTTTGGTCAATGATCATGCGGTTGCGGGTTTGACTCCGTGTAGTGACCCTGGGCAAGTTATTTCCGCGCGCCGCGCCTCTTTCACGAAGCAGTATAAATTGGTACCGGCGTAAGCTGGAAAGTAAAATGCAAAAGTTGTGCGATGCACTGTTTCTGTGATCACTATCTTGGGATTCGTTTATTACTGCAAAAGGAAATGAGCGCCTCCCCTACGTCTCACTTGTGGGATATGAAATACTTTTAAAGCCAGCATCAATTAAGCTTAGCTTAGCATTGTAATCCATTTAACCGCCCGCTTTGGCCGGCGGATTTTTCCGACGCATAGGCATTCGTGTGCATAGTCTCTCGCTGTAGTTGTTCTATCGTAAGGAAATTAATCGGCTTGACCATAAGAAGCTGATCAAACGCTTAGACGTAACATCGGATGATCGGTTCTCGATTTATCCAGATTTTAGTCACACCAACTTTACCAAAATCGCACTAGAATCTTCATAGATTCGATTGTACGACTCTCTTCATAATTACATTGTTCAAACAGCGTGAATAACCGATTAAATTTCTCAGATCGAATGTCCTTGAAACTACTGATCTAGCAGTCCTTTATTAGTTTTCCGTTCAACTGAACTGACTACATTAACTCCTTGTTGCAATCGCAAAATTCGTCTGCTTCAGAACAAACGATCATGAGCCAACCGTTAGCCCAAATTTCTTTAACCGGTTTCTTGTTTTTCATGCTGTATCAATAGAACAGTGAACAGCTTTCCTAAAAGCAATATTATGCGCTATGATGCTGGCATATATGTAAATGCCAGCAATTATAAACATATCTACATCTAAATTTGTATCACAAAGGCTATATTATCGAACGTAGAAAATGCGAATAAAAGAATTATCGCTACAGAACTATCTTTGTAGCAATCCATGTGTGCGTCAATAAGTTACCTAACAAATTAAATTTTATTCAATAAAATAATGAGTCCTATTGTAACTAATTTCAGTTGTGTTTGACGTTCCTTTGAGCTCGAGCGACGATTGGATAGAATTCAACGTCGATAGAACTGGTTATTACCGAGTCAACTATGACGACAGTTTGTGGTTTCGAATTACAAGGCAGTTGAACATTAATCACACGGTAGATCACACTATGCGAGATTACCGATCAATCCTTAGCTAGAAATTGCGGAATTCCGATTTTGTTTATGTTGAATGTAGGTTTTGCATCTGACAGAAAATCATTTCATAGGTTTGCTTCGTAATTGTAATCAAAAACTTATAAAGCGCCACTTCAAGATAAAACTTATCAGAGGCGCTCCCGGCCCAATTTCCCATGACTACTGGGTAACAAAACGGTCTTCAACGCTTGCGGAAAAGAGAGGGAGGAAGAGAGAGGAATTCCCGCCTAAGGTCACCAGGCAGGTTGTTCCATGAAGCAGGGCCAACAAGGGCGAAGCTGCGACGCTGTGCAGTAGTAGTGCGAGCCATAGGAACTACCGGGTCTCCCTGGACTGCCGATCGCAGCAGTCGGCGGCCAGGGACAGAAGAAACAGGGACACAGAGAAACAGGGACACATATGCTTGATATATTAGAGTCGGTGTAGAACAGTTTATTACGTAGATCTGTGCCACATTACGTGGCAGTGCATCACTGCTTAGACTCCTAAATATGCATTTAATTCAATCAATTCTCAACTTCTGCAGACTTTGCTAAACTGCCAACAATCTAACCTTTATGATTGCTTAAAGTTGCAACGCCAGCTACTAACGGGTATAGGTTTACCACGCAGTTAAGATTAATTAAGGAATTATAGCAAAAGTAACGGCACATTTATTTGCACGCCTCTGTGGAAACTCCTCGAGTGGTTCTATGGTCGAAGGATCACTCGCCTGAGGCCAAGTCTACACATAGAAGGTCTATTCGTGGTACACCCATACATTGCCCATGATTCTTAAAGGATATAGAATGAAATGACACATTTAAAACAGCATCTATTTAGGGCCAACACTTTCAATCCTAATGTTGATCATCTGCTACAGTAGTGAGGTCTGAAATCGTTGACCCTCGATTTCGATTAGGATTAAATTAATATAAAGCGTATCAGATCCCGGGTGTTCTTTCAGGTTTTCACTGAACTAACACGATCGATGCTGATTAGCGATGCACTGCATATGGCCAAAGGTGAACAATTAAAATTTCACATCTTCCTGGGTCTGATCCGATACTCATCGGCAGAGCACGGTCTTGTGCCATGGTACCACATCCGTGATGGCCTCAAATATCTGGAAAACAAGATGGTCAACACGGCCAGTTTCGGTTTTTTTCAGGTATCGTAGGCCTATATTTCGGAATGACTTTAATTTTGCGATTAGAGGGCCTACAGGTTATCAAAGCAGAATTTTAAGGGCTCGACTTCCAATCGGAGTTCCGATGTTCTTGTCTCAGAAAGAATTTTAAACATTGTTTTCAGTGTTTCTTACCCGAACTCGGCTGCATATACGGCTACTTTCCAGTCACTGGAAGATTACAAAAAAATTGAAATCGCTAAGGTTGTACACACGCACATACACGCACAGGGCGGTCCTTCCTCTGCTCATATTCAATTTTAAGAGCGGTTTTAATGTAGCATTATCTTCCTTGGCATAACTGACTGACTTCTATCCTACCTTGCTGGTTCGCTCACTCGTTTACCTACCTATTCCCTTTCTATTCAGTTAGTTAGTTAAACAGCTAAATCCTGTGCTCAACTCATTCCTCTTGTGGTGCTGTTTAGACCTACGTGTTGAAACTGACTCGTGAGCTCATGAATGAACTTGAAGTTAAAGATGAAGGAAGCTGCATCGAAAAGTAAGACGGAAATTGTTTTATTAGAACATTGGTATTTTAAATCTCAACGAATGTGTTCCTGGAGCGTTCAGACTGCAAAATCTGTGCAACAGACTTTATCAATTTTTGCAAGTCACTTAATTCGATCCGACACTCGATTTTGTTCATAAAATGACGTACAATGCTGTCGTATTTTAAACTCTGCAATGCGATATTATAGTTTACTAAGCCGAACTACTTTCCCCTACAAACAATACTGATCTATGTTATGGTGCTATGACTCAGTTGATCTGTCAAAAGAAAAAGACGCTGAACCGCTGACCAACTGATGCAGGATGTTACAACTGCAGCCTTTTACCCATTAAAGACCTTCGCCATTTGTTGCATTGGAGGCGAATCAGCAGAAATATCGATGTCACCGTTGTATGATCGAATTGTCTCGTGTCTTTGCGGTGCTAAATCCATATAGACCTATACTACCATTGTGCTGTCGTGGATGACATAAACTATCAACTTCTTTGACTGCAACAGTCATGATAGACACGCAAGGGATCGTCCATTAAGGACGGCCACAAGGAGGGAGGAGGAGGAAAGGTAGCCCAAACGCGGATAATGGGAGGGTCATGCTCAATGCAAACGTCCGAGTGAAAATCTGTTTAATTACTATTATTTTCGGACAGCTTTGTCAATATCTTTAGTCAGACAGCAGACAGTCAGTACTGCGATGGATCCAATAAGAGTCCCTTTGCTGGATGTTGAAGTATCAAAGTTCCCTCCCCCTAATCGAAGTTAGCCCCTAATGAGCGAAAGGCTAACCTATTCCAACACTTAATGGAGTGCAGACGTCCGCAAAAGGAGATGGGAAGAGGGTAATATCAAATGCCGACAAATGCGTACAATTGGAAGGGAAGGGTCCAGAGTAGGTCATTTTATGGAAGTCCTTTATGGAGGAACCCAAGAGCATCACCAGGTTGGATATAGCTGTACATCGGCATACTGACGGATACTGGAACCTAGAGTAGTATTATCAGTTATATACATTAATATGTAGAACGCAGAAGACAGCATTTACATGTTACGCTATTTTGCGTTATGCCATATCAGTGCTATACTCTGCTATACTATACAGTACTACACTCTATTCTGCTATGTTATACTTTGTTAGCTAGGCTGCTCTGTGCTATGTCATGCTATATCCTACCGTACTGTACTATATTATGGTATACTGCACTACAGCGCACTATTGTATATTATACTGTTCATTCTTACTGTTAAATCTTTCTGAGACAAGAACATCGGAACTCCGATTGGAAGTCGAGCCCTTAAAATTCTGCTTTGATAACCTGTAGGCCCTCTAATCGCAAAATTAAAGTCATTCCGAAATATAGGCCTACGATACCTGAAAAAGACCGAAACTGGCCGTGTTGACCATTTTGTTTTCCAGGTATTTGTTCAGTGCCCAGTTTAGTTCTTTCTGTCAATTCTTTGATGTCATTCATGTCAAAACTAAAGACATATTTCTTTCATCTTACTTACTTACGGTAGTCTGGATTCTGGTTTCTCTGACCTATCGAGATTAGACCCGACTTTTCCAAAGGAATATTATTTGATTACAATTTTCACTTGAAGCGACCAGTGAATTTTTATTGGTCATTATGATAACGACGCCATAGAAGTTTAGAAGAGATTAGATTAGATTAGATACTGTAGTGTACTATATACTATGCTACACTCTACTATACTAAACATAAACTTCATATGTTAGACAGTTGCGTGTGAAGATTATGTCGTTGGCTTGCTCTGCTGGTCACAGAAGATGCATAAGAAACACGACTCGTTTATTTAAAGCCTGGATCCAAAACAAGTGAGTTTAATTTTATTTCCTGTTTATTAAAATATATGCCTTTTGTGGCTCCTCCATCAGCTCATTAGATAGAAATATGTTGGTTTCATGAACAAAGATTATAATTATTATTAATATTGATTAGAAACTTCTAGAGCGCCGGTGTCCAATGCACAAATTTAACCGCATTGAAGTCAATATCCAGATCAGTCCACAAAGACAGAGAGGCGGATAAGCCAACTGAAAAGATGTCTTAAGTCGAGAACGAAATGAAAAAGGAGAATAAACATAACGCACAGATGCAGGAGAGAATTCCGAAATTTCGGTCCAGCAACCGAAAAAGATCGCCAACCAAGAATATTTCTAGTTTCTGGCACAACAAGAGAAAAACATTCAGATAATAATAATAATAATAATAATAAGACAATTTTTATAGCGCCGTAGCACAGCCGAGGCCGAAGAAAAGGGCGCTGTACAAGGGTTCAAGAATCAACTACAGTCATAAGATATCCTAAAAAGATGTGTCTTGAGTCGTGACTTGAATGTGTCCAGGGATGGGGCATTCGTCACATTCTCAGGAAGACTGTTCCACGCAGTGGGTCCGGCGACAGTGAAGGAACGTTGATGACCTGGTTGAATAATAATAGTAATGAGCTTGAGGAGTGAGGACTGATTTTAAGTATTGTGGTTGGCCAGAGTTCAGTGTTTTGCAAACTACAAGCCACAATTTAAAAAAAATTCTTTGCTGAACAGGAAGCCAATGCAAAGATTTAAGTACAGAAGTTATATGCTCAGATTTTGAAGTAACAGTAGACAAACAGTCCTGAATTCTTTGAAGTTTCTGCATGTTTGACTTTGTAATACCGGTAAGAAGCGAGTTAAGACCTATACGTTTCACAGAGATATCCTTGAAGACATAGGGACATAAGGCCGAATTCTGCGTATGTCGCGAAAATGCATGTACGATGACTTACAAATGCCATTTCCATAGTGGGTGAGAGACATAGTAAAATCAAAAATAACGCCCAAGTTACGAACAGCATCAACCAACTCCACGAGTGAGTCACCCAGCTTTAAAAATTTAAGCCTTTCAAATTTGTTAAGCTAATTAGGAGTGGCAGCAGCAGAAATTCAGTTTTCGATGGGTTAAGGAGGAGTTTATTTTCCGCCATTTTAGAGTGCACCTCTTAAAGGCAGTGGATAACAGCTGCAGAGATGAATGACAAGACAAACTGTCAAAAGAAATGTACACTTGAGTATCATCAGCATAGAAATGACATCCTAGTGAATGACTGTCTAGTAATGTACCTAATGGTTTAATGTATAGCGAAAACAAAAGAGGACCAACCACAGAACCGCGTGAAACACCACACGTCAACAAAGCATTAGACGAATAATTACCATTAATATATGCTGCTTGAATGCATGGACTGAGATAAGTAAGAAACCAATTCAGGGCAGGACCAGAAACCCCAAAACCAGTGCTGGAGACGATAAAACAGAAGAGAATGATTCATCGTCTCGAGAATTTCGACTTGGACTTCTTTCTCTCACCCTCTCAGTGTTCCGAAAAGCGCCTTAAGACTGTACTGTTTAACAGTGATTTTACTTTATCGGGTCGGAAGCAGCTCTGTTGAGTTTATCCTCTAAGAGGCGCTTTATAAATCTCAAATTACAATTACTGTTACAATCGTATCAAGGGCAGCAGATAAGTTATGAAGAACAAGTGCTACTAGAATAACGAAGTGCACTAGATGTCATTCATGCAAACAGAAAAATAGCAGAGGCCCATATGTAGCTTTGTAGTTAATGAGAATAAAGCCATCGCGATGTACCCTATTTCTGCTATAGGCTTCAACTTTTATTCATTCTCACTCGTGCTACTACTCCCATTTACATTGCTTTCACTTCCACGATTACAAAACACGAACGCCCTAACAGCTCTTCTTCCCTTCTCTCTCTCTCTCTTTCTCTCTCTGTCTCTCTGGTCAGATGGCAACCGGACTTGGTCATTGAACAACCCCACTGACTTGACGCAGGGTTCGTGAATAAACTGGTGCCCTGCGCTTAGAATAAACAGCGCTTTAGAAATTTCGAGTTTACGATTCCGAATACAATTACTACTACTATAAATGCATTAACTTGTGTGCGAAAAGAGAAAAAGTCGTTTCTTTGCAAATGTAGGCCAAACGATGTTGACGCGGGCTTCAGGCGCGAAGTTTACTGCATTGGTATGGCACATTCTACGCTCGAATCTGAATGGAACGCGACTTTCGAAAGATATAGACAGGCAACATCGTTAAACGAAGCATTCGAGTGGCTTTGGATTTTGAGCTGTTCAAGAAATGTAACTCTCCTGGAAAGGTCAGTTCTGTCACGAGTTTATAATTGAGTTAATTTATCAGTCTTTTGGATATAGGCCTAATGCTAGCAATTGTCATTCTAATTTAAAGATGCCAAAATCATATTGCTTGTTGCTAGCTCCTATTATAAATTATTAATGTTAAACACATCATTGTTTAGTTATAAACAACATAACATAAAAGCACAATAAAACAGCATAATTAAGCGACAATATATTTTAAACCTACCACTGGTTACTTGCCCCAGAAAAAGGTCTGGTAAGGCGTTTGGATTTTACAATTTATTTTAAGAGAAACAATCGGCAACGCTTTATAATTTTATTTCTAACTTTGTATAACTGAAGTAATTTTCACGATTCTCACCCTAAATGTAACGTTTAGTCGAGTTATTCAAGCTTTCAGTTCTGCTTCTAACTTCCAGAAACATTGGATATATTTTGAACTATTAAGACGTAAATAAATTTGTGAACTACATGTCTGGGATACCGATTCCGAGGTCAAATTTGAGGAAAAAGTTTTGACAATAACTTCTTGTCCTTCAAAATTTGAACTACTTTCTCAGTGAGTGTAATTTTTGCCGAAACAATTTTTAACTAGATGAACATTATAAGAAGGAAAGGCACATCATTATCCAAATTTGTTGAATAAGGAGGGATGAAAGGAAAATTGAGTATGTATTCATTGCGAGGATGTCACTCGTAAACGGTTTGTTTCCTTTCATTTGATGGCTCTAAACCTAGTAAGCGTTATCACCCCATAAAATCTCGCATAGGGCAAAGGGTTAAAACCCCAATTAGTTTGAATGTCCGTGGCCGCTTTGGTCAAACAGCTATTTGCATAACGCACGCAATTAAAGAAAAGCCTCAGGCAATTTGCAGACACTGTGTAAATTTAATTGGTTACATTTGGCTACATAGATATTTGATTTGGTGAAAAATACTATGAGTCATTTAGTGTTAAAGAGATGAAATCAGGAGCTGTAGAAGAAGACTTTCAGAGACTCCAATAACTTATCGAGAAGTTCTCTCAATGCATTAATGGAACTCTAAATAACAATGAAACTGCTGTATCTGTAGGTTTTTGGATTATTACTTAGCCAATGCAGATATGGATGATGTTTTTATGAACGTTTTCATCAAATACATTGTTAAGAATCCATCAGTAGAATCTGTTGCTTGGAATTGGTTGAAACGCAATTACGCAGAAATCGACGAAAAGTAAGTCTGTTGGGCCTCTGGGCTCTGATTTGATACCAAAAGCTGCACTTTAGACTTGAACAAATCTAATCAAATCCAATGTAAATTTGGTATCCGTACTACGGCACAATCTCCTCGTTAACCTCACCAGAAATTCACTCGGTCTAAAATGGTTTTTCCTGATTCAGTCTGATGTGATTTGATCTGATTCAATCCATTTCAGTCTAATCTAGAATCTGATATGTCATCCAATCTGGTGTAGTCTGTAACCAGTAGTCTAGTAGTGTAGTAGTCTAGTCCACTCTAGTGTCGTCTAGCATAGTATAACCGAACCCAGCTCAGTCCAATCTTGTCCGTCCTTTCCAGTCCAGTTCATTCCAGTCCAGTTCAAACCAATCTAGCTCATTACAATCTAATCTATTTTTGCCGTCAATCCGGTCCTCTCTTGGAATAGACGTTTGACAACAATGTTATTATGGGCAGTACCAAAAGAGCCTTTTGCTGTATTTTACCCAGTCTTACTTTAATTTACTTTGTCTAGCCTTACCTTAGTAAAGACTGCTTTTGGGCTTGATTAAATATTCGATTTAGTTAATTTATACAATTCATTTGGCAATCAAATCGACAATTACAGTGAAGTTAAAATTTAGTTTGGCACCTCTGATGCATAAATACAGAATTAAACTCTTTTCAGAAACTCATTTTTACTCACACACTCTCTGTCTCAGCCAAATTTACCAGAATATACTATAGTTACCTGCAATTACATTTAAAGTTAAAATTATTTATTATTTTATTTTATCGATATACATGGAAAGGAGTCAGCATGCAATCAATACTTGACGGGCCTGATATTTTACGCATGGGTACCTAAATCAGGTCTTCATACATTATTTGCCTTACTGCAATGCAAAAATAATACTTATAAAACTATATATATATTGTGTTTCCTAGAATCAGGGTCGGGCATACAGGATACTTAATGACAGAAGCAGTGCACAGTCTCAAAACGAGAGCACAACTTCAAGAGGTTTGTATAAACCTAGTTTATGATTCAGTAACTTTTGAACGCATTCGTGATCTGAAATAATGTTGTCTTAGACACGTAAGGTGGTTTAATTAGCAGTGTTAGAGGACAATCAAAAAAATTCAAATCCCAAACAGTTGAAGGAATATATTACTGCTGGTAGTAACCAACACTATACCATGTCATAATTCTGAGAAAAGCCCATGTGAAGAAGTTAGGTGTATAAAGGGAATTCTGTATATAAAATAAGCTTGTAGTGTGCCTATGAATAATTTAGTTGTTTCAATTAGTATTTTTCTAAGCGCAGAACGTTTGCGAAGTTTAAGGTAACTATCAGTTCGAAGAGCAAAAGACCAATTTTTCTAGACTCCTCAACGTTCACATAAGTTTGCACATTAAAGAATCAATATGTTAATACCTATTGAATTATTCATGATTACAAATTAGTTTTGAAAAGCTGAAAAATTGAAACCCAGGCTGCTGGAAGTTAGGCTGCGTGCTGTTTTGGTTTTAAATTCTGCTAGTGAAATGTCCTATAATACTTTCCTAAATTAGCTTTTACTTGGTGGAGGAGTTTCCTTTCTTCACAAATCACACATACAGCTTGCTCACTTTCATTCACCTATTCGAACACCAAATTCATTTGGTGTTCGCCACCTTGAACTCTGGAAATCTGCGCTTCACTTTCATTAATGTTTTCCCTTTCTCCACCTTGTGTTTGACTTTCCGATTTGTCCCTTAAATCCAACCACTGCTTGGTTTCTTCTCCTTCTAAACTTAGAACAGTGGGCGACTTAATACACATATAGATACTCTGGACTATGCGTTACTAAAATTCTTGAATCTCCTCTTTGTCTCTGCTCCTTCCCAACTTATCACTTGGGATATACACTTGATCTCTTCTAACCTAGTGTAGATGTTCTTCTGTTAGGAATATCTCTCCTTCTGAGTGATATTTGTTTGACCATACTACCATCACTGCTGAGATCTCTTCCACCATAAACGGCCTCCTACTTGCTTTTTCATCAGTTATCGTCCTTGAAAACTGCTCAACGTTTCCACCTTCATCCTTGCCTTCCCACGTGGTTTTGCCCAGTACAGACGTCTGCCGAAGTTGCAACTAAATTCGATTTTATCTGAAATTCTGAATAGATTCATTTCTGCTAAGCCTAAGAGAGATGCAGCACGCCCTTCCAATCCCTGGTACAACTCGGACATTGCAAATCAGATCAATATCACATACGGGATATTCGTAGAATCAGATCTGCATTGCCTCACTCTGTGTTAATCGCACTGGCTAATACATTGGTTTCCACCGTACTTGATTACTGCAACTCGTTTCTTATTGACATCACTGAGAGAGATCTGCATAACCTATAAATTGTTCAAACTCTCTGGACAGATCCAGACAGAAACACTTGAGTGCCAGTATATTACACCAATATTGCACTCGTTACACTGTTCGCCTCTTGACATAGAATCCAGTTTAAAATCTGTGTTAAAGTTCACGAAATACTACATTTAAATAAGTCAACCTGTCTCTGTTTCAGTGTGAAGTACGCTCGTTTTACAGATAAGGTTGTAGGCCCTTTCAGCGCTTTCAAGCGGCAGCTGGAAGACGCTATATAGTAAATGAACTATTAATCACCTTAGATTTCTTTCATGAAACCAGAGCAGTCATGCATTGGTAGGCACTTAAACTTAACCCACAATGCACCCAGCGCTTTTTTACTGGATCGTAGGCCGCCGTAAAAAAACCTATCAACGCTCTTTGTTATTTATATTATTATTACCATTACTACTACTACTAATACTTCTACTATTATTATTGTTGTTATAATTGTTATTATTATTATTATTATTATTTTAAGAAGAAGGAGAGGGAAGAAAAAGAGGAGAAGGAGAAGTAGAAATAGAAGGAGAAGGAGGAGAAGAAGAAGAGAAGAATTACTAGAACAAGGAGAACAAGACGATTTTTGAAACACAGATTAATGGAACTAAGTACATCGCTAATGCGTTGAAATGCTCGTTTCTAGATAAAATTGTAGCGAGCTTTCGTTGCATCGCTTCAGAGCATGCATACATACACAAATACATACACACACATACATACATACATACATACATACACACATACACACACATACATCATCCGTTCTCTGCAGTCTGAACTTCGTACTTCTAAACTTTGTAAGTAGGCATTATCAAATTTTAGTGGTATTGCATTATATGTTTATACTTAAAACTTATGAAATGTAACCGATTTATTGTTTTATGTCTGTTAATCAACTTATTGAATACGAATACTATATTATATAATATGATATCTGTAGGTTCTTGCTTTCTACGATGTCTACACCAGTGTTAGTGAATACGAGAAACAGACAATAAATACTACTATTAACGGAAACATACGATTCATGGAGAAACACTTCTTTACTATTTATTACTGGCTCCAACAAAACGTCAAGAGCTAAATAATTTGGATGATCGGAAAAGAAATCACAATAAAGATGGAAATATTTGCTGCATAGCGCATGCGCTGTTTAGCCAATCATCATTTTTATTTTTACTTAAGCATAACTTATTTTCGACACAAAGCACTGTTAACGCGAAAGAATTTACTAAAAGAACAACGTGTTTTGATATTAATTAATGTACGAATGAAACGATTATATAGGACCTAGGTTGATTTTCACTTGTGATCAGTGTCAGAAGCTTCTCTAAACAACACCAGTATCTTAAGACTGCATATGACTTTGTATCGTTCGTCCATTTTAAGTTGTCTTGGTGAAATCTTTCGCCTTGTCTATTATTAACACCACCAAGATTAGCTGGAAAATCCAGACATGAATGCATATATATATATACATATATATATGCATTTTCAAGATACTTCAGGCATTCAAGTTGATTACTTGAAATCAATCATTAAATATACATGTATATAAATTGCAATAAATCACTGAATACATAGACTATAGAATACTTCAGACTGAAGAAAGAAGATACTGGAGATAAAAACAAACGGAAAAGAAGGATTCATATGGCTGACCCCTCCCCTAGGAGGGATTAATTCCAGCCAGAAGAAAGAAGAAGAAGACTGAATACATATATATATGTGTGTGTATATATATATTCAGTGATTTATTGTATGTTTGATTCTTGTACGTACGTGCACTTGCATATATATATATTCAGTGATTAATTGCAGTGAATCAACGTGAATGCCTGAAATATCTTGTCATACAACTAAGCATAGGTTTACGCCTTGTTTGTTGTGTAATTAACTCAACCCAATCCTCAGACTTGGTTAAAGTGACTGTCCTTCGTGAGTCCTCTCAGTAAATTATTCCCTCTGTTACCTTAGCATCAGTAAATCGTTTAACTTCTCTCGCAACAACTTGAATCGCTTTACTTCCTTTGTTCGTTACCTTAACGAAGTTCTTATTAGCCCAAACTCCGATGTGAATAGATGGCAGAAAAGCCTTCTTGGGATTAACAAATGGGTGGGTGCAATGTTTGCCCTGGTATCAAACACTGGTGAATTGGCCAGTCCTTATGCCATAATAACAAGTATAGAGACGTAAATTCAATTAGCAGTGGTGCACAGAAAAACGCAACTACCATTTTACACCGACATCCCCAAGATACCCTGCTTTCAAAAAGACTACATGTGCATCTGCTTTATAACTGACACCATTTTCAGATTAATAAACCATTTTACTTTTTAAATATTGGCTTAATTGATTGCAATTTTTCTGTAATGAGTCCAACGTAGCATAAGAAGTTTTCTTTCAACTGCTGTAACCGTGTGATTTCTCCGTTTGATCTTCCGACAACAGCGGTTGACGCTCGGCACTGTTTCGTATTCCGTATCCGAAATAGATGAGGAATCCTGCAATTCGAATTTTACAAAATATCTATTCATGCTCATCTCATCTTATTCGCAGTTCTATAGATCTGTCAGACAGCCATGCTCTAAAGAGACACTGTCGAAATGTTCCTAAAATATGCCCAATTGCATGCATAAGTACATAAATGCAACATGCATACGTATATGTATATAACTATGTAGATACATACAAACAACATAAATATATAGGCTACATACATGCAGATGCATACATACAGTACATACATGACAACAAGCATGCATACAAATACATATATACATACATACATACGTATATACATACATATTTATATATACTGTACATGACATGCATACATACGTACGTACATATATGCATACACACATAAGGACCTTCATACATACACACTGTGCATGCATGTAATTCCAATCACATATTTGTACAGCACCTTTTCGTAAATGACTTATCGACAGCAAAAAAACACAAAACCACAATTAAACAAAATCTGTTTCAAGTGCTTAAGGAAAAGAGTAAAAGAAAGACCAAGGCGCTCATGTAGAAGGTTACTAAGCAACATATCCCAAAAACTGAGCTTACCACAGCGAATCTTCGATGCTGTACAGTGGACATTTCGACCCGGTGGGAGAACGATTTTAAATTACACTAATAACAGAACATTCATCCGTTAGCAAAATCACTCAAATAACTTTGAGTCACAAGTGGCTTTGCATGGATTTCGTTTCCACTTTCCCTAACTGCGACCCTTTCACTTCCCTTTCATCCTTGCATTTTGGCTCAACAATGCATTACTCCACATAATTTACTTCACAGTCATTGCTGAATGAAAGATATAAACAGAAAGAGACGAATAGACAAAGAAACTGACTTATATACAAAGAGAGAGAGACTGAGTTGAAGAGACAGAACCAGATAGAAAGAGTTAGACGCACAGATGCAGAGAAAGGCATAAAGGGAGAGTTAGGAACCAGACAGATAGGGACAGATACACAAACACAGACAGAGACAGAGGCAGAGACAAGTGTTGAACAGGAAGACACTTACCCACAATCGTCCACACGATGAGTCGTATCCATGTGAACTCGTTCAGTTGAAGCATCATGCCGATGTTCATCAGCATACTCAGTCCAGGTAAAAATGGAACTAATGGAACCTGCACGGGAATTCGTCAGAAGACACGTTAAGAGTTTTATAGACGCAACGTACTGGAATATATGCAGTCAGAGGGAGACAGAGACAGAGACAGAGAGACAGAAAGATAGACAGACGGAGACAGAGTGAGAAACAGAGAGAGTGAGAGAGTGGAGCTGAATGAAATATTAATGGATAAATTGTGACCTAGTGCGGCTGCCACGGTACGATTAAAATTGAATATATTGAACTGAACTAGACCGTTGAATATACAGGACTAAATTAGATTAGATTCAAAATGATTTGATTGTCCCACGCTTACTTGGAAGGTCGCGAAGTACGTGTTCTGTTCGTGAAGACAGAACACCAAAACAGATGCAGCAATCCCAAGGCATGAAAGCACTAGTATCAAGATGGCCCACCAGGTGGCGTGTATCAGGTACTGCGTTCCGCGCAGAACAATGAGGCAGAATGCAGTCATGAAAACTACCAGAAAGGCGACGCTAATGTTGCATGCATATCCTGGAGGCAGAGACCCGAGTACAGGCAGATCCCGGAAGCGTTTCTTGATTCTCCCGATATTCAGGAGAGTATCAGACTTCGCTCTGGCTTGATCGGACGAGGAAAGTGAAGGAAGAGATGAGGAGGATTTAAGGTCTGGCTCGGTCTCTTCCTTGGCATTCAGTATACTGGAAGAATGTTTGTAGTCTTTTTCTGTAGACGATGTCTTATACTCAAGCGTGTTCTCCTTTTCGCCACATGGTGTATTGAAGTGCTGTGTGTGGTCTTGTTGAGCGCACGATGTGTTGCAGTCAGCGTAGGCTATGCTCAGTTCAAACTGAGACTCGTCGACAGACTGGTAGCGAAGTACAAGTACATTGGCAGAGACAATGGTGAAGCTGAGTAGGGTACCGATCGACATCAGTTCGACAAGGACCTCAATGTCGACAAGAAGAGCGGTGATTCCGGATACCAGTCCACAGATGGCAATGGAGACCAGGGGAGTCTGAGTCCGAGGATGGACGCTGGCCAGGGATCGGAAGAGCAGGCCGTCGCTGGCCATCGAATAGATGGACCGCGGAAGACAGTAGATGCAGTTGAGCAGGGCAGTTGACATTCCGGCCACAGCTCCTACCGCTACGACGTACTGGGCCCACATGATGTGGTGATGGGCGAAGGCATGTGGGAACGGTGCGATCACATCCAACAGGTTGTAAGGCACCGTGAGAGTCAACGACGCAGACGCCCCGATATACAAAACACTGGCCACGATCACGGCCAACCCAGTAGCCAAAGGGATCGACCTAGAAGGATTCTTCGCCTCTTCCCCGGCCACTGCTATTCCTTCGAAGCCAATGAACGAGTAGAAGCAAGCCCCGGCACCGGCCACGACGCCAGCCATGCCGAACGGAATGAATCCACCATGCTCCGCTGACGTCCAGTTGTCCAGGTCACCGAGGTGGAACCCGAGTGCAATAATGAGCAGGAGAATAGCGATGTTGACGATGACGAGAGCGTTATTGAAGGTCGTAGAAGCTCTGACTCCAACGGCAACAATAAGGCTCGAAATGATCACCGCAACCAGCGCCACTAAGTCGAGGTATTCGCTTAGCCACGTGACGTGAATGGCACCGATGTGTTCCATGGTTCCGTTGCGAATGGCTCCGTGGAACATGGAGTCGAAGTATCCGCTCCACGCCTTGGCGACGGACGAGGCACCGATCAGGTTTTCCAGGATCATACTCCATCCGATGAGGAAGGCAAGGAACTCTCCCATTGTCACATATGTGTACGTGTATGACGACCCGGCCTTTGGGACTCGAGCGCCGAACTCAGCGTAGCATAGCGAAGCCAGAGCTGCAGCCACGGCAGCGATGAGAAATGACAACACGATGCCCGGACCGGAAATGTTCCTCGCAACGGTTCCGGTTATGACGTAGATTCCGGATCCGACCATGTGACCTATTCCGATGAGAAGAAGATCGAAAACACTGAGACAGCGGCAGAGTGGCGTTTCGAGGAGGTCCGCCTTGTTGAGTTTCTTCCTACGACTCAGCTGGCGAAGAAACCGAGCGATTGACTCTTTCATCGTTTCACAGACGGATGTTCTTCTATTATTCAAGTGACTAGGTATCACAAGTATTTCTTTGTTGTTTCACGAAACACGGAGATCATGCGTACGACCATGCGTCTGATTTGATTTTGTATTGAAAACAGACAGTTTTACAGCCAGTAAAAGTGTTTTACCTACAGTAGAACCAAATCAATCGAAATCGTTGATACTTAATGAATTAATGGAAGAATTAAAAATAGACTATGTCAATTCCAACAAAATTATAGAAACTAAAACTAGATCAGATCTTATCCTATCTCATACGAACTAAACACACGGAATTAGATGAAACTGGACCTTACCAATGAATTCTGATTGATGACTGAGGTATCACGACTACTGTACGTTGGTCTTTCACCTTTGCAACTGGGGTGTGAACCTTGGTGTCTCATGCGAAAATGACAATTTATGTCTAGCCAATTTTACCCTTAAGAAAAGATTCGATTGTTGGATTGCTGTTTCTGTCCCACTACAGACCTCGCCTTCTACGACTAATATTGCTACGGGCAAGCTACATATGAACGATTACTTACCTTCTCTCACGTTACTTACAGGCGTTTGTCTCTTGTTTCTATTTGTGCGCGCTATTATTAAAGCGCTATATGAGTCTTACCAGATATACACAAAATCCAAAGTAGACTCAACACAACTCCGGTACACACAGACCCAAACACGGCGTGTGTCAAGCTTAATTTCAGCTGGATTCACATCTGACTCTAACTGAAAGCAACAGATGCTGTTTAAATTTGCCAATAGCTCAACTTACCTGTGAATTCTAATCATTATTGATTCACTGAAATGTAATCACAGCTGATTTGAAGTGTGCATTTTTTTTCCTTTTTTGCCCAAGATATTGATGCAGTTTCTAGCTTTCTACAGGAACGTGGCAGGTTTTGGATCAGAACAATCAACCTAATCCTAGCGCTACATCAATTCGCTGGATAGTCGTTTGTTACTAACCTAAAGAAAATCGATGTGCGTATTGTATTGCTTAATTATACAGTTCAGTGTTGGGATGACGTGCACAGTTAACAATCAATGTCACAGCAGCAGCAGTTGAGCAGAATCGATAAGGAATTTACCTAAACATAGGCTGCATCGCATACAACGCGCTCGGCCTATAGGCTACGACCTGAACTAGTCCTGGCAGCCTAGGTGTTAGGCCTCCTCTTGCTACACTCGTATCAGCCGAATAGAACATGCTATAACCTATAACCATGCATATGCATGCATACATTCTTACTTACAGTCATACAGTCAGAGAGAGAAGATTTGGGAATAAAATAGAGAAAAAATACATACATATAAAAGTACATGCAGGTTTTATATATGCATGTATGAATTAACCAATTAACACTTGCATATTAACACGGTATGGTCTGGTTTACACAGGTAATATTCCCATCAGGTCGGGTTCGTGTGTGTGCGTGTGTGTTTGTGATTGATCGACAGGCTGTCTCATAGAAAAGACTAAAGATACAGATCTAAGAAGCTGCAAATTAAATACAGGCCGAAGTATTAAATATTTATGAAATTGTAGGTAATCAACCCACAGGGTTGGCATAAATTTCACAGCAATCTGATTCAATCACTTGGTGGTCGTGCGGTACATCGATTCAACCATTTGCCTGTACCTCAGGGCTCTCCCATTTTAATCAGAGGTGTTAAACATCACATCATGTCATAGAACACTATCGTACAGTTGAAGCTGATTATTTCCAAAACCCTCAATTATTCCATGACCGTATTATTCCTCCCGCTAATAGTTTAACGCGTAAATCTTTTATCATTAGGATGATATATGCCCGATAAGTTTTTTTCTTGTGTTCTTAAATACTTGTACACCGATGTGCAATTAGCTAATGATTAATAAAGAGCATACTTACTTACTTAATTACTTAGTTCGCTTATGGTTTAAATAAAAATTCAAACCGAATTAGAATGAGAATAAAGTTTAGATGGCGTTTTGAAACTGACCCCCCCCCCCCCACATAGTACAAGTGAAGGCTCTGAGGGCCTGGCACGAAGCTTACTATTTACAATAAGCTACTTGCTAGAGCCTTCACTTTCACTCAGAAACTTAGGCAAAGAACCTTTTAATTTGGGCTTTAAGATTTAAGTATTTCAACTTAGCGTTGTAAAACTCAACCTTGAGCATACTGATACACTTACAAAGACCTGTTGAATTCAACTGTCACCTTATGGACCTTCAGCAGACGTGTATATATGTAGTCCTAAGGAAGGAAATTTATAGATTTATATGCAAATGTGCCTCAAGGGCAATGGCCCCCTCACATGTCTAAGGACCAGATATCCTTTTGACCCAAGGGTTCTTAACCCTGATTATGCGTCAACATCTACTGTGAAACAAGGCTTTTGATACACTGTAAGCAATTGGACATTCAATTAGCACCCTTGGGCAACCCTTTAAAAGCGATGGCTCCAATTAATGACCTATGAACCACGTGTCCGTTTGGATCCTCCACTGTATATACACTGTACCATAAAGTTGACATTGAAATCCAGAGTAACGGTGGCTGAAAGTCATGCACTTGGTACTTGTACAACTTTGTATACTACCTGTCTAGATCTGCTGATTTGACGTGTACATAGCACTTTTGCGAAGTTTCTAAAATGCGCTTGATAAAAGTCCGCATGTAAAATACAAACATACATACATACATACACACATACATACATACACACATACATACACACATACATACACACATACATACACACATACATACATATATACATACACACGTACACATATACATACATATATACATACATACATGCATACATACATACATACATATATACAGACATACATGCATAAATACATAAATACATACACACACATACATACATACACAAATACATACATACATACATGCATACATAGACATACATACATACATACATACATACATACATGCACACACATACATACATACATGCATACATACGTGCATACATACATACATACAAGGCTGTGGTCTGGTCCTTTGGCCTCACTACATCTTGATTTTGTACAGCATTATAAAGTGGGGGACCAAACGGAACCTTTGGTCCTCGACTACCCGGGCTTGTTTTCTTTTTTATACGGTATTGGCACAAGGAGGATCCTGGCACCAAAACCCCCATCGTAATAAACTGAGGGAACCGGAAGTCGTTTTAGCCCAGTCAGTTTAGCCAGCTTGTAATAAAACCTCTATACAAACGAAACACAACTGCATTGTTAGATGGCGCGAAGATTTCCAGCAATAGTCTGTCGTATGCTAAGTTGAAAGTTTGAGTTACTAATGTCGTTGACAAATCCGTGAGTTTAGAAATTGTAGCGATTCAAGTGCTGTTAAGATTAAACTGTTCGTTTAATTATGATTATGAACATAAAAGAACATCAAAGTCTTTTCTCGAGTTAACGCTGCGCTAAGAACTTTGCAAATCGACAGTTCGAAGCCCGATCTTGACAAATACTAAAGATCGTCGACAGTATGTATGCATGTATGTATGTTGATTTGTTTGTATGTAAGCATGTGTATGCGCATAAGTGTGTCGGTAGTCATTTATGTTCTATGTAAAATATTAGGCCTAAGTGTAGCCTCTTCTGAAAATCTCTCGAAGTTTTTAGCGAAATATTTACGATATCTTTAGTCAGTTGAGAGTAATCTGTTGAATTGGTATGCGTTAGACGTTTACTATAACAGCAAGGTGCCTTCAAGAATTCAACCACTTTGAATTCCGCAACTAATGCGCTTTTCTCGGAATCAGTCTCACTTTGAAGTCCGAAGGACGCAAGGCCGTTCGCATGACCTCCTTCACTCTAATCGAATCATGATCTTCCGGCGGACGAATATCAAACCGCTGAGCGAGACTGGTGAGGAATAGAAAGACTTCCTGTCGAGCAAGAATCTCTCCGAGACATGAACGTTTTCCTAAGCAGACCAACGGCACAAGTAGACAAGTGATCGCACAGAACAGATACACATGTACATGCGCGTACATAAACAAATAGCAAATAATTTGTATTAATATTAACAGCAACGTTAGCACGGTTTTACCGTAATTTACAGTCTTACCTTATTAGAGTCTTAAAGTTCTCTTGCCTGTATTGGATTCGAGAAAGCACTCGTACTGACGGTGTGATCTCTTAGGTTAACCCTATGCATATGTTCACAGTTTGAAGCGTAAGCACCGATCAAGTAATCATACTTATTCCTGTTATGTGATGTATTAGCTGGTATATTATGTTAATTCAATGCATGATACAAAGGTGCCGCCTGTCTCTCCGATCTTTCCCTCATTTCTTCTTCCATTCCTCTCTATTTTTCTTTCTATAATGACGAGTGCCTTTCAATCTTCAATCTGTCACTCTCCATAACCGTCTGTGGGTTTCTTTTTAATGGTTCATTGATATCCTGGCCTTGTTTGGTTGTAATTGTACATTAGGTATAATCGTAATTATAAATTTAAATAGCACCGCTTCCAGATACACTTAGAGGCGCTTTCGAGTCTAACCTAAACGATGTTAAAATTGCCAACATATATACCTACATGCACACATACATACATACGTCGTAAGATTTGCTATCAAATTCCTACCCAATCCAAATGAAAGATTATTTAAGCCTCCAATAACATTGCCATCTTTGTCGAGGAATCTGTCTGGATAAAAGTTCTCCGGATCTTTCCAGGACTTCGGATTCATGTGTGCGCTGTACATGTTTGCAAGAATCTATGAAAATTAGTTAGTTTACACCGTTAATCTTACGACAGTTGGTAACAGTATTTATCACAAATTATAAAATGACGAACTCTTGCAAACGCTGGATCAGTAAAAGCAGAACAGAGGCTTTCATCCGTGTTCCCAGGCCTTGCATATAATCACACTGATGTTGAAGCAAGTGAATTCTGTCTACGAAGGGTTCACATGAAGCTTGTTCAACTTAGATGCACAACGAATGAATAATCCTACCGCAGCACTGCTTTTACTCGGTGTATTTTGTATGCCATGTTACCTTTAGTGTATCTTGTAAGCCATAGACCACTTCACAGTCATTACCTAACCCTTGTTCACTTACCGGCATCATTGGGAATCCACACACCGAATGTAGGTCTAATCGCGGAAAAGAAATTTCATTGAATAAAACAAACGCCCCAGAATTATAATAAGAAATAATAAATTCGATCAACTATTTGAAAGCATTCTGTCGATTAATGCTTACAACCAGACAAATTACTTGTGTTTAAAACAAAAAATAATAATGTCATAATGAACAAACTTTATGAATTATTTAGGGTTGTAAGACGAAAGAAATGGTGAAAATATGACATTGTCGAAATAAAAAGAGATATAACCCCGTGGTATTAGAGACTTTTAAAAATTAGAACTTACCATTGTATTTTTGGGAACAAAATATCCAAGAACCTGAGTGTCTTTGCGCAAAATACGTGGCGATAGAAGCGGGGCTACGGTGCGTCGTCTCATCAATTCCGAGATCACAGCTTCCGTATAATGCAAATGTGGCTTATCATCGAGACTAGGAAACCTGTCTACTGGTACCGCATCATCGATCTCCCTCTGCAAGCGGGTCTGAACCTCTGGGTGGTTGGCTAATTCCACCATTGCCCACTGCAACGTTGTGGACATAGTTTCCATACTAGCAAGACACAGATCTCTCAAGATGTACAGAAGGTCCTGATGGTCATATTCAGGCCCCTCAATTTCCAAAAATCTCCTCACGAATGTAAACTCGGTCTCACTTGCTTTGCAACATTTAATTCCTTCCTCGATGACTCTCATCATATTCTCGTGTGTCTGCGACAATGCGACAATCTTCTTTCGGAAGCTCGGCAGAAACCTAACAAATGGAGCTACGTTCAAAGCCATGTCTATGTTATTCACGAACTCATCAGAATTATTTATCAACTCTCTGTGGTTTTTGTCAGAGGACATGAACTGTCTATCGAACAGAATTCTCAAAACCACGCTGGAAGTCGAGGAGGTAATCATATGTTTTGGATCGAATGGTTGCCCATTATTCTTCAGAATTTTCTCATTCATTGATTCAATTTCATTAATAATTCGTGTTTCAGAGACGCTGTTGACTCCGAATCCAAATTCTTTAAGAATGGAAAGAGTCAACTTATGGTACTTCTTAAATGTTTCGTTGTGTCGGGCGAAAGCTATCCCTAATCAAAAATGAACATTTAATGTAGTAATTGTTAGTTTAGAAAGCTTAACGTTCATACAACAGTGAAAGCAACATCGAAGACAGAAAGAATGCATGGAAGAAGGTTGCTATTGGTCGACAGCTTTTGTTTTTCGACGCTTATCATTTCTTTCCTGTTCAGACTGCTAATATGATCGACTTGTCGTTCCGCTGTTATTTACATTACATTAGTTTGCCGTGGATTTCAGTTTCAGACTCACTTTCCTGCTCTTGATTGACGCCCCTTGTTGCTGGAATAGCTTATAACATATTCAAGTGATGACAGGTTCCAGATTGACGGTCGCGGATCACGCCTGCTGACTAACCTACGGCATCGAAAGGCGATGAGAAGCTTTGGAACTGTTTCGACCATCTACAAGAAAGGGCTCAAGTTATGCCCTTCTACCATATAAGAAGGACGGAATTGGACAGTAGTGCTTCCGTGTGCTACGGCCGCTATCGCCCATCGTCGTTCTACGACTTCGACCCAGCTCGGTCCACGAACTCTGAACATGCTATAATCTCTCAACTAGGAATGGAAACTTGTTGGTTTGGCTCAGCGTGTATGCGCGAGTCTGCCACTGGTTACATTTCTAGTTATCGAAACACTGCTCGCTAATGGCGGAAATTTTGTTCTTAATGACGTTTGATGCCATTTATGCTAGCGTAGTTAGCGCCTTGGAGAGGTACATACAAGGCGTTATATTAAGTATCTTGTTACATACATACATGCAGAAGTAAAAACTGGGTGCACGCACTCATCTATGAACGCATAGTGGTCGATTGACTCACTGATTAAGTGATTGGCCGATAAATTGACTGAATCATTGATTAACTGATTGACTGACTGACTGACTGAATCAATGAATGACCACATGAATGAATGAACGAATGAATGAAAAAAGAACGAAGGAAAGAACAAATGATTGGTCAGGAGATCGATAGAACGATCAGTCAATCAATCGATGGATTGATCGATTGGTCGATTGATGGATTGATTGAATGACTAATTAAGCGTTCGAGTCAGCATGTATTAAAGTTTTTATTAGTTTTAGCTATTAATTGGTGCATATAAATTCAATACAATTCAACAAACCTCTCAGATTGTGGTTGACGACATTCTTTTCTGTCCAAAACTCAAATTTGTCAGCGAAAGCCTCCGACTGTTTATGTAAGGTCTCAATTAACGCCTCTTTGCTATTCAAGATAACTGTTAGTCTTGAAAATCAATAGTTGCAAGCCATTAATTGTATGAGAATCCAGAAAAGGAATTTAGGCATTATAATTGTTAAAAATCTATATTTTAGAAAAAAGCTATAAATACGGTCAAGCAATGCAAAGAGAAGTTAGCAACGAATCGTTTGGACTGTCGCCTCTCGTCCCTCAATCTGCCCATATCATTCTACTGATTTTGCAATACATAACATTCACAATCACATAATCCACCAAAGGAAAGGTAACTGATCTCATTCTCCTTGCCCTAGATGTCGCTTTCGACCGTCGACGCTCTTTCTGCTCCTGCTGTCGGCTGGTTCACATCTTAGCTGCACATTCGAACTCAGTTCATACCAATCACTTCACTTCGGGAGTCGACTGTCTTGAGCTTCGCCCAGCCTTATTGTTGATAAAGTTCATTTAGAACAAAAGAAACAGTGCTCAGATAACTAGAAAACTCAACACTAGCGGGATGTCGCATATACACTGTACACGCGTAGAGTCCTACTAACAGTCCCATCCAGATTTAGCCGTTGCATCATGTTCAGGTGTAATCTGATGTCATCAAATCTAGTATGTTTGATCCAATCCAATCTAACCTTGTATGATCTAATCTAATATGAAATTATCACTTATGTATCACCGTTATTCTTTAATCAAAAATCACAATCCGTTAGAGAACTGAAATGGAAATTCAATGGGGCAGAGAAATCAGAAGTTAAAGCTATGGTGGGTGGGCATGTCGATACAACTGAGTTTAAGTTTAGCTCTAAATGATGTCATAGAACTGTCAGAACGCACAGAACTGAGCAGTGCATTGCAGAGCTTTGGACTAGCCATCGAGAACGTCCGACAGGCTAACAGTGCTGGTGTGAGGCACAATAAGAGTCAGTTTCGAGTGCAATATTTGTTCGTATGAGAGGTAAGTAAGGAGCAGGGAGAAGTAAGCTGATTTAAATCTAGTACCTAGTGAACTAAAAGATAGATTTTAAAACTGGCTTCTTTTTTCGATGGACACATTGGACAACCATACAGTCATTACACAATGAGTGTCATAAGGGAATAATATGATGATACTCATGCATTTCTGCTATGGCGCTGGGCACAGAATTTTGAATTGGTTTGTAGTATGTGTAATCTCTTATTAGTAGCAATGAGGCATGAGTTACAGTAGTCGAATCGACTAGAAATCAGAGCATTTGCTAGATCAATTAAGACTATCTTAGGAGTACGGGGTTTGATTCTACGAATATCTTGTATGTTAAAGAAAATGTGTTTACTTGCATATGCCCTAAACATGGTTAGAAAATGGCAAGTTGGAGTCATATGCTTTGTCTAAACTGTGTGCTCTTTTAAAAAGATCAGCAGTCAATCCACTCAACTGAACGAACATAAGCCAGAAATATTTGCTGGCTTTTGCCAAAAAAATTCAATCGTAGAAGATTTTTTTTAATCTGTTATTAGCCACCCGGGAATGCACATAGCCAAAACCAAAAGCAAGATTAGATAAGATTAGATCATGACACTTCCACACTTTGAACAATTTAAACGCAAAAACAGATATCGACGAATGCAATAACATCTTTGTATAGATATACCAAAGACATACGAATTTAAGGTGTAAATTTAATCTTTCCTACCTCCCTCCTATTTTGCATGACAACACTGGACCATATTTCTCGGCGGATCTCAAGAAATAGCCCGGCAGCACGTCCACTCCTTCTTGTAAAAGTGAGACGAGAAGCGGCAGAGCCGGTATTGAAGGTGGATATCGCTTTCCTGCATCTTTAGCTGCGCTCCTCTTGATCAAAAGAAGGATGAAGATCATGGCAGCCGCTGCAACGGTTGCAGCGACAGCAGACAACTCGCCACCATGAAACATCTGAAAGATGGAAATGTGAAGCAGGACAAGGACATATCTATTTACCTCTCTGAATGATTTTCATAAAGACAAGTTCCATCGCAGAAATATGAAAATTCTGAGAACGTGTATTAAGTTTAAGACAATTTTAACAGAAATTTTTCCTGGTTATCTTAGGTTTCCTCTAGTTAGAGTTGCTAGGCGGCCATGTTTAAGTGTAATTGAAGGCGCTATAAAATATGTGATTCTATGTACACTGACATAATCTGCGCAATTACCTCCTACAGCGAAGATGCTGGTTCGAGTGTGCCCGACCTAAGCAAGCTGTTTGCATTCGACTGCTTCTGCCACAAAATAATTACATTTCGCTACCTTACATTACAACACATTCATTAATGTGACTTTTCAACCGTGTAGTCAAGTTGAGTTATTAGATATGAATTAGCAACTTCTATATCACAGGTGTCTAATGCACAAGACATCAACCGATGGCGTATACATATATCAATGATATGTACGTGATCAGGTCAAAGTGTCAGCTCAATGAGGAGAGGCACCGTACTGTGCATTATAATCGAACTGAAAGAGGTAACTTGAAGTTTATTTTGTAATGCCTGCACACACAGACTTACCTCAGATGATTCTTGAGCAAGAAAAGTTCGTATGTTCATCTGGTGCTGGTCTCATGCTGACCTGCTATTTAAGTCTACCTTGCAGGTCTTAGAACCGCGAAAGATCCAGAAGAAGGCCCAGGTGGTCTACAAATATGTTTACTAGTAGTTTGTTTTTCTTGAGAAATAGTGCCCAAATTAATAATGAGGCCAATAAGTAACGTATATATTACTTATTGGCCTTATTATTACTTGGGGCGGTGTTTAGATACACGTGTCTATATACACCCCCTCAAAGTCCGACTCACACCTCAACGTGGTGAGGGGGTGAAAACAGCCAAGTAAGGAATGCCTGCTGAGGCTATGCCATCAGTGGTGAAGGTCTTGGCCGAGGTACCCCCTAGGGCGCTACGCAAGGTGGACAGGCTCAGCAGGAACCCTGAAACAGCTGGCTAACGCGGGCGGCAACGCCGCCTCTGGTGCCACAAGGATATCAGAGCCAGTCCCAAGCCTGGAACTCATTTCACAGAGAAGTGCAAGGGTCAAACGGATGGGTGCAGATACTCCGTTCATAAAGGAAACAGACGAAGGAAATCCAATGCAATGACAATAATGAGAAGGAAATTAGCTTGTTTGGACATATATGCAGGATGGATGACAGTAGAAAAATAAAAAGCGTGATGATGGGAATTATGGACGGAAATGGGAGACGAGGAAGACCTAACAGGGAATGGACAGATGATATAAGGGATTAGTGTAAGCAAGACTTGCACGCCTTGATAAGAACAGCACAAGATCGGGAACTGTGGAGACAAGCGACAATGCA
This sequence comes from Norana najaformis, assembly GCA_964023275.1. Classification (NCBI taxonomy): domain Eukaryota; kingdom Metazoa; phylum Annelida; class Clitellata; order Crassiclitellata; family Hormogastridae; genus Norana; species Norana najaformis. The sequence continues at coordinate 14,194,181 of OZ029925.1, forward strand.
TGCAGTGGACACCTACGGGCTCTCGGCCAATGGATCATGGTGATGATGACGATGTCTATATACAGGCATTTAAATGCAATGCAGCAATAAATATATACACGCACCCACCAGTACATATGTGTTGCATCTTGGCCAATAACTAACTTCTTTGTTCATTTAAGTTATACGGGTATATATATATATAAGTCCGATATATAACATATAATTGTTACATGCATTGTATATTAAATGGGCCTAAATATAAACTCCTAATGTCTTTGTGCGTATGGTAAGCATAAGTGGCCTTTCTCTACGTGCATGTAAACAAGTTCATCAAACTCGAACTAGGAATAAAGAGGTCTCAAAGTACACAAACTCAACAACAAGATTTTGCTCTTAGGGCTCATTTGACTTGCAGAGAAAGAGCAAAATTTCAGAGCAAGCGAATAGTTGATTGCACGTTGAGCAGCAAATGAAGACAGGGCAAAAAGAATTAATTATGCTTTCTGTACGTGTATGTTTCTGAAAACGTATAAAGCGCCTTGAAAGTACTCGACGAAGGTGCTGAAACACTGATATCTAGCATATCTGAAAAGGTGCGTCTTGTTTGAAGTTTGAAAGAAGAGTAAACATTGGAAATAGCCTGTAAATTAGAAGTAGTTTTATATGCTACATCTGATGCAAACCTATGTTGTCGAGTAATAATGAACTCTTGCTCCCCAAAGTACTTGGCAAGCCACAGCAGGTTACTTAGCGGAATTACATAAGGAATCCAAATCACTAACGGGATTTTTTACACCGCATGAACAGTTTTTGTGGAAACATTTGCATTTTGTACTCAGGAATGTTCTTGCAACATGTTCTCTTTTGGCCCGAAAGTTGTTTCATGGTTTTGATGCTTTCTATAATGCATATCTAGATGGCATAATCATTTAAAGTGTTTCTGGTTGAAACAAGTGTTATCAAGAATTTTTAACGTGCGTTAACATTTAACTTGAATAAAGCTGCTGTTGCTAATGGGGAAATTGTTTGGGTCATCATATTGAATTGAATGTCATTCAACCTAGGACGCAAAAGGTTGAAGTTCTGTTGAATTTTCCTCAGCCATAAAATAGAAAAAACTACGTGCAATCATTCTTGGGACTTGCTAGGTGCTGCTGCATGAATTTGTTCCATTACTGAGAATATATTTTGGCTTTGACTTGTCCTTGAGAAGAGTCAACCTTCCCTTTGGTCAACTGAGACTGAAACAGCTTTTGTTGATTTAAAGTCGCGATTGACACTGCGACACATTTTGTGACCACCCAAGCTTGCCAAACTGTTGGAAAAGGCTGTTGACTCCTCTCATTTTTACTTTGGAACTTGTCATTTTCATATGATGGACGTCATAGAGCTTTCCGTGTACTAACTCTGGTCCACAATACGCGCTATTTGACAATCGAAAAGGAGGCCCTAGCTCTAGTTGTCACCGTACACGCTTTCACCTGTCACGGGGAACACGAACCTTAGTCCTCCTTAGTTGATAAAAGAGCCTGCCAATACTAAATAAAAACTGTTATGCTGGACTTTGGAACTGCAGCAATATTCCTTGGACATTAAACATCGCCCTGGACAATTTAGTGTCCTCCCAGATATTCTTAGTTGGCCATCGACTTACGTACTGTGTTAGCTAAACGGTTGGACATTTTCTGATCAAATCCATGATAATTATATTCTTTTGATATTTCTTGATATTTCAGTTTGGAATTTGTTACAATTGGACATTTTCTGAATATGTCTATGACTGATAAATTATTCAAAGGTGGCCAGCTTTTGTTTCTTCGGTAACCTTGCAGGTTCCATCAGCTTCTGGTTGGGGTTATTTTACGTATGGCAAATAGGATTGGACGAGTAAGTTGAGCTGTTGTACTTTGTACTTGTTTTGTACATTTTGTCGGGAAAGCCGGTCTTATAAAAGGTGTTGTTTTTGAATTTGGATCAGACTGGGCAGTTATTTTGGCCCTGCATGATCGCTTTCTTCGTTGTCTCTTCGACCAGTATTGTTTAATTAAGTCTCCCTGCGTGGATAACTTCAATGATTCTTTAGAGCCGTTTTGCCCTCTTTGTTCTTTTTTAACCGTCTGTTGTGAATGTTGTGTTATACTTCTTGAGAGGCAAATAGCTGGTTTTGTCGCCGCCTGAGGTCGACGTCTTGTTTCTATGTGAGTCATTTTACGCTTCAAATAACTTAGGAAATAAACCATTTAACCTAAAGCTGATGTCTCATTCAATATTCCAAGATAACATTTAACAAAGTATGGATATTTGTATATATATATATGTGCGTGCATGTATTTGTGTATGCATTAATGCATATTTATGTATCCTGTCATTAGTAATATCCGTTCCAAGTAACTGTCGAAGTTTGGTGCTACGCAGCGCCAAAATTAATTGAAGGCGCTATAAAATATGTAATTCTATGTACACTGACATAATCTGCGCAATTAGCTCCTACAGCGAAGGTGCTGATTCGAGTGTGTCCGACCTAGGCAAGCTGTTTGACTCGACTGCCTCTGCCACGAAATAATTACATTTCGCTACCTTACATTACAACACAACCATCGATGTGACTTTTCAACCGTGTAGTCAAGTTGAATTATTAGATATGAATTAGCAACTTCTATATCACAGGTGTCTAATGCACAAGACATCAACCGATGGCGTATACATATATCAATGATATGTACGTGATCAGGTCAAAAGCAAGAGTGTCAGCTCAATGAGGAGAGGCACCGTACTGTGCATTATAATTGAACTGAAAGAGATAACTTGAAGTTTATTTTGTAATACCTGCACACACAGACTTACCTCAGATGTTGTTGAGCAAGAAAAGTTCGTATGTTCATCTGGTGCTGGGTTCATGCTAACCTGCTATTTAAGTCTACTTTGAAGGTCTTAGCCAATAAGTAACGTACATATTACAGTACTTATTGGCCTTATTATTACTTGGGGCGGTGTTTAGATACACGTGTCTGTATACAGGCATTTAAATGCAATGCAGCAATACATGTATACACGCACCCACCTGTACATATGTGTTGCATCTTGGCCAACAACTAACTTCTTTGCTCATATAAGTTATACGATTATATATATAGGTGCGATATATAACATATAACTGTTACATTCATTTTATATTTAGTAGGTCTAATTTTAAACTCCAGTGTCTTTGTGCGTATGGTAAGCATAATTGGATCTACCTTTGCCTTTCTCTACGTGTAAACAAGTTCATCAAACTCTAACATGGAATAAAGTACACAGACTCAACAAAATGATTTCAGCTGTTAGGGCTCATTCGACTTGCAGAGAAAAAGCAATATTTCAAAACAAGCGAATAGTTGATTGCACGTTGAGCAGAAAATGAAGACACGGCAGGAAGAATTAATCATGCTTTCTATATGCATGTTTCTGAAAACGTATATAGCGTCTTTAAAGTACTTGACGAAGGCGCTAAAAAATATCTAGCAGATCTGAAATGTGCGCCATGCTTGAAGGACCTTGAAAGAGGAGTAAAAGTTGGAAAACACCTGTAAATTGGAAGCAGTTTTATATGACACACCTGATACAAACCTATATTGTCTAGTAATGAACTCTTGTTGCCGCCATTACTTGGTAAACCACAGCAGGTTATGTACTGGGAACCGTATATTGAAACACCTGGGCCCCGTTGATTACGTGGTAGCCCGACTGACCGTAGGTAAATTCTTCAGCGTGTAATTCACCTTAACGCGATGTGCCTGTAGTTGAGGAAACTGATATTGCAGAAGCTGTTACCGCTTGCAATTTGGATTCAGTCCAGATTTTATGAACTGCTGCAATTGTTGCACATAAGGTTTTTGTTGTAATGCCAGAGAAGAAAAATGTGATTTCACATCACCCTGACCTTGCACCTGGAGGGCGTTCGTGCGCCAAACGGCTTAGTGGCCATATCCTGAGAAACTTGCGAAAGTGATTCAGGAAACTGATTATATTCTAGACTCTGGAATAACCTTGCACCAGAAGCACGTTCGGTGCACCAAGAATTGAACCACTTTGAATTCCGCAACTAAATTGTTTTTCTTGGAATCAATCTTACTTTGAAGTCTGAAAGAAGAGGAGGATGAGGAGAAGGAGGAGAAGGAGGAAGAGGAGTAGGAGGAGAAGGAGGAGGAAGGCGACACTTATCATTGTCGTTATGACAGCATCATTGGCAACAGAGGCGTCGATCCGTCGTAAACATTGGGGGGCCCGGGCCTATTATGGAGGTCTGGGTGCGAAGCCCCTATTGGTTTCTATGGACGAAGCCCCTGACATGGGGTAGGATTCATGAAGTAGGCCTAATGCAGGCAGAAATAAAGGCCAACATCTCAATAGACAACAAATGAGAAATGCTACTAATATTAGACCTAATTACAGTGGAATGTCAACGCACACAACAGTTGTAATCTGTAATTGTAATCTGACATTTATAAAGCGCCACTTCAAGAATAGACTCATCAGAAGCGCTCCCGACCCGAACTAGTGAGACCACTGGCAAATAATACAGACTTCAGGCGCTTGCGAAACTGCGGAAGAGACAAACTGAGGAATACTAGCCGGAGCTCTCGGGAAAGGCGATTCCAGCTATCGGGTCCACCAACATAGGCAAAACTTCTAGACTGCGCTGTAGCAGTGCGCATACGAGGGACAGTCAGAAGTCCAAGGGAGGCCGACCGGAGAGTGCTACGGCCTGGAACCAAGGAGATCGAAATGCAGAAGTCCCTAAGATATGATGGAGCAGAGCCAACGAGACAATTACGCATAAGCGTTAGGATCTTGAACTGGATACGCTGCTGAATGGGAAGCCAGTGTAGAGTGTCCCGTATAAAGAAAGTTATATGGCCATGCCTGGGGACGCCTCCAATAAGACGGGCAGAATCATTGAGAACAGATTGAAGCTTGGAAATATTGGCAAGTGAGAGTCCAGCAAAGATAGCGTTACCAAAGTCCACCCTGGTGCAGATAAGGGCATGAATTAGAGTAGTAACGCCATGAAAGGAGAGGGAGCGGCGGATGGTACGAAGCTGACGAAGGTGGTAAAAGCATGAGCGGGAGACACTGTTAACATGATCGGTCAAGGAGAGTTCCCGGTCCAGAACAACCCCAAGATCACGGACTTTGGAACAGAATAGAATGTCCGGAAACCTCTGGCGTAAGGATGATGAATCAATCTTTGCCAGCTGAGCACAACCACCAAGCCAGATGAACTGGGTCTTAGCAGAGTTCAGTCGGAGGCGATTAGAGGACATCCAGAGACCAAGGGCAGATGTTGCGTCAAGAATACTCTCAACCAGAGAGGAAGCCGCTTCCGCTGGGCCATGAACGAAGGCCTGAGTGTCGTCTGCATACTGATGGACAGCAACACCCATGGGAAGGAGAACCCGTGCCAGGTCGGCAGTGTACAGAATGTAGAGGAGAGGGGCCAGAACAGAACCCTGAGGAAGGACAAAAGGTATAGGGGACCAGGCGGAACGTGTAGGCCCAAAGATAACAGAATGAGAGCGGTCTGAGAGGAAAGACTGAAACCAAAGAAGGGCCGTATCAGTAATGCCAAAAGATTTTTCTAGACGCTCCAAAAGGATAGAGTGATCCACAGTGTCAAAAGCAGCACTAACAACATCAAGGGCAAGAAGAGTAACATGTCCACGGTCAAGAGCTCCAAAGACGTCAGCCAGGAGACGTGTAATAAGTGATTCAGTAGAGTGGAACTTCCTAAATCCGGATTGAAGAGGAGGCATGAGGGAGTTAGAGTCAAGGTAGTCGACCAGTTGGACGGACACACATCTTTCAAGAAGCTTAGAGAGGAAGGAAAGGTTAGAGATAGGTCGGTAGTTAGAGATATCATTAGGGTCAAGTCCCTGCTGCTTGAGAGAGGGAAAGACTACAGCACGTTTGTGAGAAGCCGGGAGTGAACCCTGACCCAGGGAGGTATTACATAGCAAGTGTAAGAACGGAATTAAGTCAACTATAAAATCCTTGATTAAAAATGGTGGTAATAAGACCAGTTCACAGGACTTAACAGGTGACTCCAGCAGGAGCCGACGAAGGACGTCCAAAGGCAGAGGCTTCCAGCATGAAAGCCTAGATGACGTAGGAGGAAAGGAAGGAGGAGGAGAACCATCAGTGGATTGGCGGATCGAGTCGATCTTCCCGCGCATGTAGTCGAGGTAGTCGGTCGCTGTGAACGGAGGCTGGGCCGGAGAGTTAGAAGCGGTAGAACGGCCGAGGACACCGGAGAGCGAAGACCAGAGCCGACGCGGATTGCTCCTCTCCCGCTCAATCAATGACTCCCAGTATGCCATTTCTTTGGCTCGAAACTCCCGGTGCATTAAGCGAAGATGGTGGATGAATAGTATGTCAGCAATGCTAAAGCAGCGCAATCTGAGCACATAATTAACTCGGCAAACTCTTTTTCGGCCTTCAGATCTCGACTAAAAACTCACCTCTTCCTCAGCTTATTCCTCGGTAGGCTGTCTCTGTGCCTTCTTGGCTTTACCTTGGCTTTTCGACTTGGACTTACCATGGAATTTGGCTTGGACAATGATTTTGCATAGCAGCGACCATCGACTGATGCCTTGGGCATTATTACAGTGGCGGTAAGGAAGTTCTTAGATTATTATTTATTATTGTTATTATTTATTCAACATTGAAATTGCCGAAAATGTTCCCTCTGACTGTGCTTCTTTTAGCAAATTGTGCCGCTAGTGTCATTACGTCCAATCTGTCAAGAATGTCTTTGTTAAAATGGCACACAGGCACAGCGTTTAACCGTCTAGCCAAATATCGATCGCATAGACTAAGGAGCAATAATATAGCACCCGCCGATAGAAACTCGGTTTTCGTAACGCTTCTATATGTATTTCTTATATTTCTTATAGATGAAGATTGAAGAAAAGAGTATATTGGAAGATGCATGGAAAGCGGAAGTTTTGAGGAGATTGGAAGAAATTTTGGACCACACATCATAAATGCCTATGCTATTCGGTTATTAACTGTTGCTAGCAACTAAGTTCATTTATTCGTTCAGCATTTGCACTGTGTGCTCCAATCGTTGTTCGTCTTCTCCAATAGGTCAATATCGTCAGCAAAGCAAAGATTATTGATCTTCATTCCGCTGACCGATAGTCCTCCATTTTCCTTGATCTTGTCCAGTGCTCTTTCTAGGAGCGAGATGAAAACACTTGGTTATATTGGATCACCCTGTCTTGTACCTCTGCTAATGTCAAACCAAACTCCAGTTTCGCCACACACTCTGACCGCTGCCTTTGCATTGCTGTTGATTTGTTTCAGTAGACGAGTCAATTTATTATCCACGCCATACGATTCCAAGACCACCCATGTTACGCTTTGATCTATGCTATCGAAAGCCTTTTTGATGTCTAAGAAGCAGTTTTAGATTTTCTTATTCTTTCTTCTGGCTTTTTCCTTTATCAGTCTCAGTGATAGTAGCTGTTGTACAATATTTCTATCTCTCTAAACCCCGCCTGTTCGTCTGCAAGATGTTCTTCAATCTGGCTAAGACTCCCTGTTAGTATCATCATCAATACTTTGCCAAGGTGACTTATCAGTGCGAAATTTCTATAATTATTACATTCTAGTGCATTTCCTTTTTTGTGAAGAACAACTAGAATTGACTTCTTCCATTCCTTCGGCGTGGGTCCTTCTTTCCATATTGCATTACAAAGCTTGTATTAATTCTCCCTAGGCATCGGCTCTAGTGATAATTGATGCCTTTGTACGTATTAAAATAGCGCTACAGAAGTTTCAAGACGATGGCAAAAGAAGGAGAATTACTCTTCAAACTACGTCCGCCAGCGAAGAAAATCGACTCGGCTATAGAATACTTTAGGCAGAGTGGTAAGCAGGGTTTCAAAAAGACTACAAGCCATCGAGCGATGCGTGAGGATATGCTTCGAAGCATCCTTCCAATCTGAGTTTAGGGATTCGGTCATGGGGTTTGGCCCGCTTGATCCTCTAGTGCACAGATCTGTTCTTTGCATGTTCTACTGGTTTTCTATTCTATTATGGCCGCGAGACCCAAGATATGCCCTTAAAGACTTGTTCACCAGCGTTCTTACTGCCGCACAGTGTAGACCAACGAAATAGGGCAGCGCAAGTTCCAGCCACGCTTGCACAGAAATACTTTTAACAGGGTTAAAACATATGCAAATGAGAAACTTCCAGACCGAGAGCGTTAACTGATAATGCAGTATTACGGACTTTTAACATGACTTTACAGTTAACGTAATAGTTATCGCAAACTCCACAAATGTTCAGCAGCCAAAGGTTAAGTCGTGAGAACTGACTTAGTAACCAGAGAAAAATGGTTGTGGTGTAGCTATAGGGTCAGATTCGGTTCCAGGTCAGAATCCAAAGGTCAGGCAAGGAAACAAGCTACGGTGATGACAAAAATGACGATAAAATCGATGAAAAAATTATTTAAAAAATTGACCAAAAACTGCAAACTCATCAGTTTTCTTTTTCATTCAGATATGTGACATGATAGCTCACTGGTTGAAAATTCGCCTTGTAGCAAGTAGTACTGCAGGTTCGGACATCGCCTGGCACTACGACTGTGTAGTTTATGTTTAACGACGCTGTGTTATAACGAGCATGATTGGCGTCACCTTCCTCCTTTACCCAGCGTCAGTACTGGCACCACCCGAGTGCGGCAGTGACTGTGTAGAGACCTTGAACAATTCCTTAAAGAACGTCCGCAGAGGCAAGGAGGGAGGGGTTACGCAAATGCTGGAATGGGGAAGGACATAAGGACAGCCTTGATGTGTAACTTTCATTGTGTGGCTCATCAATTTCTGCAGATAATTAGCGCTAAGCCAAACAATTTGGCCTTCTCCATCACCGACTCACAGTCTATGTAATTTTTTTTCTCAGAAAAAAGTCGATCCGTACAGTTTGTAGGTCTGCTTAGAAGAGATTCATTGAAAAATAACACAACAAAAACCTAGTAGTCTTTTGAATTCTTCTCTTTAATTTTCCGGGTATGTTAACCTGGATACTAAATTATAAATTGTTCATGTGCATAGTCCATACAAGTTTGTACCCCGTATTTATAAGACTGCTTTAAGTTATTTCTTACTTAAGTAGCTTTATGAATGCCTAAAACAGTATTAACGTGTTTTGTTGTATTTCTCAGTTTATAGGAAGACCAATGGAATTGCGACCATCAAGAATTGCCATCGACTTAATTAGTTCGCTCATTTTGTCCATAAACCAGCGGGAATTTGCCACCCAACTCGTTTTACCTTTACGGTCAAAATGTGGAGGACAAAAGCTTCTCTGCCCCTCACATTTTTTCTAATTTCCTACTTAACCACGCGCTTGAGAACAATACATCATCATCATCATCACCGTCAGCAACAACAACAAAATTAACAATAAAAACATCATGATCATCATCACCTCCACCACTGCCAACTATTACTGAAATGAAATTGTCCTTCACCAATCCTAATCTGAACCAGATGATGAACCAGAAAAGAAAATAACCAAGTATAGCGACTTAGGCGTCCTTTCGCTGCCAGAACAGGAATCTGGTTGAACGGAGAGGTTATGGTCTACTAGCGTCCTCTAGCGAATTTGACTATAAACTGAGTAGGCTGCTTTGAGCTAATAGTCGACGATTAATGATAGAAAGCTCAGGTCACACCCCTTCATACGCTCGAGGCCAAGAAAACAAAGTTGCATTTGCAGCTACACTACAATGTAGTTTGTAGATAAAATACGTAACGTAATTATAATGTTTGTTTCCACCACAGCATTTACGTACTTGTAATGCATTTTAGATCTGCGATATAGTCAGGTCTCGATACCTTTAAGCGCATCTTAAAAGAAATGTAAGTATTTCCTTATGTACGCATGCACACACATACATAAACGCATACATACATACATGCATGTATGCATACATACATGCATACGTATACATACATCATCATCATCATCATGATCCATGGGCCGAGAGACCGTGGGTGTCCACTGCGTGCATTGTCACTAGTCTCCACAGTTCCCGATCTTGTGCTGTTCTTATCAAGGCGTGCAAGTCTTGCTTACACCAATCCCTTATATCATCTGTCCACTCCCTGTTAGGTCTTCCTCGTCTCCCATTTCCGTCCATAATTCCCATCATCACGCTTTTTATTTTTCTACTGTCATCCATCCTGCATATATGTCCAAACAAGCGTAATTTCCTTCTCATTATTACTTGTATTAGATCTTCTTTTATGCTCAGTCTTCTTCGGACCCCCGTATTTGTTACCTTCATTGTCCAATTCAGATGTAATATTCGTCTATAGCAGTACATTTCAAATGCTAATATCTTATCTTTATCCGTCTTTTTGATTGTCCATGCCTCACATGCATACAGAGCTGTGCTAAACACACATGTTTTCAAGACGTTTAGTTTGGTCTTGTTGCTGATTTTCCTGCTTTTCCAGATGTTGTTTAGCCCTGCCATAACTCCTTTTGCCTTTACTATTCTTGCCTTTATGTCTTTTGCGCAATCATTATTCCATGTCATGAGACTTCCTAAGTACACAAACTCCTTTACATTTTCAATCACCTCATCTTGCACTTTAATTTCCATGTCTATTATCTCCTTGCCAAATACCATTGTTTTTGTTTTATCCACTTTTATTTTTAGTCCAGCATGTTCGGCAAGTAGGTTCAGTCCGTACAAATTTTCCTGCAGCCTGTTGCAGCTGTTCTCCAACAGGTCAATGTCATCTGCAAATCGTAGGTTATTGATGAGTTCTTCCTGCACTGAGATTCCAGTTCCATTATCTTGTATGTCCTGCATGACTCTTTCCAAGTAAGTGATAAATATACTAGGTGAAATTGAATCACCCTGCCTTGTCCCTATTGTGGTTGCAAACCATCTTCCTAGTTCCCGTCCCACTTTCACTGCAGATTTTGATCTCTCTCCAATGTTCTGTAGAATCTATATCAGTCTGTCGCCTACTCCATATGATTTCAGTATTGTCCAGGTAACATCGTGCTTGATGGAGTCGAATGCCTTTTGGAAGTCCACAAAACAGTTGTATACAAGCCTGTTTTTTCGTTTGGCTTTTTCAGCAATCAATCGTAACATCAGAATTTGTTGGACTGTACTTCTATCCTTTCTAAACCCTGCTTGTTCATCTGACATGTATTCTTCAGTTTTTGCCTTCAAACGTCTCAACAGGATTGTCATAAGCACTTTTTCCATGTGGTTTATTAGTGCAATAGTTCTATAATTCTTACACAATGTTAGGTCTCCTTTCTTTGGTATTGTTACAAGTACTGACTTTGTCCATTCCTCTGGTATTCTTCCTTCTTGCCACAACTGCTTGCATATACTGTGTATTTCTCGTATCAGATCCTGCCCTCCAGCTTTCATCATTTCTCCTGTTATTCCATCTGTTCCAGGGCTTTTATTGTTCTTCAGGCGGTTAACCGCCCATTCTACCTCTTCATATAAGATGTTATCATTCTCATCATCTACATAAATACTCGCATAGATATTTATACACAATCATACATACATACATAAACGCATGCATACATAAATGTATACATACATTCATGTGTAGTGTACGTACATACAAAAAAGGTACCGCACTGATAAATGCATAAGCGCAAGATAAAGAAATGAGATTGAAAGAGAGGCTATGTTGAATAAGCAATAAGATAAAGATTGAATTTCCTGACATAACGGCATCAGAGAAAAAGCAGAACGAAGAAAAACAGGTAGCGAACTACAGAGTCTTGGACCAGCAACCGAAAAATACCGTGAACCTTATGCCCCTTTGGCTCGGGCATATATGGGCTGTATTTAAAGTCAAAGCATCTAGCTAGCATGTGCAATATTTCTGACAAAAGATAAGTTTGCTGACCAAAATACTTACTTTTTGTGAACTATTAGAGACATGTCTTAAACTAGAATCTTTGTTGAAAAGGAAGCCAGTGTACTGATTGCAATACGGGATATTGTATTGAAACAGATCTCTAAATCGCCCGAATATGTTCTGTGAAGGATTTAAATATCAAAAATGAACCCCAAAAACACGATGACCCAGTACTAGTGGCGGATTTAGCTATAGGCTCGGGGGCGGTTGGCCCCTCCGCGCCCCTCTTGGTTATATCCCAGAGCCCTTCAGGCCTGACCCGTATGGTGGACTACAAGAACGTGGCTCCCCTCTAGAAATGCCCTCCCCCCATAGGCAAGCAATTCTGAAGCCGCCACTGCCCAGTTCGATTAACAACTGAACCACCAGAGTGAATAGAAGGAAACCAGTGGAACCTGGGCAAGTTCTGGCTTAAGCCCAAAGGGATTTCGGATTTCGATGGGTTCAAAGAAGCTTACTGATTGCCATCCAAACCTGCATGTCATCAAAAGCGGACGAGATTAGTTGTGGAGTTGGAGGGTAGGCGTGGAACTGTCGAATAAATCAGAATCTGAGTGTAGTCAGCATATTCGACGGTAGTTCGGTGATCCGTCGGCAAACGTTGAACCAAGCTGCATCGTATGATGAGTGAAATGGACAGGACCAAGTACAGACGTTGATAAGCCACAGCCCTAAACAGCCGACGATGAGACAAATTCCCTAATGTGGACACAAGGAAGGAGAGGACAGAAGTCAGTGGCAAACCAGCTGAGAGCAGCGCCTAAATCTCCAAACCAGTTTTCGAGACGGTGTAAAGTATGTCATGATTGATGGTATCAAAGGCAGCTCACAGGCCAAGAAGAATGAGAGCAAGCAGTGATCAGTCCTTTTGTCGATAGAGCGAATTATTTGACTGGACAGCAAACAGTGCAATGGTATTCACAAGAAGCTGTTTAGAAAGGAAGGAGAAGAGAGTGAGAGGACAGGTGACAGCAAAGCCTGTTAGCTACAACCTTCACAAAGGCCATCCAAGTACAGTTCAGTTTACCCCAAACCATATCGTAGAATATCGTGCCATTCCGTACTATGCCAGACTGGTTTTGGTTAGATTACATTAGATCAGATCAGATTTAGAATTCATTAAAGACGTTTTGCTGTCTTGCGTTTGATGTGGCGTGTTTAAATTCTCGTGTCTTTCGTATCATCATCATTATCATCACCACCACCACCACCATCGTCGTCGTGGTCGTATTCATCATCATCATCATTATTAGCGTCTTCGTCATCACTATCATTTTCATCATCAAGATTATAATCATCATCGTAGTCATTGTCGTTGTCATCGCCATCGTTGTTATGACCATCATCATCTTCCTCGTCTCTTGGTCGGCTGTAGTGGCCGTTAGGAACAATGGGGAGGTGGTTGGTGACGTCTGGCTCTGGATCCATCCATTGTCGGTGACTATAGGGACACTCGAGCGGTCGACGACGCGGACACATGGCTCCGGTCCTAGAGACGTCACGAGCACCTGCAATCATCGAGCGCCTCCTCCTCTTCTTCTTCCTCCTCCTCCTTCTCCTGCTCTCTCACCTGAGGTAATTACCGGTGAGCCCAGGTAGATGAATCACTTTGATTGGGACGACTCTCGAAAGATACGGGCACCGAATGACGACCTCATCTCTCGGGCGCCAGGTGGCGCTGTTTGCACAAGATAACAACGACGAAGCATCAAAGACGACTGCGATGACGACACAGTATTCGTCACATCGTCTTAGCACGGATTTTCTTTCTCTGTCTGTGCGCCTCTGTCTGCTTCTCTGTCTTCGTTTTTGTCTTTGTTTATATATATATATGTCGGTGTGTCTGTCTGTGTCTCAATCTTACTGTCTCTTTCGGCCACTCTCTAACTTATCCCTCTCTCCCTCTCTCTCTCTCTCTCTCTGTCTTTCTCTCTCTATCACTGTGTGTACTTTTCTTTGTCCGTATGTGCCTTTTTCTATACACCTCATTTCAATTTATATTTATCTTGCTATTGCATATTTTCTCACGCGTTTTCTGTTTCGATGCCACTGTTCTACAGTCTGCCAGCCCCTAAATGATAGATCTATCTCCCATTCCCTTTCTCTCTCTCTCTCTCTCTCTCTCTCTCTCTCTCTCTCTCTCTCTCTCTCTCTCTCTCTCAATCTCTCTCTGTATCTCTCGTATTCTGTCTAACAGTATCTGCCTGTTAATGCTTCCCCGAGTTATGTCTATTTCTCTGTCTCGCGTAGGCTTTCCAATTGTTTTGCAAGCTATCTGGTTGCGTATTAATTGTCTTTGTCGATGTCACTCTGTTCCTCTGTCCTGGTGTATGTGTCTATCTGCCCAAATGCTGTTCTGTCTATAGCTGCGTCTTGTATGTTTTTGATGCACTCGAGTATCGCTTCGGTCTCGGCCATCGGGCGTGTTTGACTAGCACTGGAACCATGAACATCACACCATCTGCTGGATCTTCTACCTGCCATCCAGGTACGGCTCGTCGTTCGTCTACCTGTCGCAGAATAAGAGCGATTAATCCACTTAAGGCGACTCACCTGACAACTCACAATTACCAAACGAACGAAACAGTTTTACAACTCTGCATATACTCTTGTCATCGCCGTTTCTGCCGTTATTGGATTCATAAAACCTCAACAGTCACCGACTCACTGAGGAAATAGTGTGGCCTGAACGCCCATTTAGACAAATTATGTCCTCCCTTCTTTTCTTGTGTCTCTCCTTTCTTGTTTCTTTCCTTCCCTCCTTCGTGCCTTCCTTTACTTTGTATGTATGTGCGTATGTTTCTGTGTATGTATGCATATATGTAAGTATTTATGTATGTATATATAGGCATGTATTTATGTATGTATGTATGTATCAATGGATGTATGAATGTACATTATGTATGTATATAGTACGTAGTATGTATGTATGTATGTGCCTGTATGTACGCATGCATGCAAGTATGTATGTAAATAAGTAAGTAAGTGTGTAAGTATGTATGTATGTATATATGTATGTATGTATGTATATATGTATGTATGTATATATGTATGTATGCATGTATGTATGTATATATGTATGTATGTATATATGTATGTATGTATGTATGTATGTATGTATATATGTATGTATATATGTATGTATATATGTATGTATGTATGTATATATGTATGTATGTATGTATGTATGTATCAAGACACTTAATACAGTGCATTTTAAGTACCTCATATGGACTGCACACATGACTATCTAACAGATCTAAACTCATGCGATCTCAGACAGTTTGAAAATGTTAGCTGAACGAACAGTCAAATGCAAAAGAACGTATGTGCCGCGGAAGACCATTCAAAGAAGAAGGTTCTAGACACAAGAATGGGCTCGAGTTGATGTGCAGAACGCAGCACCTGGGTATCCATCCTTGCAGGCTTGCCGAAGTTCAAAATCTGTCAAGAAGTTCAAGGTTCTCCTCCTGGGCAGGCCTCGGTGATCGGCACCTCACAGACTTACATCAGACAGCTCTATGTTCCAGTCTCGAGTCAACCAGGTGCAAGGGCGATCTGCTGCTGGTAGAGATATGCACTTCCTTGCGTCAAGCCCGACAGGCAGACATGGGAATGAAGTGTCGATGACCTAATTTTTCTTAGCCTGGTCGTGTGAAGGATTATCCAGTAGTCTCCCTTGCCGCCTGAGATTCCTTCCGACTGCATAGTAGTAGTAGATTCCAACATTTAACGACATCTTACGGCAACAAAGGCCCTCCTCCTTTATCCAGGTATGGGACTGGCATTACTCGAGTACGGCAGTGGCGGTGTATGGTCATCGAACTCATTTTATAGCTAAATAAGTAAGTAATTAATTCGTTAACAGGTAAGTAAGTAAGTAACAGGTAAGTAACAAGTAAGTAATTCATTCGCCACATGTCCATCAGCTGAGCGAGGAATCGTAGGCCGAGTTCGCTAGGGGGCGCAGCTATAACAGAAATCTGGAAACATCTTTTTGCCTGGCGGGGATTTGAACTATGAACCCTGAACTCCGGGCTGACAATCCAACACGCCAATGTCAAACTAATGGCAGATCAATGATGAATTAATCAGAGTAAAGTTTGATCAGAGGACAAAGGTTATCTGACATCTGGAATCCGAGTATAAGATCATCGTGGCAGACATTCAGCAAGGTTCTTCTGCCGTAAAACTATAGTTATAATAAACACAACACAGTACGGCGCAACATCATCATCAGATCTTGACGCCACCAATTAATTTGGACAGTAGGCTATGCAGGCGAATAAATGACCTACATTTTTTGGGTCATTTGCCAAATCCAATGGGTTTCTCGTGTTTAGTCTAAGTCTTGTTATATTTTTTGTTAATTTTGTCTATTTAGCGTTAGTTTTAATCATTCTTTACTTCCCTTGACTTCGAATCTCGCATGCAGTGCACTGTGTGGGATAATGTCAGCCGGTATTCTTCCCATGTAACCTAACCATCGGAGTCTCCGTTGAATGACATTATCTAGCAAATGTATAACGTAAATATACACGTTTTTCTAGAGCTTCCGTATGGTCTCGACCTGTTAAGCTTTCAATAAATTGGTCGGCTAGGATCCTTCAATACCGCTGCCCCTTTGAATGGGGGATCATTTAAATCCACGTCTACGGACCGTGCTAGCCAGAAATTAAAAATCTCTTAAAGTTATCTGCATATTTATTGACTGTCGTTTCATCATTTAACATTTATTGTAGTCTTGAGATTCCTGTAACATAACAGCAAATGGGTTTTAAACAGTTCATAAGAAATTTCATATGTTTTGCAAGAATCGCTGCAAAGTTGTGACCTCGTGAGCAGGATTCGAATCTGTGCTGAAATATCCCGTTTGATTTCGAGTCGAACTCTAAAACAACCACGATACATGGAGACACGGCACATGCCACAGTGTCTGCTTTTTTCAGAGATTACTGTTGTTAGTAAACGTTATTATTCGCATTTATTGGCTGATTCGGCAGCTCAAGACAAAGATACTCAACAGCCGGCGAGCAACAACGCTCTTCATATGCATGACTCTTTGATGGAAAAAGGAAGGGGAAGATAGAAAGGGGTAGGGAGGACAAAAAGAGGGAGGAAGGACAGAAGGAAGGAAGAAAAGAGGGAAAGCAGAAATGATGGAAGTAAGTAAGTAAGGAATGAAGGATGGCAACAATGACGACGATGATGATGACGTCGACAACGACAATTATAATAATAACGAATACGGTAAAGTTGGTCTTGTCTAGTAAGATCTCTTTAAATCTGCCATATTCTAATCTGTTAAACTGATCTAATTTGATCTAATCTGTTCTAATCTGATCTAATCTGTTTTAATCTGATCTAAGCTGTTCTAATCTGTTCTAATCTGCTCTAATCTGTTCTAATCTGATATAATCTGATATAATCTGTTCCAATGTGATCTAATCTGTTCTAAGCCGATCTAATCTGTTCTAATCTGATCTAAACTGATCCAATGTGATATAATCTGATCTAATCTGATCTAATTTACTTCTAATTATGATGTGCAGTTACCACGCTTAACTCATCAAAAAATTTAAGCGACTGAGTCGTATGATTAGACAAATGAGTCATTTGTCTCCATAGAATCATTCATTAGAGTCAACTCATACCAGAGCCAATCATCTAAGAGTCTGACTCTGACACGAATGGCAAAAGGAGTTGTTTGTCTTAAGTCAAAGCAGTCAATCTGTCATACTGTGTCAGATGTGAACCTGCATAAAACTTTCCGCGGCTGATGACCTGTCAGAGGTCAGACGGGGTTAAATGTCATAAGGTCAACCGGCCACAGGCGGTCGGTCGTCACGGAGTCCGTCCTGACTGCGGAATAATTCTAGATCCAGAATTGGGTAAATGACGACAGGGGCTGTTAGTGAAATTCGATTCAAATAGTCAATGATCATCCACCGCACAGACTGCACATTACTATCAATCACTTTTCATGTTCGGCACGGTGGTCTGTTTGTAGCCCGCTTGGTTTGTAATTCAACGATTGCAGGTTCGAGCCTGCTGGGTGGACTCCGTGTAACGACGCTGGACAAGTTGTTTGCGCCTATTTGTCTCTATCACCAAGCAGAAAAATTTAGCTTCAGATAGAAATTGAACGCAAATTCTGCTATTCATTGGCCCTGCGTCCAGGACCTTTGGTTTCGTCCAATGCGGTTCAAGGGCCGCACATTCCAAAGGGACATAAGTGCTTTACTTTTACATTTTTACTTTACTTTTGATGCATTCATTTTAGTAGAGGAACCAAAGGAAACAATTCTCTTCTGCTTACAATGTCTTCAATGTTTATCCCTGAATAATGCAAGACAAGGCAAGATTTGAAAGAAAGGGGAACAAAGATCACGTTGATATGAGTTAAACTGGTAATTGATAAAAAGAACTGGAGATAGAGTCACTCAGAAAGAAAGGCAGAGACAGAAAGACAGAGACAGAAAGGCAGAGACAGAAAGACAGAGACAGAAAGACAGAGACAAAAAGACAGAGACAGAAAGACAGAGACAGATAGAAAGAGACGAAAGGTACGTAGACTGATGTGTACAAGATGCGTTATTTCGATGTTCGTTGAAGCGAGTGGATCAGCAAAGGGGTCGCATAAACAGGGCTAATCGCTTAACCTTTGATGTAGGCGCTGACCAATCAGAGATCAGGGTGACTTCCTGACTAATCGACGAAATGGTCGACGATTTTCCTGTCGATACTACCAGCGCCAAGCAATGATTTGCATTCGGCCGGACCCACCCCGACCTCTTCTGTCCCCTTAGGCTAACACCCAACCATGCGCCCACCGTGTCCAAGACTTCTAAGCAACTCATTTACCTTGCCCACTCGGCTGTGTCTCTCCATCTTTCGGCTTCAGCTCTCTCTCTCTCTGTCTCTCTGTCTCTGTCTCTCTGTCTCTCTGTCTCTCTGTCTCTCTGTCTCTCTGTCTCTCTCTCAGCATCACTCTCTCTTTTTCTTCTATCTGTCTGTCTGTCTGCATGCCTGTCTGTCTGGGTGTATGTCGATGTTTCTTCTTCACGATTTATAGATCTGTCTCTGATTCTCTGACCTCGTTTTAATTATCGTTTTGTATGTATCTGTCTTTATTACTTTCCGTATTACAACTCAGTCCGTTTGTTAGTCTGTCTCTGTTTGTCTGTCTGTTATACTATGTCCTTCTGTCGGTTTAACAGTCTGTCCTTCCGACCGTCCTTCCGTCCGTCCGTCCGTGATACACAGGTCTGCCTAAAAGAGTCATGATCGAGTTCGTAATTCTTCGCATGACTTCATCCTAAGAGCATAACGATCCCCTGCGGCGCTTGGCTAAGACTTCCACCGACTTACACAAACAATCTCCATGCGAATGAAACTCATTAAAGTCCGCTCCAGAGCTATAGAGTCTGGCCGAGTAGCCTTATGATCGACTCTCGACTCTGCGTCCGGGTTCAGATCCCGCACAGTGCCCTGTCAAAACGACAACTGCTGTCGGTGCTTCTCTAAGGAAAGCTGGTTGACTTGATGTTGTCTAGTTAATGCTTGAGCTAAAAGCTCTTTAAAAGCCAAGGGCGCAACATCAATGAGCAGCTCATTTCGAGCTAAACTAATAGATTTTGGAGTTGGTAAGAAATGTTGATAAGTAACGATAATGGCAGATGAAGAAAAGAAAGAGAAACGCAACAATAAAATCATTTCTGAACAACACTGGTAGCAACACTAAAATATGTATTATAATTACACATATCTTAAACTGGCAAACCTGAAAACTATCATCTAAAACTTTGGTTCTCAACCACTTACGGATTAGGCTGATCGAGCGATCGACCGATACGAAGACCAGACAGACAGACAGACAGACAGACAGACAGGCAGGCAGGCAGGCAGGTAGACATAGGCTACAGAGAGGCAAAAGGACAAGCAGGCAGGTAAACAGACATCCGGACATACAGACATATGCACAGACTGGCAGAAAGGCACGCAGGTAGACAAGACTCGTCTGAGACGAAGACAAGGCGTAGTAGGATGTGTAGAAATAGGGAGGGAGAGAGTGAGGCAGGCAGACAGGCAGAAATACATGCATTGAGAAACAGCGGCATTTAGACGTATTTCGAAGCCTTGTTCATCACTTCACGTGCAAATTGTCCTTCTGGCCTCAGTCATTTAATCATTTAGTCGTTTGGTCATTTGGTCATTTGGTCAATTGGTCAATCGGTCAATTGGCAGTGTCTGCATGGGTTATTTACCTTGCTAATTAGTTTTCCACCCTCTCTCCCGTCGAAATAGGAGAGAGAGAGCGTGGAAAGGGTGGGAATGTGAGGGAAGGAGAACACTAGAGGGCGGTCATCGCTCCTCATCCGGGCACCAAGTGAATGACTTATTATGTTCCGTTAATCGCTTTTCTGTCTGAATCAAAGGAATCCATCGACAATTCATTAATCCCATTAATCTACGGAAATCGCACGAAATGAAACAGATGCCCAGCACCTTCGCAAGACAACGATTCTCACGGCCTTAATAAAGCCAACATTAGGCTACTGCAGATCTAGGCATGCAAAAGTTATGCCAAGTGAAAATCCTGTACGGAGCCGAGACTTGGACGCTTACCAAGGACCCCGTAGACGAACTCGATGCCTTTCAGCAGTGGTGCCTTAGGGGTATCCTGTGCATTCCCTAAACGGCTCACGTCACCAAAGCAGAGGTCTTTCGACGTTCGATATATACCTTGTGTCGGCTATTTGAATGCATCGCAAGTTGCGACAGCGAACAGAACCATGCCAGAGCTCTACGAGACATGATATCTGGCCTTTCCCAAGAGGTTGGAAGAGATCAGCTGGATGCTTTCGCCACACATGGACAAGAATGGTGGAGTTCGAACCTGCGCCTGCTGAATTTCGGACTACACGTGGCCTGGAAACTTGACCAGAACAAAGGCGACTGTCAGCGTGTTGTGGAAACGGCAACCTTCAAAGTGGAACCAGCCATAGATGATGATGATGATGATGATGATGATGATGATGATGATGATGATGATGATGATGATGATGATCATCATCATCATCATCATCATCATCATCATGATCATCATCATCATCATCATCATCATCATCATCATCATCATGTGTCTAAGTTTTAACTGGAAGCGGCCATTGATTGATGCTTTGTGCATTATGATAATAGTGCTAATGACGTTATTAGATTAGATCAGAATAAATGAGATTAGATTAGATTAGAAGTTATTAGATTAGATCAGAATAAATGAGATTAGATTAAATTAGAAGTTATTCAGAATAAATTAGATTAGATTAAATTAGAAGTTATTAGATTAGATCAGAATCAATTAGATTAGATTAGAATGTCAAAGACCTTTGTAAAAGGCGTGGTTCGGCAGCAGTTAAAAACATCTTGAATCTGGCAATCTAAAGCTCAAACATGAGCCCAGCTTTGGAAGGAGTAATTCAACCGAAACACTTCTGGTTCGGCTCAAATCTGACTTCTACGAAGTCAATGGAGAGTCTGGCTTTTAACTCTCCAGGACGTCAGCCGTGCACTCGACTCACTTGATCACCATATCATTCTGATCCTTCAACCTCAGGAACACACTTCTGGCAGTTGTGTTACCTTGGCCTTCTTATTATATTCATCGCTGTCGTCGTCGTCATCATCATCATTATCATCATCATCGTCAGCATCACCACCACCACCACCACCACCATCGCTGTTGTCTTTGTGGCAAGCACTACCGCCACCATTATCAAAGCCATTATCAACATCAATGATGCCGCATAACAATCGTGGTATATCGGTGACAGTTCATTGATGGTAGTACACCATATATATATACACACACACACACACACACACATATATATATATATATATTGGTGATAGTATCCTATGTTGGTGAGATTGGCCGGTGCACCACATGTCTGTTCGAATGTTGTGACCTAGAGAAGAATTTTTCAGACAAGATAAGACGCAAACAAGAGCACAGAGCAACAGAGAGAAACAGACCGAAAAGAGAGAAACATAGAAAGAGACAGACAGAGAAAGAGAGAGAGACTTTTCGTTCGTTTTGTATCAATTATAATCGACACAAGCAGCTTTTATAAGCCTCAGATAGAGGGCGCCAGTGTCTACGGAGCAAGGATCGACGGAAGAACGGATGAAATAAGCAACAGACGCCATAGAACACAGCACTCGGATAAGAACATAAGATGCCCTATTAACCCATACATGACGTATCCAGTCTACGTAGGCATATAGGTCCAATGCCTATTCATACACACAGCCAATACTCACACATACATATATTCATATACATACATATTCAAACATTATGTATATTTCTAAATGCATACATAAATATTCATGAAAATACGCTAGGAAGACGATAATGAATGAATGAATGAATGAATGAATGAATGAATGAATGCAAGAATCCATCAAAGGATGGATGGACTGTTGGATTTAAAAAAGGAAAAATAAGAGAAAGAAAAGGTAGAGTACCACGAGGAGGAAAAGGAGTGTGACGAGTAGCAAGACGATGTTGGTTATGGCGTCGATAATAATTATCATGACGACGACGATATTATCATGACGACGACGATGAAGACAGCGAAGAAGAAGAAGAAGAAAAAGAAGAAGAAGAAGAAGAAGGAGAATGAGAAGGAGAAGGAGAAGCGGAGGAGGAGAAGGAGGAGAAAAGTACAAGAGGAATAAGGACAAGAACAATCAGAGGGCAATAATGATGAAGATGAAAAAGATGACGACAACGATGCTGATGATGAGAGCGATGACGCGATGAATGGAACTCTTCTCCTGAATTCATCCGAAGACGCTCTTCAATAGATACTTTTAAATTAAAACTTAGGACTCATTTATTCTCTCAGTACTATAACTAATTATTATGTTGTAACGCGTCCTTTGAGTAAGACATTGTTTTATTAAGGCGCGTTATAAATATAAGTTGTATTTTATTGTAATATGACGACGATAAATGCTGACAAACAAACGATCACAATGATGATAATGACGACGACGATGATGATGACGACGACGACGACGATGATTATGATAATGATGATAATGATGATGATGATTATGAATGGCTGTCATTCTTATTTGCCGCCTGACGACGTCGCTTAGGCGTTCGTCGCCTGTTGTTTGTCTCTTTGACTGGTGACATCTGTCGATGGGAAGAAGAGACGACGCGCACTTGTTCCTTCGTTTCGTTTAGATAGTCGTCATGGAAACGGTCTCATCTTCCTTCCGGTCGATGAGTCGACGATTTTTGAAGAGCGCCAAAGTTGATCTAAGTCTCTGACAGACTGATAGGCAGACAGACGCAAGGACAGGTGAACAGACAATCACACTAACAGACAGATAGCAGCGCTTTAGTGAGGTACTTGAAAGGCATTACATGAAGTATCTCAGACAGACAAACAGACAGACAGACAGACACAGGCATGCAGGCAGGCAGACAGGCAGACAGACAGACACAGGCATGCAGGCAGGCAGACAGACAAACAGACAGACACAGGCAGGCAGACAGACAGACGCAGACAGAGAGACCGGATAGACTAATAATGAAATAATTGCTTTATTCAATCTCTTATTGGTTGATTGATTGATTAATGGATTGATTGTCGATAAATCAATGGATCATTCTCCACTTTATTCATCTTTTAGTCTCCATTTACTCCTCGTTCTACTGGTTCTCCAGCTTTTATTCCTCTTCTCTGCCATCATCTACAACGCCTTCTCTACTTCTTACACTTCCTATATTCCTCATTCTCATTTATTCCTCCCCTTTTCCCATATTCCTTCCTCTCATATGCTCCTCCCCTTTTATGCTCCTCCCCTTTTATGCTCCTCCTCTTTGGTTCTGTTTTGTCTGATCCATCAAATAGTTCTCGATTGATGGATTGCTATTCTTACTATTTTCTAGTCCTCCTCTTCTTGTTTCTCCTCCTCTTTCTGCTTCAAATCCTCCGCATCCTTGTCCTCATCTTCAGACCGAAGACAGCGCCATCCAAATACCGGAAGTGTGAGCTAACTTCCGATGTTGCGACTTCCGCTGTTGTCTAAGCCAGGTCACTTCCAGACAGACATACAAACAGACAGACAGACAAACAGCCAGACAGACAAACAGACAAACAGACAAACAGACAAAGATGCATGCAGAGAGACTGAGACATCGAAGAAGACAGATATAGCAAAACAAACAGAGACAGAGAAACTGCCATACACAGTTACAGAGTCATAAGGAGAGATGACGACGACGATGATGATAATGATTATGATGACGACGACAAAGATGATGATGTATCGGAGGAGGAAAAGGAGGAGGAGGATAATGAATCAGGGAGGGAAGGAAGGAGGGAGGCTGGTAAGAGAGGAAGAGACAGAGAAATAAGTGGAACCGTCTCGAAGGAAAATGAAGATGACGATACCCAAGATGATAAATAAGACACTTGATCGCCATCTGATAAGATTCTTCTCATCTCGCCAGCTTCAGTACCATCGGCAAAGAGCGGAGATGAAGAGCAAAGAGTAAGCACAACTGAAACCATGACAGGCGGAAGGAGCGTTCATATGGCTGACGACAGCGATGTGAAATTGAGCTGAAAAAGTAGTCCGCTTCAAAAACCGAACAATTACATCATCCGACATTGGCAAAAGACGAAAAACGAACTAATCTAATCTATTTCAAACCATTCCAATCTAATCTAATAACTTCTATAGCGTCACTTTAATGATGTTTCAATCAGGGATCGAAATCCTGAACAACCAGTGGAACAGAGAGAGCCAGTTGGAAATACTGTGTATAAAGAGAAATACAGTATAGAAACATTCAGACTGACAGAAAGGCATACAGATAGACAGACCCAGGACAAACGACCACAGAGAGATCGATAGAAGAGAGCGAAACGGAGAGAAAGAGAAAGAAAGAAGGAAAGAAGGAAGGAAAGATAGAAAGAAAGAAAGAAAGAATGAATGATAGATAGATAGATAGATAGATAGATAGATAGATAGATAGATAGATAGATAGATAGATAGATAGATAGATAGATAGATAGATAGATAGATAGATAGATAGATAGATAGATTCGACAGAAAGAGAGGACAGAGAGAGACAGAAAGAAACAGAGAGAGACAGAATGAGATAGAGAGATAGAGATAGAGAGACAGAGACAGAGAAAGAGAGAGAGAGAGAGAGAGAGCGAGAGACATTGATTTGAAGAATCCGAGAGTTTGTCTATTAGGAGCATCAAATGTTGGCAAACAGACGATCCAGACGCCAAGAAAGACCCGACATATTTACCGATGACGTTATCCGCCCACGATTTATCCTTTTCCAGCAGGAGCAGCAGCAGCAGCACTGACCCTATCCCTGCCTCCTGTAGCTGCTCGTCCTCTCATCTTCCTCCTCATCGAGGCCAGTGTCTCTGCGAGTGTCTGTTTGACCCGTCTGGCACCAGCGCGGAATCCCTCCAGATGTGCGCTTACTTAATAGTCGGCATTTCATTAGGAGACCAGGTGACTAGAAAGGGATTAAAGGGAAGAGGGATCGGCTGATGGATCGATGGACAGACGGACGGACGGATGGACGGATGGATGGACGGAAGGATGAATGAATGAATGGATGGATGGATGGAGGGATGGAGGGATGGAGGGATGGAGGAAGAGGTAATGGAGGAATAGGATGGGAAGAAAAAGAAGTGCATTAGGAAAAGAAGAAAGAGGAGGAAGATGAGGATGAAACAAGGAGGAGCAAAATGAGGGAGAGGCGAATAAAGAGACGGAGTAGAAAGAGGAAAAGGAGGAGAACGAAGAGGAGGTAAAAGATGAAAAATACTGAAAGTGGAAGTGGAGGAGGAGAAGGACAGGAGAAAAAGCATGATGAAAAGGATGAGTTGTCGGAGCGGGACGTCTTGTGATGAGTGACTGTGCGCTATAGTGAGATGAAGGAAGAGAGGAAGAGATAGAGAGGGAGAGAGACAGACAGACACAGAGAGAGAGATAGAGAGAGAGAGAAAGAGAGAGAGACTTGATGAAGGGAAGACGGTGTGCGTTGCCCAGCTGAGTCAACTGGCTGAGTCAACAGCGATGACAGGAATGTCAGTCAAAGAAATGAACGATGAAGAAGAGGAAGACACTTCAGACGAAGAAGACATCCTCCTCATCGACTCAAGAAACGCACATCCATAATGATCCTCAACTGACCATCTTCCGCTCCTCCTCTCTTAGTCGTCCTCTTTCTCGTCCTCCTTCTCCTTCTCCCCTAATCCTCTTCTTTATCATTCTCCTCAGCTTCCACTCCATTTCTCCTTATTCCCACGTTTCTACTGCTCTTAGTTTTTCATATTCTTAGTCGAATTGTGCTTCTTGTGCCTTCTGTCATATTGCGCTCTGCTTCTTCTATTTTCCTTCTTTGACAGATTTTATTTTATTTTCTTCCTTTTCTTTCCTCTTGTATTCTTTCTGTATTTTTCTCCTTTTTCTCCTTTTTAACTTTTTCTCCTACTTTCTCAGTTTTCTTTGTTCTTGTCCTCTTTGTCCTTTTTTCACTGCTTTGTTTTTCCTTACCTATTTCCTTCTCCTCCTTTATTTCATCATCATCATCATCATCATCATCATCATTCATCATTATCATCATCATCACCTTTCTGTTCTCCTTTAAGTTCTTTTTCTTCTTGTTATTCTTCTTTTATCTTTTTTGTTGTTGTTGTTGTTCTTCTTCTTCTTCTTCTTGCCCTTCTTTCTTGTTATTCTTTTTTGTCTTCTTTGTCGTCGTCATCATTATCATCATTATCACTTTCTTTTCTTATTTTTATTATTATTCTTCTTCGTCACCCATGTTGTTGTCCTTCTTTTTCTTGTAATTCTTTGTCTTCTCGTTATCTTCTTCTATCCTTTTCCTAGTAGCATGCTCCTCCTCCTCCGAGTGCTGCTGCTGCTGATGCTGCTGCTGCTGAAGGTAATGACGACGACGATGATGTATGCATGCATGTATTCACGTAACAGATCTACGCATAGCAAACTGTGACTAATGTCACCGTTTGAAGTGCACCCATTATCGCCCACCCGTAGCGGATGTCCTCTATTATCGCTCAAAATTAGCGGATGATATTCCCTATTATCGCTCAGCAGTGGCCTTGGGCTGAGTTATCAAGGCTTTGCGGCTTGGCTTTGAACTTCAGGAACTCATTGTACTGCTCCGGGTTCCGGTGGCGTGTGGAACGACATGTTTTCATCGGAGAAGCTGTTCCGATGGCCCAACGATGCGTCTGACTGACACAGTCCATCTTTGTCCTTCCCTGCTTCTTCCTAGCCATCCACCACAGTTCATGTTATGCGCTCACGTAAGGATGCGCCCAATGAGAAAATAGCACTGAGTCCAGTAAGATTCGATATCATCGAATTGTTGGGATCCTTTATTGATTAACAATGAAGCAGTAAAATTCCAACAGTCGAATACATAGGTTTTAATGGGTAAACTCAAAAGGAACATAGATGATCCGCTACCAGGGTGGACCGAATCACATCTTTATCTATTACAGGGTAACATCACTGCTGATTCAAGGCAAAACAATGTTAGAAACTGACTCATTATTGAGCGGTTGCTGAAGCGACTCCTTCAAGCTCATGCATGAGGATCTGTTGGTCCCGAACTTGCAGTATCATCATCATCATCACCACCACCACCACCATCACCACCACCACCTTTTTAACTAAATTATTATTATTTATTATTTTTATTAATAGTAGCAGTAGTAGTAGTAATAGCAGTAGTAGTATTTGGGTATTTTCAAGCGCCACTGTCGCGATATAAGCATCAATCAATGGCGCTGAGTAGTCATTGTGCGTGTAGGACTTGCTCAAGGTTCCTACAGAGTAACTGTTACAGAGGAAACTCAAACCTGCGCACTCGCGATACAAAGCGAGTTCTCCAAGCAATCAACTACAGCACAATTACTAAGATTATACAGCCATTCATCTGTCTGTTTATAGGGTAGAATCGTCTTTCCAAGTATCCTGTGAGTTGTGATGGCAATTGTCGTCGCCCTGACTTATTCGATAAACAAGGGCATTTTACAGCCACAGGACATGAAATCTTGTTTCTAAATCAATCACCCGAGCTCAAGTCGTGTGGGGTAGGGTGAAATCATGGGGTGGGTGAAATCGTGTCGCCACCCACCCAGCCAGCGAAACTGAAACCGCCGTCGGATGAGTCGAAACCCGACAAGTGGATGCCATTCGGAGATCCTTTGGCTGAGGCACAGCAGACGAGACGATAAGTACAGGTCCATTGGCTGCTGAGACGAGTCGCATGTCATCTCCGCTTTGACGAAGATGACATATGACTCGCATCTTTAGCATCGCTCTTGCATGTCGCTCTGTCTGTCTGTCTGTATGCCTGTCTGCCTGCCTGTCTGTCTGTCTGTCTGTCTGTCTGTCTGTCTGTCTGTCTGTCTGTCTGTCTGTCTGTCTGTCGTAGGGTTACAACCCATTCCTACTCATTCGCAACAGATGTAATTGAGATGTATCAGACTACATAAGCTACTTAACACGTGCGGTGTCACTGTCTCCTTCTCCTTTTCCGTCTCCCTCTTCCTCTCCAGCTTCAGTCAGTCAGTCAGTCAGTCAGTCAGTCAGTCAGTCAGTCAGTCAGTCAGTCAGTCAGTCAGTCAGTCAGTCAGTTAGACAGTCAGTCATTAGTGAAAGAGATACTAACCCTGACAATATTATTGTGCTACCCGGTATAGTAAGCTAGTCATCTGACTGTTTGACAGTCTGTCAGTAGGCCGTTCTGTCTGTCCGTACGTGCGTGCGTCTGTCTGCCTGTCTGTCTGTCCTGCCTTATCCTGTCCGTAAAATATCCCTGTATCCGCAACAGTCTTCCAGGACGCCAGTAACGAGCCCAGCGGCCACAAATCGCGTGACCCCACGGCGTCACCCAGTGACCTCGGCCGTCGTAGGTCATGCGCCTCCTCAGCCCTCTCAGCATCTTGACCCCTCTTCCAACCCTCCTTCCTTTATTCCGACCGCAGTAAAGACATCTTTTATCGTCCGCGCTTCGATGACAATCCGACGATATTTCATATTTTACATGGGCCCGAAGTCCCGCGAGCAATCAGTCCCCTCGTTGACGGATACCGCCTCCAGCAACCCTCCCCGCCGTTCCTCTCTCTTCCCTCTCACTCTCAATCGCCCTTCCCACCTTCACCCCCGAGTGGCAGAGAAGGCGGCGCCTGCCAAATGTCCATTGAGGTCGGTGACGATGGAATGATAGAAAGGAGATGTCGTCGCCACAACAGCCAAAGAGGAAGACGGCAGCCAAGGTTTTGAGGAGGAGGAAGAGGAATAGGGAAACTGAAGAAGGAGAGGACAAGAGAGACAACCACGTGAGAGATAGATAGACAGACAGACAGACAGACAAACTCTCAGACACACACATACAGATAGGTCAGTAGTGCGACAGACGACCCTTTGGTGGTCTCGTTCTTTGTCAGTCTTTCAATGGTCAGTCCATGGACTTCTTCACAGTAGCATCTGGGCTCGAAATACTGGCCTCTGCGTGGCGGAAAGTCATTGCGATAATAATTGTTTGAAATTCATTTACAGCCACTGTACTACACGACCTTTCAGCTGAACAGAACTGAGCAACAAGTTACTTCATGAGGCTCCATCGATCCTCGTTCTTCCTGTTCTTGCTCCTCCTCTTCCTCCTCCTAATCATCAAGTCTTAAAGCCATTTAGCGGCGCTGGTTTAGAATGAGTGACCTCCATTCTTCTTGGTCATTTGATTTAGTTAATGCCTTTCTCATGCTTCGTCCAATTTTTTGTGTCTCTTTGTTTAAATTGTCTATATATTTTGCACTCGTGGTCTTTTTTTGTTTCTCTTTCTATCGAATCATGCATGAAGTGGATTTTGTTGAATTCAGACATATGACATTCTTTCTACATGACTGAAAGACTGTGTATGTATGTATGTGTGTTTGCATATATGTATGTGTGTATGTATGTATGTATGTGTGTATGTATGTATGGATGTATGCACGTTAAACTGAAATTATAACCATTATTTTAAATCGATGATCAACATTTGTCATGGTTCAGTTACTATTACTTAGAGCAGTCCCTGTGGTCAGCATTTCTGTGGTCCTTCTTGGCGTGGTCATTCGGTCGGCTGCGTTCAAAAGCTACGCCAACAATGATGTCGCATGACTTATGCGATCAGTGCGACTGGACACCAACTGACCGGGTCCAGCAGCAGCTTGGACACGACGCGATATGATGACCGACGAAACGCTAATCTGTATTCCACACGCGCCGACGTCTTAATCCTGGCTCCTTGGACGCTGAAATATTAGGAGGGCGATAGATGACAAGAGGGCAGGCAAAGAGGGGAAGCAGTGAAGAGAAAAGGAGCTGAGGAGGGAAGGGAAGGGAGGAAGGCAGGAGAAATAGAAAAGGGCAAATGCAGGAATGAAAGGAGGCGAAATACAGAAGGGAGACTTGATGACAGGAAGATGAAGAAGTGAGGAAAGGGGAAAGGGAGAAAGAAGAGCAGGACAAGAAAGAGAGAGAATCTAGGAAGGAGGAAAGAGGATAAACAAAGTGGAGAAACAGTGGTGGGCGCTGAAACGTTTGTCTGACGTTGGCGGTGATTCCTTCTCAGACTTATTTGCTGACTTAGTTTGAAACTATACAAAGTAGGAGACAATGTGTGACTTAGGCAGTCTTCAAACTCAATTGATATAGATTTTTAATGCAACTGTAGTGATTGAACTGTTGTAAGTTAATATCCAAAACAAACTACAGAAGTCTAAACCCTTTCTATCCCTATGTATGTGTGTATGTGTGTATGTATGTGTGTATGTGTGTATGTATGTGTGTATGTATGTATGGATGACCCTATCTAAACCCTTGAATGAACATCACGCTAGAAATCGGCCGAATCTAGGATTCGAAGCTCGATTCGCTGCTTCGAAGAGTCGTCGACACTTTGAAGTAGCGAAGTTTTTCTGCCCGAACGTTTTGATCTTTGTTAACAATAGTCACTAGTGAGATGTATAGTCCTTGGGTTAAAGGTTGGCTAGAAAGACCTGGAGAGATTTTCTGAAGAGAGATGGATGGAAGAAAAGAATGAAGGAAGAACGGGAGAAGGCAGAAATGTTAGAGGTTAGACGGATTAAAAGGGGCGTCAACCCTCGACACTTGCCGTCTCTTTGCATCATGAGTTATCATTCATCGGATGCAGAGCCTGGAACATAGGATGCGGGAGGGAAGTCTGCTCTGAGCCCAGAAGCAAAAGGGCAGGTCAGGGAGTTAGAAAGGGACTGAGAAGAACTGAGATTGACACACAGATGGACGGACAGGGAGATACGTGAAAACAGAGGCAAATGGATAGGTCAACAGAGAAGCAGGAAGAAAGACAACGAGAGCGAGAGATAGGCAACAGACAAGAAAATAACAGACAGACAAGAATTGACAAAGAGGCCGACAGAAAGAGGCAAAGAGACAGACAAAAACATGGAGGCAGACAAGGAGAAACAAGAAGGCAGGCAGATGGTAAACAGATGAGTCTAATAGACTTAACAGAAGTTGCCACAGGAGCTGCGGATAAACAGCTGAACTGCATGGGAGTGCTGAGAGACAGCCAGACACACCGAGACATACACATAGACACACAGAGAGAAAAATACACGCAAACATACATAGAAGCGAACAGGTACAGACGAAAAGCTAGAAGAACTAGAGAGAACTGCTTAGAGATGTTGGCCAAGAATTACAGACTACAGTTTGATGACATTAGGATAAATAAGTAGACACATTGTATCGACACAAATCGACACAAATGTAAAGGATATACACCATGTAAATATTTATAATTAAACTTGTAAGTATACATGCAGTTGTATGTATACAAACGTGTGCCTATAGTAGGAGGTTCTTTGTCGACAAATGTATACAATACAAGTATAATCTTATTTATATGCATAAATGTGTGCAAAACACAATATCTGCCTACCGACATGAATCGTAATTTGGACTTAAATGACCGAAAAGAATGAAGGTTCTTCATTTGCACCCACCGCCGCTAAATGGCTGGCACCTGAAGCTGACGACGACAATGATGATGCTGATGCTGATGCTGATAACTATGATGCTGCGGATGCTGCTGCTGATGATGATGATAGTTACGATTTTACGTATCTGAAGATGATGATGATTACGATGATGATACTGATGCTGTTGTTGTTGGTATTGATGATGATGATGATGATAGTGACGATTTTACGTATCTCAAAATGATGATGATAACGATGACGATGATGATGCTGATGCTGTTGTTGTTGGTATTGATGATGATGATGATGACGATGATGATATAACCTCCTAGCGAACTCATCTATAAAATGTGTACACTGACCGTACACTGCCGGTGGGAAGATCAGGCGGCGAGGGAGAGACCTGGCCAACGGCTCTCATATGTCGAAGGTAAGAAAACTGACTGCTTCTCATGGTTAGCTTAAGGAACTGCTCCTGTTTTTCTTCTAAAGGCAGTGAGCTTGAGCACTGCACTGCGTGGATACTGTTCCGTTAACTGACTATAGGAACAACAGGTGGTCGATGGTTTCACAATGGCAGACTAAAAGAGCCCCTGCATTCATCCAAACACAATGTAAAACCCATTGCCTCTGCCATTTTATCGAGAGAGCTACTGTAGCAGGAGTTCGCAAAGGTAACTTCTCTGTATAGACTTCACCTGTCCTATAGGTACTAAGAATAAATAACGGAGTACCAACAGCCAGACACAAATTTCGATTTCGCTTATGTAGTTTTTACCTATCTTAATTATATAAAAAGAGAAGAAATAAAAATGAAAGTGATTAGGGGTAAGAGGAATAAGAGGACGATGAGGATGAGACGATATATTTTAAAAAGGCAACAGTAGATGAGGAGGAAGAGTAGAAAGGGGAAAAAGAGCCGGAAGGAGAGGAGGAATAAACGAGGAGGAAAACTAAGGGAAGTGGCATCAAGAAAATATAACACAAGGCAAAAAAAGACGAGTGATGAGGAATAGGATGAGAAATAACAGAAGGATGCGAGTTAGGATGCAGATGTTAGAAACGAAAAATAATGAGAAAGAAAAAGAAGGATTGGAAGAGAAATTGGAAGCGAAATGCCTGGAGAAATAAGAGGTAGAGGGTTAAGAGCATGAGAAGGACGTGGAGAAGGACGTGGAGAAGGACGTGGACGCAGAGGGCGAATTGTCTGTTCATCGTCACAGTATCTGTGGTTCGGAGGATGGAGGGGATGAGGTCGGCTGCGGATGATGGGAAGAGTTTGTTTTAAATCATCGCAGAATGGACGTTCGCCAGTTCTCTTGCATTGATATTCATAAGTAGCAAACCGTTTCCATAGATAAGCCTTATCAGCTACGACACTCAGGCCGACAGACAGACATACAGGCAGACAGACAGACAGACACACACAGACAGACAGAGACACACAGACAGACACATACAGACAGGCAGGCAGACAGAGACACCGAGAGATACAGAGTTGAGAGATAAAGACAGAAAGAGAGGATAGAGAGAATAGGCGGAAACAGAGACACAGGCAGAAACAGGCACGGAGACAAAGACAGAGACAAAGACAGAGACAGATACAGGGAAGGGACACTGAAAGACATAGAGGCACACAGACCAGAGACAGACAGCAAAAGACAGAGATTGAGAGAAAGACATACAGAGTAGAAGAAGCAGAGCGAGATGGATATAGGGGCAGAAACGCACATATTCGGTCACTGTGTGTGTGGCGCATAAATACAGATATGCAGACAGACAGACAGACAGATATACAGACAGACAGACAGACAGATATACAGAGGTCGTAGAGAAAGAGACAGGCAGACGACTCACGTGGATATTATATATAAATATCGTTCTGTGTTTGCTTCTTGTCCATGTATATATAGGATGATAGATATGTTTATTTGTGTGTGCGTGTATTTAGCTAAGTGTACTCCTCGCGGCGCACAGATAGACATATGTAATGGCGTATTAAAGATGATGTAGGTGCATCTTAATCATTTCGAAAGGCTTTTAAAGCACTTCAGTCGCCGTGATTTCCCCCAAACGCTGACCCCACTCCACTCCACCTCCTCAAAACAAGCCCTCCCCCTCAGTGCTAGATCCCTCTTCAGAACCAGATGAAGACACGAAGGGTTCAAGTACGAGGTCAAAAGGAATCTCTATACAGCATAAGGGAATAGTAGAAGAAGTTCCTGTTAGAGACATGTAGTGAAGCGACGCCATTGATTCCTGTGAGAACGCTGGACCCATGAAAGAACGGTCGGTTCCTATGAGAACATGGGGCCTCTTTTGACAACATGGGCCTTATGGGAACAGTTACACCTGTATGAGAATAATGGGCCTCCTATGGGAACATTGGGCCCCTATAAGAACTTCGGCCTCCTGTGAGAACTTTGGACCGCTATCAGAACATGGCCCCCTTAAGCATCTCACAGGTTTGGTAACAACACGCTACATCAACTGCTTTGTCAATAATTATTTTTTCTTAATTAATTATTCAATGCAGTCGTTATTTAATTTACTTGGTTAGTTCATTCATTCATTCAGTCACTGTTTCAATCAAGGCTCAAACACGATTAAACTTATATCTTTTCTTTGATATTTTCAAATTAGCCATGAACAATATGAATTGAGTGAGAATCAATGTTCAAACATTCGGAACAGCTTAAATAAAATTCGACGCCATTAATCAGAATACAAAAAGCCTGGACGCAGTTCCTCATAAATATTCTATAAAGCTCGATTAAAATAGTCTCTGATTAACATTAAATAAATAAGAAATGTAAAACGTAAGCGTACACTATTTCCTACAAGACAGTATGCCGTGCTAAACTTCAAGGACAATGAGCCGAGTTATATACACGCAGTTGCAGAACGGACATTGAAATAATTATATCTCGCGGTAATGATCCTTTAATCAGCCAATGATATTTTTATAAGTCCCTACTTTGAAAATTAACGTAGTTACATGTTAAAAATACGTTTATGTAACGTAGGCTACTGGTACGCTAAGAATTAAGGAAGGGAAGTTATAATAGGTCTGTTAGACGTACATATACGTTTGGCATTAACGCGTAGCGAAAAACTCAACTGTACGTTAGTGAAACATTAATGCAACGTTAAAGGACTGACGAAGTTCTCTGCGTTATCGGATTTTCTGCGTTAACTTAACGTACAAATGCTGAGTTTATAAACTTCATACACAGCCTAGCACTATGTGGAGTTAATAGTTTGTAGATAGTACGAGAAGTGCAAACACTCAGAACGCCTAGGCTTTTACAAGCATCAGTGGTAAAATCGTTTTCTAAAGCGCTACTGAAAAGCTAAGCGCAGGGCACGAGATAATTCACGTCAGTCAGAGGATTTGTCCAGCTATGCCTGTCGAAAGAAGAGAACGGGTGGCAGAGAGACCAAAGAGGGAAGCAGATAGGGGACCTGTTACAGTCGGTTCTGCCTTGGTTAAGAGAAACGGGAAGACGGCTCATTGCTTGGCATTGTAATAAGGCATAAAATTCAGTCAGGCGTACATTTAAACTCCACTCTGCCACGTTCCATGTCTCTTATTCACTGTCTATAAGTGAACCAGATACCGCAAAGATTTCTGAAGCCATTCCACTGAAAATTCAATGGCATCCACCACATCACATACAGACAACTTTAAATCCAAGGAAAGCTCAGTAAGCAACAGCAAATCACTTAAGGCATTCCTTATGCTTTGGCTGATTCAACTGTTTTCAATTTAAAAGCTTCAAGCTGCTATAATAATCAAGAAAATATCTAAAATCATACTCTGAGCCAGATTTGAGGAGGGGAGAATAAAAGAGGGATACGGCAGACATTAGATTAGGCTTGGGACACTGCAAGTCTGCCTAGTAGTAAATAAAAATATGTCACACCACTAGACAGTGATATGATGACATTTTGTAGCAGACAATCTGTGCGACAGCAGCAGTGGCTGCTGCGAAAGACCCCTCGGCCGAAGCCTATAAAGACTCAATGGGACAAATATATCCCAATAGAGGGGATGGATGGCTACATCCAGTGGGAGGAGAGTTAATATTCCCCTCAACAAATTGCACTCTGACTCTGTGTAATGAGATTTGGCAAGTTCTTTGCGCACTATTGCTTCTTGTACCGAGCAGGATAATCGTACCTCGTATAGCACTGTTAGCTAGGAAGCAAACTGCAAGTCCTGCAATGCTTTCAGTCCGTGTTTAATGTTTCGTTATTCCTCCATTGCGGGCTCAAGGCCTACGATAAGAGAATGACCACCTTCCCATGTTATACTATGAGATACTGGAGACTTCACATTGATTACGTTACCTTACCTAGCCTTACGATGTCCGCGCATTGGTGACAATGGCTTGAGTCGCATCTTCTGTTGACATTACAATACCGCTGCAACCGACGATGCAGTTATCCTCATCTTCATCATCTACACGAATCCCTACGCTGCCGTATTCCATCTCCCCATCATTATGTCCATCATTATTATCATCGTCATCTTCATCGACATCGCTTGATGAGCCGCGTTCAGCATGACTGCAGTCTGGTGACATCACAGCGTGGTCCGCTATCGTCACTGATCCCTGACGGGGTTGACTCTTCGTGGAACCGCGGGAACGCTCCATCAATTCGTCTCGTCGCAGTCCATCTGTGTCGCTGCACCGGAAGCGACACATCTCGTCGTCACGGCGACGAGACTGTTCGTCATGGCGACGGGACTGGTCGTCAAGGCGACGGGACTCGTCTCCCTTGGCGGCGTAGCGACCCGAGTCGTGGACGGAAGCGTGGAAGGGCGAGTGGGCTGTAGCCCTAGGGTTGGCAAGGCAGTCGGAGGGGTTGTCTTCGGCAGCGGAAGAGCAGGAGGAGGGTGAGTCGTGCTTCTTAAGATGTCGATCGAGGTTCGTCTGCTGTCCGAAGCACCGATCGCACAAGTGACAGCGGAACGGCTTCTCCTTGTTGTGGATGTTACGTACGTGGCGCTGGAGGTTCGACGAGATGCTGAACGATCGCTCGCAGTACTGACACTTGTACGGCTGTTCGCCGGTATGGGTGCGTAGGTGCCTCGTCAGGTTCGCCGATCGGGGGAAGATCTTGAGGCAGAAGCGACACGTGTAGCGGTCCTTGAGTTTGGCGCCGAGCAGAGACGCATGTCCGAACCCGGACAGGACCAGAGGGTCTGCCACTCCTCTCGGAGAGACGCCGAACTGAGTCGCAGCGCGTCCGCCGGGGAAGAGACCCAGCTCTGAAGAGGGTGGGAAGAGAGGGTAGCGCAGCGGGAGGGACGTTGCCTGAGGAGGAGGAGGCAGTTTCGAGCCAAGTGAGAGCATGCGCGTCGCAGCCTCTCGTAGGTAGAAGAGCTTGGACTTTTCCCTCATGTGGTAGAAGGGTTCAAGGGGCGACGGGGTATGGAAGGGAAACGGAGCGTGGCGGAAGTAGATGGGGCTAGGCATGCGAGGGGATCGATGCTCGGCGGGAAATGACCCGAGGGACCTCGGCGGATGGTCTCCAATGGAGCTGGCGAACGAGTCTTTGGTGCTTGGGAGTGTCTTGTGGTCTGGCGACGCTTCGAGTGTGGAACTTCGAGGGGTCAGCTTGAGACTGAGGTCGAGCGGCTGGTCAGACGGACTGGTCTTGTCGTCTTCCCCTTCGTCCAAGTCGTCGACTGTTATCTCCATGGCAGAGGAATTGGATGTGGAGGAGGACGAGGAGGATGAAGAGGAAGAAGAGAAAAGGGATGAAGAGCAATAGGAGAGAGCGTCGTCACTCGATCGCATCTTCTTCTTCGTCTTCGTCCTCGTCGGTGACTCCTTCGCCTGTTCCTGCAACAGCAGCAGGTTCTCTCGACTGGCGCTATGACCCAGGCGCCTGTAGTCGAAGACGGGACTCTCGCAGTCCCTTGATTCTTCTCGGGCATGTTTGTCTGCAGCGATGACATCCATATGACTACACTTGACGTCATCGGTCACGACGTCGATAAAGTACTTTGCGACGTCATCGTTACTGTACCTGACATCACCGTTCTGTTTCGTTACGTCATCGTTATTGATTGTTACATCACCGTTTTGCGACATGACATCATCGTTGTGGTTCGTGACGTCAGCTTGTTGGACTGCGACATCGCTATTTGGGGACGTGACGTCGTCGTTTGTGACGCTATATGCGGATGGGGAAGAGATTCTTGGACTATTCTTTCCGCGCTCTTCCTCCTCACCCTCTTCTTCGTAAGCAACGAGAACCTCGTCATCCGGTTGGCCGTCGATGTCCTTGAGTTCCTCCGGTGATTTGCGTGCACACTGTTCCATCGTCATCAGCTCGGAACTCATATCAGTAACGAACGGACACGCCTGACCGAGTTTTACGCATGACTGACTCGGCTGGTAGGCGGCAGCAGGAAACCCTGACCTCGTTGGCAGGTAGAGTGGAAACGTCGACCTCGAAGAACCGAAGGCCCCGAAGACAGGAGCAGGGAGTGACGGCGTACGCGGCGGGTAAACGTCGGTCGCTGGATCGCCCTCGAAGGACGACGGGTGATTGCGCAAGTGGTGACTGTTCTGGTGGTGGTGGTGGTGGTGATGATGATGACGTCGGTGCTGGAGTCCGTCGCAGAACCTTTTGTGCTTCGTCAAGGACGTCGAGGTGGAAAAGGCCTGGCCGCAGTCGGAACACTTAATCTGCTGGCGGCAGTCGGCGTGCATCCTCTTGTGGCGGCAGAGGTTCGAGAACTGGGTGTACGCCTTCAGACAGACCTCGCACTGGAACGGCTTGACGGAGCTGTGGATGTGCTGGTGCTGCTTGAGGCCGCTAGAGGTCGCGAAAGCCTTGCCGCACTCGCAGCACGCATGCGCACGGGCGCCCACGTGCGCCGAGCGGATGTGACGTTGCAGGTTGCTCGGGTCCGTGAAGACCTTCTCGCAGTTTTCGCAGACGACCGGATGTCTGGAGGAAGAGGAAGTCGATGACGATGAGGAGGAGGAATGGATGAACGCCGCCTGTGTAAGAGGAACATAGGAAACTACTTATCATCATCATCATCATCATCACCATCATCATCATCATATTATTATTATTATCATCATCATCATCACCATCATCGTCATCTTCATCAACATCGTTATCACGACCACCATCAGCGTATCATCATTGTCGTCGTCATCACCATCACCCCGCCACCATTATCAGTTTCATCATAATCATTATCACAACCATCATTATTTGCTTCTAGCTTCCGACTACCGACGTCTCTCCGACGCTCGAACCCTTTTCCTTCCTTCAGGAAACCCCTCAAACGTCACTATTTTGCATCGGATTTCAAACATCTGGGTATCTAGCTGCACTATCGCCAGGCAACCGACTAGTCCGCGCCTCGGAATATCATTTCTCTGTGGCTTAACGCGCATTAAAACTCTGATTAAATTTTTTGTAATAATAATAACAACAACAACAACAATAATAATAATGCTATTGCCTTCCACGGCACCACTATCAGCTTTTTCTCCGTCAGATCTTGATGGTTTCTAGCCGTCCCAGAATTTTTTCATTCTGCGGAGAACTTTTTTAAATCCTGAAGGATCATACATACCTCGGGTAAAAAAATATAATTAATGGATCTCCAGGAAGATGCGTTTAACAGTCACCGGTAGTTAGCTATCAGCTGTGCACTCCTTATCTGCTATGAGCATTCGCTACCAGTCATGTGATCTGCCTTTTTGCTTGTCTACACAAGAGCTAGCATTAGATCCGGCAGATTTGGTGAAGCCGCTCATTCTAATGATCCTCGTCGCCTGTGATCATCAAAATACAAGCGACTTTGTCCCTTGAACCAAGTTTCCCCACGTGTTGTCTGGGTCTTCTAGTGGGGTGGATGCGTTGACCAGCTATTTGCATTGGAGAAACGCCGCTGTTCAACTTTTATTTATTGTTGAACTTGTTGACTCTAATCTATTTAAGGCAACTTAGAAGTAGAATATTAGCTATGTAATGAACTAAGAATCTCTCATTTTCGGGTGCTTATCCTGCATAGCTTGTCCTGTAATCACTTGGCCTCTTGGGTTTCAACCCAAAGGAGTATGGTTCAAGATTAGAAGTGAATATTGCTTCGATGCTATAGAAGTTTCCAGATTAGATTAAATTAAATTAGGTTTAATGACAAGGAAGATGGTTCATAGAGATTTTTCTTCTTAAATTCTATTTTGAATACCAGTGTAAATGGACTAAAAACCAGACGGGCTATGTATGGGCATCGTCTCCTGTTATGTTGGCTCAATGACAGGGATTTGGAAAACAAGTGAGGGTCAAAGCAATGCGTGGGTGGCCACGTAGAGACACTAGAAAATGAATTCACCCTTCTTCTTATTCGCCGTTTGCGCCACAAGTAAAACCACGTCGTTGATAGAAGTAAGATCATCTTTACTTATAAGGTAATAAATAATAATAATTTTATTAGTATTAAGTAAGTTAGACCATCTTCATTGTTAGGACCACGAGCCTCAAAGGCAAAGGCTCGAAGTGTTTAGCAAAATTAACATCATCATTAAGTTTCATTTGGAGAAAATAATAAAACTATATGAGTAAAATATGTTAACGTCACATATCAAGTTTCCACTGCTGATACATTTCTACACCTGTTTAATATTCATGATAGTTTAATATTGATAATGATTTACTAATAATGGTTAATAACAACTAGTGATTGAAACAACGGAGATCTAACCGTTGTGCTGATGAACTGGACGAAAGGTAATCCTCGGCGCTGAGGATGATGGATTGATTGCTGCTGATGCTGAAGTTGATGATGCTGATGATGCGAGGATGCGGATGATGCGGAGGAGGAGGACGGGGAGGAGGATGATAGGGCGATGTCGGGCACTTGGAGATGGAGTCGTCGTTCGGTGATCGAAGTGGAACGGATCGAATCGTTGATCATCTCAGTCGATCATCACCAGCCCGGCTACAGATGCTGCGTCAGTTAAATCAGACACACCATCAATAACAACCTAGGGTTGGTATATTTTGGTGTCAGGTGAGGTAAGTTTTAGGATGAAAAGCTAATCTAAGTGGAAAAGTCTATGGCACCGCTATCGTCATGCAAAAGGCATCACTCTTGTGGCACTTCGACTACATTACATTACAGTGATCTATTCGGTACTACGTTTGTACTTCGCGTTCGAGTCTGCTGAGTGGATTCCGTGTAAGACCCTAAACAAATTATTTGTGCACACTCGTCTCGCGTCTCAGAGTCAGATTTGCTGATTTTAAGCACAAAATAAGTGCAATAAATAAATGAATAGAGATAAGGCAACGCTAGGCAATTGATCAATTAGGACATACTCGTAAAGCGGCTTAAGACCTATTTGTATCGGCTTGCTTGTGTTGTCTGACCCCTGTGACCCATCCACGCCTATGATTCCTCGCTCAGTCGATGGACATATGGCATGTTAACAAATGCGTTACTTACTTTCTTTCTTACTTACTTACTTCTTACTTACTTAGGATCGGGCGGTGCAGGGTATACAATGAGGCAACACAGACAATGTAAGTATAAGCTAGACGAAAGGGAAGGTTAATGGGAATAGGGTACAGGATTAAGTGTCCAACCTAATTGTTTTCCTTTCCTTGTTCGCAGTGTATATGCTGTACCTGTGTCTTACACGTGCAAGTGTGTATGCGTGTGTGTTGGTGCGTGTGTCGTGTGTGTTGTTTATTGTCTGTCAGTTGTGTGTATAATTAAGAGTGAATTATGAGTCCGGTTGTTCCGTGGGTCGGGAAGAAGACGTCGTCAGTGCCTAGATAAGGCTGAAGATCTGCCCAAATGCACAGCTCAATGTCTACACCTCATCACGAGTCGTCTCATCACAGACAGATGATTTACCGATCATCTGTCTGTCTGTAAGATGCAGGCTCCTCCTTTTCCTCTTCCACCTCTGTGTGTCTGTGTCTGTGTGTCTGTCTGACTGTCTGTCTGTCTCTCTTACTCCTACTTATATCGTTCTCCTAATACTACCTTTCTTCCTCTTATCTGCTTCTGTCTCCTACTCCTTATTCTCCTTCTCCTCATTTTGCCCTCTTCATTTCCTTCTTATCCGCTTCCTTCTCGTCCTACTTTTGCCCTGTTTTCTTCTCGGCGCATCCTCCACCTCTTCATCCTGTCTTTCACTCTCTCCTCTCCCCTTATCCTATTCCTCCTCTTTCATCCTTCTTCCGGGCTACTTGTCCTTCTTCGCCTCTTTCATTCTCCTCGCCCTCATATTCCTTCTCCACCTTGTCGTCCTGTTCCCTATCTTTCTCCATTTGTCTGCAGTCAATGATGCCAGTTCCCTGCAGCACAGGTGTGATGTACTATCGTCGACTCATCCCGGCGCATTGTTTAGACGTTTCAGCTGCTGAAACAAGTCGTCCATCCGTCGTCGCCAACAAGTGTGCCACCCCTCACCCTCCCTTCCCTCATTTACCCCTTCCTCCCTGCATCTATCACTCCCTTTCTACCTTCCTACCTCCTTCCTCCCTTCCTCCCTTCCTCCCAATCTTTTTTCCTTCATCCTTCCTCCCAATCTTTTTTCCTTCATCCTTCCTCCCAATCTTTCTTTCTTCATCCTTCCTCACAATCTTTCTTCCTTCATCTTTTCTCTCTGCCTCCAGCCTCTATAAGCAATCGAAGAACCATTCGGGTCAGTATTTCAATGAAACGATATCAGTTCTCATAAATCATTTGATCAGTTAACGATCGAATTCCATACAGACCAACCCAACGGACATGGCAGAAACACTACATTGACTACAGGAATGTGCTGGAAGCCTACATTTCTATAGCGCCTTTAGAGACATCTCCTTTAAAGAAGATTTACTGATATTAGGATAATCGGGGCATAATCTGCATGGCTCTTTCAACGTTAGTCGTCAGGGTATCAGTCCTCATGGGATGAAGCAATCTTTCGGCTGAAGCACAAACAAAACGCTTTAAGGCTTATATACCAGTCTTTCTAGTGAACTATCAGTTTCATAAGGCGCACCGGGATTCGAACTCTGAACGCAAAGGTGAAATGCACCGTGCCTCGTTCAAT
This sequence comes from Norana najaformis, assembly GCA_964023275.1. Lineage (NCBI taxonomy): Eukaryota > Metazoa > Annelida > Clitellata > Crassiclitellata > Hormogastridae > Norana > Norana najaformis. Next base: position 14,237,315 of record OZ029925.1, read on the forward strand.
GGTTTCTAATGGCAGCCCTTGAGATTTTCGTGGTGTCTATTTACAGTGTATTTATCACAAATTTAATTCAGAAAGGTAAACAATCTGGAAGATCCGTATTAAGAAATTAATTCAGAGCAAAATATATGGTAAACTGGATACAGTTGATCTACTATGCTATATACTGCATGAATTGAGGTACAATAGCGACAGCCTCGTAGCGCCGACTGCGTGTGCAGGTTCGGGCTTCTTAATTCCACGACGGTCACTCCATTTCCTGACCTTGAATATACAGCACAGTCAACGCAGATTTGCTTAGCTCCGTTGATATACGATACGGTGGTCTATTCGGTAGCGCGCTTAGTCTACAATCCAAGGATTGCAGCTTCGAGCCTGCTGAGCGGACTCCGGACAAGTCGTTCGCGCGCACTTATCACTGTCGCAAAAAGAGTATAATTTGGTACTGGCTTAAGCTGGGAAGTAAACGGATTGTCCGGCGATGCACTGTCCCCATGGCCAGGACCCTTGGATTCGTCCAGTGTCTGGCTCAAGGGCCGAAGAACCACCTTGCCCATAATAGGGTATTGGAGCTTTACTTACAAATAGTAGAGTCAACGCAGATTTGCTTAGCGCCATCGACTGATACTGTATCAATAAGCAACGGCGCTGCATAAACATATGGAAAAATGATAAATAAGATGCTATGTTCTGTGCTAACCACAGACATAATAACGCTGAAGCGAAGAACATAAATTTCCTGATAGCATATACAGTCATCTCGTCGGTCGGTTGAAACCAAGGCGTCCTTTCCTCTTCTCCTAATCTTGGCTACAACGCCAAGCACTGCAGCCAGAGTCTGCCTGTCTACCTGGTGTAGGCAGGTGCTCAATTCTATCTACCTGATGTCAAAGGTTAGACAGGTAGACAGGCCGTCTGACTCTCTACCTGTCTTGACCCTCGCATTTCGACTCGGAACCGAACCTGACCCAATATGATCCCGACTTGATTGAGCATCTGCAGTTAATAACCTGAAACCACTTGTTGCGTGGGCGTTGAAGAGAAACGGATTAACAGATACGACCGATCACAAATTAATTGCCCTCCTCTATCACACGCATCCATCAAAAGTAAACCTCCACGCTTAACAATAGCCAGCTGTCAGATACACAGAAAATTTCGGGCGGAAGTGGCTGGTAGTAGAGCACAGGAGTTTTAACAATTGCGGTAGGGTGGTCTATTCGGTCAAGCGCTGGATCTGTAATCCAACGATTGCTGGTTTGAACCTGCTGAAGCAACTTCGTGTTATAACGACCCGGGACAAGTTGTTAGCGCACATCTGTCTCTGCATGGCCTCAGATTCAGATTTAACTGACATTAAGCGCGTAACAAGAGCAATGAATAAATAAAGTAATTTATTAGTTTAATTGATTTATTTAAAAAATTAAATTGTAATTTAGGATAAGGTTATAATTATGATCTCGAAATTAGTGGCAACTGTTAGCAGTCTCCTTTCGGAAAGAATCGCAGACTGGAAATGATTGGACCCATAAAACCATTTGAGAACCAGAATTAGAAAAAAAACAGCAAAAAATCCTAAATAATAGCTATAATCAACCGTGTTGGATTATATAAAGTTAGATTTTTGCTGGTTAGACCTGCGTATTTCATTCAAGGTAGAACATGTGTAGCAACCGGTTGGTCCACGTTTAATTATTACGTTGAACGATAAGATTCCCGTCCATTGTGAAGGAATTCATGAATTAGTATTGTAAGTTATCGCAAGTCACGGTAAGAAAGCGTTTGGCGATCATACAATGATTACACGACTCTCAAGAAGTTTAATATAAGAGCCATGCAGCAGAGCTTTTGTCTTTTATCAAGTTCTATAAAATCTTCAGCAAACAAAACACTTTTCTCCATTCGTTAAATCTGTCTGCCTGCCTGTCTGAAAGTATCTGTATGTCTGTCACACAAACACGCACACACACACACACACGCACACACACACACGAACACAAGAACATTCTCTCACACGCTGTATCTCTGTTGCTCTAAGCTTCCCGTTCAGTTAATCTGTAATCTTTAAAGCGGAATCCACTGACGGTCCACCGTGCAATCGAACTGACAAAACCTTTGTTGACTGACATTCAGTGAACTTAGTGACGCCTTAACAATCGCTCGAAGCAGTTAATTGATACTGATCACTTTTAATACCAACGCCAAAAATTGCCATAGTGAACGCGGTGTAACGATCGTGGGCAAGCTGTTTACTCAAGAGACCCTATGTCAGCAAACGGTATAGAATTTCCTACTATAGCGCGAACAAATGCCACAATGCACGGGTTTCCCGTCCATGATCTTGAAAGTCATCCAGCGAGGGTAAAAGAGAAGAAAACGATCGTCCCTTATCCCGCATTACTCGTTGGGGGCTTTTGACATACTTACAAGCAGTTGACGTTAACGTGGATATTTTATTGTTTATTTATTTATTGCTTTTATGATGCGCTCAAGGTCAGTAAATACTATCCAGGTTCGTTACAAGGAGTCCGCTCAGCAGGCGCGAACCCGAAATCGTTGGATCACAGAACAAACGCATTATTGAATAGGCCATCATGCAGCTAGTAGTTATGCATATACATTTCGCTCATTATGCAAGGCTTTCCTGGTCATATAGCACCAGTTATAGAAGATAATCTATTACAACATAGAAAACCCGGAGGACTTGAACCTGTGCATGCCTTGGACGTTAGCAGTCAAGAGTTCCACTAAGTCATCTACCGTGTCACACAGTCATGCATATAAATTAATGGTACGCGTATGTTCTATATGATATATGCAATAGCTCAGCCTCTCTGATATATCGTGCAAATCTTGTATAGAGTATACGGCATACGCCACATATATTTTAACTGTTAAAGTTTATTCATTAGAAGCCAAATGAACCGAGAATTCGTGCCGCACTCAGAGTATTGATAATAACTGATAAGAGAAAAGACTCCGAAACATGTGTGTGCGAGTGAGTGACTGAGTGAGTGACTGAGTGAGTGACTGAGTGAGTGTGCACATGGATGGGTGGGTAAGTTCGTGGGTGGGTAAGTGCGTGAGTGCGTGTGCATCGATGTTGGTCTGTTCGACAGTTTCTCAGTGCACTGCCTCCGCGGCGGTATATACTATAGTTCGGTAAGTCAATCCTGTAGATACCGATCGTTCGCTCTCGTTCGGTCTAACGGTTGGCCTACCAACTATGTAAGCTTACACTTCAAAGAAATGTACTCTGTTATAGTAGACACATATTGTGGCTATATAAGCTATAGTTTTCTTAAGCGCATTAAGTGTGCGAATACGATTATGATAACGGTTACGACTACCTTAGGATACCTTTTAGGATATCTTATGACTGCAGTTGATTTTTGAACCCTTGTACAGCGCCCTTTTCTTCGGCCTCGGCTGTGCTACGGCGCTATATAAATTGTCTTATTATTATTATTATCGTTCCAATTACGATTACTGTTATGGTTAGTTAATTGATTAGTAACTGCTAGAATTCACAAGGCATCAACCGATGGCGTACTGAAAGCATGGCCGTAATCAGGTCAATACCCAGAATGTTAGACCACTAATGTTACGGTTATAACTATTGATATGTTTTCGATTACGGTGACGATTATCATGAATACGATTAGGCTGAATGTATATTTTTGCTTGAATGTTTTTTTTTAGAATGAACTGCTCATATAAATGAAAACACAAATCCAAGGGAAAATTAGGTCCTAGGAGCTTGATCATGAGTCATTGGCAAGCGGTCATTGGTCCTTAGTCGTTGTTCCATATTGGTCTGTCCGTGGTCTTGGGTTCGTTGTCAAACATGAAATGAGATGCGGCTTATGTAAACGTCGATGGGTGCAAGTGAATCAATTGGCTGTCGTCAAACTCCTGTGACTTGATTCCTGCAGAGTATGACAGGATGCGTGACACATCGCACCGATGACTATGACAAAGTGTGACACGTCATCACAAGACGAGCATTCTTTAGTAACCCCTCCACCCTTATTCCACCACTATTCGTCTTGCCAACTGACCTCCACCTGTATGCCTTGACCTGTGTCTAGACCTGTTCATGTAACGGATTATGGACGCAGTCAGCAATCTCACTCCAAAACGATCTTCGACTGACGCTTTGTGAGGTGTCATGCATGGTAACATAAGTCTGCATTTAGTTTAGATAGGATGAAATGCATAGACTGCCTTACCAACCTTATCATTAATTCATCGATCAGATTAGATTAGATTAAATTACTCCCTGATATCCAGAGGATGCAACTGATTGATCTGATTACGGTCATTTACCTGATTCCGGTTTGGTTTTGGTGCGCTGATTGTGCCTTGCGCATTAGATGCCGGCGCTGACTAAGTTGCTAATTAATGATAATAACCAGTTAATCGCCTCTTCGTCGACGCCCGTGATTTCTACGACTCTTTCTTCCGCAGCCACAATATAAGAACCCACATCCATCGATGATCAACTATACACAACATGCATGTATATCTCTACGCAAAGATATACTTTTTTAATACCTCACAATAGCCCAGTACCAGATATCTTTGCGGTTTTCTCTCGATTTCTTCATTTGTTTTCTGTTTCTCAAATCTCAGTTGTGTGTATAGCATGCATGCAACGACCGATTGGTTAAGAGCTTGCCTTTTACGCGCATAGGATATGCCTACATTTGATTTCGGCTCTTCCCATCAGGCAGTCAATGTACACTGAACAATTAGAGAAGGGCCTGTTTAATGCAGAATTGATATGTCGATGTTTGCCATGCGATATTGGCGCAATATAACTACATAAATGAATCCAGACCTAAACAAGTTACTGTGCGCGCAATCAGCTTAAATCAGAATCTGAATGTACGTCAGAAACGGATACTATTCCAGTCCTTCCTTGCTATCTTAAGGGGCATCTGCGGAGAATTCTTATGGGCAGCCTTGTTTAAAAGCGCTCATTACACTGGTCAACATAGAAATCGTTACTGACTGGAAAAGGCCCTAATGTGTAGCATCTTGGTGTGCTGAACACGAATATAACCATACAAATTTTTTATTGGCTCTCGTTTTGAAAATATTTCATATAGTTCATTTTTTATGTTTCACCATGTAAATTTATGCAGTAGGACTGCGACAATATCCTAAATAAGCCTAGAATGATGTAATATTCCACCTCATTGCATAATCCCATCATGGACACATCATGCACAGTTGATTACGTCATTTTCTGATGCAATGTATAACTACAGCCAGTCGGCTGCTGACGTAAGATGACGTCAGCAGTGTACTATATAAAGCGAGTCGGAACGGTTGAGCATTTACAATATTACAGACTTTGTGCGAGACAGTTTAAGTTACTGTTTTATAAAACTATTATTACTTTATCCATTTAGATACAATACAGAACAGTAATGCCTCGGAAGTGCGTAAATACTGTGGACAACTTTTGTTACATTTGTGGGGAAGTGACATTTGCCAACCAGAAGAAAAGTATCACTTATCAAGTCAAGAAGGCATATCATGCTTACTTCGAATGCAAGGTTGGTGACCAAGACAAGCCATGGGCCCCTCATATATGCTGTGCTACATGTACAACACAGCTTTCACAGTGGTTGAATGGCAAAAGACCATCAATGCCGTTTGCAGTTCCCATGGTGTGGAGAGAGCAAAGCAACCACGTAGATGACTGTTACTTCTGCTTGGTTCCTCCTCTTTCCGGTGGAATAACGAAGCAAAAGAAGTCGACAATAGTCTACCCAAACATTCCGTCAGCATTGAGACCAGTTCCACATGGTGATGGACTTCCTATTCCAGAACCTCCAGCAGAATATATTTTCCTTGATTCATCTGATGAGGACAAGGGTGAGCCGACGTGTTCTTCTCCTGGTCCGTCAGCGTGCAGTGATCCCGATTTTCACTGTGGTGCATCATCAACCCCACACAGAATAACACAGGAAGAACTAAATGACCTTGTTCGTGATTTGGACTTATCCAAAAACAAGGCAGAATTGCTAGGATCAAGACTCCAACAATGGAATCTTCTAGAAGAAGATGTCACAATTACTTCATATAGAAAGCGCCATCAGCAGTTGGAACCTTTCTTTATGAAGGAAGGTAATCTGGTATTCTGTTCCAATATTGACGACCTCATGAATGCCTTGCAGATCACTCATGACCCACAAGAATGGAGACTCTTTGTAGACTCTTTAACACTGAGTCTTAAGGCTGTGCGTTTGCACAATGGAAACCGTCTTCCATCTATTCCATTAGCGCATGCTGTCCACATGAAAGAGACATACGATAACCTAAAACAGCTACTGCATTCCATTGACTATAACAGGTACAAATGGCACCTGTGTGGTGATTTGAAGGTAGTTGCCATTTTAATGGGACTGCAGCAAGGATATACAAAATATATGTGTTTCTTGTGTGAGTGGGATAGCCGAGCAAGAGAGTTGCACTACGTGCGGAAGGAATGGACTCCCAGACAAAACATGGCAGTTGGACAGAAGAATATCCAGCACCCAGCTCTGGTCGAGGCTCACAAAATCCTACTACCACCCCTTCACATCAAACTAGGTTTGGTGAAGAACTTCGTGAAAGCCATGGACCGCACTTCGCCAGCTTTCCGATATCTGCATGAAAAATTCCCTCGACTCAGCGAAGCAAAGATTAAAGAGGGAGTTTTTGTGGGTCCTCAGATTAGAGAACTCTTCAAAGATGACCGCTTCAACAACTTGCTGGAGAGTGATGCGAAACAAGCATGGAATGCTTTTCGTCTAGTGTCTACAGACTTTCTGGGGAATGTTAGGGCAGAAAACTACAAGGAACTAGTAGAAGACATGCTCAAGCAGTACCAGAAATTTCGCTGCAATATGTCTCTGAAGATGCATTTCCTTCATTCCCATCTGGATTTCTTCCCTGACAACTGTGGTATGGTTAGTGACGAACATGGCGAACGTTTTCATCAAGATATCGCAACAATGGAGCAAAGGTACCAGGGAAAATGGTCCACTACAATGTTGGCTGACTACTGCTGGACACTCCGCAGAGATGCTCCCGAACAGCTGTACAAGAGACAGGCAAAAAAATCTAAGAACTAGTCTATGACCTGGTTTTTACAAATATTAACTGTAAGTGTATCACTATTGGCATGCATTGTGCGATATAAAATTACTTCATTTCAGATTACAAAAAAACTAGAGCCAATTCGGCATTTTCACTGTCATATTCGTGTTCAGCACATACAAATTGATAAGAACTGACTAATTTCATTTCAGTAACATGACTTTTGTAAAAATTTGTTGTCCAGTGTTATTATTATATCTGCTTTTATTAAATGTTACTATCCAATGACTAAGCATCAATCGATGGCGGTGAGCAACTGTGAGTGAAGAACTTGCTCAAGGTCCCTACACGGCAACTGTCTCGGGGAGGCTCAAATCCGAACACTTCACTTTATAAGCCGAGCGCTCTAACCAATCGGCTAGCGTGCCCCATTAATGGCTACCGTGCCCCTTTAGGCCTATCGGCAACCTCAGAAGACCAGGGTAAGATGTTGGCTCTTGGTAACGGAATGATGAACTGGTCATTTGGATGTTGCATGTAAGTCCTACGTTTATGACATTTGATGACATTTATATAGCGTCTCATCTGTAAGAACGTGAACATTTTATCCAGCAGCCGCGAGTTGGCCTGTAGTAGCAAATGAATTCTATGAAAGTATCAAGACACCTGATATAGCGCCTTTAAAGGCGCCACACGCGTCTTTCTAATTAAATAGAATAGGTGTAGTTTAAAGTAGGTTGTTAATTTATGCTTAGCAGAGTCAAATCACACATAACATACGTGCAAGGGACTTCAAGAAATCTATCGCTGAATTTTAACTTTAGAATGCTTCAATAATGGCAACCATTGAACTGGTAAACTGTACATACCGGATGTGAGACGTTAACGAGATTTCAGTTGGCTGAGGCGCAGAGACTGTGTCATGAACTGGTTAAAGTCTTTCCTTTCGAGACGTGAGCTGAGACGATGCAGAAGTCGATCTTAGGACAGGAGCCAGAACCAAGAGACAGACTCAATAAACGAGATAAGAGGAGAGACTACACATCTCGTCGTCCCTTCATTTGTTCCAATTGATGATCACAGCGGCGCCGATTGCGATCTGCCAATCACCGCCTTCAGTGGGCTCCAATCAACCGCCGGCCAGGCACCCAGTGAGGCGTGGCCTTTTGTTCGGAGGCGGAACCAACGGGCATCAATCAATCGCCTTGGACCGCTTTGATGGAGCGCTAGGCTAATTGGAGAGCAGAAGACACACGCGCATAATCGTCAGTCTTTTAGGCAACGCTACTTGATCGGGGGTTGAACCGTGTAACGCCCTCTGACGGCTAATCCCGCAACCGCATCGTCGGATTGCAACGATGAACTGGAATGGAAAGTAAAGTGCCAAGGATGACATATCATTCAACCGCGGAAATGATGACGTCATATTTTAACATGTGTGCTCGAAGCCACAAATGCAACATGATTTGACGTCATTGTGATAGAAGAATGGCCGAAGATTGTGTGCTGTAGGCCGGTATCTCCAATAATAGTTGTCATGCTGTCGCTTGGCAGTGTTTTGATAGTTTTTATTTTGCAAATCACAGTGGCTAAACAATGATGATCGTCTTCAAGGGCGTCGACACGATTTTGAAAGTGGGGGGCATGACTGACGGGTCGAGAAAGGGGCCAAGTAAGGAAGACTGTGCCGAATGTCACCAGAACCTTGACGACCTCATTTACGGCGTCAAGACATGGACGACCATTTGCAGGTTATTTTCTGATGATCATTATTGGTTTTCGTGGATTTTGTGATTTATTGCGTCATCCCTCCCACACCTACATTCTTTTACCTTTAATTCACAGCAAACTTCACAGACTTTTAGCCATCCATAAAAATTAGGCACCAATATTTTAGCTATAGGGTTAAAGGTGGAGGGCAAAAGCTCTGGCCCACTAAATGTTTCAGTGGGAACCAGAGCTGATCTGATCAGCTCTGATCGAATGACTTCGTGGGATCTAGGCTATTGCTAAGGGGAGGAATGGTGCGGCTGCCCCAGGGCAGCACTGTTCAACGGGGGCGGCAAAGAGGGCGGCAAAATGGAATTTTTAGAGACATATTTTCATGATCTGCACCCAAATTTCGGTGGTGATCGCATATAAGACAACAAGACGCTATGCCAAAAATATTCAAAGATTGTGCCTATAAAAAAGTTCAGAATCGATAGGCCTACTGTACACATTGTGCATAGGATCATTGTTGAATTGAACTGACGCAGTCTGTCTGTCTGTCGCTATCTGAAAGCCCCCGCCGCACCCACGCAGTCAAACTGGCCCTCTATAGATCTCTCGTCTCTACCAGACCACTCTCATCCCATTCCTCTCACTCCCTCCCTCTCTTGCAGGATGAAATATTGGGCGTATCAAACCTTGCTGTCCTTCATACTGAGATTGAATTAACCGCTTCCATCAATTAATTTTCGGTGACTTTGCGAGTTTCGTTTGATTTAGTCCAGAGTGTAAGAGACTGGAATGGAATGGACAAGAATAGAAAGACTAGTGGAAAATATAATGTAATCAATGGTGGATTATAGGTGGCGAGGGAGGACCCCCGAGCCCTTCTTGGTTATATACCGGCGCCCCTCAGATTGGACCCGTGCATGGTTGACTACCAGAATGCAGCGCTCCTCTGGAAATGTCCTTGCACCCCGCACAAGCAATCCAGAATCCGCCACTGAATATAATACAATTTAATTTGATATATTTTGAACTGAATTTAATTTATTTAATCCATATGAAGCAGTGCGACTGTCTTAAACGCCCTATGCCTCGAGAGCACACTTTAGAAAGCTTTTACATATTCTTTTCACGTAAAACGGTGTCGTGAAACGAACGCACAGCGGTCGTTGAGGCTGCGGAGAAATATAGAGAGGGATTTAGAGGGTGAAGGTTGGCAATGGCAACGCCGACGGCTCTCAGCTGATGAAACACCGGCTGACACAACTCATGCCTCGATCACCGCGGTCAGTCCACCGTTTCAATTCGATGGAAATTTATTCCGGATAATAGCGCATAATAAATATACGAACAAAGGCCGGAAGCGCCTTCGGGGTCCTCAGTTTGAGTCCATCCGGTGATTTGATACGACTTTGATTCTTTTGATGTTATGATTATTGCATGCATGAACCCGCAGAAGAACTTCATACGAGCAACCTATATTTCTTAGAAACCATAACTTGATTTTGATATGTCACACCTGCAGTGAAGTAACGTCATACTGAGTGGTCTATAATGGGTCGGAGTAAGGTGGAATAGGGTTTTGATGCTACGGTGTGGAGTGCGTACTATGCAATGGGATGAAGCATTATTATTGACATAGGGGGCCTATAAATGACGTCAAATGAAATAGAACAGAATTAGTAGAAATGATTGGAGTGAATATTTGGTAACCAGTTGAGTCAGAATAGAGCTGAGTTCTTTGAAAATGAAAAGAAATGAAATGAAGTAGGTTGGAATTGATTGAAGCTACGACGGAATGGGTGCAGTTGGAGGCAAAAGGCTCGATGAATTTATTAAAGCTTCTCCATCAGATAAATCCACACAATAAACTCAGAAGCGACACATAATGCTATAAGCTTGTGGTGTCAAAATATACAACAAGATATATGTACACCAAGATACTTAGATATTAATATGTACAAAGAGATTCTTAGATATTAATACTTGGACAGTTAACACTTGTTTTAACTGTTTGCTAAAAGATGCTAAGGTGACTAGGCCTTTGAATTTACTCCATATACTCACCTGTTGACTGCTATGCATTGCCATAGGAAGCCTGTTGGAGATGGAAGCGAAATGAGATCAGATCAGATCAGATCAGAGCTTGGACATTTGGTCTAAACCGGTCTGACTATGACTTGTTTGATGGTGCTGGAGCAAGATCTTCACCAGAGGATACTAGAGAGGCGCCGGCGAGACCCAGCCAGGGCCACGGGAGGCCCTCTAGCGCTCTGCGGCCACACACTGCTGTCTCTGAATCTGAAATGAAGCTAGCGGAATAAATGCATCGTGACTTGGTCCGAGACTAAAGATGCCCGTCACGATCCAATGACTTATCCGTCGCGGTCCAATGACTTTTCGTTTACCTGCCCAAATGAAATGATAATTTCGCTCGAGATTGCTCAGAGACGCCAGTAAGCCAACCTCCGCTCCCCTCCTGTTTCTGCGATCTCTCCTCCTCCTTCTCCTGCTCCTCCACTCCTTTCTGCATACCCAATTCCATTGGCTGCGATCCAACTGAGGTCACAAAGTCACTGGCTGATTGCCGGTTCTATTAGCTAATGAGTTGCAAGTTGATGCCGTATTTACATAGTCTATCACGACACGCATATATCACACGTTACAATAATTCACTGCTTATCATAGTCTGTCTCTCCCCCTCTTTCTGCGTGGATGCCTACATGATTGTCTACCTATCGGCTTCTTTTTAAATCGAACGCATTCATGGGAATGTATGACAGTCTGTTTATCTTTCTGTCCGTCGCCTGGTCTATTACATTCAAGTCTATTAATTCCGTTCTATAATATTCTATTTTGTTCCTTCTTTTAGCGCTTCATTTTATTTAATTTGTCTCCAATTCATATTACTTCACTTGATTTTATTCCGTTCTACTTCATTCTAAATTATTTAACTGTCTGCCAGTGTGTCTGAATGTATAGGCCTACGTCTGTCTCGAAGCTTTCTTCGACGAACTTATCACGGTCTCTGCGACCCAATCATACCCTTAGTATGAAGTTTAGTGCCATGACTGCTACCTATCTCTAGGTTCTACCTAAGCCTTTGCGCTTCAAGAAGTGTGTTGCTGTCTCTTTGTACGTGTGCTGCTCTGTGATAGCATATCTATGCCTCTGTCTCTGCCTATGCATCTGTGCATCTCTGTCCATACAAATGTCTTTCTTCGATCTTGGGCTTCTTTGTCTATGCCTCTGTCTCTATTTTTGTCTTTGTACATCTCTATCTCTGCATGCTGTCTCTCCTTTTAGTAGCTTTGCTCCTATGTCTATATATCTGTATCAGTGTCAATAGAATAGAATATTACAGAACGGTACAGGCCAGAATAGAATAGACAAAGTAACAGACAGAAACACAGACAGATATGTATGTATATATGTATGTATACTGTATGTAACTGTCTTTCTTTGTTTCAGTGCTGCTCTCTTTCTATGCCTCTTCTTTGGTTTCGTGTCTCTGCTTATCTCCCTGTCGTCCGCGCTTAAATCTTCGTTACGTGAGCGACATCCGGCGTCGCCATCTAGCGATTGCGCAAGTAACAAGTCGCACTCGGCCATCTGGCTCTACCTTCGGCATTCGTTCTAAGCCTAAGCCAACTCTTCTCCATCTTGTCTGCTCGACGTGGTTCTGTCAGTGCTGCTGTTGCTGCTGCTGCAACCGTTAGCTTTCGCACGTCCTCTAATGCATCCGATTCCGCTGTCATCTTCCGCGCCATGGATGAGCGACGCACGGAGCACTTACCTGTCAGACGACATATCAATTAGAGAGACGACAGACAGACAGACAGACAGACAGACAGACAGACAGACAAACAGACAGACAGACAGACAGACAAGGCAGGGAGAAGACATATAAGAAGCATGTTTGTGGGGCACGGTAGCCGACTGGTTAGAGTGCTTGGCTTGTTATGCTGACAGCATGGGTGCGAGACGCCCTCCGGATGGTTACAGTGTAGGGACATTGAATTAGTCCTTCACTTACATTAGCTCAGCACCATCGATTGATGATTAGTCATTAGATAGTGGCGCTTAATAAATGCTGGACTACCAATACTACTACTACTACTACCACTACTACTACTACTATCATTACCACCACCACCCACCACGACCACCACCACTACTAATAATAATACAGAACAGGTAGCCCTCTTTTAGCAATTACACAAGGCTTTACGTGCTCTCCAGGTCCCTCAACATATGCTTTGTCAATTTCATGCATAAAAGACAATTGGAAACGGTGAGAGCGATAGATATAGAGCGAGAGACAGAGAGAAAGATAAAGAGAGAGAATGGGAAAGAACGATAGAGAAAAAGTGAGGCAGATAAGAAGGAAAGAAAGAGAAGGGAGAGACACAGACCCAGACAGACATAGAGAGACAGACAGACAGACAGATAGAGAGAGAGAGGGAGAGAAAGAGAACGAAAAAAGAAAGAGAAATAAGTGAAGAACAAGAGACAAAGATACGTAAAACGACACTGGGAGAGAGAAAGAGACATACAGAAACGGAATGAGAGAGAGATCGAAGGCGACCTCATACTCTTGACGAACCAGTCTCTAAGTACATCCGGTGCCAAGTGATGCAGTCGGTAGGGAGCAGATGGACAGAGCGGAAGGAAAACACCTGTGGTACGGGCGATACAGGAGGCAGCAAAGGAAAGAGGACAGCGGAGGGGAACCGTGAGGTCGCAACGGAGGCAGAGACAAAGGAAAACCACGAGGTGAAGAATTTCCTGAAGGTCATGAGTTAATTCAGTGTAGTGTACTAACGTATGTAAGCCTAATGCCTTTGTGGTAACCCTAAGCAGTATAGTCCATGTTTAAGAAGAATGTCCATTTCGCTGGCTGTACGACTACTTCGAAGGTGGCGCTATATAAATGCCCTTTTACATTACATCACATTGTATACATTACCAGCCTCTTGCTCTCAAGTTCTGGTTCCCTTTTAAACGTTGCTGAAATGGCTATTTACTTTACATTACATTGTAGTACATTAAACATGGCACGGCGGTCTATTCAGTAGCACCCTCAATCAGTAATCCACCACAGTTTTGTATCCAGGATTTTGGAATTTGTCCACTGCTGGCTCAAGATCTTAATGGTAGCAAACAATCACTTTCCCTACGCTCAAATATGGGACACGACAGCATTACATTACATGTGTTACAAATAAATAATTAACAGCTTAAACAGTGCCGGTGTAAATGCACAAGGAATAATGTGCTAAAATCCAAGCCATAGTCAGGTCAGTCAATAACACAGAGCATTAGGTAGCGTTGGTGATTTGTCAGTGGCCAGCCGGTCGATTGTCGAACGACCAAGATATCTCTATAGCGTGTGGTCGATGCCACTGAATGGTTCGCTGAACCTGCGAATTTTCCGTCACTGATGGCATCTCCTTGTCCACTGCTAGTCTTCCGATTCTCGAAGCATTTTAAAACTTCCATTAGGTCTGCTACACCTACTGTCACTGCTCTTTTACAGTCTGGCTTTATATACAAGGTCTAAATACCATCAATAGAATGATATACATTCAAATTGATTTGTAGTCAAATACCATCCAAATAAAGGCACGACAGTTTTAAATTGCTCCTTAGTATTCACAGGAGGTAACATATGCAAAAACTAACGTCTTAAGTAGATTACAAGCTAACTTATGCAAAAGTCTTCAAGTGTAAATTCTTAAAGCTAACAATGTCGGATTTCTGCATTTCAGCCAAGAGTCGACTCATCTGACTTTACAGTTAAATGAGTGATCAAGTCACTTTCAAAAATAACAAAATATAATCCCCACATGTCAATCAAAACTAGCTGATCTTACAGTTTAAAAGCAAAATTGTTCAAATTAATTTCCACAACCAGAATTCTTCTCACTTTAGATTTTCACTGGCAAGTTGATATACACCTGAAAATAATAAGTAATATTTAAATATTCTGTGTGCAGTAAGCTTACATCGCCTACTATTAATAGTAATGTATAGCAGTAGCAGACACTTATTTAGCCACAATACTCACTAACAATGAAGTGCACTCATTGTCCAAGCACATATCCCATACAACATAAAGTTGTCAGCAATGGCCATCATTCACTGTCTTGGTTCAACAGGTTTACTAGCCAAATGTGGCGTGCCGTGTGATCACGCAGAGTAGGAGTGTATGCTAATGAAAGTAGTGTGCTGTCAGCAGCGATTGTATAACTAGAATGGGTTGAAGAGCAAGACCGAAGACTGTTCAGACAATACCGTTCGAGTCTAGTTTTAAAAACTCAAACGGGAAGTGTGCCAATCAACTTAACGGCATTGTTGTCCCCTCCTCCTACCTCTCCCACACTTCTCACTTGTATGCATCATTACATACTCCTCATCCCTCTCATCTTCCACACCCCTTTCTTCCCTCATTCCATTTTCTCTCTCCCTTTTAGACGTTCGTCTTTGTCATCATCTCTGACCTTTTCCCTTCAGCTTCTTCTTTGCTATGTTGCCTCCATTTGCATCTCTCCTTTCCTTACTTCTCCACCCTATTTCATCGTTTTGCACATTTCCTCCTCTTCTCAATCTATTCCCTTCCTCCATTGGGCACTAAGACAGTCAAGGCATCAGTCATGTGATAAACAGGAATTACCTTACATTGTCCTGTTCGACTTTACATTACTTTACCATACAGCTATACGTTCGTTCAGCCACACACTGCGTAACGAAAAGCCGATATGGCTTCATAATAATGCATATAAGGTCTTTCATAACA
This sequence comes from Norana najaformis, assembly GCA_964023275.1. Classification (NCBI taxonomy): domain Eukaryota; kingdom Metazoa; phylum Annelida; class Clitellata; order Crassiclitellata; family Hormogastridae; genus Norana; species Norana najaformis. The sequence continues at coordinate 14,252,922 of OZ029925.1, forward strand.
TATTTCATCTAAATTACTTGCTCAAATACAGATTAAAAGAAACTGACCGATTTAACTTCAAGGTATGGCTCCACTCCATAGAGACCACTGTAAAAACAAAGCATGTCCCGGAAAATGCAGCATAACTCACAATTTATCCACTTGTTGGTGATGCTCCTGGTCTATTCGCTAGATGTTGAGACTAATCCCAAAGACCATCACCATAGCATTTCAGAAAGGAAGAGGAAAGTAGGAAACAAGTGCTAAAGAAGCTGACTGGAAGGAAGAGAGGGTGAATATCGGTCGGGGACCTTTGACATGCTTTGCGGTGTTAGTATTATTATTTTATTATCTGTGTAGAGCAGAAAACAGAAAAACTGTGCCATAATTATGTTAATATTTCATGGTATCTATGTATTTATCTGGAACCACATGTAGGCCTTATCAGGCACCTCACAAAGGCACTAAAGCATGGCTACCACACTTAAACAGGTAAATATAATGTTAGTTGAAAATGTTGCCTGAGATGTGTCTGTCGTTAAAATATGCATTTTCACAGGTGCCACTCTTTGGGCTGGTAAATGGGCCTTCAGGTGCATTACACACGGCATTACATTTTAAAAACAAGTATATAAAAAAACCACTAATTGACTCACAATTCCCTTCCCTGTCCCGACATCTTGTACCCGCCGAATGGAACCTGAGGGCTGAACACACTGTAGGTATTCACCCTGAAAATTACAATATAATATTGCTCATGATTATTATTAATGCATGCAAAGTCACACAGAAATCAAATCTGAAGAATGGAAACATTACCTCATGTTGTCATTCATGAAGATGCTCCAAAACTAATGCAAGCTTGCCGCCATTTGGCCCACTAAATGTCACTATTTATATGTTTATTTATGTAACTATTACATCCACTAACAACTAACTCTATAAATTACATACAGAGCTAAATTTAATCTATTTCTTCATATTCCTTCATTCTAAAACTTCCATTGCATGCATGATTGCATGATGCATGCATGTACATATGTTTGTATGTATCAATGTAGTTATGTCTGAAAGTAGTTAAGTCTGTAAGATCTAAAGCTTCTAAGACTAAAGAAAGATGATACTGGAGATAGAAACAAATGGAAAAGAAGGATTCGTGTGGCTGACCCCTCAGCTAGGAGGAATTAATTACAGCCAGAACGAGAGATTATGTAGTTATGTAGGCATATATGTACTGAATGTATGTAGGTATGACATCCTATGTATTGAAGTAGATATGCATGTACAGCATGTATGATGTAGCTAGACCTTTATATAGCATGCTTATGAACTTTTGAATGCTCTAGTTTAAAGCATGTTAAATGCTTAGTGTTCAGTTAACGAATGTGCACCAGTAAAGATACAAACTCTTAAGTAACATCTGTCACATTAAAGAATGTGTCATCTTATGGAACATGTTATCCTAAGAATTATCATCATAAAAATGTGTCATCTAAGGAACATGTTACCTTAAGGAGTGTGTCACCTTAAAGGAATATGTCATCCTAAGCAGTGGGTCATCTTAAGATAAACATATCATCTCAAGAAAGATGTCATTGTAAGCAATTACTGTCATCTTAAGGTGTGTGTCGTGTCATCTTATAGAACATGTCATTTTAAGGAATGTGTGTCATCTTAAGGAACACGTGTGTATCCAGTTTTCTTACCAGACAGTTCCAGCTTCAAGTCCACTGGACACAAGCAGAGCAGTCTCAATGTTCTTGGTGAAGACGGCTGCAGCCAGGCCATAGTGAGTGTCATTCGCTTTATCCAGTACCTCTTCAACATCCTTGAACTTGAATATAGACTGAACTGGCCCAAAAATCTAAAACAAATGCATCATGTTTTTTAACTGTACTGAAAACCCAAGAATGCAAGTGACAATGACCGAATCAGAAATAAAAACGCACATATTTAAAATATTTTGTCTAGACTAGACCAAAACTTAACAATGTATACCAAACTGAATCAACACGAAATCTACAATGCAAACACATTTAATTTATATAGCACCTTTTCAAAACTATTAATTTACAAATTACAAGGAGTAAAAAGATTGAAGAACTCTGCATAGAAAAAATTATGATTTTGGTAAATTTAAAGATTATACCACAGAAGAATGAACAATATGAAACCAGAGATAAGGCTAGAATGAGCCACAAAAAAGCTAAAATAAAAACATAAACTGACAAAGGATAAAGTGATTCTACAATGCAACTGATGAGCAAGAACTAAATTTAGAAGGGTGACATGCAAATGATCAGCCCATAAAATTCACAGAACAGCAGACGAAAGCTTATGGTAAGTATGCCAGAAAGCAAACTACGAGGGCTCAACAAAATTTGAGTAAGTTTTGAGCAAACTAAGAGAGCTAAAAATAACCTGGATAAATCTAAATTCTGGAAAGCAGGTAAACAAGAAAAAACTGACAAGAAACTGGGAATGCATGAGAACACTGCAATGGTGAGAAAACAAGGGAAGAAAACAGAGATAGTTAGAAAAATAAATGGAAATGGTGAGAAAGCAAGGGAAGAAAACAGAGATAGTTAGAAAAATAAATGGAAATGGTGAGAAAGCAAGGGAAGAAAACAGAGAAAAATAAATGGAACCTCTTCTTTGGCAATGCGCATGTCTCCTGTAACGTCAGCAAAAACAGTTGCCTCAACGAAATATCCTTTGTCTCCAAGACGCTTTCCTCCAGCGAGAAGCTTTGCTCCCTGACTCTTTCCTGATTCAATCAGTTCCAACACCTTCTTCAGCTGCTCTCCATCAATCTAAAGTCACACCAGCCCCAGAGGTAAAGTAACAATTTCTTGCCAGGCAGTAAGATGTATGTATTGAATGTATGTTAGTATGCATCTGAACAATTGCATAGCTCCTTCTAAGTACCTCTCAAAAGCACTCCTTGGTAGCCCAACTGATGCTTGAGTTCTTTAAGTATACGATGTTCATCAGTAAGCAAATAAATGTTTAAATAGCTGGAAATGCCACCAATTGCAGGCAATCTCTCTCACACACACACAATGAACCCAACCAACAAACTCCCATTCAGAGTCGACAGCTGACTAACAGTCAATGGCCCGATGGTAGAACACACAGTGTCTGGATAGATGTCAGGCCACCAGGTTTGTGCAGAAAAGGTATTCATGAGTAGCCAGCCAGTTGGTCACAGAACCTCAGTGGTGGATGTTCAACACTACCCTGGGTCATGGTTGCATTCCTGAATCTGAGATTTCCCATCACATATATAAATCTGGACTGCACATTGTTTAAACGGGTGCTGAACCACCTCTAATAGGCTGAACAAATCAAAATGGCTGTCAATCATTGGTAATATGTGCAAAATGCTGTCAAAAATGCACAAAACCCAAAGCAGACTTAAGAAATAACTCCAGAACACAGACTCAGTCATGACAGACATCTGAACATATAAGAATTATTGAGCAATATCCACACTTGAACTACACTGTCAAAACAAAGAGGACATGTCAACAACAGCCTGTCTGTAACCATTTCAAATCTTTCTAAATGACACTCAGTAGTAATGGCAAGGTGTTGCAAGTGGTTCTTGGCAGAAAACAATGAACTCTATGAGCCATCACTGTGACCAAGAACAGTTAAAATATCATTCCAAAGCCTTTGAGTGACGGATGACCATATTCTCCCAGTAATGCTGTTCCTCACCAGAGGTCCATTCTCATTCTTTGAATCAAAGGGATCTCCAACTGTTCTCTTCTTCGCCTTTTCCACACTGCGCTTGACGAACTCATCATAAATGCTCTCATGGACAAAGGTTCGTGATCCAGCCACACAGACTTGGCCCATGTTTGCCATTACCGCTTGATGTGCCACCTCCACTGCAAGGTCCACTAACAAAATCAAAAACATAATATGCAATGTAGAGTAGCTTAATTCTAGTTTTCTTAAAAATTATCAAGCTGCTTGGAAAACCTCAATAGAAAATGCCCCCGTCAAAACCCACTAAGCAACTAAATATTCAATCGGGTCTCTCACACCTCGAGGATCTCTATTCAACCTCTGTAATCGATTACAGGTACAGTGACCAGTTACTGAGTGACCATCAACTGATGCAAACAATGATAGTGCTGCTAAGCAATTTGAAATTTGTCTTTATTAACGATGAACTTTACCTAATCCAATTTAGTTGTCCATCTATAATTTAATAGAAACTAATGTGCCATAGATTGATATGTCATTGTTTCAGTGGTGCTATATAAATACAGAAATATCCAATCTAGGTGACTTAATCTAAGCTAGTTCAATCTACTGGGTAATCTAATGATAGAACTGAAATCTAATGCATACAGAATAATATTAGATGATGGAGTACCCTATTGCATTACAGAATAACATAAGCAGTTTTAAAGTGTCAGGGATTTTGGCTAATGTGCATGAAACAGAACATACAGTTGAACCATTCAAACAAAATTAAGCAAATTATTCATATTCTTCAATTTCAAAAATGCGGGACCTACAGTCAGCATCTGGAAAGATGATGTTGGGGCTTTTTCCTCCGAGCTCAAGGGTCACTCGCTTTAGGTTGGTCTTGCCAGAGCCCTGTAGGATGTACTGTCCCACCTGCACACATAAAACAACTCTACAATTCCAACTGATTGACTGAGAACACCTTTTCCAGGTATACAAATGTTAAATAAAGAAAAGTTTTTTATGGATTAGACAAATACAACAAATACATATGCCTATCAGTAACTGAACAATCACTTACCTCTGTTGATCCGGTGAAACTCAGCTTGTTAACATCTGGATGGTTCACCAGCGCAGCACCAGCTGTTGGACCATACCCAGGTACGATGTTGATGACACCAGGTGGAAAGCCAGCCTAAACAAAAGCACAATGTCTGTGCAATACATGTGAAAATCCAACGCACGAGATGAAACTGAAAATAGTTCACATGTAAGTTATTCACTGCTGGAAGATCCAAAGACCAAAGCTCAGCTGGCATTTGAAATTTTATTGTTCAACACTGACTTATATAACTTGTAACAGAAAAGTTTGCCAATGTTGCATCTGCACCTCAGCTGAATGATTTTTCAATTCCTAGACAGCACTAGTTTGACAAATGAGCATACAAACAAGCAGTTACCTTATGACTTTACAGACTTACAAATTATTTTACTTTCATTACCTACACTTCATTTAGATACCAACAAAATTACAACATTACACCACAACATCATATTAACAGAGACAGCTGTACACAAGCATTTAAAAACTGACTCATAAGAATCTCTCAAAGGCATCAAGCTCTCTAGTAGAAACGTACCTCTTTGATGAGTGAGGCAAGGTAGAGTGCAGTCAGTGGTGTCTGTTCTGCAGGCTTCAGGATGACTGTACACCCAGCTGCAATGGCTGGAGCAATCTTAGCAACCGCGATAAACAATGGAAAATTCCACTACAGAACAACAATTACACTCACATCAGAAATAATAACACAGATAACCTTGGAACAGATGCTGCAATGAAGTCACAGCAGAAGCATAAAGAATGACAGAAAATCTAACTGAATCTTGTAACTTTTTAGCAATGCTGTAATGATTCACAGCACATCAACTGACCAACATCTAGGAGACAAGCCCAGTGAGACATACAGAGGCAGTCTCAGAAACACACGATAGATCTTGCAATGAAATGTTCAGGACAATGACTTAGCAAAGTGGACAGATTGTGAAAAAGTGCATTTTCTGTTACAATGCTATGCTTGACATGGCTGCCATAGGGATTATTATAAGAATAAGTGAACATGCTGATAATCCATGGGAGAAAACGTACCTAAACTGAGGTGAGTATTTACATAGAAAATCAATATAAATGGGGTTATTGTTTTACCAATTGTGCTTTTGCTGCTCTGGGCTTGTACTGGTTCTACACAATGCTGGGATACCAACATATTTTTATTATTGAATAAGATAAGCTTATTTATATGAAAAAATTATAACTAAGAAAAGGTACCATATGTGGGGCACAGCTTGGTTCCTCTTTTTGAAGTGCATCAATTTTACATGCACAGAACAAGGTTTGCTGAGTTAATGTATCCAAGAGTTTATGCTAATTTGCCTATTTTTTGAGTAAAACTAATTTTCATAAATGTGTTGCTTGTATGTATGTGACTATGGTGTTTTTAGTGCTAAATATTAACAAATTAAAGAGAAGCTTTGTAAGTTACAGATAAATTACTGCTACATAACCTTTGTTTTGTGTTATGTTTAGCAACCTATGGTGGTTTGTGCCTACATTAGACAGGCATAAACAAAAGATTTTAAAGATATTTTTCGACTAGCTAAAGCCAAGCCATTTGCAGCAACTTTTCCATTGAAGTAGTGTATTTCGTGGTTCTGTATTGTTAGAGTATCTGTGTACATATTATTGTGAGCAGAATGCAAGCAAAAACAGACAAAATGGAAAGTGGAAGCATTACAGGAAGCAATATTATTTTTCTTCTTGTTACCCTTTTGCATTCAGCATGTTTTTCATGATGCCTTCTTGGTTCTAACCAGCGTTCGGGACATACAAAGTTTTAGCTGCAACTGTGCATAACTTTTGAAGCTGTGATTTAAAAAACATTTGCAATTTTTTAAAATCAATTTTATCATAAACACTTTTAGTTTGATAGGTTTTCAGGGCAGATTGAGAAAAAATTTGGCACATTTCTCCAAATAACATCAACAAACCTTAGGATATGCTTAGCCGAGATTTGATACCTTTTCTTCTAGCAGGTCACATATAGAGGCTTACAGATGGCACTAGGAAAGACGCAACATTTGGATTTGAATCCCAGATCAAACATGTGCATGCAGCAGTATCAGTCATATTTCAACCATCATTTGCAGAAGTCACTCACCGGAATAATAGCTCCAACTACTCCGACCGGTTCATGTCTCGTGTAGCAGAAAACCTTTCCATCTGCATCAAAGCAGAAATACACAAACAATTCATCACAGCCTCTTTTAAAGCCAGGCCAAAGTTTGAGATGTGATCAAAAACTTACGCATTATACCTGTCATGTTCTTTATTATTCTGTGCATGTGGCATAATAAATCAGTCAAGTGTGACTTTAAGGTCCCTTGTTATTCTTCCTCTTCAATGAAACTACAACCAACTTCTGAACGTAACTGTACTTGGCCACCTGTTGCTACACATAAGACCTTGCCAGAAGTTGTCAATTAAGTAGTTCAGATTGCTCATTGTTCAGTAAAACCACAAAACTCCAAAAGCAAAGGTGTTTGAGTCATTTTCTCTTAACATAGTGCTACTGATTCAAATCAAAACATGAATTAATGTCGCATATGCAGCTTTTGTCACATTGACCATCAAAGACTTGTTGCAGGGTTTCTGCATTGCAGTTAGTGACCACATAAGGGTAGAAGCAGGAATCTCACATTTCACTCTAAAAGCTCAGCATTTAGCTAAACAGTCACTGTATCACACAACGAGCTGTTTTCAGTGTATCTTGAACAAGGCTTTGCAGGAAAGATAACTCAAATCTGATTCACACTTCATTTATTAAATAATTTTTAAAAATGAACATAGCTGACACTAGATTCTGTTCAGAAGCAATTGGTCACTACAACTGAAACTCTTCTTGAAAGTCTTAGAAAATTCTGTCCAGCACATATTCTTCAGCAGGAATTGTTATGTCAAAGTAGGACACACAGAGTATAAAGTTGCAAAAGGTTTTACCTAGGAAGGACTAACCTGCAGGAATAGTCTGTCCGACTATCTTGTCTGCAAGTCCTGCATTGTACCTCAGGAGCTTGGCTGTTCCTGGGATATCAAAATTATAGGAATTCAGGAAGGGCTTTCCGTTATCAATTGTCTCAAGAGTCTAGAAATAAAGTGCAATATGGTAAGACAGATACACTTCACAAGTAGTGCTAATGGCAGAACAGCTGCAACTAGTCAAAAACAAATAAAGTGAATGTCCCATGCTTAAAGGCAGTGAAGGATATATAAGTACTACTGAGGTCAAAGGCAAAGAAAATTTCAATGAAAATTTCAGTGAGGCAACTACATATGAAGTGATATTGCCTGTTATTAACAAGCAATGAAGGAGAGGAGGCCAGGAATTCAATCAGTGATTGGTATTTGAGAAGTCAGAAACTGAAAATGCCTACATGAACAGGTCCATCAGGCAACTTGTTGAAAGTTACATGCAAGGTACTGATTTTCACGCACAAATTCAGTATTTCTTATAAACTCTTCCAATGTTTTCTGCTGTGCAGTCTGTATGTATATATGCATGCATGTGTCAATTTACGTAGTGCTAACTTACTAACTAACTTAGCAACTAACGTATATATGAGATAAATGAGTGTATGTATGTACGCATGTAGGTATGCAAGTATGTGTAAAATAGTGTACGTGCATAAACCAGGCCACATGTAAAACCAGCTAATGCTCAAATAACTGAAAATACGCTCTAATACGCTAAAATATTCTCTAACTTAGAATAGTAGGCCTATCTACCATCAATTTGTTCCATTCAGCATAATTACAAAATATTTCACAAGTAGCTAGTTTGGGATCTAATTTTAAACAGCAAAAAAATGCAATATACAAAAACTTGATAAACTTATTAAATAAAATTTAAATTTAAATATAAAAATAACACTGGAATGTTTTGAAATAATATATGTACGCATCTTGATTTCTTATATCGCCTTTTAAGAAATTCTCAGTCCTGTAATATTTGAAGCCTCGTAGAAGCTGAGGCTAAAAGGTCTTCCTGTCCTCAATCCACTTGATTTCGTTTGTCCATATGGCTGCATTGTGTTGTTTGGTCATTTTTAAACTCACATAAATACCTGGCCAATTTACAAGGTGAAAAACAAAACTGAGTGCAGGTGCTTCATAGCCCTATATCACTAACAGACTATTGATCAGAAACCGACATTTATTTACACAGCCGTTTGTCCCAAATGAATCAGTGTTTGAAAAATTTGTCATTGAAAAATTATTACAAACCAATATTAGACTCTCAAATAAAGTCCAGTTAAATTACATTATACACTACAAATAAAGTGTTTTGGCCACAGTATTGGCCATTAAGCAACTTTTTCTCAAAAATAAGCATCTGTTCCATTTAGAAAGCAACTTACAGCTAGTTTGGTTTGTTCACGATCAATAAGGTCGGCCAATTTGGAAAGCAGACGCCCTCTAGCAGAAGCATCCAACTGACGCCAGACTGAATTTCTCTTGAATGCTGTCTTAGCTGCTGCAACTGCTTTGTCAATATCTGCCTACAATCATCACATAAATGATAATGCAAAACTGCTGACATTTACTTGCTTATTTCAACAGTCGTAGAAGCATGGTCCAACCAAGAAAGACAATCTTTCCTAAGATTTAAATTCAATTCCTTTGTCAGCAATCATCAACCACAACCGTAGAGTAACTGGTACTGCCCTGTTCCCTATAACAGTTATTCTGGAATGTTCTGTAATGCCATTTATAGGAGCAATATCAAGGACAACATAACAGTGAGGAGGTACTGCAATGAATTAATGTTCCAAAGTCAAGTTAAATATGGGATTCATATGCTTGACAGCAATCATGTCATAATTGCTCTTAGGAGGTTCCAGTGTCCAATTGCTATAGCAGATTTAGAATTTGATCATCAAAATGACTATTCATTTAATTTGAAGCTTAAAGATAAGCTGTAAGGCAAAATTGTTGAAATTAGAGAATAACTTACCTTGTCACCTTCCTGGATGTCTGCAATCTTTTCCTCAGTTGCAGGATTAAATGTGGGAAAGGTCTTCCCACTCACCGAGTTCACAAACTCATTGTTGATGAAAAGCTGGTTTAAAGAAATTGCAAAAAACAAATTATTGGTAAAAATCTGCTAAACAAAATACCTTCAATATAGAAGTTGACCTCTTTTCCCATCATTTCAATAATGCAAAAGTGGTCAACTGATGTTCAATTAATAGTAAAACTGAGGAAAAAGTCAAAAGTGGAGTCTGTTCAGCTAAAATATGGCAGTCTGTAAGAAATAAAAGGCTGGAGAAATGCACTGTTGGAAAGATAGACTTTAGTCACAATTGATAATATAACACTGCATCTTGCTCAACTACAATATTTACTTCTGTATTTCAACTGCAACAGAGTTCAATCCATTCAAAAAAGAATCAGCATTAGTCCTCTGTTTGTCTTGCTCCAGTTATCCCAAGCATTTGAGATGTCTGGTGTAAAGATGGAGAGGTAGGGGGGATACACTTCTTTTACGCGTCTCCAAAGGTACCCCTCAAAAGCACTGATCTAGGGGTTGAAGAATCCCTTGGCTAAAGCACAAACACAACCACAGCAATCCATCAAAGTCTTTTAGCATCTCAACTTACAATGGTAGTACCACTCATCCAGAAAGGACAGAGGCCCAACTTCTTCCAGCACACCTGGTATACCGATGATGGGTCACTCATCCATGTACTAACTGTATGTCGTAACCATAGTACCAAGCCAACACCCGCCACCAAGTTGTTCACCCATTTCACTGCTGGCCCAAATCTCTGCAGCCTCCCACAACTATGTCTTTGTCTCGGCCCTCAATGTAATTTCAATCTGAACAAGAGTTTTATCTGTCAACTGGCTCAACCACCAGAGACTTTCTATCTATCTCCACAAACGGCCATCTGCAAAATGACCAGAGTATCGGGCAGCTTTTGATGTATCATTGGATGATGCTTAGAAGTTACTACTTATTATGAAAGGCTAGCACAGACTTTCTCTTAGCATAAAGAAGGAGAAGAATAGAGAGGAATAGGAAGCCTGGGTATTAAGTGTTAGCAACTTTGTTTTCTTAGCCTCAGCAGATGATGGTATGTGGCCAGTCCTTCTCATCAACTTCAGGTGATTTCCCGATGACAATGAACGGACAGTGTGTTCAATTTATAGCTGAATTTGCTTGGGACTGCAAGTGGAGTAGAAATCTCTTTCCCTGGTGGAACTGTTACGTGCTGAAAGAAAGGAAGCCCTGGAGGAAATCTGTGCCCTGACCTCTGGGCTGACAAACAAGCATGCTAATGACTAGACCATCATGCACCTCAGATGTTAGGATTCAAATCCAGGACCAAGCAGCAAGTCTTTGCTGCAACATCAGCCTTCCAAAGTCCTATAAACTGACTGGCAAGAAGGTCCTGAATTCTGACCTGCACGCGCAGCTGGGAACTTGCATCACCTGATCTACTGTTGAACACGGCAACAAACAACAAGGCTAAAACCAGGCCCTAAACTTCTATGTCTGGCTTTACACCCAATCACGTTTTTGTTGTACTTCAGTCTAAGCCTTATCAAAATCAACCAAATAATGGTCAAAGTCTACACAAAACGTCCATGCATTCAGGCAGAGTGAAGAGGCACACAGTATAGGGGAAGGGGTACGTAGTATAGCAGCAAAGACCATTTAGTCACTACATATAAAACACAAATGTACACGTGTTTATATAACCACGGACCGTATGGCATTGACACTGCTCAATTAATTTACCAGCACAGATTCTACAGATGCATAAAAGCCACATTATATGTACGGCCGCGAGAAACGGCTGCTGTGCGTCACTGCTAGACATTATCTAACAGCATTCCAGCCACAGCAGTTTCTGCTCTCAGCAGATACTATTTTAATGGTGCACTCTGCAACAATAAATTAAATGAAACACATACACACACACCACACCACACATACATGCATCTACACACAAACACACATACACATTCAGAACGATAATGTAAGATCCAAAGATATAAAACATAAAATAAAACATCATAGAAATTATTTAAAGATAAATTACAATCAAATACATGCAAATACACTGTACTGAACAGTACATAAATTATACTGCATATATGAGAGACAGGCCAAAGAGCTCTTTTGCAGTAGGCAAAGAAAAAAGACAGTGATAGTCCTTTGCGAGAGCCAACCCTTCACAGCCACAGTAGCTAACAGACACCACTTGTGCCAGACAGCTGATAATAGTCTATGGCCTAGTTACTGTACTATTTATGTAGATCCAATTCTACTCAGACGCACCCCCATACATCAGCCAGTTGCACTGATATATTCAAACTTTGCACAATGCAGCACGATAGGCCAACAGCATAATGGACCAATATATGAACAATTGACCATTTTGCTGTTCTGCACACAACCTGGATAAGAAGTGCAACACAGTAGAGACTTTGCTGTCAGCAAAATAAACCTATTCAAACCCAAGAATGTGTCTCTGAGTGGTGAATTGGTTAACATGAAACAATAAATAAACACAACTTTTTAACCAGTCAGGGAGCTAGCTGTAAAAATCTGTGAGATATCATACAAAAGTTATTTCACTATTTAGAGCAAAAAATTTAAAGAAAACATAATTAAATTATTTACTATTCTGGATTCTGGAACCATTATATGGATAGATAAAGGTCAATTTCCTCTCCTCTGTCTGTCTGTCTGTCTGTGTCTCTCTCTTGCATGCTATGAGAAAACTGAAGCACAGAAAACATCAGTATCAAGAAGTGAAACCACACCTTCCAATCCTATCTTACATCTTCATCCATATACTGTCAAACCCAAAACCACTTTTCTCTAAGTCTTTCTATTATTTTCTGGTTCATATGGCTCTTGTCTCTTCCAGTGGAGTTCTTGTCGAGTGTCCAAAAATCCAGGCTCCATTTCTCAAATGACGGTAAAAACTGGTAACCTAGCTGTTCATGTCTGACCTCCTTGTTGCCAATCAAATTTTTTTTGGTTCATGTTCATTTATATTCTGTTTGGTTTTAAGTCCAGTTCCACAGATATTCTGTTAACATTCATCATTTCAAACTGATCTGACTTTACACATCCGACCTTAGTAAGCAGGACATCAGCAGTTCTGAGTCTGCCATTTGTATCCCAGATGCATTTTTCTATACTCTGTATTATGATTTTGTTGTTACGAACAACAAATAAGGGTGAATGAACAAACTGAATGAATGTTTTGTGTGGAGGATTTTAAGGAATGTCCTCAAGCTCACATTCCAAAAATAATTCATGTTCTCATCATGATCATCGCCTGCGATTCCTCGCTCCGCCGATGGACATATGGCGTGTTAACAAGTGTATTACTTACATACTTATCGTCTATTGCATCTAGATATCAAAAGAGCACTGTTAAAACTGTAGAGTCTGGTCTATAATTATTTGCTTGGTATTAAGCTCAGTTTTGCAGAATCAAGTACCACGCCTACCATTCCTCGCTCAGCCGATGGACACAGTGTGTTAACAAATGTCCCCATATTTTCTATTTCTATATAACTTTCCCACATTCCGGTAGATTTGGGAATGAAGTTAATTGATGCAAGAAAAAGATACCATTACAATAAGAGAAATGGGTATGGTTGCCTGTAAATGCCCTTCCCTTGTGATGCAGCTTTGCGGCTGTTGTTGCGGAGAGTTGGAACGAGTGCGGTTATCTACAGCGTGAGAAAGTCAATTTCTGGCTTGATTTTGGTGCGCCATGTATTGCTGCGTAGTGCACTGTATACGAACCGGCGCCATAAAAGTTTGGCCTACTATTTCAGGTAATAGTTCGAGCCCAGGTCGCAGATGTGGAGTCTAATCCTTATCTGCTCAAGGAAAGGCCCTAGAAATGCTTTCCTGGGTCGCAAACGATGACGTTTGGTTGCAAAATTGAGATCACTTGCATAGAAATAACACTGGGCGGACTAGGCACAAAACTGAGTGGGGTTGGAAATAATGAGAAGCCAGATGTTGTAAAACTAAGATGGAAAAGTGCCTTTACTTATACTTGAAAAACAAATGGAATAGAGTTCATTACTGCAAACTGACGGAAGGTCATTCAGCCTGACGATCCTAAAGCAATACTTCAAATTGCACTTAAATTACCTGCGTAAATTCGATCGGTAGAGGACGAATCGGCTTCGGTTGTTCTGCCATCTTTCACTTCTCTACCGAATAACAAAAACTAACAAACGCCACTCGACTCGACGAGTACCGCAGCGCTACTTATAATCTTCGCTTACCGTATAACGAACAAAAGAAGCCCCCGTGACTTTGCAATATCCACACAACACAATTAAGTTTGTAGGTCGTACCTAGTCGCGTGCTTCGCTGCACGGGATCTTGCAGTAAATCGTACTCGTAAACTTGATATTTCTACAGCGCAATGGGCCCTATTATATAGGGCCTAGGGTATAATTATAGATCTACCTAAAGACGAATTGACTTAACAGATATCAGAAAGGTAGACAGGCGAAAAAGTGCCCAAAGGCAGGATTTCTGGACTTATATGCTCTGAAATTTGCTGATGTTACTGGGACTATCTTTTATCTCAAAAGTCCCCAAAATCCTATCTAATGACCAAAAATGAGTTCCTGAGAAAATCGAAAATTGCAAAAATTTAGATACAGCTCCGAAAATGATGCATAGCTGCGGCTAAAACTTCATAAATGTCTTGTATAACAAGTTCGTTTCATCCGTAACAAGTCAACTTTTTACGCAGCAAACTACCGAAATGTCACATAATCATCGAAAATCGGGGGTAAAATAGGATAGCCTCGCATTCAATAGTCAGTGAATTTATCGGGTGAGATCCTTCACCACCGCTCCCCAACCATATGTCATAGCGGTCAGTCTATCTGCGTGACTATTGGATCTTGGCCTGGAACCGAATCCTTCCTGCATATCGATTTTGTTTTGACTGAGCGTCTGTAAATAAGCTGGTTTCCGCGACTTGGCTTTAGTTGAGCGCTGTAGAAATTTCGAGTTTAGAAATTGCGAGTCTTGAGTATAATTTACGACTCCATGTAGCAGTTGTTCATTCATTACAAAGACCTTTTACGTGTTCATGCACATCTAATGGCAATTTTAATCTAGGCGTGTTTAATTAAAGTTGGCTTGTTGAATTATGTTAGCTTGCTAAATTTAATGCTGCAGTAATTTAAGCTTTATTAAAGAAGTTGTTGATTTAACAGTGTTGTCAGTTTCAAAGTTGTTTGGGTGCTGAGAGTCCAGTGCACAACATGAAATTGGACAACTAGTTGTAACACGTAAGCCAAAGCTGTCCAGTTTTTGGAGTTTTAATTGATATTACAGTATTAATATTGCTTGTTTGTTTTGTACAGCTCTACAATAATAATCAATTTAGTGATATATTTTTGCAATTGGGTCTCACTTGGAGACAATAGGCCTACAAATAGGCCTACAAACAACGCTCGTTCAAGACACTTCAGATGTTTCTGCATAACTATTTATGCATAGGCCTACTTTTGGAAGTGTTATGCATAAGAAAATTAATTATCAGTCGTCTTCAGTTTCACAACACCCTTATCACGGGCGATACGGGGGGCAAAAAAGGAAAGAGGGCAGCGGAGGGGAACCGTGAGGTCGCAACGGAGGTACAGACAAAAGAAGACCACTAGGTGAAGTTTCCTGAAGGTCACTAGTTAATTCAGTGTAATGTACCAACTTATGTAGGCCTTATGCCTTTGTGGTACCCCTTAGGAAGTATTGTCCATGTTTGAGTTCCGGAAGAATGTCCGTTTCGCTGGCTGTACGATAACCGCGAAAGTGGTGCCATATAAATATCCGTTTACATTACATCACATTGTATACATTACCAGCCTCTTGCTCTCAAGTTCTGGTTCCCTTTTAAGCGTTGCTGAAAAAACGATTTACTTTATATTACATTGTAGTACATTACACTAGTGGCACGGCGGTCTATTCAGCAGCGCCCTCACTCTGTAATCAACCACAGTTTTGAATCCAGGACCTTGGAATTTGTCCACTGCTGGCTCAAGAGCTTAGGGGTAGCAAATGATTACTTTCCCCATAGTACATTACATGTGTTACAAATAAATAATTAACAGCTTATATAGCGCCGGTGTAAAAGCACAAGGCATTAAGTGAATACATGCCAAAACCAATCCATAGTCAGGTCAGTTAATAACACCGTGCACTAGGTAGCGGTTGACAGGAATTAGTAAGTAGCCAGCCGGTCGATTGTCGAACGACCAAGATCTCTGTTGCACGCGGTCGATGCCACTAAGTGGATCACCGAACCCGTGAATTTCCAATCACTGATGGCATCTCCTTGTCCACTGCTATTCTTCAAATTCCCGAAGCATTTAAAATCTTCTGTTAGGTCTCCTACACCTACTGTCACTGCTCTTTTGCATTCTTGCTTTTTAACAAAGTCTAAATACCATCAATAGAATGATATACATTCAAATTTTTTGTAGTCGAATTCCATCCAAATAAAGGCACGACAGTTTTAAATTGCTTATTAGTATTCATTGCAGGTAACACATGCAAAACTAACGTCTTAAGTAGATTACAAGCTAACTCGTGCAAAAGTCTTGAAGTGTAAATTCTTAAAGCTAACAATATCGGATTTCTACGTATCATCCGAGAGTTCGCTAATCTGACTTTACAGTTAAATGAGTGATCAAGTCACTTTCATAACTAACTAAATATGATTTCAAAATGTTAACCAAAACCAGCTGATGCTACACTTTAAAGCACAATTATTTTCCACAACCAGCATTCTTCTCACTTTAGATTTTCACTGGCAAGTTGATATATACCTGAAAATAATAAGTAATATTTAAATATTCTATGTGCAGTAATCCTATAGCAACTACTATTACTAGTAATATATAGCGGTAACAGATACTAATTTAGTCACAATTCTCATTAACAATAAAGTGCACTCATTGTCCAAGTACATATACCATTCAACACAAAGTTGTCAGCAATGGCCAAAAATCACCAAGTTTACAAGCCAAACGAGGCGTGTCTGTGATCATGCAGAGTACGAGTGTATACTAGCGAAATTTGTGTGGTGTCAGCAAACGACCGCCTAACTAGAATGGGTTGAAGTGCAAGACTGATGGCTGTTCAGACAATAACATTCAAGTCTTGTCTGAAAACTAAAACTGGTAGTGTCCTCCCTACCTCCCCCACACTTCTCACTCGTACCCATCTTTATATTCCCCTTCATCCCTCTCATCTTCCACACCCCTCTCTTCCCTCATTCCATTTTCTCTCTCCCTTTTAGACGTTCGTCTTTGTCATCATCTCTGACCTTTTCCCTTCAGCTTCTTCATTGCTATGTTGCCTCCATTTGCATCTCTCCTTTCCTTACTTCTCCACCCTATTTCATCGTTTTGCACAGTTCCTCCTCTTCTCAATCTCCTCCCTTCCTCCATTGGGCACTAAAACAGTCAAGGCATCAGTCATGTGATAAACAGCAATTACCTTACATTGTCCTGTTCGACTTTACATTACTTTACCATACAGCAATACGTTCATTCAGCCACACACTGCGTAACGAAAAGCCGATATGGCATTATAATAATGCATATAAGGTCTTTCATAACGTATTTCATCTAAATTACTTGCTCAAATACAGATTAAAAGAAACTGACCGTTTTAACTTCAAGGTATGGCTCCACTCCATAGAGACCACTGTAAAAACAAAGCATGTCCCAGAAAATGCAGCATAACTCACAATTTATCCACTTGTTGATGACGCTCCTGGTCTATTCGCTAGATGATGTTGAGACTAATCTCAAAGACCATCACCATAGCATTTCAGAAACGAAGAGGAAAGTAGGAAAGACAAGTCCTACAGAATCTGACGGGATGGAAAAGAGGGTGGATATCGGTCCGGGACCTTTGACACGCTTT
Source organism: Norana najaformis (assembly GCA_964023275.1). NCBI lineage: Eukaryota > Metazoa > Annelida > Clitellata > Crassiclitellata > Hormogastridae > Norana > Norana najaformis. Next base: position 14,270,657 of record OZ029925.1, read on the forward strand.
GCTGTGCTAGTATTATCTATATATTATCTGTCTAGAGCAGAACACAGAAAAACTGTGCCATATGTTAATATTTCATTCTATCTATGTATTCTTCTGGAACCACAAGGCCTAATCAGTGCCTCATAAAGGCACTAAAGCATGAGTGTCTAACATACCTACACTGGTGAATATAATGTGCGTTGAAAATGTTGTCTGAGATGCCTCTGTCGTTAAAGTATGCACTTTTAGAGGAAGACTGTCCCAAAAAGAGAGTCATTACATTTATATGGGTTGGTTAAACTGTTACGGGAGTTGGTTTAAAACAAATACATGAAATCATACAGCAGAAAACATCAAGCAGAGTAAGTGGGAAACATCAAGCAGACTAAACGGGAAAATGTAATTTCCGAATGCACGAAAAGGAAGGGGTCAAAGTTTCCCAAGATCAAACAAGTACCAGGGTTTGAACTGAATGACACTAATCATAAAGTAAATTCTTTCAGTCAGCTATACACCAAAGCAGAATGTTGCTTATAAGTTCATTTCCATCTCAAACATCTTCTTCCCTGTACACTCAGCTCAAGTTATATATAATGCATTATGTTAAGAAATACCTATTTACACTGCTTAAATAGCCCTGCTTTGTTACTTACCAGTATTGATGTGCCTGCAGTTGTTTCGCAATGTAGAAGTCAACTGTTAGGTAAAATATGGACAGAGTAACCGCATCCAATCTGAGCGGGTGGGTACCCAGATACCCGTCACGGGATAATAAATCAATTGTCCTGTGGGCTGCATGTGAGTCATTATATGCACTTACGTCTAATCGAAAGTTAGTCGTGCAGATGAGGCCATGATACCTTTCAGCACACCAGTATGAAAGTGCACATTTCTGTGGTATATTAAGGACTAAACAAATTCGTTTTTCTGTATGCTTCACTAACTGATAACTCCAGAATACAAAACTGACACCCTCCACCTTTGCAGGCTACAGACAACTGCACAATATTAAGCTGTGAGCCTATGACTAACACAACAATCTGCTCAAAATAATCATTACGCATCTTCGGCCAGGTTTTGGGGCTACAATATTGTGGCGCTATAGCTCCGGGCGTGTATAGCCTCTCCTCCGCCGAGCTCCGGGCGTGAATCGCCTCTCCTCCGCCGAGCTCCGGGCGTGTATCGCCTCCCCTCCGCAGGATCTCAGGATTATATAAGACACATAGAGAACAGAGAGACGACGCTAAGGGGACACTTCGTAGTATGTGCGCCTGTATGAGAGTGCCTTGTGTAACTAGAGTTTTAGTTAAGCGAGTTCAGTGTTTCGATAAGGTGTTGGATGAAAATAAAAGCGATTGGTAATCGATCTGTCGACTTGGTCTTAAGTCTCTTGGGGACCTCAAGAGCCTTATCTCGCGGACTGGCAGTGGGTAGGCGCTGGTAGGGAGTCATCCTGGTAGGGCTTCGGACAGACAAACGCCTCGGCCACCCGACAGAGTCAGACGTGGGTGCGATACCCCAGCAAGTTTCGTCACAATATTTACACCCCGGACGCCCACTTTGGGCTGGTATTAAGGCTTCCAGGTGCATTACCCATGATATTACATTTTAAAGACAACTAGTAAATAAACTACTTATCGACTTACAATTCCCTTCCCAGTCCTGACATCTTGTATCCACCGAATGGAGCCTGAGGGCCGAATGCACTATAGGTATTCACCCTGAAAATTACAATATAATAATGCTTATTATTATTATAATTATTATTATCATTATTATTATTATTATAATTATTATTATTATTAATGCATGCAAAGGCACACAGAAATTAAACCTGAGGCATGGTAACATCACTTCATGTTATGACTCATGAAGTTGGTCCAAATTTAATGCAAGCATGCTGCCATTTGACCCACTAAATATCACTATTTATATATTTATTTATGTAACTATGATAACCAATAACAACTACAAGAAATCACATACAGAGCTAAATTTAATCTATTTCTTTGTATCCCTTCATTCTAAAACTTCCGTTGCATGCATGATTGTATACAAGAATGCATGTACATGTGTTTGTATGTAAGTACTGATCTAGTTATGTATGTATATATGTTCCGTATGTATATATGCCTGTATGTATGTATGTATGTATTGATGTATTTATGTACGCCATGAATGATGTAGTTAGACTTTTTTATATAGCATGCTAATGAACTTTTGAAATGCTCTAGATTAAAGCATGATAAATGGTTACTGTTCGGTTAACGAATGTGCACAAGTAAAGATACAAAGGCTTAAGGAACATGTGTCACAGTAATGAAAGTGTGTCACCTTATGAAACAAGTTATCCCAAGAAACATCATCGTAACAAACATGTGTCATCTAAGGAACATGTTACCTTAAAGAGTGGACCTCTTTAAAAGAACATGTCATCATAAGCAGTGGGCCATCTTTAGGTACATGATCATCTCAAGGAATATGTCCTCTCAAGAAACGTGTCATCGTAAGCAATTAATGTCATCTTAAGGTGTGTGTCATCTTGTAGAATGCGTCATTTTAACGAATGTGTGTCATCTTAAGGAACACGTGTGTATCCAGTTTTCTTACCAGACAGTTCCAGCTTCAAGTCCGCTGGACACAAGCAGAGCAGTCTCAATGTTCTTGGTGAAGACGGCTGCAGCCAGGCCATAGTGAGTGTCATTCGCTTTATCCAGTACCTCTTCAACATCCTTGAACTTGAATATAGACTGAACTGGCCCAAAAATCTAAAACAAATGCAACATCTTTATCAACAGTACTGAAAAACCCGAGTGTAAGCTACAATGACTGAATCAGAAAAAAGCACATATTTTAAATATTTTGACTAGATTAAACCAAAACTTAACAATGTATACCAAACTGAATCAACACAAAATCTACAAGTATAATATCTACCGCAATGCAAACATACATTTAATTTATATAGCACCTTCTCAAAAACTCTTAAATACAAATTACAAGGAGTAAAAAGATTGAAGAACTCTGCATAGAAAAAATTATGATTTTGGTAAATTTAAAGATCATACCACAAAAGAATGAACAATATGTAACCAGAGATAAGGCTAGAATGAGTTACAAAAAAGGCTAAAATAAAAACATAAACTGGCATAGGATAAAGTGATTCTACAGTGCAACTGATGAGCAAGAAGTAAATTTAGAAGGGTGACATGCAAATGATCAGCCCATAAAATTCACAGAACAGCAGACAACAGCTTACGGTAAGTATGCCAGAAAGCAAACTCCGAGGGCTCAACAAAATTTGAGTAAGTTTTGAGCAAACTAAAAGAGCTAAAAATAAGCTGATAAATCTAAATTTTGGAAAGCAAGTGAATGAGAGAAAAACTGACAAGAAACTGGGAATGCATGAGAACACTGCAATGGTTAGAAAACAAGGGAAGAAAACAGAGATAGTTAGAAAAATAAATGGAACCTCTTCTTTGGCGATGCGCATGTCTCCCGTAACGTCAGCAAAAACAGTTGGCTCTACAAAATATCCCTTGTTTCCATGACGCTTTCCTCCACAGAGAAGCTTTGCTCCCTGGTTCTTTCCTGATTCAATCAGCTCCAACACTCTCTTCAGCTGCTGTTCATTAACCTACAGCCACATCAGCCCCAGAGGTAAAGTGAGTTAAGGTAACAATTTCTTGCCAGGTTGTAAGATGTATGTATTCAATGTATGTATGTTAGTATGCATTCGAACAATTGTATAGCTCTGCCTAAGTAACTGTCAAAGGCATTACTTGGTAGCCCAACTAATGCTAGAGTTCTTTAAGAATATGAAGTTCATCTCTACGCAAATAACGCTTAAATAGCTGGAAATACAACCAATGGCAGGCTCTCTCACACACACACTGAACCTAACCAACAGAGCCCCATTAAGGGCAGACAGGCCACAGAGTTTGTCAACCGGGAGGGGTTGAGAGAGGACTAAGAAGTTCTCTGATGTGCTCAGAGGCAAAACAGACTATTGAGGCCCACCCTAAAAGCAGAACCTTGAATTTCTCTCCTCAACTGGGGGCCAATACAGTGTCTCTTGCATGTAGTTCGAGATATGAGAAAACTCAGGCAAGTTGTCCATGATCCTGGCAGCGCAATATTCAGGATAGACTGAAGCCGATGAGTGAGATTCCTTGGCAGGCCTGTAAGGACTGCATTACAATAGTCCAAGCATCTGATGATGAAGAATGAACAAGTGTCATAGTGGTGTGATGTGAAAAGTACGCTGAATGACCTTGATCTGGCATAGTCAAAAAAACTGGACCTGCAGAAAGAGCTCAATTTGGCTGCCATTGACGCAGATGACGTGCAGTGGTTCCCAGCCTGGAAATGCGGCCAGTACCATGTCTTTGTCCATCTTTGTTAGCACAAGTAACGAGCCAATCGATATGAACTGTGTTTACGACAGATTCAAACATAGCTGATTTGATGACATCCAGGTCTGTTCTTCTCTCAAAATGCCCCGTACTTTTAATACACAGGCAAGTGCATTCGATGAGTGACTCGTCATGCACACCTGAACATCATCAGCATATTGGGGAACCCAGGACCTAGAGCAGTGATGACTTGCATCAGGCCGGCTGTGTACAAGATGAACAGAAACAACCCAAGGAGCCCTATGGGACCCTGTAAGAGATTGGCATCCTTTATTATCTGTCTGATCTGATTTCCACTGTCATGGTCTGCCCATCCAGAAAATAGCAGAACCATTCCAACAGATGCCAGACTACTGCATAGAAAGCACAGAGTCGAGTCAGCAAGATGTCATGCTCCAAAGTGTAAAACGCAGAACTGACATCAAAAAGAGTCAGCAGAGTGACTTGTCCAAAGTCCATAGTGTCCAAGATGCCAGATGTAAAGCAAAGCATAACCATCTCTGTTGAGTGGCCATTTCTGAATCCAGACTGCATTTTTGGCAATAGGTAGATTGATTCTAAATAGCGCAACACCTGTTGAGCCAATATTTTCTCTATAACCTTTGAGAAGAAGCTGAGATTGGAGATAAACCAATAGCTGTTGATGTCACTGTGGTTCCTGCTTTTGTCTGTGCCTGACTTCTTGAGAGATGGTCAAATGACTGGCTCGCTGCTGACCCTCTAGAAGATATCCTTTAGATAATCATCCATTGCAGAGATGCACCACAAATGGAAGCAGCTGATAAACGACTTCTTGAAGGAGGAAAGTTGGAACTGGATCAAACTAGCATGTTTTTAGCAAGGACAATAGAACCAATCTCAGCTCAATGTCTGTAATCATTTCAAATCTTTCTAAATTGCATTTATGTAACATATTTTGGCGGAGATGAGCCCTTTGTATCTTGATAGAAATCAGCAGCCTTCTTAGTAAGATGCCGCAGGTAGTCCTAAGCTGAGAACAGTGGACTCAGTGAGCTACCAGTGTGACCAAGGATAAATGACATATCATTCCAAAGACGTCAACACTCCTTCGAGTGACAGACGATCATATTCTCCCAGTAATGCTGTTCCTCACCTGAGGTCCGTTCTCATTCTTTGGATCAAAGGGATCTCCAACTGTTCTCTTCTTGGCTCTTTCCACACTGCGCTTGACGAACTCATCATAGATGCTCTCATGGACATAGGTTCGAGATCCAGCCAAACAGACTTGGCCCATGTTTGCCATGACCGCTTGATGTGCCACCTCTACTGCATAGTCCACTACAAAATCAAAAACAAAATGCAATGTAGAGTAGCTTCATTCTAGATTTATTTAATTATCAAGCAGCATGGAAACTCACAAAAGAAAGTGACCCCATCAAAACCCCCTAAGTAAACAACTACACATTTATTCATTCGGGTCTTTCACACCTCGAGGATATCTATTAGACTTCTGTAATCGATTAGAATTACAGACTGAAGTTCCTCTATTGAGTGACCATCAACTGATGCAAATAATTGTAGTGTTGCAGAACGATTTGGACTCATCTTTATTATCGATAAACCCGTTCTAGTCAAATTTAGTTGTTCATTTATAATTTAACAGAATCTAATGTGCCATAGATTGATGTGTCATTTCAATGGTGCTATATAAATACAGAAATATATATATCCTAGGTGACTTAATCTAATCTAGTTTAGTCTAATCTAATGATAGCACTGAAACCTAATGCACACAGAATAATATTAGATGATCTGATTATATGCCCTCTTCTGAACATTACAGCATTCTTCATAAGCAGTCCTAACATTTCAGGCATTTTGGCTAATGTGCATAAAACAGCACATGCAATTGAATCACTCAAACAAAACAAAGTAAATTATTCCTATTATTCAGTTTTTAAAATGCGGGACATACAGTCAGCATCTGGAAAGATGATGTTGGGGCTTTTTCCTCCGAGTTCAAGGGACACTCGCTTTAGGTTGGACTTGGCAGAGCCCTGTAGGATGTACTGTCCCACCTGCACACGTAAAACAACTCTACAATTCCAACTGCTTGACTGAGAACACCTTTTCCAGGTATACAAATGTTAAAAAAAGAAATTTTTAACGGATTAGACAAATACAACAAATACAGATGCCTATCAGTAACTGAACTATCACTTACCTGTGTTGATCCGGTGAAACTCAGCTTGTTAACATCTGGATGGTTCACCAGTGCAGCACCAGCTGTTGGACCGTACCCGGGTACGATGTTAATGACACCAGGAGGAAAGCCAGCCTAAACAATCGCACAATCTTTGCAACACATGTGAAAACCCAACGCATGACATGAAATTGAAAACGGTTCACACGTAAGTTATTCACTGCAGCGTCCAAAGATCACTGCTAAGGTGCCATTTGAAAATGTTTTGTTCAACACTGTCTTATATACATATAACTTGTAACAGAAGAGATTGCCAATGTTGCATCTGCACCTCATCTGAATGATCCTTCAGTTCCTAGCCAGCACTAGTTTAGCAAAACAGCATAACAAGCAAGCAGTTACCTTACAGGCATAAACATTATTTGACTTTAATTATCTACACTTCATCAGATACCAACAGAATTACAACATTACACCACAACAACACACTAATAGAGACAGCTGTGCATGAGCATTTATAAACTGCCTCATAAGAACCTGTAAGAAACCTAGTAGAAACTTACTTCTTTGATGAGTGAGGCAAGGTAGAGTGCAGTCAGTGGTGTCTGTTCCGCAGGCTTCAGAACAACTGTACACCCAGCTGCAATGGCTGGACCAATCTTAGCAGCCACCATTAACAATGGACCATTCCACTACAGAACAATTGCATTCAGATCAGAATAACATAGATAACTGTGGAACAACTGTTGCACTGAAATCCAGTAGCATGAAGGACAACAGAAGATCTAATTGAATTCCGTCATGATTCGCAGTGCATCATTTGACAAAGCAACAACATTTATGACACATGAGTCCAGTGAGACAGACAGAGGCAGTATCAGAAGCACCCCTGGTCATAGGACGAAACCGGCAGGACAACAATAACTCAGAAAAGCGGACCAATTGTGCGAAAGTGCATTCTTTCTTATAGTAGCACTATATCTAATATGGCTACCAGTAAGATTATTATAAGAATAAGTGAATATGCTGATAATCCATAGGCAACCTGTTGGGAGAAAAGGTACCTAAACAGCGGTGTATTTGCATAAAAAATCAAGTTTCAATGTATGTGGGGTCATTGTTTCACAAATTGTTTTTTGCTGGTTTTGGGCTTGTACTGATGGTACATAATGCTGAAATAGCAAAATTTTGTAATTATTGAAAAAGTTACTGTTACTTATTTTAAGAAAGTGATAATTAAGAAAAGGTATCATGTGGGGCTCAGCTTTATCGCTTTGTTATTGAGATACTTACTCTTTTTAAGTAGTTCAACTAGTCAAAATCTGCTGCAAGTTTCTGTTACACACTGTTAAATATCTGCAATTTTTTAAAATAAATTTTATCATTAACGCAGTCTCTAGATGGTTCCCTTTGGACTTTTAGCCTGATAGGTTTTCAGGATATATCAAGATAAAATTAGGTACATTTGTCCCAATAACATCAACAAACTTCATGGTATATATAGCCCAGATTTGATGTCATTTTTCCAACAGATCACATAGAGAGGTTCACAGATGGCACTAAGAAAGACACAACATTTGGATTTGAAACACAGATCAAGCAAGTGTATGAAGCAGTATCAGTCATACTTCAACCACCATTTGCAGAAGTCACTCACCGGAGTAATAGCTCCAACTACTCCGACCGGTTCATGCCTCGTGTAGCAGAAAACCTTTCCATCTGCATCAAAGCAGAAATACACAAACAATTCATCACAGCCTCTTTTAAAGCTAGGCCAAAAGTTTGAGATGTGATCACTGATGTGTTATACCTGTCATGTTCTGTATTATTCTGTGCATGTGGCATAACAAACAAGGATCAGTCAAGTGTGACTTTGAGGTTCTATAGTATTCTTCCTCTTCAAAAAACTACAATCAACTTTTGAACATAGCTGTACTTGGCCACCTGTTGCTTACCCATGAAAATTACATGTAAGACTTTGCCACAGTTGTGAATTAAGTATTTCAGATTGCTCATTGTTCAGTAAAACTACAAAAGCCAAAGAGCAGAGGTGTTCTAGTCGTATTCTCTTAACATAGTACTAGTGGTTCAAATCAAGACATGAATCGATGTCACATTTGCAGATTTTGTCACATTGACCATCAGACACTTGTTGCAGGGTTTCTGAATAGCGATCAGTGACCACATCAGGGTAATGACAGGAATCTCACATTCCACTCTAAAAGCTCAGCATTTAGCTAAACAGTCACTGCATCACATATCTAGCTGTTTTTCAGTGTATCTTGGACAACACTTTGCAGGAAAGATGATAACTCAAATCTGATTCACACTTCATTTATTAAATAATTTTTAAAAATGAACATAGCTGACACTAGATTCTGTTCAGAAGCAATTGGTCACTATAACTGAAACTCTTCTTGAAAGTCTTAGAAAATTCTGTCCAGCACATATTCTTCAGCAGGAATTGTTGTGTCAAAGTAGGACAGAGTATAAAGTTGCAAAAGGTTTTATCTAGGAAGGACTAACCTGCTGGAATAGTCTGTCCAACAATCTTGTCTGCAAGTCCTGCATTGTACCTCAAGAACTTGGCTGATACTGGGATGTCGATATTATAGGCATCCAGGAAGGGCTTTCCATTATCAAGAGTCTCAAGAGTCTAGAATATAAAGTGCGATACAGACAGACAGATACACTTCACAAGTAGTACTAATGGTAGAACAGCTGGAACTGGTCATAATCAAATCAAGCATATGTCCCATGCAAAAGGCAGTGAAGGATATATACTACTTAAGTCCAAGGCCATGAGTGAATGAAAATTCAAGTGAGGCATCTACACATGTAGTTAAATTACCTGGTATTAAAAAGCACTGAAGGATAGCAGGCCAGGAATACAATCAGAGATTGGAATTTGAGAAGCCAGAAAGTGAAAATGCCTATATAAACATATCCATTAAGCAACTTGTTGAAAGCTACAAAACAATTTTAAGCATCTAATTTTCATATACAAATTCAATGAGCCAGTATTTCTTATAAATTATTCCAGTGTTTTCTGCAATGCCGTCAATATGTATGATTTGGTTTGCCTACATGATTGCATGGTGTTGTATGATCATTTTTAAACTCATACAAATACCTGGCCAATTTACAAGGTGAAAAACAAAACTGAGGTCAGATGGCTGAGTGCAGGTGTTTCATAGTCCTACATCACTAACAGACTACAGATCAGAAACTGCCATTTGTTTATCCACCTGTCTGTCCAAAATTAATCAAGGTCTGCATGGAAATACCTCAGAATTTTTACAGAACTCAAAAATTATTACAAACCAATAAACTCTCAAATAAAGTCTGGTTAAATTACATTATACACTACAAATCAGATGCTTTGGCCACATTAATGGCCTTTAAGCAACTTTTTCTCAAAAATAAGAATCTGTTCCATTTAGAAAGCAACTTACAGCTAGTTTGGTTTGTTCACGATCAATAAGGTCGGCCAATTTGGAAAGCAAACGCCCTCTAGCAGAAGCATCCAACTGACGCCAGACTGAATTTCTCTTGAATGCTGCCTTAGCTGCCGCAACTGCTTTGTCAATATCCGCCTACAATCATCAAATAAATGATAATGCAAGGTAACTGCTCACATTTACTTGCTTATTTCAACAGTCGTAGAAGCATGGTCCAAACAGGAAAGACAATCTTCCCTATGATTTAAATACCGTTCTGGTGTGTCAGCAATCATCAAACATGACGGTAGAGTAACTCGTACTGACCTGTTCCCTGTAACAGTTAATCTGGAATGTTCTGTAAAGCCATTTGTAGGAGCAATATCAAGGACAACATAACAGTGAGGAGGTACTGCAATGAATTAATGTTCCAAAGTCAAGTTAAATATGGGATTCATATGCTTGACAGCAATCATGTTATAATTGCTTTTAGGAGGTTCCAGTGTCCAACTGCTATAGCGGATTTAGAATTTGATCATCAAAATGACTATTCATTTAATTTGAAGCTTAAAGATAAGCTGTAAGGCAAAATTGTTGAAATTAGAGAATAACTTACCTTGTCACCTTCCTGGATGTCTGCAATCTTTTCCTCAGTTGCAGGATTAAACGTGGGAAAGGTCTTCCCACTCACCGAGTTCACAAACTCATTGTTGATGAAAAGCTGGTTTAAAGAAATTGCAATAAACAAATTATTGGTAAAAATCTGCTAAACAAAACACCTTCTATATAGAATTTGACCACTTTTCCCATCATTTGAATAATGCAAGAGTTGTCAAACGATTTTCAATTAATAGTAAAGCTGAGGAAAAAGTCAAAAGTGGAGACTTTCAGTTAAAATAATATGGCAGTCTGTAAGAAATAAAAGGTTGACAAAAATGCATTATAAGAAAGATAGATTTTAGTCACAACTGATAATAACATTGCATCTTGCTCAACTACAATATTTACTTCCACATTTCACCTGCAACAGAGTTCAATCCATTCAAAAAGAATCAGCATTAGTCAGCCGAGTCCTGATGTAATTTCAGTCTGAACAAGAGTTTTATCTGTCAACTGGCTCAAACACCACAGACTCCGGTCTCCACAAATGGGCCATCTGGACAATGATCAGAGTTTCGGGCAGCTTTCTATGTGCCAATGGATGATACCTAGAACTTACTACTTATTACGAAAGGCTAGCACAGACTCTCTCTTAGCATAAAGAGGAGGAAGAAGAATAGAGAGGAATAGGAAGCCTGGGTATGAAGTGTTAGCAGCTGAGAAAACTATGCCACATCTTCCTATACTGACTATCTTATGTCTTCATCCATATACTGTCAAACCCAAAGATATTTTGCTCCAAGTCTTTTTATTCTATTCTGATTCATATGGCTCTTGTCTCTTCCAGTGGAGTTCTTGTCGAGTGTACAAAAATCCAGGCTCCATTTCTCAAAAAACGGTAAAAACTGGTAACCTAGCTGTTCATGTCTGACCTCCTTGCCAATCAAATTGTTTTTGGTTCATGTTCATTTATGCTTCGTTTGGTTTTAAGTCCAGTTCCACAGATATTCTGTTAACATTCATCATTTCAAACTGATCTGACTTTACACATCCGACCTTAGTAAGCAGGACATCAGCAGTTCTGAGTCTGCCATTTGTATCCCAGATGCATTTTTCTATACTCTGTATTATGATTTTGTTGTTACGAACAACAAATAAGGGTGAATGAACAAACTGAATGAATGTTCTGCATGGAGGATTTTAAGGACTGTCCTCAGGACAACACTCCAATAACAATCCAAAAACAAAATAAACATTGATCAGCGCATACAATTCCTCGCTCAGCCGATGAACATATGGCATGTATTACTTACTGACTTATAGTCCATGGCATCTAGGTATCACAATAGCATTGTTAAAACTGTACAGTTTGTACTAAAATTATTTGCTTGGTATTAAGCTCAGTTTTTGCAGCATCAAGTTATTCAAGTACCATGCTTATGATTCCTCGCTCAGCCGATGGACTCTGCATGCAAAAGTAAGATAAATTGAAGAAACAGAAATAAAACTGGGCGGAAAAGGCTCAAAACTGGGTTGGAAATAATGACAAGCCAGATGGTGCAAAGTATCGTGGTCCACTGTGTGCATGTGTGCGTGGCTTCAGCCCTGGCTGCAGCCCTAACCATGGCCAAGGCTAGGGCTAGGGCGCTCCATCGCCGGGCCTGTAATTTTCGTTGAACGCTATTTGGAAAGTATTACAATTTGGACACTATTTGGAAAGTATTAAAATTCGGTGGACTGACTAATACTGCAGAGGTATGTGGTCATATTCATTGAGCTGCTTAGCTCAATGAATATAACCACATACCTGTGCAGTACCTGTGCAGTAATAGCCCTTACTGCAGCCCTATCTCTGGCTAGGGCTGCAGCAAGGGCTGCACGTCATTCAACCTGACAATAATAAAACAATACTTCGAATTGCACTGGAATTACCTGCTTAAATTTGATCGGTAGAGGACGAATCGGCTTCGGTTGTTCTGCCATTTTTTTCTTCTCTTCCAAACAACAAACACCAACGAACGCCGCAGACTGATTATCGTGCGCGGACTGCAGCGCTGCTTATATAGTCGCATACCGTATACGGGGGAACGAAGTCACCGTGACTTGGCAATATCCACGCAACGCAGTTAAGTTTGCACTAAATCCTTCTGGTAAACGATATTTTGACGGCACAATGAGCCCTAGTATAGGCTATAATTATATATTTAACTTAAGACGAAATGACTTAGCAGATATCAAAAAGGCAGACTGACGGCAAGCAGACAGACAGACAAAATCGTAATTGTAATCCCGAGATTTCTACAGCGCCCAACGAAAGCCACGCCGCGGGGACTAGCTTATTCATAGGCGCTCAGTCAAAACAAAATCGATAGACAAAATGGTTCGGTTCCAGGTCAAGATCCAAATGTCAGACGGAGAGACAGCGTGGCAGCTACGGGTGGTGGTTTTGGGGTTGGAGAGGAGAGAGAGATAAAAGGAAGAAGGGGTGTCAGGATAGGATCTCCGAAAAAGGTATGTTTTCAGTTTTGAGTGAAAGGCCGAAGCAGAAATTGCAAGCGGTTGAGCATCGATGAGTTTGTATGATGGGTCAGAAGTGTCGCAGTTCTGGGGGAGTTTATTCCAGAATTCCAGAGTGGTGGGGCAGCTGTGGCTATGAAGCGATTACCAAATTTTAAGGATGAGGTGAGGGGAGGGCGGAGAAATGTTAGGGCAGAAGAGGAACTGGTTGAGCGAAGGGGTTGTATTGTAAATAACTGACGAAGGTAGGAGGGTTGGGAAGATTGAAGTGTGTTGTACGTAAGTGATAACACTTTGTACTCATTTCAAAAAGGTGTCCCAAAAGGTGCCCAAAGACGGGATTTCTGGACAAATATGCTCTGAGGTTTGTTGATGTTACTGGGAGAATTTTTTTCTCAAAATGTACCCAAAATCCTATCTAATGACCAAAAATACGTTTCTGAGAAAATCGATAACAAAAATTGCAAATATTTAAACAACCAGAGATCTGAAAATTATACATAGTTACGGATAAAACTTCGTAAATGTCTTGTACAACAAGTTCTTGTAAGGTCTGGAAAGTTTCATCCGTAACGAGTCAACTATTTACGCAGCAAACTATCGAAATATCACATAATGATAGAAAATCGGGGCAAAAATAGGATAGCCTCGCATTCAATAGTCGATGAATTTATCGGGTGAGGTCCTTGACCACCACTCTCCAACCATCCGCCGTAGCGGTCTGATTGTCTGCCTGGCCTGGAACCGAATCATTACTGCCTATCGATTTTGTTTTGACTGAGCGCCTGTGAATAAGCTGGTTCCCGCGACTTGGCTTTCGTTGAGCCCTGTAGAAAATTCGTGTTAAGAGTATTGACCTTTTCGGCCGCGTCATTTGACCCAGTTTTCTTAATTCAGGTCGCGCGTGCAACATAGATTCAAGAGATCTGTATATTTATGGATCTATTTTCCAGGTTGGGGGAAGTCTGCTCACACACTGCTGCTGTGTTTTTCAAAATCGAGACTGCCATGCGACTGCATTACAACCAGAAGTCTTGTACATCTGAACCATGCCAGCCGAACCAGACCTTTCTCAGAAGAGTAAGTCTTCTAACTGTGATTATTTGCATTTCTGCCATAGCAACAAAGATTCAGTGCCATAGATTTTCAGATCTGCTATGTGAATAGCATCTTTGAGAGTGCTTAAGAGGTGCTATACATGTAATGTTCAGATACACGGATATGTTTCAGATACGACTTGTTTCATTGAGCGCTGTGGAAATTTTGAGTTTATGATTAGTCTTAGAATGTAATTTACGACTCCATGTAGCAGTTGTGTTCTTTTGTTACAAAGGCCTTTTATGTAACACCTGGTAACTCTGGCTCCTTAAAAACGAATGCTGCCAATGTTTTTGCCTAACACGTAGGTCCTACATTCGAAGTAACAAAAGATACCCTCCGAACGCTTATGATAATGCTGACAAAATTGATAGTAGCAAGGTGCACATTTGAGAATGGATTTGGTGAAATTTAATGGCAATTTCAATCTCATGGTTCATGCACGTCTAATGGTAATTTTAATCTAGGCGTGTTTAATTACGGTTGGCTTATGAGTTACATTGTGTTAGCTTGATGAATTTAGTGTTGCAGTAATTTAAGCTTTAATAATGATTTTATTGATTTAACAGTGTTGTTACTTTCAAAGTTCTTTTGGGGAGCTCAGTGTCCATGGCAATTTGAATCTAGGCGTGTTTAAGGTTGGTCTGTTACATTGTTAGCTTGATAAATTTAATGCTGCAGTAATTTAAGCTTTATTAAAGAATTCGTTGATTCAACAGTGTTGTCAGTTTCAAAGTTGTTTGGTGGGTGCTCAGAGTCCTGTGCTCCACGTGAAATTGGACAACTAGTTGCCAAGCTGTATAACCCATAAGGAAAAGTTGTCTAGTTTTTGGAGTTTTAAGTATTATAAATATTGCTATTTTGTTTTGCATAGCCCTACAATAATAATCAATTTAGTGTGATACATTTTTGCAATTGGGACACTCTTGGAGACTGGGCCACTTTACATGTTTACAAAAATATGTTTACAAAAACAAACAATGTTTGTTCAAGATACTTCAGATGTCTCTGCACAACTTTTAAAGTGTACTTTTGTAAGTGTTATGCATATGAAAATATATGTCATCTTCAGTTTGACAAAAGTGCAGACATACAACGTCACATTTCTATTCATATCAAACACTTTTAGACTGCAGTGCTATTTTTAAAATTTGAATGCTTTTATTAACCATAGTATGAAGTTCAACAAAAGATCAACATAAGTTACAGTTGTTATACAAATGTCAAATTACATTACAATACATCAGCTGACAATAATTTGATGCTGTAGCTGCAAAAACAGCATTGCGAAAGTTAACTGATAGCGAGATTCCATGTTGCAGCAATTTCTAGTCATCGATGACCTCCTCGTCCAGGACCTCGCCATCTTCCTCATCATTCGCCTGTTTATCCAGAACACTCTTCATCTTCATCGTGTCCTTAAGTGGAATGCCGAGTGCTCGGAAGACAGCTTCGATGGTTCGCACACTGACATAGTAGGAAATGTTCGTGTTGTGGTTGTTACGAATCTCTTCAATGCAGTTGTGTGCCTACAAAGAAAATGTTGAAAATAAGGGATTTAACGGGGTACCACCACAGCAGAAGCTAACTCACATGTCACTACTGCACTACAAGTTATAGCTATACTACTCATACATATAGTATAATCTTGATGGTTGGTTTATGGGTGAAAAAGGTGGAATATGGATATTGAATCGCATATTTACATGGCCAACCACTTCAAGTACACTAGCAACACCTACTGAAATGTCGGCTGTGGTATCCTATTACTGTGATATTGCACAATAAAAAAGCCACATCATTAGGATAAAGTGGCACTATATAAATTACAGTGCAGCAAGGCTGCTATAGCTAAACAAAAAAGTTCAATGTAATCGTAATCATAATCTCAAGATTTCTACAGCGTCCAACAAAAGCCATGTTATGGGGACCATCTTATTCACAGGCGCTCAGTCTTTTGATGCTATAGTTAACAAATGCTCCAGTAAAATCTTTCACGGCGACAGTTTAACAAACTTCTAGTTAAATATTTTGATACTGTGGTACAGGCACAAGGCAAACAGACCATCTTCCATTTCTCGCATCGTGCAAAGTGTTCAGCAAGGAATCCGAAGATGTCTCCAGGTCTAACAGCTCGGTCGTAACCTGGTTCTGTCAGCAGAGACTGACACTGCTTCACCGCCTCCTCACTATTCTGACTGTACAGACTGTTGGCAACAAAATACACTGTTTAATCAGTAATTGAACTATCTATCTTATTTTTCTGAAGCATATAGGTTGATTGCTTGATAGTCTAGTATATGCAAACAGGTCTATACGCTGGATCTAAGTACAGTCCCTTTGCTGGATGCGGCGGCATCAAATTACCCCAACCCGTAGCATAGTTAGCCCTGTAGGATAACCTAATCTAGGCCTTAGGATCCCATTGGAGTGCAGACAACCGAAAAGAGGGATGGAGAAGACTAATGCCAAATGCAGGCAAAAGGAAGAGGAGTCTAAAGCAGCATTTTTAGAGGACATCTTTATGGACAATCCCCCATATCTCCTGGCTGGCTCAGAATGGGAACAAGGGAACAAGGAGCCCTGATACAGCTCAAGAAACATTTTCCATTGTCTCAGTTCACACCTCTAGAACTTTCAGCCAAGCTTCAGCTTAGGCCTTTGAGAGGTTCTTAACAGCGCTATATAAATATACACACAACATACATACACACATATGTCCATACATACATACACACAACATATGTACATATATTAAATACATGCACACGTATGTACATACATGCAAGCACATACAAACCTTTTTGCCTTGATGAACCGGTTGATGAGTGTCATTCTGTTCTTGAGATCACCGAGCCTTGTTTCAGTCTGGTGCTGGTCCTCTGGCTTTGCCTTACTCAGACATTTGTATGCCTCACCCATTGCCCCGAGCGCCTTCTCATAGTTCTGGAACTCGTCAATCTCCAACTGACATTTGACAGAAAATTCAAATGCTAAGACTCAGATATGTCAATTTCCTTGTATTAAGTATTTGTTGAAATAACTTTTGGCTCTTCAAATTACTTCAGGTTTTCATTGAAATAAGTATCCACATTCAGAATTACTTCAGCCTGAATTAAGTATTCACTGAAATAATCTTTCAGCGTTAAAAATTACCCCGCCTAAATTACTCTATGTCCATGCATAACTTCCAGGGTGTAAAGTCGTACATACCTGAGCACAGGCGTCATAGAAACCAGCCAGAGGCTCTGGAGCACGTCCTTTGGTGTAGAATGTGATGATGTTCTTCATGATTTCCGGATCCTTCTGCCAGTCGAGTGTCTGAAGGTAGTGAGCCGCCATGATGTAAATCTCCCTCTGGCGAGAGACGGTTGCAAAGAACATAATCTTTTCAGTATCTCCTGATTTCAGGAGTGCCTTCATTGCCTACAAACATAAAACTTGCAATGTAATTTATTTACATATTTATTGCACTTATTATTATGCGTGCAAGATCAGTAAATCTGAAACCCAAACGTGAGACGAGTGTGCACAAACAACACCGCTCATGCCATTATATGGATGACCCTGATGAGTAGGTTTGAACCGGCACCTTTTCAGATTTGTAGATAGCCATGTTTTCATGCATTTTAGAGGTTCGTAAAACGTTCTTTAACAACAATCAAAATGTCCACTCTTCTCCTAACCTGTCACTTTTATAGATTAGCTCATCATGTGTGGAATTTGCTCAATAATTCTTAGATGTTCCAACTTCTACTTTGTCAGTATCTGTGTTTGGTGTGTTTTTGGAGTTTTTGGTTGCATGTATAGTCTAACTGCCATTCTGAGCTAATCCACCTATAAAGGATGGAAAGGTTCCCAGCTGGACAGTCCTGAGCCTTAGACATATGTATGCGGGGAAATCTTCAATTTGGTGAAAGAAGGCCAGGAATCTCTTTTGAATGTCATTGACCATCAATCTTGCCAAAGTCCTATGACCAATCAGCCGGCTCCTAATGAATGCCTGTTCTGCAGAGACCTGGTGGCCCAAGAGAAATCGCACCTCTGAGGGAGTGCCCAATGGTAGGGTTACTGGGTGCTGCTGACTTCATTGGCTGTCATCATTACTCAATCGTGACGCAACAAGATCCAGGAACTCTGAGCACGGTGTCAACTGTCAACTCTGGATGGACATCCGTTGGTTGGGCACTGTGTGTGTGTGCCTGCCAGTAGCGACTTTCTAGTTATGTGAGCACTGTTTGCTTTCCGATGAACATTTTGGTCTTAATCAACTTTAACATCATTTAGGCTACTCTAGGTAGCACCCCCTGAGTAGACGTTCTTGAGAAGAGGTAAACAAATTTTTGATTACAATTACAATATCTACATACATAGAAACAATATTAAAGCCACCATCTTACTTTACCTGACCTTACCTGATCTCATCTGACCTCATTTAAGTAACGAACAGGATTTGATTAGCTGACCTTGACCCGATTTCCAGCCTGGGTGAACTTCTTAGTGGCAAGGTGGTACTGACGCTGGGCCATGCAAACCTCTCCAATTCCCTCAAGGATTTTATTTCGCTCATCCACGTCACGCTCCTCCATTTCCTTGGATGGTGTCAGCTTTTCCACCAATTCTTCCGTCATGGGAACATGCTGCTCCATGCAGATTTTAAGTGCATCCCAATACTAAAAGAACATGAAAAGACAGAACTAAAGCATTATAATCATTATTTTGAATTAACAATTATACTTTTAGTATTGTTAATACTATTTCTTTTCATATGCACATGTTACATTCCAGGTGCATCCTAATACTAAAAGAAAACAAAAAAATTAAAGTATGACGTAAGAAAAAGAAAGATAAAACATAAAATAAGGAAAGAAGAAGAAGGAAAGATTATAACACATAAAAGTGATAATCTGAAAAGTTTCATATACTGTCATATTATTATACTCTGTCAATAATGATAGTTGCAGTATCGTTATAAATATTAATAATTCTATCTTTAATATTAATTTGAAAACAAATAACAATTTCATATATAATTTTTAGTTTTGTTTTGGGATGTTGAACAATGCCAAGTCAACACAGTAAGGTGCCAAATGATTCCATTATATCACAATACCTTACATAGCTTAGGAAAACGCCCGATTTCCTGTAGATAGCAATGGTGGCTATTGCAACCTAACTCAACCACAGAAAACCCCAATTAAATAAGAATAAGATTTGATGAATCTGAATCAGAAGAAAAGATCTTGAAACAAACCCTCTTAGCAGCTGCTAGAAGGTCAACGGCTCGGTCGAACTGTGAGTTGTCTATGAAGAAATCAGCACACCTCTGCAATAGTTGAGGATCAGTCGATTCATCAAGAGACTCAGAGACCATCTGCAAAGCTGAATACTCCTTGCTACTAAAGGCCAACTCAAGGGCCTTTGAAAAATAACCGGCCTACAAACACAACAGCAACTGGAAGCACAGTTTAACTGTAAGGTAAAGTATGTATACATATGTATTTATGTATGTACTGTATGTATGTATCTATATATGAATGTGTGTATCAATACTTAATACACGTATAGTGCCTTTTAATTACCTCTCAAAAGTGCGGTAGAAGCATGCCGTGTATTTAGCTAGACTAGTCTCCAACTAATTACCTAATAGTAGGGAATTACCTAAGCCTCACACTGAGTGTCTCAGTCTACTTTCTCTTGAAGAGGTACAACACATTCAATATATTATGTGATTACGATTGCAATTACTGGTAATACATTACATTGTGGCACATGACAACCATACCGCACCACAATTTACCACTTCTATAGTTAACGACCTTACCTTGCCTAACCATACCATTCTGTGCCATATGTGGCTGCGGTCAGTTACATTTGTGTGTATTCTCTGTTTTTACCTTTCCCATGTCTACACTTGTGTATTACATGTGTAAAAACATGTATTACCTTGTGGTAGAGCATAACCGCTTTATCCTGGTGACCTGGTTTGAATTCGTAATATCTGGCAGCTTCAACCATGTCATCCGGTTTTCCAAGCAAAGCCATGTTCAACAGCTTATCATCAAACCCATGCTCCTGGAACGACCAATCACATCAAAAATACTTTACCAGCATTGTAAAAGCAGTCAAGGATTCAGATCAAAAAGCATGCTCTTCTCTTTCTCATTTCACATTTTCCCAGCTACCCAAGCTTTTGAAGTAAATTCATTAATCAGCATGATATAAATGTCTTCTTAACAATAATAATAATTGTTTGCATTGCTGTACTGTGTCCAAATTGCATTGAAACGTAGACAAACCTTGCAGAGCCTGATGGCATTTCCATAGGCCTGAGCACGAGTGAAGAAGTTGATTGCCTCCTGATACTGTTCGTTGTTCTCAAACTGTCGGGCGACATGATAACACGCAGCACGATCCCCCGTCTCAGAACAGACCTCAGCTGCCTGGCAAACATCAAACCAGTCCACATACAGATCGCTTTTACTCATACAAACATATGAATGGCACAAGGAAAAGGCACTACAGAAGTATCTTGATATATGTATGCACATAAAATAAATACATACATATGTACATATAGCACACATACATACTTGATGAAAGGTAAAGCAAGATAAAATGAGGTAATATAAAGTAATATAAATCTCCTAAATTCCTCAGCACCACACAAAAGCCACATCAGGGAGATCAGCTTATTCACCAGCATTAAATCAGCCAGGCTTCTTGAGCTACAAGTGGCAGTAAAGTTTTAATCTTAAGTAAGAGATTGTTCCACGAGGATGGTCCAGTGCACGAGAAAGAACATGTCCAAATGAATCACTGTATGGAAGCGTGGAACCAACAGGTCGCCACATGCTGCAGAGCGCAGTGTTCATAAACCCAGCTGGTTTGATACAGGAACACAGAGCCACCTGATATATCCTGAAGCCAAAATGACCATTGGCTGAAGAGGAGGAACTTGAATGTTACTACACAACGGATACTCAACAAGTGTGTGTAAACAACTTGTCTAGGATCAAAAAGACTTAAATATCTACCTAGGGTCAAATGGACTTAAATACCTTGTCGACATTGTTCATGAAGCAGTAGATGCGGACGAGTGAGAGGAAGTCCTGAGCTGTGTGGTAGTACTTCATTGCAACCTCCATCTCTCCATTGCTCTCCTGGAACTGTGCCCACCATTTATGAAGAGCTCTACAGAACCAATATAATACTTCACAGACTGCGGGTAGCATTCTGTGCACCACTATACACAACAGGTAGCTCTGCCTTCCAGTTTCGGGTCAGCCAGGTCAACAATCGCTACGTTCTGCAATGCAATCCAGAGAAGTCGATTAATTGTCCCACGGTCCTATTCTGTGACTCTAGCATGACGTGCTTCCTCGAGGATTGGACCAGCTTTATGGAACAAGGCCTTTGCTGGAAATCTGAACTGTTCTGGCTGATGCACAAGAAACAGTTTCAGCTACACAGAAGACTCAACATTTTAGACCTGTTAGAAGGCCATTTTCCAGTGCCTTTGAGAGGTTCATGTGCTATATAAATATTCAGATACGCACACGCACACACACATACACATGCTCACACATACATGTTCATAACAGGTGGCCCCACAGGTTTACACCCACCGTGGCTATCGAGCATCAGTCAGAGAAACAAGTGTGCCGCCCCTTTGAGGTCAACTGCATCATGCTGCAGTCCGTCTCTTTATGTTCACTTCAACTGTATTCATGTGAAATGTTTTTTTGGCAATAAATGTGTTTATTGAACCACTCATATAAGAACCTCTGAAAAGCGTTGCATGCTTGGCTAATGAATTGACATAAACACGTGTGACTTAAGGCAAACAGGTGTCATTATGGTCACTGCTATTTATCATAGCCATAGGAAACACAACTCAAAGGTGACTGTATTGTATTTGGTAACTTATATAGTGCTTCTTACAGAACAAACTACTTAGAGGCACTTCTAGCAAGAGAACCCAGGGGAAATAAGAACGTCTTTAAACAACAAGCTGACTCAGCTCTATCGTCAACAGAGACCCTTGCACGAAAGGAAGGCAGCAATCTAGTCACCTTCATAATCACCATCACCACTGTCTTCATCACCATTATCATTGTCATCATCACTACACCACTGCTGTAGAACCAAATTATTGGTATATAACAAATTTATTATGCTAATCACACCAATACTAATAATTAATATCACTACTGTCTTTATCATTAACATTACAATTACCAATATCATTATCGATACTGCTAGGATAATCGTTAAAATGATTCAGATTTGAAAGGCAAAGGATACTGACTTGTCTTTGCTTTTGTTGACATAGTTTTCCAGTGAAACGAGATCGTCGAAGAGCATTCGTGGAACCTCAAAGCTATAAGTTCCTGACTTCTCATAACTAAACACCAAAGGTCAAAGATCACCATACAACAGCAAAAACATCGATAGAAATACTGTTAACAACAGCATAATTAACAATGCTGGATTTCAACTTAACTTCTCCTATGGATTATGGTTTTTTACTCCAGTTTGACTGAGCAATCATCGACTTATGATAACAGCACTATAGTAGACCTATTGGAAGTTAACTAGACCTCTCGAAAAAGATTACAAAAGAAAATGATTATGGTTAAAAAATGGATTAGCGAAAAGGATTGTTTACAGGTAGGCCCCTACAGATAAACTAAATCACTCAACTGATTTACTAGATTATTTACAAGGTAACATATTGTGTAAATCATTCAACATGATGGAATTAAACATCTAAACTTGGGAAGTATAGGTAATTTATAAGGCAAGTCATTTACCATATTAAATTTAACTTAACTAGAAAGTTTATTTACTATTGGATGGCTTCTGTGTAGTTATCTTGACTCTCCAAGTATTTGGCATAGTTGTAACAGGTGGTTCTCAGGTGAATACGATCGTACATCTCAGCAATACCAATTGCCTGTCAAAATCATAAACCAATTATTATAATTAATTATAAGAGTAATATCGCATAATGATAACGATTGTAATTAATATCAAGAATGATAAGATATTACAGAGAAGATAAAACTACAGTAAGTCAATGTAAAACTAACGACTACCATGTAAAATCAGTAAAAGGTAAATAAATAAACAACTAGTGATTATCTGAAGTACCACTGGGCAACAGCACTTTCTGCGTATGGGCAAAATTTCTGGAATGCACTTCCTCAATCGGATCACCCTGTTGATCCTGTGTTGCCTTTCAGTTCTTGACAGAAAGTCTATCTGTCCCAGCATCCTTTATCCTGCTAGGCTACCTATTAGAATTACACATAATATGTCAAACACAATTTTGGCCAAGGAAGGACTGAACTCTTCAGTGATTTAAATATCACTTACGGCACCTTTGCCATATTTAATGAGTAGTTGCTTTGTTTGGGAACCGAGTTCCGAATCCTCTCCATCCTGGATTTAGTCAGTAAATTCTGTCACTACCCGTCTTCCTCACCAAACTGGCGTCTAGAAATTGATTGGATATGCAGAGGCACTGGTGTGCCATCAAATAATGCTTAGTCCTTTATTAGAACAGTGCTTTAAGAGGCATACGATTGGGTTAGATTAACTCAATGTAGGTTGTCACACATTGGTCTGTTTGGTGGTGCACTTGCTCCGTATTTCAATGCTTACTGGGCTTGAGTCTCCTGAACAGACTCTGTAACGACCCAAGACAAGTTGTTTGAGCACATTTATCGAGTGCCTCAGATTAAGATTTTCTGACCTTGTGCATGCAACAAGTGCAGTAAACAAATAAATTAATGAAAAGGCTGGAATAGCCGACCTTTTCCCAGTCACCATGACTCTGATAAAAATTGTTGAGGAGGTCGTATCGCTTGCTGTTCTTCAGCAGGCGCTCAGCATCCTCCTGAAATTGTAAATGTGGCAGCTACACGTCTGTGTGTGTATGCATCTAATAACGGATGTATGCATGTATGTATGTATGTATGCATGAATGTACGTATGTATGCATGTGTGTATTTATGGATGTATGTATGTATGCACACATGGTTATTTACTGAAGTTGCATTTTCTGCACTTCACATTCTAGAAAATATGATATTAAGTACAAAATCTGTTACAAATACTAGGAACTTATTAATTTAGAAAATATAATACTATGTACAAAATATGTTACAATTACTAAGAACATATTAATTAATAAATTAATTTACTTATAAATAAACTGATTCAATTTACCTCTCTCCCCTTCTCTTCCTTCCTTGATTGTTTCCCTTTTCTTCTTTTTCCATCTTTCCAAAAGTTCCCAACATCCCTTTCCCAACCTCACCTAACCTAACCTGATCTGGCCTGACTAACCTGACCTAAACTGATTTGATCTGACTACACCTGACCTGACCTGACCTGACCTAATCACACCTGACTTGAACTGACCAAGCTAAACCTTATACATCTGCAGACCCTATCTTAAAACAGCGAGTGACATACGTGGAGACCAAGATGGATGGCAAGCACTGCGATCTGAGCATCAATTTCTGGTTCCTTAGCTGCCTCTCGCAACATCTGAGCGCCTCGTGCGTGGCCCATGTGACCAAGACAGACGCGGGCGACATCCAGACGACGCGTCTTGACGCACATCTTGGCCATGTTCTCCCAGACAGACTCACTGCAAGGTCACACACAAAGATAACAAAGGTAACAAAGTAACAAAAGTAAGAAAGACAAGCCTCTGTAGAAATTCACATGAAGCATGGTCGGTAGGTGGAAGGATATCATAGCTGAAGTGCATAAACAGGGGTAAACATAACATGCTTGTGACACTTGTTTACGCACTACCCAGAAACTGTGAAACCCATGTAACAAATGCATTTTGATTTTGTAATAAGGCAATTCTAAATCGAAGGATGATCCAGCTTGGTTCCTTCTGAAATTTCTCTTTTACACTTTTGATTATGTTATTGTTTGTGTTGTTAAACTGTTGGGGATCAAAGCAGTTTCGTTCGATTCACTTTACTTCATTTCAAACTCCTCAGAAGCGCAACCTGGTGCTAAGGTGCAAACACAACCGCAACAATCCAACGTCAGCCATTAAACATAATTGTAAGCAACCATGCGGATTGGATTACAGACAAAGAAGCCGGATTGGGCTAGAGAATGTTCAAGATAATTAGGCACAGAACAGAGAATTGCACCATAAAATATGCTTATGGCCAAAGCATGAAAAGAGAGGATTCAATCAATGATGCATTGCTGTATGAACTCATGGTCATGGATTTCAAAACAGACCATTGTCACCACTTTCTCTTTCTAACTGTCTCTCCGTCTGTATCTGAGTCTCTGTTTGTCTCTCCCTCTCTCTTTTATCTAACCGGACTAACCTTTTGATGACCTTGATGGCCTTGAAAGCCTCATCCATATCGCCCATCGTCAGAAAGAAGCTGAAGTTCATCATTGCATCACGTGCCGTCTTGTCAGCCTTCTCCAGGCCAACAAAGTCCCGGTGAAGACGCCTTCGAACCATTGAATGTGGACTGAGATCTGGCAGAAACAGCTGAGCATTTGGCTCTAAGTCCTGACTACCACTGTTCTTGATGAAGTCAGCCTAACAAACATAGACAAACTGTCAGTTTTCCACCCAAAATTAGCACTTTTCACTAAAAACAGCTTAAATGTGTAGATCAGCTACATATCCGTGTAATCAACACTTCTGAGAGGCCCATAAGTCCTGACACAGTATATACATACATGAAGCAAGAAACAGTTCCAGCTTTTCTCAAGAAACATCTTTTCAGGTATGTTAGAAAGCAATGTTTCAATGCCTTAGGGGATCTTAAAAGGCTCCATACAAAAAATGTTCACATACATATGTGCGTACATATGTAGGCTACTTAAGTACATTCCTGCATACCTGTATCTTTGAAACAAAGACATATTGGCTTTCCTCAATGTCAGAGATTTGAGTCTGTAGTAGTTATTAGTGAAAGGGTATTTAAGGCCAAGGTCTCCACTCTTAATCATAACAAGACTTGATGCCCTGGAAGAATAATTAAAAGGCTACAAGGGCTAGCCACACACATTCATGGAGTACATGTACACAACTTTTTATAAAAATAGCACAAAGGTATTTCATGTTCCAAGATTTATATCCCTACACCGAAGTGGTAACTACACACTGACCTTTTTCTTGAAGTAGTAGAAGGGTATTTCAAGGGCTAAAAGACTTTCACAGCTGGCTGGACGACCGAAGCTGTCCTGAATGAGAATGCCATTGTCAGTGGTACAGAACAAAGACACAACCATCACATCCACCTGCACAGGGTAAGACAGACAAATACATCATCATTAATGTCTTCTGAAATTGCCCGGGTAAGATAAATAAATATCATCATTGCTGTCTTCTGAAATAGCCCAGGGTAAGACAGACAAATATCGCTCTAAATATTCTTTTAACTGCCTAGATAAGATAAACAAATATAATCAGTAAACACCTTCCTAGATAACTATGACAGATATAATGTAACATAATTACCCTTATCGCAAGTAATGAAATTATATCTGTTGAAATCGTCTCAATATCCACTTGCGTAGGTTTGGATTGGACAAGTTATGACGCTTTCAACAGGTTAACAAGTGACAGGTAAGTATTACTCACTTAGTAAGCAGTGCCTTTGAGAAGTACTAATAAAGTGCTACATGAATGTCTCATTAATTACATTATATTAAATATTACAAGTGCTTGAAAGGTGCTATATAGAAGGCAAGATGCAGCAGGCCAAGCTGAGCTTACAGTGTCATCCATTGTGGCCTTTGACAGAGACTTTGATGTGGGGCTCATCGACTTCTTTTGCTCAGAGGTTGTTGAGAGTTTTGCCTCACAGACAAGTAACTTTGGTTCCTCCCAATCCCAGAAGTGTGAGACAGGATGTCGACCAGCCACGTCCTTTGCTGACTGATTTTTACCTCTGCAAATTACACCAGAATTAATTAACTTGATCTGTAATTGGCATTCGTACCTGTTGAGTGGACTTCATTGAATGAACCTATTGAATAAGATCCTGACTGACTAGTCTGGCACAACAACAGGTGCACTAAATAAAAAAGAATTAAATAAAGGAAACAATATTGCAATAATTAACTAGTTATTTTAGAAGAAGCAATATACAGTGGCTCAATACAAAAACTTCTTTATGTAATGTTTATAAACGGCTTAATTAACAACAGCACGAGGACAGCCAACATCAAGTACAGCAAGCAACTGGGAGAAGTTTTTGAAAGGTGCTACATAAATTTTCAGGTAAATT
Organism: Norana najaformis; assembly: GCA_964023275.1. Taxonomy (NCBI): domain Eukaryota; kingdom Metazoa; phylum Annelida; class Clitellata; order Crassiclitellata; family Hormogastridae; genus Norana; species Norana najaformis. The sequence continues at coordinate 14,298,168 of OZ029925.1, forward strand.
CATATATACATTCCTACATAGATATGTAAGTACAAACATACATAAATAAAAGGTCATTAAGTAGGAAATGCATAGTGCAAAAGAAGTCAATCAGCTAGACGGATGAGTAAGTAAGCGAGCGAGTGAGCAAATGATTTAGTGGGTGGGATAGTGGGTGAGTGAATGAGTCAGAGAATGTGACAGTGTGAGTGTGTAAGTGCAGTTACTTTTCAGCAAGCGTGGAACCAGCATCTCCATCTGCTCCTGCTGAGACATAGTCATCCGCTTCATCATGACCGGTCGAGAAGTTAAAGAACTGGATTGTGTCGGTTTCAATGTCCCAGATGTAGATGTTTGAGTCTGGACTATTATTCACCTGCAGACATAAAATATCACATTATTTTGTATGTGCATGTATCTATGTTTCATTTTACTGCATGATCTTGCAAAAACATGAATAAACAATTTGCTTTCTTATCACATCCCATGCTATGCTATCTTCAGTATGCTATTTTATGCTATGTTATCCTATGCCATATGATGCTGTACTATGCCAAGCTATCTTGTCAAGATCACAAAGAAGCCTGTTCCGACATATCAAAGGTCTGGTTTTGGTCGCTGAAGTTCCATACCTTCCTAATGCCTACATACCTTCCTCATGTTCAACATACCTTCATGTTGTACATACCCTACTCATGCCATGCATACCTTCCTCGTGCCCTACATACCTTCATCATGTTCCACGTACCTTTGTCAGACCAGACATACCTTGTTGACGCTGATGCTGACTTTGCTGCCATTGGCATTACATTTGGCCGAGACAATTTTGCCGAAATCCATCATGCTGCTCTGCAAATATTTCGGTCCAGCATGCTGCTTTGCCTCCCTGTGGTACGTGATGTAATGTAACAAAACAAACACGAACACAATAGTGACACTTTGTAGAGCAAATGAGTTCTAAGCTTAAATAAATTTTTAATTATAACTATGAAATCTTTTATAATCTCATCTAAGAACTTCTGCAGTGCCAAGGCATCACTTGATCACTGAGACAAGCTGTAGCTTAGGATCGCTCTGAACAAAATCCAGAAAAGCAATCACGGGAACAGGGAACAGCAAATGCTACCTGGAACTGCTAGTCACTAGTCAGTAAGCCCAAACTTTACTTTACCACTTACAAATCCATATTACACTACATTACAAATGCTGAACTGATGAAACAGGAGCTGACCTGCGTGAAAGGTCAAATACTTTGACGGCACCTGCTGAAGTTGCAACGACTAGATACTGCGAACAGACAACCATAGAAACGACAACATCCTCTGTATCAGGAAGAGGTAACAGCTGCTTCACAGTTCCCTGAACACCAAAACAAACACTTCTTAGAGTATGGTAGGTTGCAATTGCAATTGTAATTTGACATTTATTAAAACATTTATAAAGCACCACTTCAAGAATAAACTCATCAGGGGCACTCCCGACCGAGACCACTGAAATTACTGTCAAATAAGACAGACTTCAGAAGCCTGTGGAACTGCAGAAGGGGTAAACTAAGGAGCTCGAGGTGCAAATCACGAGAAAGGCTATTCCACCAGGTAAGGTAGGCTCAGGTAATGTAGAATAAGATAAGGAAAGGTAAGATGGGTAAGTTAAGGTAGGGTAAGGTAAGGTAAGGTGGCATAGGGTAAGGTAGGGCTAGGGAAAGGTAAGATAAGGTAACATCAGGAAATATAAGATAAATAACCATAGAAAGGATAAAAATGACTAGCACAAAGATAAAAACTATTAAGGCTGAAGGTAAAGGTAAAAGAAAGGTAAAGCTAGCTGACGTGTTCACACAGTCCTGAGAAAGATCTTTTATATGATTCATTAGAATGAACACCTCCCAACTTGTCCTGGAAATCCTATACCGATCCCAAATGAACTAAGGGCTGATTTGGCCAAGATAGCCTGGTTTTCTATGGTCACCCATTCAAGTACTAACCATGCTCGATGTTGCCTAATTTCACTCCGATTGCCAGCCTCATATCCACAGTGCCATCCGAGTTAAGTAATTTTCATGCATTATGGGCATATTTCATCAATTGAGCCCTGAGAGATGGAGTCATGCTGTTGAAAGATACTTCAGTCGAAACACTAACATCAACCCACCAACTTGAAAGCATATCCTAATGGATACAACAATATGTCAATTACAGACCAGGAGGGTGAAGAAAACCCAGTAAAAAATAAATGCCGCTCATACAATATGGCCACCAAACGAACTAGGCCTCTTCCTCCTCTTACCTGGAAATTTCTGACTTGTATTTTTCCCGGTTCGAGCATATAAACGTTCTGTTCGAAGATGCACATATGGCCCGACATGGAGTTGAAGCTACCAGCTGAATAGAATGCAGACGTGCCTTGGCTGATCTCATAGACTACAATTCTCTTGCCATCGCGTATCGCCAGCGCACTCTGCACAAACAATATCCATGGAGTCAAGCAGGGAAAAACAAGCATCACATTCTGACATTAGCAGATAATGGATTTAAATAATGGCACTATACAAATGCCCAGGTATAAACTTACATACAGAACACACACACATACATACATAAATACATACTTGCATGCATACATACATATATATCAACTGTTATGTAAAATTAATAGCACAGCATCAGTATCTTGTAAATAATATGTTCTTTGATGCTGTCGTTTACAACCTACAGGGCTTATGCATTGGTATTACGCAACTGAGTTAATTAGTCATAGATGTTAGTCCTTACTGAGTTTTCCATTTGATGCTTAAGTGGTATACTTCATTGTTTATAATCATTGAAATACTTGTGTTCAACTTAATATCATACATACATAACGTACATACCAGTACGAAAATATTTATACATGCATCCATGCGTGTATGTATGTAAGTATAAATAATGCATACATACAAGTACACATACTTGGGCATGCCAAGTAATTCCGAGCTGCATTTGGGCACAACAGACATATACCTTTGTGGCGGCTGCTCCTTTCACCTGGATGTCTGTTTTCAGATCGAAATGCACACTGCTTGAAAAGATGTCAACAGATAGTTGCATTGTACCAGTCTGGACGGCGGCAGTCTTAAAAGAGACAGATAAATGACATAAATCATAATCACTTCTTCATTTTGCTCCACTATTTCCAATATATGCAACAGAATTCATACACCATGTGTAAATCTATACAAGTCACGCAAATGTGTGTTAGGGCAGGAAAAAATTGTAATTTGCAATCATAATTAATATTACAATAAAAAAGCTTAGTTACCAGTAATTCTTAATTTTTTAAATTCATTAAATTTAGCACCTCTTCTAGAGCTCTCCTCAAAAACACTCCCAGGCTAAACCCAGTGAAAGAGAAAGATCTTTCAAGCACTGACAAAATGAAAGGTCAGATTGTTTTCACTTTACATTTAAAGTTATAACTAACAATGCCTTAAAATCTTTATCAAACAGCTGAAAATAAAGATTTTCTCAGTACATTGATAACTGAATTCTAGTGTATCAAACCAATCCTTTAACCGAGCTTCAAATGAGAGTGGAAATTAATCAGAGAATCAACTATTTCAGTGATTATTGTATTTCTACCATTTTTCAACTGATCCCCAATAAATGAAAATATAATAACAACGGAGTAAAGATACACTGTTACAGCCACAGTCTGCATGTAGCAGACATGACTTTTAAGAAGACAGAGACTTACTCCCTGACAGCAGCTGCCACAGGGTTCCTGTTCATTCAGGACGAACACCTGTTCGATTGTATTCACTGCCAGAAGGGATTTGCTTGATCCAAACTGAAGTCCAAACAAAAATCCACTCCAATTTTCATTTATTTCATATTTCATATTTATAAAGCACATCTCATCATGGTGAAAGGGTGCATAACTGAGTAAGGAAATACGCCTGCAGAGGCCATGTGCCCTCTGTAATGCAAGTGTTAACTGAACTACTGCCTAGAGTACTGCACAACGTGGACAGGCTCATCAGAAACCATGAAAACAGTTGGCCAACATGAGTAGCAACATTGTCTTGGGATATCCAAACCCGTCCCAAGCACGAAAAAAGGATCAGACAAATAGATGCAGGTGTGTCGCCCATTAGAAAAAAGATGACAGAAATTCCCAGCACATAACAATCACAATAACGCAAGCAAGGTTCATAAAACAATTAAATGTGCAATGGACACCTAAGGGCTGTCAGCCTATGGGCGGAAATGACGACGATAGTTAATAATAGTTTCTTGTTTTGTACCAGTCTGCTGGTTAGTATGCTAACTTTACAAGTGAAAGGACATAGTTTGATTGCAAATTTCTCTTTTTTTACTAGTGCCTTTAAACGAGTACAGCATCATGAGTACTGATTACAAGTACATTACATTACAGTGAACCCGGGTCAACTGAGACAATTACCACAAGGTCAGAGACTGGTCCACAGACGGAGGCTGGTGTCTGTAGCTGCCAACAGTCCTCCGATTCATCTCTCTTTCCGTTCCGCATCAGTGGAGACGAATACTTCCACAGCGCAATCTTCCCATTTCCTGTTCCACCGGCCAGAACCCCTACAGAAAATAACATTCAGCATCGCATCCGATTACACCTATGCTATAAAAATAGATAAAAATTATCAATAATAATACCAATCATCTACTGGTAATTAATGAACTAGCTAGTATTGCATTATTACATGCTCAATTTTGCATATTGTTTTTATATTTTGAGTAGAAGACCCTGCCCACTGACCTTTGGACCAGTTCAGTCATAATCTGATTCAACAGAATTAAAAATCTTAAGAACATTTAAACTGTAACATAAATTGCACGCTACCATAGAAACAGAATGTTGTATGCTGATGCTGTTCACTGACTACAAAGCTCACATGCCGGAACTGGGTGACTGTTAACTGGATCACACCAGTCCATCCCAAGTTTTCCTTTTGATGCCTACATGGTATACTTCACAATTTTTTATTGTAAAAATACCAGCAGAAATGTGAAGTAGAAGAATGTTCTGAAAGCATCGTCATCTACTGACCTTTTTCAGGGCTGAAGGCGCAGCAAATAATCATCTCCGTTGGATCGGTCACTCCATTTCCCAATTCCAGGACGTAATTCTCATCCTTTTCCAGGTCCCACATTCTGAAAAAAATGAAACTAATTCTCTAGGATCTTTGAATCCAGTTTTTCACTAAGGGGCAGGATTGTGTATTTGATATTGCACTGGGTCAGTAATCTAACGATTGTGGATTCAAGCCCGCTGACTGGACTTCATTTAACGACAAGAGACAAGTTGTTTGCACTCATCTGTCTCATGCTTCTGATTCAGACCTACTGACCTTGAGAATGTAGAATGTGTAATAAATAAATTTTTTTTAAAATTAAAAATAAATTGTGAGGTTTTTCAGTGAAGGTAAATAAATGTTCTTTATGAAAAACATAGCAAGTAATCATTAAGATAGAAGTATTGTAGTTAAATTTGAAAGCAAACAGATATTAAGGTGTCTGTTAAAACGTAAAGATAGTATATTTTAGCTGAAATAAAATTTCTCTTTGAATTTCCTGTCCTTTTTGTGTTCTGACACTTTCTTCCCGCTTACCTGAGAAATCTTTCTCCTGTACAAGTGGCAAGAATTCCTTTTCCAGCCCACACCATGTCTGCATTCTCTGGTTTACCATTCAGCTTAACCTAAAATAGTAAAAAGTCAGTGTACTGTAACTTTAAAGCACCTTCAAGAATGTCTCTCAGACACTTCCTAGCTTCCTTTAAGAAGCCGTTATAGCGTCCTCTGCATAGTGGGCGCCCCAGCAGAGGAAGAAGGCTACGGAAGACAACCCAGACAGATAAGTCCGGCAGGGTAACATGCTACAAGGGCATACTAGATTATTTCAAACTGGCCAGTCACCTACCCCATGCTTTCCTGGCGAAAGGTTGGAGGACACACTTCGTCAAAGAGTTTTGAATTAGAGACGGCTGTTGTGGAAACAGCAATGCTGCTGCTGCTGCTGATGATGATTATGATGATGATGATGAGATAGTACTATCATTCAAACCATTCCACAAGTACACTACTCTTGCAGTAAAGAATGTCTGCCCTATATAAGTGTGTTTATCCTGGTAATAAGAACCTTAAGAGTTTCCCTGGCCTCGCCACCTCCAGAGACGCTGTGCAGGGTGAGCATCATGTTGGATGTGATCGTCACCAGAGTGCTCGTGTCGTCGTAATAGAGCAGTTTCTTGATCGGTCCTTCGGCCACAAACGGACAATTTATCTTGTCACTGTCTCCAATGTAGTAAACGCTACCTGAAAAATGTAATTTAATAAAGGTAAAACAAGGTGAAGGAACGAGCCCTGATGTGAAAAAACAATCTGAACATAGCATCAACTGTCTATCCTGAAAAGACTCCTGGGCTCTACATGTATGTGACAGCCCACCAATGGTGACTTTTCCAGTTATATGAGCACTAATTGCTTACAGATGAACTTGCTGTTCTTCATTAATGAACTGGAACACCACTTAGGCTAGAGAGCGCAGCACTTCAGCGAGGTACTTGAAAGGTGCTACATTAAGTGTCTAATACATAATAATACACACATATATACATACATACACAGATATCCACATACATACATGCATGCATACATACATATATACATACATATTTACACACATACAAAATATATACAAAAAATGAAAAAAGCCCCTTTTTGTAAGATCGATACTCAGAGTCTTACCGTTTTTGCTGCCGACAAAGAAAGCGTTAGCTTCGACAACTCCCATGGCCGCCGCTGACAGCTTCGGATCAGTCTTTCCCTTCTGCCAAGTGAACATATCAAGTGCCTTCTCGTCTCCACTGACTGCAGCCCGAGCCATGCTCAGCAGATCGCTACAGATAGCATTACAGTAGCAATAATGCAAATGTAAATTTCCCATAGCTCAATGCCACACAAAGCAACATTAGGAAGATGAGCTTATGCACCAGCGCTTAATCAAATCAAGTCAACAAAGGTCATGTTCTTTGGTCAGTTTCAGCCAAGGGCAGAATCCATGGGTCAACCCGGGGCAACAGTGGGGTGCTACAGTGTGGTGCTACTTTAAGGCTGGCCTAATGGCAACATTTACTAAATGCCCCAACTGTCACACATGTATGCAAGGAGAGTCAGTTAGATCTCAACAACAGAGAATTTACTTTTGAAGCGTTTACATTTGAAACAGACGAATGTTGCAAAATGAGACAAGTAACAGAGAAACAAATCAAGAGAGGAATCAAAAGAGAAACAGAGAGACAGACAGAGAGACAGACATAGAGAGATACAGAGAGACAGAGAGAGGCAGACAGAGACACAGACAGAGACAGACAGAGACAGAGAGAGAGAGAGGAGACACAAATTCTTTAGTCAAGGCAGTGCAAAGAACTGCTAAGATAGAATAGAGACTGACATAACATTTTATTATACTTGACATAACATTTTATCCTATCAGACAGGAACAAATTAATAAGATCAGAGCGGATCAGGCCATTGGCTTCTGCACTTAAGGCTTCTACACTCCGACGAGAGGCAACTGACTTGGCTGCTTCCAACACAGGAGGTGGAGTTATGACGACATGTGTTAAAGGTTCTCCAAGCGACTTCTGGAACATTGGCATCTGAAGATAACCCCTTGAGTCCGACTTCCACAAAACCAACAAACCAGACTGCAAACAACAGAAGCTTCTTTTACTACTAAAATGCAATTCCTTGATGTAATACAGATTCCAAATGATACACTGGATTATAATCATCAACACTGCAGTTATGACTCAAGAATGCCAGATCAGATCAGGCCAATACACACACACACGCACACACACACACACGCACACTCACACACATAATTTACTAAGACAAGTGTGTGCATACCTGGGCACATATGCTAGTGGCTAGGTCCACATAATACAGTCTGCCAGGGAAGGGGAGGGAGGGTGATTCCCTGATGGTATTGGCTTATGAAAACTGCTTATAAGTCAACTGAGAAAAGTGGCCGCTTTTCTTGTCCTAGGTCAGATATAATTTCCAACAGAAACTGTTGGTTTTGTGGGAGGGGGACATAGAGAAGGAGAAGGTGAGGAAGAGGAGAGGAGAGGGAAGAAATTAGTTAGATTTAGTATGTAAGGAAATCAGAAATTTATATAGCACTGCTGGTAAAATTATTTACCGCGTCACCGGTCAGCAGGCGCATTCCGTTTGATGTCCAGTGCATGATGGTTATTTCAGCTTTGTGGACACGAGCGACTTCACTGGTTTCCTTCTCTTGTTCACTGCGTATTACAATCTCCCCCGTCTCCCATCCGGTTGCAAGGACTTTTCTCAGTGGATGCCAAGCAAGTGTTGTCGCCATTCGTGTTCGACGGACCACTGCATCGGGCAAAGGTTCACCCTAACACAAACAATACAATACAATGCAACACAATACAGGTACATCGTCTTTGTCGTAGTTGCTACTACCAGCTACGGCAACTTCGTGTTGTCTCACGTTCTCTCTCAGTCACCTCATCTAAGACTCTGGTTCATGCATTTGTCACTAGTCGGTTGGATTACTGCTCTTCTTTATATGTTGGACTCCCTGATGTACGGCTTTTGTGCCTGGAACGTGTGTTGCGGGCGGCTGCACGGCTTATTGGTGGCATCTCTAGGTTTGGTCATGTCTCTGATTTCATGCGAGATGAGTTGCACTGGCTTCCTATGAGTCAGCGCATTCACTATAGGGTCATCGTCTCTGTTTGGAACTCCTTGTTGGGTATTGCCCCCTCTTACTTGAGGGAGCTTTGCCTACCTGTCCGGTCCAATTTGGGACGTGCTTCTCTTCGCTCCGCTGCTAGTTGTAATCTACTAGTACCTCGCACTCGCACCTCGACCATGCAGCGTCGTGCTTTCTCTGTTGCTGGCCCAACCCTCTGGAATGGACTTCCTGTTACTCTACGTCTTCTGCCCCGGGATTTTACTTCTATCTTCTATTCTTCTCTTAAGACTGTTCTCTTTCGCCGAGGTTGGTTTGGGAGTGCTTCTGAGTAGTTTTCTTGAAGGGGCGCTATATAAGTGTTCTGTATAAATAAAATAAAATAAATAATAAAGTATCCAAACACAACCAACAACATAATACAATACAATGTGATAATAATCAAATGAATTGATCGCTTCATTAACTGATAGACTGATTCAGCGACTAAGCGATTAACAGACTGATCAGCTGAATGATTGGTTGACTGACTGGTTGACTGATTGATTGATGATTAGCTTATTCATCAGTTGACTCATTGATTGATAAACTGAGCAGTTGATTTATTGATTGATTGACTGATTGATTGACTATTTGACAGGTGACTGGCTATCTGATTGATTGACTGATTGATACGAATAAATCGAGCAAACCTCTTCCTGGCAGATGGTAACTGTGGCACCATTTGTCTGACTGATGCATGCAATGGCAAGCAGTGAATGAGTCTTGTGCCACTGAATATCTGTCACCTGTCCAGGATAAGGAAGCTGCACGTGATGGTCAAAAAAGACGGCCATTCTTCGTACAGGTGTGGGTTCACACAGTCGTCAAGCAATCTGTGCAGATACAGTTGAGCTCAAGTCGGAATCTCAACGCTTGTTTAGAAACTTTTAAGAACATCTCAGAGGTACATGTACATCAACCCTAAATTATGTAAAATTCTGAAAGTACAGAAGGCAGACTGGTAAAAGAGTCAGGGTTACTAAAAAACCAGATAACCATGAACTCACAGGGCACGTTGTTCTAGGATGGGCCTAGTTCATAATCTGATTCATTATGGAAAGGAATGCAGGGGACCATTTTGAGTAATCTTGAGAGTGGGCTCAACATCTGAACTTATGTGGCTGGGTTTATTATTAGAATATTCAGAGTCTGACTGAGTAGCTGAGGCTTGACTGTAATCCTGCCTTGACACAATCATGAGGACATTATGATGGGTGTAGTTTACCATCTTGGTGTCCCGGCCCCAAAATATATATTATCCTAGAGCAGAAAAGGGGTCATTTGTAGCTTACTAATATAGCAAGATAGTGCCATTTTCACTAATGCCAAGAATAGTAGTTAAATTTTGTTGTTTGCAACCAATGAATGAATTTGCATTTTGGACTCTTGACTACAGACTGTGTACCTCTGCATACTATAACAAGGTAAAATTCTGCTATTAAAGACATGTGATTTCCCAACAACTGATATTTTACAATAGCAAGTGAATACTACAAAAAGTGCAAATGTCTGAACCAAAAGTGCTGAAATTTTAGCCTGATTTCCTGAAGAAATCAACTTATGAAAACTGCTTGAGACAAGTGGTCTATTTTTTGGCCTGGGTCAGATATGATTTCTAACAGAATTTGCCAGACTCTCTGGTGTGATTCTACTGAATGCAGCATTCAAGCCCTACTTCTCTAGTTGAAAATGACGATCTACAGTAAGGAGTCCCACATCATAGGTAAAAGCAATTTGGAATAGCACACGAAACTCTAGTCTTCAGCATTTCAATAATTTAGATCAGATCTTGAGATCAAATTTCGTAAAATTAATATAGATTTTTTAAATAACTCCGTACGACTGCCTTCGTGAACATGCGACTTTTCTGCATCGTGCCACAGAAAATCGAGTCGATCTCTAGCTACCCAGCCAGAGTCCTAGGCAACCACCTTAGAAGCGACAAAATCACGCCATATACTCACTGAAAGCGTTAAACGGTATAACAACAGAACATCAGTTATACTGATTTAAAAAATTCGATGCTAGTCATTTATTACTTGTCGATTTGTTTTCGATTTCTCACTTATATTTCTCTAAATCGGAACACGAGTAAGGAATGCAGAAAAACATTCGTCCTAAATTGGGTCAGATAGCGTTTCGAAAACAGGTCAAGATATCTCCGTTTTCACTACCAAAGAAGCTATATATAGAAGCAACATTTAATCGTAATCGTAATCGTAATCTCGAGATTTCTACAGCGCTCAACGAAAGCTAAGTTGCGGGAACCAGCTTATTCACAGGCGCTCAGTCAAAACAAAATCGATAGGCAAAAGGGTCAAGATCCAGGAGTCAGGCACTCAGACAGTCGGACGGCTACGGTGGATGATGTTTGAAATTGAAGCGAGAAGAGAGATAAGAGGAAGAGGAAGAATCAGGATAAGATTTCTGGAAAAGAAGTGTTTTCAGTCTTGAGTGAAAGACCTGCGCAGAAACTGAAAGAGGTGAAATGTTGGTGAGTTCGTATGATTGACCAGACAACTGTCGCAATTCTGGCGGGAGTTTATTCCAAAGGGGTGGGGCAGCTATGGCTATCGAGCGATTTCCAAATTTTAAGGATGAGGTGACGGGAGGGCGAAGAAGTGTTTGGACAGATGAGGAGCGGGTTGAATGGAGTGGTTGGATAGTAAATAATTGACGAAGATAGGAGGGTTGGGAGGATTGAAGTGTGTTGTAGGTGAGGGATAAGACTTTGTACTCTATTCGTTCTGGTATTTTAAGCCAGTGCAGTGATTTGAGAACAGGGGTGATGTGATGGTGTTTGGGGGTTTTGGTGACAGCACGTGCGAGAGCATTCTGGATAGCTTGTAGGCGATTTATCTGGGTTGTGTCAATATTGAGGAAAAGTGAATTGCAGTAGTCAAGTTTTGCATGGACTATGGATGTGGCAATGATAGATGCGGTTTTGAAGTCAAGCATAGGACGGATTCTGCGAAGGTCGCGGATATGCATAAAGCAAGAGCGGGAAAGATGGGTGATATGATCAGAAAAAGTAAGGTTCTGGTCGAAAATAACACCTAAATTACGGACAGAAGAGTTAGTATTAAAGGTGTGGGTGGAGGCAGAGTCCAGGCTGAGGGAGATAGAGGGGTCAGGAATTTTCTTGAGCTGGTCACGTAGGCCGATAAGTATGAATTCAGTTTTAGATGGGTTCAGGCATAAGAGATTAGATGTCATCCAAGAGGAGATTTGTTTAACCACACAAAGAATATGATCTGTAGATTCATTGAAACAATTTGGAGAGAAAGAGATGAATAGTTGGGTGTCATCAGCATAGAGGTGATGGTCAACGGAGGATGCTTTAATGAGTGAACTGAGTGGGGTAGTGTAGAGGATAAACAGAAGAGGTCCAAGAAGGAGCCTTGTGGAACTCCGCAAGTGAGAGGGCATGACTTAGAAGAGGCTTCCGAAGTTTTAACAGAGAAAGAGCGGGAGGAGAGATAAGACTGTATCCATAGGAGAGCAGTGTCAGCAAAACCAAACCAGGTTGAAAGTCGGTGGAGTAAGATATTGTGATCTATGGTGTCGAAGGCTGCAGAGATATCAAGGAGACAGAGGCAAGTAACCTGTTGATGAGAAATGGCAGAAACAAGCTTGTTGTAGAGAGATGTCAGCAGAGTTTCGGTTGAGTGGCGTTTAGTAAAACCAGACTGGTGTGGGTTAATGAGTGAGTTAGAAGCTAAATAGTTATTGATTCGAGAGAGGACAATCCGTTCAGTTAATTTGGAGATGAAAGTCAGGTTAGAAACAGGCCGGTAGTTAGAAAGGATTTCCTTGTCGAGAGATGATTTCTTGAGAAGAGGGGTAACAAGAGAGTGTTTAAAAAGAAGGGGAAAATTTATGTTGCGCATGACTTTTTTCACGAAGAAGTTAATACAGAAATTCAAAACACAAAAGCGCAGACTGTTATGAAGACCAGAAATTGGATCACGTATAGCTAGATTTTTGAAGTGCAATTATTAACACGCCGCCACAGGCCACTATAGGCGCACGGAACTTGTGCTTAGCTATGGAGTAGTGCTTTCGGAATTTTCGCATGTACAATTACATTTACGAATCGAATTTGTTAGAGGATTTGCAGCCAGTGCGGTAGGAGTGATGTGGGATAATTGTCCCATTTCAAAGCAACACTCAATTTATTTTTTCAGCCTCAGGGATCATTCTACCTTATGAGAAATAAATAATACTACATTCTGTTTATTGCTAATTTTTTATACAATTATAAAATATTTTTATAATGAAAAACAAGTATTATTGTTGTCACTTATCACAATTATTATTGTTGTCACTAATAACTTTTCGCTTAAAATACAAGTGATCCATCTTGATATTAAAAAATTAAAAGAAACTAGATTTCTGAACAGCTGGCAGAAGAAATTTTGTGGAAAACAATGACGTATTGTTGGATTGATGTTATTCACTTTTTTAAATGACCCTTTTGGATATAACATTGAGAGAAAATAAAATATCTGGAATGGCTAATGTTTATTCTTGTTAAGTTCCAGCAGAGCAAATGTGCAATGGGTCACTTGGTATTTTATTTGATATTTTAAATGTAAATGTACATGGTTTTTATTTAGAGACTGCATGGCCTCAACTCTGCTCATTTTGCAATGAATTGATCAGGTGAGGTCCCTTACCACCACCGCCTGTCTGAATGGGCACCAAGCCATTTAAGGTCCCCATGAATGGACTGCAAAACCATGATTCAAATCTCTGAAATAAGACACAACGGTGACGTGAACCAGCATCCTCAAGCTCAGAGGCGCCTTGATGTATGTGTTAACCTGTGTAGCTAACAAGGCCCGTATTTTGAATGGATGCTACAGATCATAAATAATATGACTTGATATTTTGAATGTACACCAGAAACTCATTACATCAGTGTCTTTAGCAGCCATATCTAGAATGACCTTATGAAGTCAAGTTATAATGCATTTGTTTTTGTAGGTGAATTAATTTTGACCAGATAATATATCAGAATTTGTTTTAAAAGCACATTATAACGAGTTTCTAGTGTATCTTGAATTAATGCAAGGATATCTGCCACTTTCATCCTGTGAATTCTTGTCAGTAAACAGTCAACTCAAGGGTTAAAAATGCATAAAATTACTGAATCAATAAAAAGTTGAAACACGTCACATACTTCAATTGTAGCTGATCAATAAAACCTTTAGAAATTAATGTCTAGTTTAAGCAGGCACTAGTGTGGCTAGAACGCTCGGTCTCGATCATATTCTGCGTAAAATAGCTACTACAGCAGATCTGCAGTCCAGATTCATAATCCCACAGCTAACCATTTAAGGCCTCAAAATTGCCTGACAACAACATGTAGCCTCCATCTTCTTTAGCGCCATTATTATAAAGCACAACGCATCAACTGATGGTCACTTCTAAGCAAAGATTATTATAAGTATTTTGACTATATCAGATAACCGCCACGAGCAATAATGATAAAGTGAAAAGGTAAAGATAACACACTTGTCTACATGCCACTGCAGAAACTGCTCAGAAAAGTGGTCATAGTGTTGAAGCCTTGAAGGATCATACGGCTGAGGCACCAACATGGCCACAGCAATCAAACAACAGGACATCTCTTTCAACCTCTCAACTTGAATACTAGACACGTCACTTTTACCAGACTTCTTGTACAGACAGAAATTCATAATAGAAACAGTGTGTCCACCTCAACAGCATCCATATGAACACAAAGTAATTGCTCTATTACTCCTGCATGGTAAAGGTACTATAATTGTTTAAGTAAGCAGATTAAGTATTAGTAAGTAATGCATTTGCTAACATATACGTTAGTATTACATTCCTCTATCAACAAAGTCCTTAGGTGCATGGTGTGACTGAAGGATCTTTGGACAACATCACAAACCAACAACAGAAAGACCTATCCCATTGAGTTACACAAATCAACAAAAAATTCAGAGTTCAAGAGAATTAGGAAATGAAAGGCCAATATATCAGAACTTCATGAATGTCAGTTTATAGTAGATTATGCAGAATCCTATAATTTCTCACAAATCCATGCACCTATTGCACTTTTTCATAAAAGCCCACACCTATTATTAAACTTGCAGATTTAGGAAAAATAAGTGAATCACATGTTCTAAGTTGGTAAAATATGCATTTACAAAAGAGCCTTAGTTGGTACTGCAAAGACTCTATATAAACATTCAGATGCATGCGTAAATGTACAAACAGCTGAATGCAAAGATAAATAACTCGTGGATAAGCACCTACAGCAATCCAACACTGTTTTGAAAGCCTTTAGACACAACAGAACCTCATTGAAACATGCATCATTGATGCAAATTCTGAAATAACACAGTCGAGAACAAAAATTTTAATTTAAATCAACTCGAGTCAAGGAAATGAGTCAAACATAAGTTTCCTTTGTAAACTGCCCTCAGGGGCAAATGGATAAGTTGGGTACTTGGCCAAAGCACTAAGATGACAACAGCAATCCAAAACAATCAGCAGCAATCCAAAACAATCAGTGGACAACCTTTCCAATAAAACGCATTAATACATTTGGAAACAATAGTGCGCATCATCAAATTTAAATATATTTAGAAAACAACCTCTCTATAGTGCAACCTCCCTATAACACATTATTTGATATGGCACATTTGCAGCATATTTAGTAATATAAACTTGCTCTTTATAAATCTTATATAGTATTATTACGGGTTACATGGCTAGAAAACAACTTGTCAACTTAATAAGATTCAAACACTGGAGACAGATGTGAAAGGAATGCATTCATTAGCCATTAACTGAAGTTCTGCTTGCTGACACACTTACTTCTTACACATTTAACATCGTTTGGGCTAGCGTACTTAAAAGGCGCATTATCAAATGGCTAGATAACCAATTAACTCCTCGAGCGATGCGAACGCAATATCCATTGTTATCTAGCCATAACCAATTAACTATCATGAACCCATACGATATACAACAGATAACCAATTAACTATCATGAACCCATACAATGTACAACTGCTAGCAGCCATTTACACTAAACAAAAGCAATGAGTTTTCCATCTACAATTAATACATTTTTCCAAGAACTAGTGGGAATAAATGTGGCTGAAAATAGATCATGGCTAGTTTTGATATTCAGCAAAAGCATTCCGGCTCTAGTCCACAATGATTAGAGGTGTACAAAGTTTGGTAAAATACGACCCACGTACCCGCATCCATTCTGAGCGGGTGCCCAACTACTTGTCACTGGATAATAAATCAATGGATCAATAATAGACCGCAAGTGAGTCATTACATGTACTTAGGTGCAATTCAAAGATAGTCAAGCAGTCACTCACGAGGCCACCATATCTTTCAGCCCACCAATATGAAACCAAACTGTTTTTATTGACTTTTAAAAATTAAAGAAATTGGTTTTTCGATATGCTTCATTGATTTATAACTCTTGATTGCAACCTGGCTGCATGCGATACCTTCAACCCCATAGCTTCACAGACCACACACAACTGTGCAATATTAAGCTGTGAGCCCATGACATATACAGCATCCTGCTCAAAACAATCATCATGCATCTTTGTCCAGGTTTGGGGTTATAAGATTCACGGCCTGGGTGCCAACAGTTGGGCAAACACCCAGGCCTCTGAGTGCACACTGACGGGCCTAGCAGTTACTGTTACCAATCAATAATACATCTACGCAGAAGTTTTCTGTGTGCAAAGTACAGTTACTCTGGCATATAAATTGATACAAAACTGTTACTTCACCCTGTAAACTGGCAAAAAAATTGGAATGTAAACTGGTATGGTATATAACATAGTTACTGCAGCATGTAAACCAACATAAAATAATGTTTTGGCATGTAAAATGGTATGGGTCTATAGGCTGAATTTCATCATGAAAACTGGTATTTAGGAATACAGTATCACTTTAGTATGTAAACTGGTATATAGATGTTACTTCAGCATGTACACTGGAACATCAATGTTAATGTAAACCGGTATAAAATAACATTGCTTTGCTATGTAAACTCTAGTACAGCTGCATTAGAAACAGATGTCATTTGGTCATGGGTGCTGTGCAGGACCATCCACCGCAACACGATGCTTGATTTATTCGGTTTCCTCTGCGTTGGTGAGGCCAACGTAATGACGGCCTTCGCGACGCCTTTCATGGCAGAACAACACACAACTGCAGATCATCCCAAGTATCTGACAACAGACAACAGTTGCACTTGGTTACCCAATTGACCATTTACTATACACTACAGGGCACTATCGTAATACAGTCCAAGATCATCCTCCTGGGATGGGCTTCATTGGTTGGCTCTGCCTCGGCATACATAAGGGTGCTGTTAATGCTTTTCGACCTCGATTCCACAGCACTTTTGACAGATCCTTAGTAGACGCTATGAGAGGTTTGTAAAAGGCACTGCACAAATGTTCAGATACATATATTACCTTACTGTAATAATCATCATGATCATCCTCCTCCTCCTGGGGCTGGTGTTGTTGGTCAACACACTTTTTAAGAACTGTTAGATAGCCATGTTCCAGCACTTTTGAAAGGTACCAAAAAGGTGCTATATAAATGTATAGATACACATTATATGTATACATATATACACACATACAAGTTTTACAAACAAATGCAAGCACAGTAACTTACTGCAAAGATAAACAAATAATTATTTAATTTTAAAATTTGACAAATTATTTGCTAGTTTTAAAATGCTAATTGAAAAAATAATCATCTCCAAATGTCTGATAGCACTAGGCACATTCTGCATGTATTTACTGAACATGGCCATTCAGCCTACCTCCAAAGATACATTTTTCCGTCGGATTGATATCCATGTACACAGCAAAAAATACATTTGAAAAATACATGCTAAATGAATGCTCTTTAGCAACTGCAAAAGTAGTTATACTTGGGACTCCAGTGGACTTTCTGGAATTGGCAGACTTCTCCAACAGATTATGATTTTCTAAACTACGGTTTCACTTAAAATTACCATCCACTGACTGCTTGTGCATTATGATAGCGGCACCACAGAAGTCATTAGATTAGATGAGAAACATCTTGCCATCACTCCATTCCACTTAACAAAGACTACGTAAAATTCTCGCAAGCTTTACATTTTTTAAAAGGCCATTTCCATCTTATTAAAGCAATGTACATAGTGCCTCTGAAAATTCCAAAAAGGTGCTACATAAACACTTTATTACGATATGATGATAACTGATAAACGAAAGAAGCATACCAGAAGCAGTGAACATCCTGCTGCACATGATAAGATGATGACAAAATGCTTAGAAATTGTATGCTTCACTTCATCATAGCAACCCTAAACACAAAAACAATGACCCAATCACCAAGGCAACCTCAACAATTATCAATCACGATACAGCCCAAAACAAAGTAACACGAACAATTACAATACGAAACTCCAATGACGATCTGAATCAAGAGTCACACCTGGGACATGATCTTGGAGCACTGGCAGAATCTGTCTTGAAGGAAAACAGCAGTGAGAGGCAAAAGAGTTCTAAGAACTCTGTTTAGTTCATGTTAGTACACGTAGCGGTTATATGATATCCACATCGTGTACTGCGGAGAAGTATCTACTGTCTAGGCATAATATTATTTTCAGACAGTTCAGCAGCTAGGCAAACTAGACAGGATAGGTTTGTTTGGATGTTACCTGCATATGCATGACTATGTTGGTTGAATAAATCATATAAGGTGAAGCAGAAAAGTCAAATTTCAGAGAACTACTATAGTAAGGGACCACAGACAGAACCACGAGGTACACCACATATAAATGGGACAGGAAGGGATAGGCTAAAAAATTTATCATTTGGAGATCAAGTCGTAGACATGCAGTTAATCAGGCATGTGCAGGACCACAGCTAGTAGGTAATCATTGCAGAAGAATGCTGCCATCAACCATCTAAAATGCAGAACTTAGGTCAAGAAACCTAAGAACAGAGTGGTCAGTATCAGCAGATGTCACTGGGTCAGTCAGAACTTCAAGGATCGTAATATCAACACTTGTCAAGCAACTGTTCTTCTCGACTTGTCTGCTGCTTCTGATATTGTTCCTTCTGTCTCCAGCAGTGGTTTGGGGTTTCTTGCCCTGCCCTACACTGGTTTCCTACTTATCTTAGTCTATGCACTCAATCAGTATATTTAAGTGCTAATTATTCATCTAGCACTTTGCTGTCATGGGCGTCCCATATTGTTCTGGGCCTGGTCCTCTTCCGTTAACATCATACAACACAATATGCAGTGTAATTAATTTCCAATGAATGTGAAACTGACAACTTATTACTAAGCCACGAAAACTCTACAGACAGGTTGTCCATCATTTGGATTGCTGTTGCATGTTTGTGCCTTGACTGAAAATAGCCTTCAACCACTGGACTGCACCTCTGGGGACAAATGTTGATAGAAACAAGTAATAAACATGTGATTACCTTACCTTCCCATACTTTGACATTCAGTAATTTCATGAGTGTAGACTCAGAAACTGAATACCTTTGTATTGAGATTTTGATCCGGATGCTCAGTGTAGTGACAGATGCCATTTTTGCAACAACTGGTAGGGTAAGCAACATCAGGATTGGACTCATTAAACCAAGACGTTGTCTTCCAGTCAGTGTAATTGTCCACACCACAACAGACAAACTAAAACAAGGATTAAACATAATGTAATGTAACGACTCAGGCCTGTACTTTTGAACCAATATATCAGATGGGCCAGGGTTGCTGTGTACACAGACACACACACACACACACATATATGTATTATATATATATATATATATATATATATATATATATATATATATATTAGTATAGGAACATCAGGATTATTCCTATTCATCAAGGTTCATTCATCAACCTTGCATACATTGATTAGGTAATCAAGATATATAAGTACAAAGCCAAAGCATACTTAATTAAGTAGGTCAGATATATAACCATCCCACATCTCCATCCCTGCATCTATCCACCCCATGGATATTTATGTACTTACAAACATTGATTACTTAAGATATATATACATAATCAAGTACTTAATCAAGTATGCCTTGAACCTATAGTGATTACCTATCAATGTACGCAAAAACATCACATGTACTTTGAAACATTGATTACTTATTTAAATTTTTCCGAGTACTTTTACACATTGCCTAATTTGCTGACATTGGCTAACTAACAGATTGACTGAATTCGTTAACTAACTGATTCATTGTCCAATTGATTGATAAGTCAACCAACAACTTGCCTCTGTCTGAACAAAGTCAATGTGATCTCGTTTGTTCGAATCCGACTTGTAGTTGTTGATTCCATCACGAAGTCGATTGTAAAGATTTGTATCCAAACGTTCCTTAAGAACAACTGATGCCACAAAACCACTCACAAACGCCATCAAGAGCACCAGCAAGAACACAAAGAACTGCAAAAAGACCAAACACTCATAAGATGTCACTACCGTTGTTTTGTAGCACCATTATTGTCATTCACAAGGCATCAATGCATCCGAGTGCGAGGATGCCGGTTCACGTCCCAGTCATGGCTTATTTCAGAGATTTTAATCTCAAGCTAGCACACTCCATACACGGGGACCTTAAATGGTGTGGCACCCATTCATATGGGCAGCAGTGGAGAAGGACTTCATCTGATTAATTCACTGAAAAATGAGGAGGCTCGAGGCCATATGGTTGCTTTAGGGAAAAACGTGTATACTTACATTCACTAAATCAGAAACTTGTAATGCTGTCTTTGGGAGCCATAGCAAGAACCATCTTAAAACGAGGTTGTGCTCTGAACTTTTCTATTTAGGCGAGTTAATTTTGGAACCCACTTCCTGACTGTGTTCTATCAAAATGCATCTTATAACGAAGTATGTTATAACAAGTCTCTGGTGTACCTGGATTACCCAATTTCTAATCTGAGACTGAGAAATCGTAAAATTTAAATTTCAGAAGACACGCAGAGATAAGAAGTTTGGTGAAATGCGCTGAAAGGCCTACCATCAACCAAAGGAGCGCCAGTCAGTAAGCGTAACCATATGCTGCGAACGCTTTGGTGGCTGTTATTCCTGTGGTTTGGTTCTACATGTGTGTGAGACCCAGCCAATAGAGATTTTTCATTCTTATCAAACTATATGTAATGTAATCGAAAATTTATAAAGCACCACTTCAAGACAGACTTCTCCTAAATATCATTTAGGCTGAAGAAAGCACTTTCAAGAGGTTCTTCAAAGGCATTGTATAAATGTCTAGATAACTGACTGACCAACTAACTCACCAATGCAAGCAGACATTTGTGCTCCTTGACGAGCGCAACGCAGCCGACAACAATGAAGATGAAGAGCAGAAGACCAGCGACGAGCACAACGAAGACCGGGACCAGAGCTGAAGTGATGAGCGGTGACAGGTGACTCCGGTAGGTAAAGTACTCACGACCGATCCATCCAGACACGAAGATCAGCACAACTGCCACGGCCTTTGCAAATCACAACCCAAAATAAACAAATGTAATGCACCACTCTAATGGTAATCGTAATTCCGAAATTTCTACAGCACCCAATGAAAGCCATGTCGTGGGGACCAGCTTATTCACAGGCGCTCAGTCAAAACAAAATCGACAGGCAAAAGGGTTCAGTTCCAGGTCAAGATCCAAAAGTCAGACGGAGAGACAGCGTGGCAGCTATGGGGGATGGTGTTTGGGGTTGGAGAGGAGAGAGAGATAAGAGGAAGAAGGGGTGTCAGGATAGGATCTGTGAAAAAGGAATGTTTGTGTATGTGTTGCGTGTGCATGTATGTATGCATGTGTATGTTTCCATGACTATTTAAACATGCATAAACAAGTCATACATAAGTATGTATGTTGGTCCCTCGCTAGAACATGCGTTGATATATCCTGAAGCAAAGATGCAGTTTGGTTCCCCTTTCCTGCTGAACAAATGTTAAATTTGCCTCTACATGCTGGCAATTTGACCATTAAGCTACTGTATAATTGTGCCTCAAATGCTTAATATTAAGTTATAATGAAGCCAAAGTAGTGCAAAACAGATATAAAAATGTTTCTTTATTACAAGTCCTGCACTTTAATATTCATTACAAGTAGAAGTACTAAAACTTTCATTTAAGTACAGTGACGCTTTTCTTTCACTGAAATTCGCTGTGTATGCAAGATGTTCTCATAACAAAGTGTACCTTAAACTTGGGCTAAAATCTGAGGTCAAAACAAGGACAGCCTTGGACCAAATAGGGCCTGGTCCTCTCTGTTAATGCATCTATCCACTATCTACACACATAACAACCTGGCAAGTACTGTTCACTGTGCTAAAATGAAACAAGGGCATATAATGTTTCGCATGCAACTAAACACAATTAACAGCGTCATCATCGCATAAACAGAAAGTCCTACTGTGTTCATAATTGCACAAATTAATCACAAATTGAAGTAATACAACAAAGAGAAACCACTAAAACTGTATGCTTTTGCAGGATTTGAGCTAGGAGGATTTAAGAGTAGACATCTTGAACAGGGTGCTAAATAAAGGAACTGGAAGACTGAATAACTTTACATAGTCCATACACTGAAGTCTGTATTATATCATAGATTTCTCAATGTGCATGAAAATGGATATCAAACGAGTGTAGTGTTATGTAATGTAAATCGCTAAAATTCTCAGCACCACACAAAGGTGTATCGTGGAGACCAGTTTATTCACCAAAACTTCGACAAATTAAATCCACCACAGTCAAATTATTTGCTTAGTTTTAGTGCCAGGTCAAAATCCACAAAGGTTAGGCCAAGAAGAAATGCTAAAAAAGTTGTGGATCTTGCCCGGATGGTTAACAAAAAATCAGAATAAGAAAGTTTAACCCACAGTGTTTTGAGGTTTGAAAGAAACATTGCACAAGAAAGGGCAAGACAAGATTCTTCATTTGTCAGTGCCTAAGTACACAGACCCATGCAAAATGTGCAATTAGTTGGAAGTAAACCAAGGTAAATGTAAATCTCCGATTTTCTCTCATTGTCACAAAAGCTACATCAGAGAGACCAGCTACATCAAATCAAGTCTGCAAGTCAGGCGACAGTTTGCTTAGTCAGTTCAATCCCAGGTCATTATCCCAGGGGCCAAACTTGGGCGACTGCGCCGTGCTGACGTGAAGGTAAAGTAAGGTAATCGCTCGTTTATTCCATGCCTTTTTCAACAAGTCATCTTAAACGTACGTGATTTTGGTACCGAAGGATACGTCAACAGCAATCCAAAGATGTAATATATTCATGAAAACTTATGATTCCTGCTTCGGAACCCACATTTTAAGCTTTTGTGAATCCGGGTTTGCTGATTCACCGCGCCTTTTCAGCGATTTACACACATTCTTGATTTCAGTTGCCCGCACAACACATTTAAATCAAAGACTCTAACATAAATAACTTGCAAATGCGTTAAAATGCTAAATCTAAAATGAACTCATATTCACTTACCCACAGAATAACATTAATAATTGCAAGAACGCATTTCGCGAGATTTGCGCAGACACCCATCTTTCACGAATCCGAAACCATGCCAAACCCAAAATATAGAGAAACGTCCTTGTTTCAGCTTAAAGGCTCCGTTTTTTAGGACCTACCGAAAACAAAGCATTGTTCTTCTGAAACTGGTTAATGTAAATTGACACGCTTTTCAATAGCGACCGTATGCCCTCGGCCCTGCTCCTTCATTTTTCAATTAATTTATTTGTCGAGATCCTGCATCAAATGTCAACTTAGAAATCGGGAATCCAAATCCCCGCCATACGATTTATAGAGTTTTTGCACCACTTGCATTCCCTATAAGCCGATAGCCTAGCTACCACGGCAATATAACATTGGCCTGGTTAGCTCACTGGTTAAAGCAAATGTCAAAGCGCTTCTGTGGATGAGAATGCCGGTTCGCATACCGATAGTGGCTATATTTTCAGCGATTTAAATCGCGGGGATCTTAAATGGCATGGCGCCCGTTCATACGGGCAGCGGTGGTGAAAGACCTCACCCGATAAGTTCATTGAAAATGAGCAGGTTCGAGACCATACAGACGCTGTAGATTCAGGGCCTACATTAATTTGATAAAAATTGATGCGCTGTCGACGGTAGACCTGTACGCCGAGGCTAGAAAAATGAGGTCGCTAACACCCATGGTTGCCTCTTTCGGTTAGTTCAGTGGACTGTTCTTGTACTCCTTCCCTTCTCTTCCACCCTAGCACTTCTCCGCTCTCCCATCATCTCATCCTTAGCAGCTGGAATTGTAAACTCGAGATTTCTACAGCGCCCAACGAAAGCCAAGTCGCGAGAACCAGCTTAATCACAGCTTAATTCCAACCTCTATTTAGAAATATTTTCATTAAGGAAACGAAAAAGTAGCAACTGGACAAAAAACTGATAAGAAAAAATGTCTGATTTCTTTACAGTAATACGGTGCAAAGTCTTTACTTTTAATTCTGTGCCAATGTCGGTGTTAGAATATCGCGTAACATAATTATACCAAATTTAGACAAAATAGGCGTCACTAAAGAAGAACTGCTCTCTTCGGTGAAGTATATATTAAGTTCCGACATGTTCGCGAAATGTGATTATTAGTCGCTTTCAGTAAACCGAGTTCTTAAACCAGTCTATCCTAAATTTTAATAAGTAAATTCCAACAGTCGGCCTTCGCTGTGTCAATGAAGGCTCAAGTCCTGTCTTCATCTTCCCTTTTTACTGAGCATCCTATATGTAACGGCGTGTACAACGCAACACATACAAGCCTAGTCATACACTTTTATTCTGTATTGTTGACATTTTCCCCACAAAACTACAGATATAATTTTTTATTAGAAAACAATCAGTTCAATGTAATTATCTACACCTTCAAGGGTTTCTGCAATAGGCCCTTTTTCGACTTCACTTGCTTTTCTAAGCTGGAGAATTTACGAAGTTTTTGCCTCGGTTACACAGGTCTATAGTAGAGTTTATTTCTTGCACCACCAGTTTCACGTCCAGATCGCAGTGTGCGATTTTCAATCTTTTATTTGAGATTGTCTTTCAATCACACGAATACAATATATGGTCTGTTGCAACGCGAGCGAGATTCTAGTTCAGTTGTGGAGCAAGCGACCTAGCCTACGACAAACTTTAGACTACTCTACCCATAACGATTACTGTAGCGCCAGAAGACGTTAGTCTATCCTCTCTACATTCTGCTACGACCTTTCTGCATGACGTCTGAACCCCGACTGCTTCTCGATGTACTGCTCTCTTCTATGCGCATCCTGCGAGCTATTTCTACCTGAGTCTTGGACTCTGGGCGCATTCCTTCTGGGCCGGTCAGTACCCAAGACCCTAGTCTGTCTGCCCGCTGACATCAGCTTTCTTGCGTCCTTTGGTTCTCTTTCTCTTAAATCTTTTGTATACCTGTGGACATCCATCTGGCTATCACGTGGACCTCTCGTGCTTAGTTGCAAAGCCCCCTGATGTACCTGGAGATTGCTACCTGTGGATTGATCAGCTTACTCCAGCTGAATCCTTTTGACTAAGCTACACTCCTGCTGCATTCCATAGCTCACCTGCATTGCTACCAACAATAGCATTTCCACACAGTGTAACGCGCCCCGTCCGTTTCTAAGAATCTGACCTCTGTAGCTTAGGGCTACTGGCTAGCTGTGTTGCCGCTCTGAACTAAGATCCTAATAAATCATTCGTCTCACTGCCTACGCACTGGCCAGCAACGACTACTGAGTAAGTCTGGTAATCTACTGACGACTACTACTACTTTACATACTTACAAACATACCTGAACTAGCTCGGTTATAGGTCTACATTAGTAATATTCCATCCAAAAATATGATGTGCAAATAATTTGCTTTACAAATCTTAATGCGAAGTGTTACTATATAGGCGAAGTGCCAAACAATCTGTGCTCTGATTAGTCTACAGGCCCTAATGTAAACCGTCGACAATATCATGAGTGCTGTCGGAACTTGGGAAATAGAATAGAAGAATAAAATTTACATAAATCTGCCAGCAATAGCTAGGGCCTAGCGAATAGTTTCGTTAATAGCGCAGAAATCATGTTCCAGATTTTGGAGCCGGCTTATTTAGAAACTGGTTCACGTTAAATTCTAAGTTTAGGTTAAGTCCTAACTACATATACAAGCAAATGGCGGAAATAGGTACAGCGTACAGAAAAGACATTCTAGAAAGAATTGTCAAGGTATAATAGTTTTTATCACGCATACGGGGTCTTCGCACAAACGTTTAAAGTAACGTATAAAATCGATGACTGTCACGTACAAGTGTGTGATTCGAAAGCTACTCGGCTACATACTACTAAAGCATAGTGTGTCCAGAACGCTGCATCATAACCAGTTTGATGATGAATCACAGAAAGATAATTGTTCATTTTGCACACGCCTGTGGAATTGAATGGTTGTCCCTGATTTGCAACTTCACTGGTCAACCAATGTGCACAATCGTTTTGGCTTCATTAGTGTCTGCTGTTGGCAGAGATTGTCAGTATTGCGCAGCTACTGTGACTTACAAACAGATGAGTTTGTTGCTGGCAGTAGCGTAACAATAGCCGGTTCAAAGGTTCCATGAAACGGGGTACCCACCATTTAGGGCTCTGGGCCGTAGCCTCGAAGTTTTTTCTAAGCATTAAATAGCATTGAAGGTTGCACTAGAGTCTAGTAGTTATCGTTCTGGAATGCCAACCCAGATGTCGGGGGTTTAAATCCTAGCCAGAGGAGAAATATATTTCGAGATTTTCGCTCAGTGATGCCACCTAGCAAACAGCTGTAACATGAATACACTCACCGAACACTGTTAATGGAAGTAACAGGTGGTGAGGGATAGGAATGGCTACCCGTCATCATATATCGAGGCTAAGAAAGTAAATTAAGTCTCTACCACTTCAAACCCAAAGACTGTCTCTCAGGCTGGCTTAAGGGACCTCTTTCGTCGTCTTTGAGAGGTTCTTCAAATAAGCTATATAGGCCCTACAAATTTTTAGATAGCCTACATACCTCTCTTCTTCTTCTAAATAGCACTAAAGTAACAAGCCCCGACGCGTATATTAGAGGGGAGGGAGGGATACCATGGCACTGAACCGCGGCCACCAATTCCTTGCTAAGCCACTATTTTGCCTGATTACCATAGAAGATCACATAACTATATCTAAGGTCTCCGGTCACGTGACTATATCTGGATGTAGGTCACAATGAATGCTTTTCATGACTAGAGCTACGCATGTTCTAAATCACAGTTGCGACTGCTTTTAACAGACACAAATCTCAACCTTAAGCTTGAAGGTGCATTTGTAATCCCCACATTTACTTGCCCAGGGCAAGGGCTGATCCCGGAAATACCAAGCCGGCCATGGCCCCTATATGAGTTTGGATGGGCAAGCTATTGGGTTCCTCAAACTGCTTAGAATTAGGTTGTGATTGCCTATATTAAAATTGGAAAGTTAAAAACGCTACTTAATTTGTGAGAAACTGAACCAACTTGGAAAACAAAGAAGGTCACAAAAACTGGAAAACTAAACAGCGGGCATAATCGAGAAGTACTGTCTCGCCCCACTCGCCCTCATTTGTAAACTTCTGGATCCGCTGTTGGCCCCGCATCCGTGGAACTAGTTGCCGCCATCTTCGATGGAAGGTGGGACGAGGTCGTCGATGCTCTGTTCCTGTTCCAGGCGCTTTTCCATCTCAACCAGCTTCTCCACTCCATCTATCACCAGCTGGACAAACTCACGCTGCGCGCACACACACGAGCACACAAACACATCTGAATTTCTTGTATTAAGTCTTACCAAGGATCAAGTAAAACCTGAGTAAATTCCAAGAAAAGAAAATTAGAAAAACCTGACAAAGTAAAGATTAGACAAACGAGCAAATTCTAAACGATAGACGAGAACTTAGTAAAGAAAAGATAAAACAGTAAATTCCAAGCAAAGGTTCGATTAAAGCTTTGGTGCATGGATTAGACCTATTAAATAAGCTAATGTCTTAAATTAACTCGGATGATTTGCATAAAAATCTTACCCTGATCCATCCAACCCGCCGCCTTCCCATTTCTCTCAACCAATACACAACCAACCGTAATAGCTCTTTTTCTTCTTCTGTCTATGGTCTCCCACCATCTGGATCTTGTTCTTAATACGCTGTCTCTGGACGGTCCCTCTGACTTGACGCAGCGCTCATGAATAAGCCAATATAAGTTGTTTGCGTACACCGCGCCTCTGTGACCAAGCAGTATGATTTGGTACCGGTGTAAGCTGGGAAGTAAACGGTAAGTCCTGCGATGCACCGGCCCCGTGTCCAGGACCTTGGCGTTCGTCCATTTACGGCTCAAGGGCCAAGAAAAGGAAATGAGCGCCTCCCCTTTGCCTCACTTGTGGGACATGGGATACTTCACTAACTGCGCTCAGCTTTTAAGTAGCGCTCTAGACGTTTTCGAATCTGCGATTACGATTACGATACTTGCATTTGCATCTAAAGACTTAAGTAAGTTGAACCACACGACCTGTCTGTTGACGTTTATGAATAAGACGACGACGTACACTTAATTTATGGATTCGCGTTACCTCGGACTTCTTGAGTCTGGCTGAGTTGGAGATGTCATAGACGCTGTCCACTGGGTCCGTATGCTCTCCAGCTGTGCCTCTCCACTGCAGACCAAGACCAGACACGATCTCCTCGAAACGACCGTCCTATATCACACCCAGGCATCGAACCAGCGATTATCGTCCTACATACCACTCAGCCACATGCCATTAGGCGTTAGGGAAGTCATCACTCTTGCCTTCTTCTTTGCTCTCCTCGGCATTATTATCATCGTGGTAATATACGGATAATGAATATATTTCCATAAATTTACATTCCTATATATATACATGAATATATTTACATAAAGTTACTTTGATATACAGATACCTGAATATATTTGCATAAATATCCACTGATGACCGGATAAATGAACATAACTATTTACATAAATTTACGTTGATATGCGAGCATATAGGCCTACGTAATTACATTTCTATAAATTTACATCAAAATTCGGTGATGCGATAAGTTTACAGCATAACTTTACGTTGATACACTGACAAATTAATATATTTACATAAATTTGTATTGATGCACATGTACATGAATATTTTTGCATACATTCACGTTCATATACGGTTGAATTCGCATTGATGACACCGAGAGACGATTACCTTGCCAAGGAGTGGCAGCTGAACGTGGACGCTGCATCTGAGAACGGTGCCGAGGTTGCTGGGACAGGTGCAGATGTAACCGAGTCTCGGGCTCCACATAAATTCCTTACCTTTCTCCTTCATCAGTCGCTCGATCTGCAATGGTCACCACACGTGCAACGCATGCACAGGGATACAGACTGACAGACAGACAGACAGATGAGAAAGGCAAAAAGAGACATACACACAGAAAGATAGACAGGCAGACAGACAGACGCATATATACAGACTGACAGCTTGACAGACTGACAATTCTGCTCTTCTTTATTCTTATATTTAAGCACTCTGCCTTTCATTCTTGTTTTGCTTTCTTTATATATTTCTTGTTTCTTCTGTCTGTTTGTCTGTCTGTCTCTGTCTGTCTATCTGTCTGTCTGTCTGTCTATCTACGTAATAATCCATTCCTTCATTCATATTTTTTCCCTTCCCATGCCTCACTGACTCTCTTTGTGCTTTGGTGCTCCTTCCTTCTCTCTATTGGAAGAAGCAGAGAAGTCTGTGGCGCTGACAACCCTATGCATGCGCCAATTGGTTACTTACCTCTTTTAGTTGATGCTTACCACTTCGAACGCTTTATTTGGTGGCTGTTATTCCTGTGGTTTGGTTCTACATGTGTGTGAGACCCAGCCAATAGAGATTTTTCATTCTTATCAAACTATATGTAATGTTATGTAATGTAATCGAAAATTTATAAAGCACCACTTCAAGACAGAGTTCTCCTAAATATCATTTAGGCTGAAGAAAGCACTTCAAACTTACCTCTTTGAACTGGTGCTCACCTCTTTCAGCCCCGTACAGAACCGGTCGAACGTCTGTCGCATGTTTCCTCCGGGTTGCATGGAGATCACACGACACTGGTCTTCTTCGTTGATCCAAATCAGGAAGTTCTTCTCTCTGTTGTGCCTGCCAGTTAGCATGCAAATAACGTTCTGTGAGGCAACAACTGGCGCTATATAAATGTCCAGATACATATATGAGTTGACTAGAAAGGGGTAAATAGCCCTACTAAGAAGTTCTTAAAAGACAATACATGAATTGACTGAGCGCCTGTGAATAAGCTCGTTCTCGCGACTTAGCTTTCTTGGGCGCTGTAGAAATCTCGAAATTACGATTACGATTACGATGAATAGGCCTATTCGCATTCATACATACATAGTCAGTTATTTACTGAAGGACCAAGTGCGAAATGTAACATTTTACATATTTTACTGAATTTCAGTTATGTTAGCAAACCGTAGAAGTAGTTTGAGAAAACAGTTCTAGCGCTTTGTTCAAGAGCACGTTCAGACGGCCAATCAGGCAATGGTCCACTGTTTGATTTTTGGGGGTTTATGCCATTGAGGTGACCTCCACACTGGTAAAGGCCACGGTTGCCTAAGTCAAAATTCCTGATGACTTTAAAAGATCGCCAGAAATTTTGAAGACAAAAGCTAGATAGCTTTACAGACAGACAGAGAGAGAGACAGACAGAAACAGATAGACAGACACAGACCGACAAAGACAGACAAAGACAGACAGAGGTATGACCAACCAGATGCCCCTGGCGTCCGGCCAATCTCTGACGGCGCCGGAGTTGACCATCAGATGACCAGTTGGCTTCTGGAAGAGAAAGTGATCCTGGAAACAACAGCAACAACGAAAATAGACTGCGTTGTATCGATACGCGTGTGTATGGATTTAGAAATGCAGGAATGAAAAGATGGAAGGACGCATAGCTACTGCAATGGAGGGATGGATCGTAGCGTGGATATCCGAATGCAGAGGTGCATGAGTGCAGGAAAGCAATCAATGCTGAATGCAAGGAATGATGCTTATCACAAGAGAAGAAAGGACTGGGCTACCGAGCAGTCTAAGACTCTAAGACAAGGCAGAGAACAGAGTCGTTGTATTTCTAGACTCACGGAGCACAGCCGGAACATTTTGATGGATTGGATGTGGATGAACTAAAAGTCGGAAAGAACGACTGAAAGAATAAACGGAGGAAGAAATGAACGAATGGATGAAAGAATAAATACGAAATAAGTCAACTGAAAGATCGGTTAGGTCGTAGTTTTCTATAAACCTCAATAAGTCGTTTTTCCTCCTCTGGCGTAAGAGACGTCAGCGGGTAATAGGTTCCAGCCAGTTCTCCTTCCAGTCCCTCGAGGGCTTCGACGATCGCTCTTTCCACTGCCCTTCGTTCCGCTCGACTGATTGCCGGTGGCAGACAGAAGCCCCGGATGTTGCGTCCAGTCCGAACTCGACAAGACTTCACGTACTTCTCATCCAATTCGCCACCTACCAGCTGAATATGAAAACTTTTAGAATTATGCGACATTTTACACAATTTATGCAATAGATGGCGCTAAGAAAAACTGAACTCTACCAAGTGAACTACATGTTACTCGAGCCCAAGCGGCCCCATCGCTGGCTACGGACCTGTGAAGATAAGAAAATGTGATAAAGCGTAAATGTATGTGCTTTCCTATTTAGACAGGCATAGTTTAATAGATGGCCGGTCGGAAGGATGGACCGACGGAACCATCAACAAACGAAGCAATGGAAGTGGATGTGTTGACCAGCTGCCCGCCCACCAGACCTTTTGGCTGCACTTGTTTGTCCGTCTGTCTGCCTGCCTGTCTGTCTGTCTTTTCTGTCTGTCTGTCTTTTCTGTCTGTCTGCCTGTCTGTCTGTCTTTTCTGTCTGTCTGTCTGTCTATTTGTCTGTCTGTCTGTTTGTCTTTTCTGTATGTCTGTCTGTCTGTATGTCTGTCTGTCTGTTTGTCTTTTCTGTCCGTCTGTCTATCTACGAGCATTTGTGCAAAGGAACTATTGTTAAACAGACTTTTCTGTTTACGAAGAAGGTCTTGGTAAAAACATCGTTCATCATAGTATTGTCTCGGCGTGTGCAAGTACAATCATCTTCCTTCTTTTACTCCTCCTCATCCTCATCCTATACCTCCTCCTTCATCGCTTATAGGGTGTTGTCTGCCTCCCTGCCTTCCTGCTTCCCTGCCTCCCTGCCTCTCTGCCTCCCTGCCTCTCTGCCTTCCTGCCTCTCTGACTCCCTGTCTCTCTGCCTCCCTGTCTCTCTGCCTCCCTGCCTCTTTGTCGTCTTCCAGCCTCCTTTTCCCGTCCAATTCCAAGTAGTATAAGACGATCGATTCTCGGCCTTTGTCCGTCTCTGACGTCCGCCGAAGCCAAATAAATTGCAATTTTTCGTTGCGCCTTTGGCTAAACGAGACCCTCGTCCCAGCGAAATTAACGACAGCTGTCGAGCAAATGGAATCTCACGGAACCTGACTCTCATGTATCCCTCCAGACCAAGCTAGCTGGGCAACGTTTCATTCGGCAAAATGTCATCCCACACCATACACTGTAGCCTATTGTGTGGGTCACGGTAGCCTATTGGAGAGAGTGTTCAGCTTGTAACGCGGAGAGTTAAGGATCGAAACGCCCCTGAGACGATTACTGTATAGGGACCTTGAGCAAGTCCTTCACTCACAGTTGCTCAGCGCCATCGATTGATGCTAAGCATTAGATAGTGACGCCTAATAAATGCAGAAATAATAATAATAATAATACCCGATGCACCGTGCAACAACACCTCAACCTAACCGCCTTAATTCATCCCACCAGAACCCACACTACTTTGCTTACCTTACGCATACTATACGATGTCATGCCATGCTTTACTATGTATTTGAGAGGTTCTTAATATGCGCTGTTTCAATATTCAAATGCATGCATGCATACGTATATACATACATACGTACGTACATACATACATACATATGTACATACATGCACACATACATACATACATACGTACGTACATACATACATACATAGATAAATAGATACATAGATACATGCATATATAGATACGTACATACATACATACATACATTCATACATACATGCATGAATGCATACATACACACATACATGTATGCTTACATACATGCATACATGCTATACCATGCCTTACCATCCTATACCATATCTTTTTATGCTATAGTGGCATACATAATGGTATAGTGTGGAATAGGTGGCCTATATGGTATGATATAATGTGACATGGAATGGTATGGTATTGTTTGAATACATTTCAGTTAGTTTTGCGTCGGATTGGTTCCAGATTTCCGCCTTTATCTTTAAACGTGTTCGAATTCCAATTTGTTGTCGAGCGGCGAAACTGATGAGAATTGCTTACTGCAAGGCCACGACTGCTAGGCTAACGTGACGCACACGCCATGATGCAATGTCGACTGAAGACTCGTCCACATGTTCGGTCACCCGTCAACTCGCTCACTCATCCCACTTGGCAGTGGCGAGACTAGGCCTGCTAATGTGTTTGACCTTTTGTGAGTTGAACCCCGCCAGAGTTTCAAGGAAACCCATTAAGTTTGTACAGATTTCATTAGACATGAACCCTAATAACAAGAAGGAACATCAAGAGAGTGACTTTCGCATCTCTTCACCGATTCCTATGTCTGAGTATGATGATCCTAGCCCCCCCCCCCGTGTTGCTTTTACGTTGCCTCGTTAATGTTATCTCGTAAGCTGCATTAAAAATGGAAATATTGTGTACCAGGTTAGCGTCCAGTTCCGGAGGAGGATGTTTGTCTGTTGTTTTGAATCCTTTGTGTCTCTCGTCGATCACCGCATCAAAGAGTTCCTTGAAGACCTTCGACAACAAGAATACAGCTTCTGTTTAAAGTCTCTTTGCTGGGTAGCCAGTATAAGTTCCCCCTTTTGGTCTACATTGTATGGCAATAAATATGAGCACAATAGAAATAGAAAGCTTCCACTGGTTGTTCAACTTATCTGCACTAGCACGTGAGCTGCATTCCTCGCTGAAGTCAAAAAGCTAATGGCAGCATGCATGTTTACACGCTTTTTGAAACATGAGCAGTGGAAACAATGGTTTTAGAGAAGGACCATTAGAAGCAGAAAAGGAGAAGCAGAAAACTATAGAAAATATTTAGAAACTGGACTTGTTGGTGTTTGCTGAGGCGTATTAGAAGTGGTTAATTCTTATTATATGGAGTTCGTCTTTAGTTGTTTTCGCGTAATGAATAATAATAATAATAATAATAATAATAATAATAATAATAATAATAATAAGACAATTTATATAGCGCCGTAGCACATGTTATGCACAATATTGTAAAGTAATGCGATATTACAGTAGCCTATGTTATGCGATAGTATGGGATGAAATGATTGTGTTGCTAAAAATTGGCGCTACATAATGTGTCCATTTGCAGTGCATTGGATTACAAAGAAATAGCATGTAGGCCTATCGTAGATGAACTACCTCATAGGATTGCTCATCTCCGGCAACCAGTCCGATGATCTTTCCCTGATTGTCAACAGATGGCTGAATGCATTTGTCCAGCGTCACACCGTTCGCAGTCACTTCCTTGTACAGCTTCTCATACATCTTAGGAGTAAAAGACAAAAAGTTAGACATTACTTGTCTACTCGCTTCTACAGAACTCCTCAGCAACATAAAGGTAAAGGTAACGCTTGATTACAAGCCTCTGTGGACACTACTTTTGGGCCTCTGGATTCTCAATTATGTAGGAGTTATAATTATACCGTAATGAGTAGGCTTATCGTCGGATGCATGGTTTAGCGGGTCCTTTCGCAACTTGCAGCATCGCTTGCTGTTCTTAAAACTATGTTTGCTTCTGTTGATGCTGTTACTTCTGCTTATAATGGTTCTATCTCTAAATACGTTGCTTCTACTGTTTAGGCCTATATCTTAGAAGATTCTGCTTCAAGTGGTTCTGCCTTTAAAGCTCGTTGCTTTTACTGCTTATGCCTCAAAAATTTCTGCTTCTAATAGTGCTGTCTCTAAAACCACTGCCTCTATTGCTTATGTCTCAAAAGCTATGGCTTCTAACGGCTCTCCCTCTAAGGCCTACTTATGGCGAAGTCTCTAAAGCTTCAATTCTGCCTCTGCACCTCATGTTTCTGTTGGTTTTGCCTTTAACTGCTCTGCCACCAAAGCCATTGTTTCTGCTGCTTGTGTTTAAGCTGTTTCTGCATCCGGCGCTGCATCCACCATCGCTGCCAGCGCATTCTAACGATGCTATTGATTTCTGTCATCGTATCGCTTTAGGTTTGGAGGACACAAGCCGGAAGTAGGATTAGAAACTGAAGTTCGGCACAAAAGCTATAAGAAGGCACTCAACGATGACTAAAGGTCACAGCTTCGGCACTAATCAACATAATATTATGATGCGAGAAAGAACAGACCGCCTTGCGATACAGTGCTCTAATCGGTAGCGCGTCGAGTCTGTAATCCACCGATTGCGGGTTCGACCCTGCTGATAAGTTGTTCGTGTACACGTCTCTCGCCTCAGATTCAGATTTACAGACCTTGCGCTCATAAGTAGAAAATCTGAATTGAGTCAACGATTTAATCATCAATCAACAGCGCATTGATTCATATCGTATACCTAATGTTTAATCACATGGATTTTTGTGATTGCTGTACAGTCATTCAGTCATACGTTACAGTTACACGCATTACGTAGGCCTACTCTTTAATTATATTTTGTCATATATTACACACATCAGGATATTTTGTGCTATATTAGGTCTCTAACATCATCAGTGATAAAGCTTTAGGTCTATTACACATGTTCGTGACAATTCTGACCTAAATTCGACTAACTCCAGGAAGATAATTGGCCAGCTGCCCAGTCATTTGTCTGAATTAGATGAAGGTGATGTCATGGCTGCAACTTTAATAAGAAATAAATCTTGGTGGCATAAGACCTGCAGAGATAGATTTAATGCCACTAAATTGGAAATGGCCAGAAAGCGCTTGTGTTAGGAAACTGGAGTTAATGTGGCACAAAGTAATATTGCAGATGACATTTCTTTTCATTCAAGCCCCACAAATTGCAGCGCTTGACATGTACATCTGATATTAACTCGGACCGGTTCCTGATTCTATTTTGCGTTTACGGTGACACGTTTATACAAGGCTCAGACAATTTGCGTCAAGCTATGACTCTTGAAATGACTGATTAAATTCTGTCATGTGCTGAATTAATTCACCATCATGTGCTGCTTGCTAAGTTGTATAATAGTGACATGGTTGCAGTTGAAGCAAAATATCACCCCACTTGGTTGCTAGATTTATATCGCAAACCATCACATGTGGAAACATCATGTGAGGTTGCTGAAAGGAAAACTCAGTGTAACATGAAAGTGGAATCTATTTCAATTTCGGAACTAATTTCTTATAATAAAGATGTTGGAGCTAACGATGCATATACTACAGTGTTTAAGCTTAGCGAAGTAATTTACATTTATATTTCGCAACTCAACTGCATATCTTCTGACCCTGAAAACAGACAGAGACACAAGCAACTCGCTTCAAAGTGAAATTACTGTGCAGTATACCAAGTGCGATCGCTTTTAATCATGATAAAGAAGTTTTATTGACTTACAATGAGAATGTCGGGTTAGCACTGGAGTAAGCCAAAAATGCTGATGCTATTCATTTAATGCGCACAGCTAAACTAATTCGTGGTGAATTATTTCAAAATAACTTTGAGCTCAATGGTTCCTTTTCCAGTAGGCCCCTAATTGTCAACGAGAATCTCTACCCCAGTCATTGCTGTCATTGTCTGTTAATACATTATGTTGTTTATAAAATATGAAATGCAAATAAAAATATAAATATATTGTTAAATAGGCATGTGTGTCAAGCTTTTGGAATTACTCATGTGGCCAGGTTGGTACGTTGCTCAGTTGAATTTAGCTGGAATGACTCAATAGCGTAAAAAAGTGGAAAAAACTCGAATTTTTTCCATTTTTGTCAACTGCACAATATCGGATATTTTTTGCTTGTAGCACCAAACTGCACGATGCTAACATCTCTGACTATTGTTTAAAACACGTTTAGTATAGACCGAGTAACAATTTTTCCTTGCGCAGGAGACCTGCATATATTTATTACCGTAATACATTCAATAAGAAAATATGGTTAAAATAACCTGGGCAGTGAGGCAACCACGCATTCGAATAGTACGCACGAAGTAACGAACAACCACACAATGACACCTCATGAAGTGCGCGATTAGTGCTTACTTCGAGGGCGAGGAGACCAGTAAGAGTGGATGTACTGTACTTGTAGATTGAAAAATATGGTAGTACTTACTTCGAAGGTCAAGTGACGGACAACAAAACGAGTACTTTAACTGAGGAAAGCTCGGGAGGTACTTACCTCGAGGGTGAGGTGACGGGCAACCATGCACTGATGCTTCGAGTAGTCTGGGTAGTTCTCCTTCGCGGGGTAGTTGACGTAGTTTCGAGACAGACCCAAGCGATAGTTGCGCAGAAACTCCGAATGATCTTCCGCCGATGCCATCATCTACTCCCTGCACTCTACACTTATTGCAAACGGAAACAGAATCTAATCTAATCTCGATTTTTGCCTCTGATTCAAATCTCTCTCTTATTACGAGGCACGGTGGCCGATTGGTTAGAGCGCTTGGCTTGTAACGCTTAGGATACAGGTTCGAGCCTCCTCTGAGACATTTCTGTTTAGGGACCTTGAGCAAGTCCTTCACTCATAATTGCTCAGAGTCATCGATTGATAATAGTCATTAGATAGTGCCGCTTAATAAATGCAGAAATAGGCCTAATTGTTATTATAATCTAATCTGATCTGACCTAATCTACTCTAGTCTAGTCTAATCTAAAACCTAATATAGCGCCGTTATCGCTTAGCGCACAAGACAAACCTGCCTTCCAAAACCACAGTCCATTAGACATAAATAAACGAGACATGTTAGGACCAGACTTAAGGTTGGAACACAGGCGCCAGAAGATAAGCAATCCGAGAAAAGATGATAATTTAGCCCTGATCTAAACTTCACAGAAATTGCACAGCACAGCGCACAGGTAGTGAATTACAGTGATCGAAGTAAGCGGAAGCAATGGAACGGAAAGGTAAGGTAAGGTAAATACGACGACATATCAGGAAGCAAGTAATATGCCTGAACAAAATAGCAGTAAAAATTGAAAAGCGTTTTGAATTTTAGTGGCAAAACTTTAAAGTATGATCATGTTAGTCTGTGCGCAAATCTTACACAGGTTCCCTGTGCAGCATAGCATTAATTTCAATACTTTGTGCAAATGCTTATACTAGACTGCAAACTTATTACCTTAAAATGTTTACTTTTTCACCGTCCCTTTATAAATAAATGCACAATACATACATACATACATATATACGTACATACGTACGTACATACGTACATACGTACTTACATACATACATACTTACGTACGTAAGTACATACATGCATACATACATACATACATGCTTACATACATACATACTTACGTACGTAAGTACATACATGCATACATACATACATACATACATGCATGCATACATGCTTACATACATAAGTACATACGTACATGCATACATACATATTATATACATACATACATACACACACAAAAAATACATACATACATACATGCATGCTTATATACATACATACTTACGTACGTAAGTACATACATGCATACATACATATATACATACATGCATACATACATACATACATAAATACATACATACATAAATACATGCATACATAAGTACATGCATACATACATATTACACACATATATACATACATACATACATACGTACATACGTACATACGTACATGCATACATACATATTACATACATATATATATACATACATACATAAATGCATACATACATACATGCATACATACATACATGCTTACATACATACATACGTACGTACGTAAGTATACATACATACATATATTTGCCTATAGAACATAGGGCCTACATGTCGTAACTTAGTATAGAGAACCGATAAATGAATATGCAGTTACCTTGTTCTACACAATGTTCTTATTATCGGCTTATGACAATCGAGTTATAACTCGCAGAACTCAGTGCAGCTGACGATGGATGCAGAGCGACAGAGATGCAACGAAATGAGGCCGTTCAACGGAAAGTGCTCTGCCAAGCCCAGCAACCCCTAAGTTTCACCATCCCAGGCGCTTCTTGCGTCGGCAGCAGAGCACCAATAGCACGTGATAGAATAAGTTCTAAGTTTCAAGTTCCGGGAGAACGATTTCCGCTTAAAGTCTGAGCTGTTCCAGTAGATGCAGCTCGTAAGGCATTTCAGCTACTCCTTAGACATAATAAATTGACCTTCTTTCTCAATTCCTTGATCAGCCATTGATCATAGAGGCAGACACTGAAAGGGGTGTAAATTTGCTCTAGAAAGTGGGATGTTACCACATTCTTCCATTCCCTATCCCATTTGGGTTTGTAGTTATTGTCTGGCTAACACATGTAATGTGATAGTCATTGCAGAATGCCCAGCTCACACAAAACCTAGTGGCGGGTCTAAGCATATTAGGCGCGCGCCTACAGCCCCAGTGTGTCTGGTCCCCAAGCGACAAAAAGTAACACATTTCAGTCACTTATTAAATAACATTTAGAAATATTTGATTACGACTAAAACGTGCTGGATAGATCAGTCAGTATTCACATTGTCCAACGACGTGTTGCTTATATGACATTACCTGTCTTCGTAAACAAGCTATATTATACTAGCATCTTCTCATGTTGTTATGTGCAAGTAAGTAAGTAGTGATCATTTGGACCATACCGAATTCGTCGCTTAGCTCGCACACCTCTGTGTCTTTTTGTCATTTTTAAAGGCCAGCTCGACACTGACGATGAAATGCTGCGCATAAATTTTAGGAGCCGTCAAAGGGGGTCCCTTGATGTTGCGAGGCCCTATCCAGCTAGCTAGTTTGTCTGTTGGGTAATCCGAGACTGGTCTTTTGCGATATTGCACGATACTGATTGTTACTGAATCAGGTGCGATTTACTCCAATCTGGGGCAATGCACTCACAGAAGAGCCAGAGGCTTCGTCCGGCAACAATAACAGATCGTTTCATCTTCAGCAGCATCATCCCAATGGTGGACGCAGCCAGCATCCACTGGGCATCAACTGAGTCGACATTGATAATCCATTAAGAAACAAGGACGAATAAATTATTCAAACGATGCCCATCACATTCTGTGGTTGGCACTACACGAGATGCTCAGCCGATGCAGCGATGCATTTCCGATATAACAGCTTGACCGAAAAGCACTCGTATATAAATTGTCTGGAGCTGGCGAATGTGACACACTGCCATGCGTACGCTAACTGATGTCTGCTGCTTCCAGACTGTAGTTCAATTGACACATTTTCTTCTAAATTTTTCATTTCTTTCCAGTTTTCGTCGTCTGCCTTGGTCGAAATAAAGTATATATTACTAATCTATCCGAAACAAGTTTTATGTAATTACTACGAAGAATATATTGCAGCGAAGTAAGTAAGTAAGTAATGTGATGCGCTTTATTAACAGACATTCATGTCTATAAGTAATCTGGCTGCATTAACGTCTGCTGTTTCCAGACACTACATTTGCGCTTTAAAAAATATAAACATGTAGGCCTCTATGTAAGGTAGTAGAAACTACAGTTTATATAGTCGTTATTGTAACTCTAACAGATAGTTTGTATAGCGCCACTTTAGAACATCACAGAAGCGCTGCATCAATGTAAACCAGTCAGATGGAAAAAGGTTCTCTGTAAAACTCTAAAAATGTAACGTTATCGGCATTGATTGGAACCGAATGAAAGTCCATCCAATTCCGCTATCTTCCATATCTCCCAACCTAAACACAACACACTTCAACAGATCTTCTGCCGCTGCACGATCCCTCCGACTAGGCGCAGCGCTCGGGAATAAGCTAGTATCATGCGCTTAGTTTTTGGGTAGCGCTTTAGAAATTTTT
Organism: Norana najaformis; assembly: GCA_964023275.1. Lineage (NCBI taxonomy): Eukaryota > Metazoa > Annelida > Clitellata > Crassiclitellata > Hormogastridae > Norana > Norana najaformis. The sequence continues at coordinate 14,339,138 of OZ029925.1, forward strand.
GCTTACAATTACGATTGGTCAATAGAAAGACGTTTCCACAAAGAATGTTCAATACATGAGCAGTCAGTTAAAGTTATCACAGAAGGTCACACTGACTGTCTGGAGGTTAGCCACAGTAACTAACTCTAGTTACAATAGAGCCTGCTGCTAACAGACATTGCTATTAAGAGTGCAGTTGGGTCGGCTGCTGCTACTACTAGTACTGCTGCTGGTGCTGCTGGTGCTGCTGCTGCTGCTGCTGGTGCTGCTGCTGCTGGTGCTGCTGCTGCTGCTGGTCGACTGTAATCATGCAGAGATGTAAACCGAGATAAGACAGACTGAAGCAGGAACATTGAAGAAGACCACTTGAGCCTCCCGCCAATGCACAGTTCAAAGAAATGACTTGCCGAAGACATATGTTAATTTTATGGTATTTAGAGTTTCATTGGTTGCAACGGAGCAGTATAAGAACATTATGTAATTATCGTAGCATAACATGACATAACAAGGCATGACATTAGGAGAGACCGGACATTCCTTCCTGTGTTGGAGATGGATATTATAGACCGACAAACAGAGATTTAAAAGGACAGACCAACAGATTATGTTGTTCACGGGTTTGTGACTTGACGTGAAGTATCATAACGTTACATAGCAAAGCGAAGCATAGAAAGCACGATGTCATTGAAAAGTGAGACAATGAAAATTGTACGTGTTTTTCTATAGCGACCGTATCAACGAATTTATCGGGTGAGATCCGTCACCGCCGTTGCCCTTTTGAATGAAACCCCACGCAGTGGCAGATTTAGCTCAAGGCGTGGGGGCGGTTCGTCCTCCGCGCCCCTCTTGGTTATATGACGGGACCTATTAAGGTATTTTCTTAGCCTCGGCACAATAGGGCGCATGGCCATTCCTCTTCCTCGTCGCCTGATCTTCCCACCGACCGATAAGTCAGTGTACTCATTTTATACAGCTGCGCTTGCTAAGGGGCGCAAGTGTGGTAGAAATTTTGAAACATTTCTCTGCCCTTTGAACACCCTACCCTCGATTGACCGTCCAACACACCAGCCTTTGCACTATCTCGTGGTAATACGAGCATAAATTACTGGTTATATAGCTCAGGATGGCTTGACTAACATATAAAATATGCTAAGCTCACAGAATTCTATATTTTGTTAAATACAATTAATATGATGTTTACTTAGGCCTATTCGAGCTGTTCAAGCGTGGAATCTTCAAGTAAAATAAAACTGTTTAAATGTTAATAAAGAGCATGGAAATCCTATACGTATATCACTGCCCCCACTCTTAAAATCGCGTCATAGCCCTTGGTTTTAGGTCCATCACTGAAGAGTAGGTGAATGTATCTAAACTATGTGCCAATATTATTTTGTAAAGTCCAACAGTTGGTGTAGCCTAAAAAGCGGTAAATACTTTAGCCTGATACCAAATTTCAGCGTCTGCATAGATCTGGTTTTGACTGAGCCGTCAGTGAATAAACCGGTTCAGATGACTTAGGCTTTGGATGCTTAAGAAATCCGGCGATTACGCTTTGTACGATACCGCAGTGGCAGGGCAGTGCATGCCCACCTAAATGCCTCTATCAAACACCAGGTGGAGAAAACTGGCAGAAAATTGTAGGGGAAGTCCTGTGTTTAACAGTGAGACGTTAGGTCTTGGATGTCTGTGTGGTCCAATCGTTTGTACCGTGTTCAATTCTGTGATTCTATATTATCGTGTTATTCTGCGTTATGTTACGAAACAGATTGGGCAAAAAGTTCAACACAAATCAGTCAGATGTCATCTTTTCGTGCACAATTAGGTTCCTGGACGATTCGGAGCCTCTGTCCGTAACATATCAGGTATAGTCGATATTGATTTATTTAGCGCCTTTCTATGACATACATCGTAGTGCGTATCATTTGTGTAGGGAGATGGATGGACGATTTAAGTTGCTTTTTTCATTACAGATGCTAGGAGATTTATGCACCAATGGCCCAATTTTGTATATATCTAGCATTTCTTGGCGCTGCCGATTTACTCTGAGAATATAAATATTTCCAGAAAGACACAAAGGGTCAGTTCTTGTTCGACCATGTCTGCCAGCAACTGGACCTTATTGAAACAGATTGCTTTGGTCTACGATACGTTGATTCGGAAAAACAACGGGTTAGTTTGATTATGCACTATTAATTTTAAGCAAAGAAAAGCGTCACATATTAGTAATGGTAATGCTAAGCATACCCTATCTAAATGAATTCCAACCAACACAACCACAGCATTCTAATGATGGCACACCTTTTTGTGACTAAAATTGTAATTAGAAAAGCTAGTGATTGAGACCTTATGTAACAGCATCTTTGAGATCACAGATTCACAATGTGTCATTTTCATTTTTGAAAATTTTCTCATTTTTCTGACTGTTGACTGCTATCAAGAGTTCAAGTTCTGGTGTAGAATTATTCAATTATGTACAGTTTTTTTGCATATTACAACTGTTTTTGATGTGGGTATCACTTATCACTGTCCATTATATTTTAATGTTTTACTAAATACTGTATGGCTGATTGCACAGTGTTATGGTGAGCACAGAAAGATAGTCAGATGTGCAGAGTTTTGCATTGCTGCTGAACATTGAATTCTGGATCATTTTTGCTTGAATGAAATTTTAGCTTGTTTAAAGTCAAAATGCTATGAATCACCATGTGTCATTTTGCCATGTACTGTATAAATGGCAATTTACATTTCATTACACTTGATATATTTCAGCACTGGTTGGATCTAACAAAGCCTGTCTATCGCCAGTTGAAGCGTGAGTTTGATCTTACATCAAGTGTAGAGCTTATACTTAGCAACAGAAACAATGCAATGGATTTGTTGGTCAACATTAACAGAGATGAATGGAGAAGCTGTGTTGCCTGATTTGCAGACCTGCACAGGAAGGACTAACGTAAAATAAAATAAGATAAGGTCAAGTAAGGTAAAGTTAAAGCTCATTGATTTTTTGATTGTTTGATTGATTGATTTATTTTATTAATAAATTATATTGAAACAAGTTTTGGAATTGTGCTTATTTCTTTTCTGCAGATGTTGTTCCAATGATTCTCTGTTTTCGTGTTAAATTCTATCCAACCGATCCGATGAAATTGAAGGAAGAAATCACAAGGTATACCATTCTGTCTCTCTTTTTTGTTACTCTGTTTTTCTCTCTTTGTCCCTGTTTCTCCATCCATCTTTTTTTTCTAAGTACTTTATGTCACACTTCTTTCATTTCTCTCCATCTTTCAGTATGGTAGCTTTCTTGTTGTTTGGGGTTTTCTTTGGCTGTCTCATGCTGTCTTGCATTCTCTCTCACTCTGTCTCTGTCTTTATCTCTGTCTTTCTTTCTGTGTCACTGTTTATCTGTGTGTCTGTCTCTCTCTGTCTGTGCATTTTTGTTTACTCCTGTGGCTTTATTTGATGACATTTCATGACGTGGTTGGTGCAACCATAGTTGGAATCAAGAAGACAACAGTTATAATCAAAAAAGGTGCAACACTGTGTAGGTACAGATCAGTGGAGTCAGTAATAGCTAAACTTCTTCTGAGCCATGGAAGTCCCATATGTGTTATGTAATCCCATTTGTTATGTAATCCTATATGTGTAATGTAATCCCATATGGGTTATGTTGATGCATGACTTTGTGATTGCAGGTATTTCCTGTTCCTGCAACTGCGTCGCGATCTGCACCATGGACGATTGCTTTGCAATCAGGTAGATGCCACCCTGCTGGCTGCATTCATCATTCAGTGTAAGACTATTTCTTCACTATCATTTGCATAAGGTATAGGAACTAATCTTTTCTAATCCAAAGACTTCTGTGGTACTGTTATAATAATGGCCAAGGCATCAGTTGATGGTCGCTTCAAGTCAAAATCACAATCCAAAATCATAATCTGTTGGATAAGCCAGGTTGAATTGCTGTAGATCAGATAAAACAGAAGCCAAGCTATGGTGTGTAAGCAAGACAAAACAAGGTAACCAAGAACTAAGACAAGATAAGGAAAGTTATGGCCACAGAAGATAAGGCGGAGTAAGTAAGCTAAGTTGAAAAATAAAAAGGTGGGGTAAGATGCAGTAAGATCTAGTCATTAGGGTAATGTGTGATAAGTTTAGGTAGGGTTTATTTTTTGTGATAGGAGGGAAATTAGAGTAATCATTGATTGATGTATTGATTGATTGATTGCTTACAGTGGAAAATTTAAGTTCACCGTGTTTATTTATTTATTGCCAGCTGAGCTTGGTGATTATGACCCCGAGGAACATCTGTCTGATTACATATCACATTTCAAGATGCTACCAAAACAGACAAGGCGACAGGAAGAAAAGATTGCAGAACTCCACCGTACGCTTGTGTAAGAATGCCATTGTCCAATCAGTCTGTCATTTAGTTAGGTTGTCAGTTATTCAGCTGATGAATCAGTCAGTCAGTCAATCAGTCAGTCATTTAGGTAGTTGGTAAGACATTTAGTCAGTCAGTTTTCTAGTCTGCAGTTCTGATCTGATTTAATGACTGTGGTGCTGTTATCATTAGCACAAGGCACAGTCGATGGTCGCTTCGAGCGAAGGCATAGTCAAAAATGAAAATCCAGTGGAGAAGTCCAGTCAAAACCAATTGGTCAGGGAAATGAGAAGTCAAGCTGTTGTGGGAAGTGTCTTTAGAGCTTATTGATTCAGTTCAATCGGACCTTGAACCTCTTTTAGAGCTGTGGCCTTAAGGAGGCCTCAGTGCACAATCCTTTACGTCGATCAGTGACAAACAGAGCGTGAGAGAGTCTGCTGTTGATTTTCAGTGGCCAGACGCAGAGTGAAGCAGAGGCAAACTTTCTGACGAAGGCAGCTCATCTCGACACCTACGGTGTCGACCCACATCCTGTCAGGGTATGTAGCTTCTCTGATGTGCTGGCCAATCATAATCTGTTCTAGTGAAAAACTGTTTTAGTTTTATTCTAACTGAATTGAGTGTTTCTCAGAGTTTTGTTTGTATTTGTCTAGGACCAGAGTGGAAACCAAATGTATCTTGGAATCACACATCATGGCATCATATCTTTCCAAGGAAGCAAAAAGACTAGAGTCTTTAAGTGGTCAGTCTCTAGTTACTCGTTTTTTACAACCTTGTCTGAGTAAAATTTAGTTGCTTATTTGTGACACTCAGCTATAACAACCTTTCGTGCAGGAAACAATTTGTAAATAGCTCTGAATGGTGTGTAATTTCACTGCAAACACCCACATCCAAATTGATGTAAAAGAGGACTAAGGATATTCAGTTGCTTGCAAGTCTGATTTTCTGCATTATGTTCAGGGTTTTTGTGTTAAGTATGTTTCTGGACATGTCTTTAGCATGTTTTAATAATCTCTCAAAAGTGCTTTTTACTGGTCTAACTAAAGTTAGAGTTGTAAAAGAACAACAGAATCATCTGTAGCAGCAGATGTCCTGAGGTTAAGGTGGCTGTTGGTTAAGCTACTTGCTCATTTGGATAAATTGGTCACCTGCAGACCTGGTAACCTGGGGTTATTGATCTGAGCAGGTTCTGTATGTGAGTAAGATCCTGCCAGTGATGTTTGTGCAGTTTTTTGAGCAATGCTAATGAGTTTGTTGTTCTTGATGAACGTTAGCTGCACTTAATGTGTACATTGAACCATGTCACTCTAGGCAATAGCTGATAGAAACTTATAAGAAATAATTCGGTCTTCTGCGAATATGCACAGCCTAGATGGCCGCTGTTTTATCTGTCATGTCGTTTGATCAGCAGAATTTGCACTGACCTTACCATATGAGGCAGCTAAGGGCTCGTTTCTGCTAGTATGGACTGCCAATGAAACCATCTGCAGCTAACCTCACAGCTGATCCTAACCTTTGATAAGTTATGTTGTTTTGCTTAACATATCTCAACATAAGTTACCATCTTTACCTTACCCTGCTGTATTACAACTTGCCTTACCTTAATTGCAATTTGAAAACTCTACATCTCAGGTAAAAAGATTACCATACCTTTGCCTAACTTACCCTTTACCTTATCCTTACCTTATGTAAATTGCTTTGAATGCTGTAGGTCTCAGATTACAAAGATAACCTTTGAGGGGAAGATGTTCATCGTGCACGTCACAGCCGCTGAGGTCAGTTTGCTTTTAACAATGCACCTGTCTCCGATTTGTTTTTAGGATGTGAAACACATGCTTTTGCTTATGTTCAGGAGTTCAGCAGCTTGTTTCTTGACAATGGTCTTCTCACTTCTTTGTTCAGATTTCAAATCCCAGTGCATCAAGGTGCTATGTAAAAGTTCGAGTTGCCATACTTTACAAGCAAAATATAACAAAATTTATCAGTAGCTTGGTTGTTTTAGTGTGGTTTTCTTGTTTCTACTTACCTGAAGATATTCGGTTCTGGACTTAATGTGCTTAATAAAGGCACATTAGGTCCTGCAGTGACTGATAGTTTACTTTTCTTACCCTTCTCTGCATTACCATACTTCAGTTTTCACTATACTTCAGTTTCGTCCATACCTAATCTTTCTGTACCTTGCCCCACTTTAGTTTCACCTCACTTTAGTTTTCACCTTGTCGTACGTCACCATTCTCTGCCTTAACTTGCCTTTAGTTTTCCATTTTACATTAGGCTACTTTTTAATGTGCCCTTCTCTACATTAGGCTACTTTTTAATGTGCCCTTTTCTACATTAGGCTACTTTTAATGTGCCCTTCTCTACATTAGGCTACTTTTAATGTGCCTTTCTCTACAGTACTATACTCTAGTTTTGATATTACTTTGTATCACCCTTCTCTACATCACTCAGCTTTAATTTTCATTTTGATCACATCTGCCGTGAATGGCCTTTTTTGAATTGACTGGTACCTGTCTTAATTGTGCTACATCATTAGTTTTTTTTGTACCAAATGCTGTGCATGTGCAGTGTTAACAAAAGGACAAGTATTAATAATAAGACTAATTATTTAATAGATGTCTCTCTCAGCGTTAGTAATTTTGTTGAGAGGTGCATTCCTTGGCTTCAAGGTTATCCCGTGCAGGACAGCAGCATCCTAGCAACTGGAAAATGTGTCATATTGGAACATTCTAGATACCTGAGATGGGCACATCCCTTACCTTACCATATCTTTCCTTCCCTTAGCCATTCTGTTCATTAATTTGTATTACAACTTAGCAGAAGTAGAGTGTGAAATTTTCTGTTGTGCAGATGTTTTGATGTTCAGAAACAAGTTCTGAACGGTTTTGTTGGATTTTTGATGTCAGTGGTCATCGTTTTCAGGTTTGTGCCTCTGTGTTATGATTTCATGCATTACGTAGAACTTTAAGATTTTATTTGATGTTTTATTTTACAAGTATAAGCTTATTTTGCACAATTTAATCAACTTATTCTGTCTTATTTTAAGTATTATTTTTCAATTAAGTTAATTGATTCTGGTTATGTGATTACCTCCTGTATTAAGTTTCAGTTTCTTTTGTGCTACTTATGAATGATGTGCATCTTCTGCATGATCAGTTTTGACATAATTCTGTTTAGTGATAAAGAAAGCTTGTCTGTTGACAGACCAAATGATTCATCAAGTCGATCTACTCTTTCTCGTGGTGCGTGGTATGTGGGGATAATGAAGCCGAAGGGGGAATCCACAAGGATTCCTAGTTTATTGGAATTTTATTTTAAAACAAGAACTTAGAGCACAATCTTGATGTGTGACAGGCTACTTGATTTGTTTACGGAGGGTCAAGTGATTTTCTCTTACCTTCCAATGCCTCTTGTTTTCATTCAGAAACGTTAAAAATACACTGTTGCATGGTTTTTGATACTCAATATACTTGATGCTCAGCACTGTACTGTATTACCGATGTGTTGTCAGCTGCTTGAATTTACAGCAAAGGATACTGTAACTTTTCCATTATTGTTTTTGTTTCCACTAAAGTTTCTTCTCTTTTGTTTCTAGCGAGGCACTGGACTTCTTGGTTGCACGAGCAGTGGCCTGGTATGCACGTGTCTCAACTGTTTCACTTTGCCTTCTTCTTCATTTTGTGCTTTTATGTTGAATTTTCATAAAGCAAAGCTTTAGTATTTAATTATTTGTTATTTAGGAATGAGTACTAAACACAGCACAATGGAAATGTCAAGCAAATTGTGTAAAAATGCCAGATTTGATGGGTTTGTGTAGAGTTAGAACCCTGTTTCATATGCTTTCAGCATGTTGCCTTTAACAAGACCTGATTTAACTCTACAGTGTTGTTTGTTTTTTAAAACTATAATCAATGGTGTAGCATCAACTGATGTTTTGTGCATCAGTATGAGGTTGCTATAAAAGTTAACAAGATTAGATGAAAAAGAATGATATTGGGGTAGTATGAAAAGATGTGTTTATCAAATTTCAGCCACTTTGAATAATAATAATTAGACATAGTCATTCCTTATATCGTTAAGTCTGAGGACAATATTAACTTGGGAAAAATAGCAATACTGTAAATGGTAGTAAAGTAATACTATCATATTAAAACTAAGTAATGATTTTATTTTCTTGACGAAACAGAAGAAGCATGCATGTGGGTTCAAGTGCTTCACAACTGCTGCTTGCAAACATCTATGGAAATGCGCAGTCGAACAGCGTTACTTCTATACGTAAGTGTGCAAACCGATCTCAGTACTTACAAAAAAATTTATATCTTTCAAATTTTATCATGATGCTTTGCTAGATGGTTGTTTAAGCCATTCAGTAAGGAATTGCAGTAACAGTCCTCAGATTATGTTTCAGTTCCCATAGATTATACAGCCTAAGCGGACACAGTATCCAATTGGTAGAGTGATTTCCTTGCAATGCAGTTTGCAGGTCTGAACCTCTGGTGAGACAGTTACTGTGTAGGGACCACAAGGAAGTGCTTAAGCCATAATTACAGAAAATCTACTGATCTAGTGAGTACATTTAGACAGGTATATGATATCAAAACAAGGTAATTTCTTTACATTTGGCCAGGAAGAGGGAGAACTAGAGGAAGGGGGGAGGAACAGATTCATAATTGTAATCGTAAACTTGAGATTTATACAGCGCCTAATGAAAACTAAGTCATGGAAACCAGCTTATTCACAGGCACTCAGTTAAAACAAATCGATAGGCAAGATGGGTTTGGTTCCAGGTCAAGATCCAAGAGTCAGGCAGGCAGGCAATCAGATGGCTAAGGTTTTAGATAACGGAGAGGAACAGGATTTCCCCAGGAGGGAAATTTTTGCTGAACTTACTTGCTGCCCTGCACAAAATAGGCTAGTTATTATTATTTGTGTATCATTGACAAATTAAACACCGAGGCCTGTGATTTCATCTCGGAAGTGGACCACCATCTTCTGTTCTTGGTGACCAGCTTGAAACTCACCATTTGTTCCAATATTTTTGATTTGCACAGAGTTTCATTGATATCACTTTCAAGGTCACTCTGTGGGGAACTGGGAATAGTAGTTCCAGATAATTTATTTGCATCTGATCCAATTTTTTTAAGTCCTCAGGGATAAAAAAGTAATAATATAGAAAGTGCAGCCAGTGGAATTCTGGAAAGTCTGTCCTTGAGGATAGGTAATGTGACGCTGGATTTTACTCAGTGTATGAGGCTAACAAGTTGTCTTAAACATTGAGAAACTATAGATAGAAAACTATTGCAAAGCAGTGAGTTACTGTTTGTCATTGAGTTTTGTTGTCTTTGTACTGTTGTGTAAGACAGTTTGCAGTCGTCGTCTGAAATTCCTAAAGTGACATCTGGTGGTGGATTGTTTAGCCGAGGCTCAAGATTTCATTTCAGGTAAAACTTTGATGGTAAGGTTAAAGATACTGTATGTTTGCTCTATTCTAAAAACTTCTGTTGGGACATTTATTATAACATACAAGGAATTAGTCAAAGCAAAGAAATTGCAGTCTTTGTCAATGATCAATGTGTATCCATATGGACAGAATTTCTATTATAGTCTGTCAGGTTTCCATATGCTATCTGTAGGGACTTGTTTTGTATGTCCTTCGTCATTAGTTGGTATGTATCCATTCAGACAGATATACTGTTAATCTTGTCACTGGTCATCGCGCAGTGATTTCATCCGGTGTTCATTATATTCTTAAAGATGTTTGTGTGTTTTACTGAAAGTGGACGATGTGAAAAAGAAGCAATCTTGAATAACGAGAGCATCTCACGAGATGAGCCTCAATTCATCAGGTAAGTAGTCTGTATTTGTTAACCTGTATTTTTTAACTGTATTGCACTTCATGTAATGTAATGCAATCACTAATCTGATCTCATCACTGAAGTAGGTAATATAGTCAGTCTACCAGGTAATCTGATCTGTTTGTTCCTATAGATAATCTGATCTAATCACTGTGATATATGATTTAAGCTAATTACTATGACTGCTTTTGAAGCTATTGCACCTCAGCAGGGAGATTTATAGCAGCCAAGGCACTTCAGCTGCTGGGCCAAGACTGTGGAATTCTTTTCTGCTGTATTTTCATTCCGCAGAGTCTGTGCTCGAGTTGCCGGTACAGGGGCTGTCTTGAAGGAACTTCCACACTTTGAGCTGAAGGATGAGTGTTTACCCAACCACTCATTGTGTAGTGTTTGGTACTGTGATTCTTTTGGTTCATCAAGACTAAAACTTATCTTTTTGACAGTGCAGTGTCCATCTTGGTGGTGTTTGTGTTTGCAAAAGTTGTCTTGTTGAACTTGCCATGGATTTCCATGTTGGACTTCCCACTGATTGCCCTTACTTTGATAGATTGCTGCGTGTGACTTGGACTAGACATGCCTTTGATTTTTCTGCACTCTTGTTGGTTTTATTTAAGGTTACCATGTGTACTTTGCACATTATTGCGATCATGCTGTTTCAGCTGAGCTCTCACTTTGTAACATGCTGTAGTATGTAACATAGTGTGTGAGCTTGAGCCTTTCATGATATTGCTGTGAAGAAAATTCAACACAATAATACATGACAGTCCTGCAATTTGAGATTTTGGTGAAAAATAGGAATTCCTGTTTCAGGTCTTCATCAAACCTTCATTTTGTTCGTACCTATGCCAGTCTTCGCTCTGGTTCTGTGCCAAACACATTCAGCGCGCTTGGACTGAGTGACGAAAGCTGTGAGTTTCAAATTTAATCAGCCTACTTGTTGCCTATATTTATATAGCACTATTATGTGATATGAAGACTTCAGCTGATGTTGCCAAGCAATATTTGCTCATGTTCCCAATGCAGTGACTGTCCTGGAGGACCTTGAAGTACGGGGATATGTGATGCACTTAGTCACCCTAGCATTGTGTGATATCTCTTTAGATATCATAATTCTTCTTGTGGCTTTGTGTATGCTTGTATGTATGAACGTACCTGGACATTTACCATGTGTACATTAGCACTTACTTGTTAGCTTGGTTAGCCATGTGTGCAGCACTTTTGAGTGGTACATAAAAGGTGCTATATGAAGTGTCTTGATACATATTTACATGCACACATATAGTACCTTCTAAGAATCTGTTAAATGTTCAGCAACTTCAAGAAGTTATTTGATGTCACAGTAGAACAAGAAGCTCATCTGCAAATAATGTTTGCCATCAAAGTATCATTTGTTCATTTGTGTTGCCACTTTACAGCTTCATATCGGAGTATTATTTGATAAATTGTGTTGCTATTTGGTGGTTTTATGTGGTGCTGATCCCCAGTAGTTATGATTTGATCCTGTCTTGGAACAATTGTTGTTTGGTCAAAGCTGAGGAGTTTATTTGTTCGGTTGTGTTGCCAGTTGACAGCTTCAACCACTGTGAGGGGCTGTCGAAGTCGCTGGATGACTTCTCCATGTTCTCAGTCCCTGAGTATGTTGATCGCAACTGGCCTGACTTCCCTCCAGAACGAAACGCCCTCCAGTTAACTGCAGGTAGGATGACGTTTGACCTGGTCGGATCTCCCTCCAGGGACGTCGCAGAAACTTCAGAGATGCGTTATGAACGACCACATGTCTCAGATGCACCAGATTCTAATTCATCTCGCCACAATGCCACGGAAGCTCTTAACCCCACAGATGTTGGGGCCACCTCTGAAGAAATGCTTTGCCATAGCAATAATTTCAACGGCTCACATTATGGTCCAACTTCAGAAGAAATGGTTCTGATCGAATCAAGGAACGGCCTTTCAGTCCAGCGACTTCTGCACTGGATTGAAGAAAGTCCGGGGCTCTCAGCCGTCATCACGATCATTTCCTCACAACGTGTTTCCATCTGTTGTTGGTCATTGATTCTGTCTGTCTGTATGGTGTCCACTATCCTATTTCTCTTCACAATCTTTCTGCTAGAAACAGAGGCAGACGTTCCTGTGATACGAGAGCTACGACATCTCCCAGAAGTCCAGGGATTCAAGCGCCGACGTTATGAAATACTCAAGAGCAAGATGAGCAATCTTTTTGGCTGAGCACTCAGTCATGCCAATTCTGCTCATGTATTTAGCCAAATTGGTGGAGAAGTCTCCATGCAGCATTGCAATTACTGGCATTGGCAAGAGCAGATGAATACAACATTTTCAGCCAAGAGTGATATGTCTATGGGTAAGATTGGTTCTTAGAGCAGGGATGACTTTCTATGCTGAAAGTGGCTCTTTTCAAGAATGGTATTTTGCCAACAACAGCTTGTTTGCTGAAAATCGTATTTTAGTGGTGTTTGTTTGCACAGAAAATTACAGATTGGCTGAGGTTGCTGTAAGAAATTTGTGAGTTGTTTGTAAGAGGGTGTAACAGAGGTTTTTGCAGAGAAAGACGTTAGTTATAAAGTTGTAGTTTGAAAGGACATAATTAGTTTTAATGTTTAGAACGTTCTAGAATGATACATGGTAGGTGCATGCCTGCATTAGCGGCTCAATTTTGCTAATACCGTAACTCTTCTGACTACCACCCACCCAGGCGAACTTTAGAACAATTATGGTAACCGAGCATTAGGCGGTAGGTGCCAAAAGATGTCAGCATTGATGTTTTAATGTTGTTATACACCAATTTAGGAAAGGTTGTGTTGCAATACAGGGCAGTTGTTATTTTTCAACCTCAACACAGCAACTTACGTTGTGTCAACAAGTTTTACAATTTCTGTTTTGGACTGTTGGTTTTGTGTTTTGCAGAAGTTCTTTATTTGCAATAATATTTATTATTTCAAGGATAATTTCATTAACGGTTAGTAATTGTTTTGTAAGCACTTGTTGTTTGATTTGCAATAAATGTCTGGTTGTGCACTGCAGCTATTGTTTATGACAGATTAGTTTTAGGCACCAAATGACACTTAGTTGTTGTGTAGCGATTCAGTAAATGCCAGATTTTTCACTGTTGCCGTAAACCTACTTTTGTTGCCAAGTGGAAGCACATCTGCAATGCACGACTGTGTTTAGGATTTGAAACCTGACAATGCAATACAATTGAAATTGTAGTATACACGTAGCACTTCTTTATGGAAGAATTGTTGAAGACATGTATGGTAATTCAGTTGAAGTTGTATATTTGAATCAGTGTAATAGTGTAGTGTAACGGTGTATTACAATTGAAATCGCAGATTTATTATTCAAGTCTCTTCAAACAAAACCCATCAAAACTTGTCAGAGATGCTCAGTGTAATGTACCTTAGTGTAAGTGGAAAACGTGTAATACCTTATAAGAATGAGAATCCCATCTTATGTAATTTATGTAGCTCTGTTGTTGTAGTATACAGGACACCAACTATGAGGCCAAATCCGTGTAGCATTTACCATGTTATCCAGTGACTGGGTTTGAGCCTGTTGAGCCAACTCCATGTAACTGCTTTGAGCAAGCTTTGCACAGTTAGCTCCTATAAGCCATGGAATGTGGTACCCACATCAAGTAATCAGCAAGTCCTGTGATATTAAGATTTCTATAAACCGTAGATGGGAGTTTGTTGTTTATGTGACAAGACTGATACACAAGCATCGTTCACATGGAGACGAACTTGTTCTTTTAGAACTCTAACAGAAGTAATGCTAGCATGAAGCACCTTTATGAGGTGTCCAACAACTAAACTTAAAAGGTGCTATATAAATGACCAGATACATACATTACATTACCTCACTTCGATTCATGAAGACCAAGTTCTTGCAGCAGTTCTTTTATAGGTGCATTTGTGCATTAAATTCCAGTTGGTAGTTTTGTAAGTTTGTTACCAAGTTTGCATCTGTATTTTTTTATACTGGTTTACACTTGCGCTGCCAAAAAATTTCAATGTCTGTGAACAATTTTTCACAAACTTTGTGCCAAACGAAAGGGGGCCGAGTAGCTAAATGTACTTGGTTGTGCTAAATTGTTTGAGTTACATCTTGTTGAAAGCTGCAAACCATATGGGAAAGTTGTCAAAACTTTGTTGAATTGCTGTTGTTTTTGTGCTTCAACCAAAATTTCCTTAAATCCTAAGACTATGCTTATAAGAACCGTTGTTGAAAGAAAAATTCAGTGAATAAGCGATCAGCAGACCTGATCTAGTATTGTGGTATAGTTTAGGTATTTCTGAATGGGCGCTATATAAATGTACTGCATAATGTTACGTTGTTTTAACTTACCTGTAGAAAGCATTCTCTGATTTAAATTCAACTCAAATGAATTCTTCAATCATTTGATGATAATGAAATTATGACTTTTGCAGTAGGAAATGTTTCAAATTTCCTGATGTGCATGATTTACTTTAGCAGTTGCTCTTGTACACATTTATGATGGAATAAGATATAATTATTATATATTTAATACTTGACGTAATAAGACTAAAATCTTATTACATTTTGATTACATTACATTTTTGGTGTATTACTTAGTTTTACTGGAAATAAGATGTAATGTAATGTAAGGACAACAATTTATTTAGCATCTTATGTAAAGAGCTACTTCTAGGGTGCTTACAACGTCAGTTGTCAGCGCCAGTAGTAAAAGTTACATAAGAGATGGAAGTTTTTGCCTCATGTTTCATAGAATGTATTGATAGCATCTATTGCTTCTACTACACTTGTTATGCCTCCTAAGGTAGTAAATCTGAATCTGAAGTGTGACAAATCTAAATTTTAGTTGCAGCGAATATGGGTGAGGACGTCATATCTGTTTTTACGGCCAGTTCTTTAGTTGGTGAAGTATTTGTCAGTGAATCATAAAACTCGAGATTTCTACAGGGCCTAGCGAAAGCTAAGTCGCGGGAACCAGCTTATTCACAGGCAAATGTTTTGAGGCATGTTCGATATTTTTCCAAAACAGCTATGGAGTGCTATAAATTTTCTGAGGAGGGAACAACTGGTGTTTGTAAGCAGCTGACTTTCTTACTATTGAAATGTAAATGGGATGTCTTGTGTTTTTGCCATATCATTGCCATGAATTTCAATTTCAGGGAACAACTTGAGGTTACTGGTACTAAGCGTGCAGGGGCCAACTTTACTGCAGTAAAATCATGCTAGTATAAACTCTCGCCACTATAAAATTTCCCAAGTTTCTTCTCGCTATCCTTGAAAATCAGGAGAGAGTGAAAAGAGCTGAGAGGAAAACTGAGGAGTTTATGCTGGGGATGGTTTAGATGGCAGTTTTTGCTTCAGAAGAGTTGGCCCTCGCGTGCGACTGTGCTTAAGCGTATCAACTGATGTTCGTTGCTGTAGTTACAGTAATTAGTTTTATATAGCTCCTTTATGTAATGTGCAGTGCACTAATCAGCAGCACTAAGCTCGATTTCTGTATGGGTAACTACTCTCCAGTACCTCATTTTGTCTTGTCAGCAAAATAAGCTTTATTAAAATCTGATGGGCAGTTGTTGGTTTTAGAAAACTTACAGTTCATGGTTATACGTATATATATATATATATATATATATATATATATGTATATATATATATATATATATATATATATATATATATATATATATATATATATATATATTGTCGTTATATAAATGTTGACATTGTACTGGATTATGTGACAAAGAGGAGATTCCTGTATGTCATTTAAGTGTTGTAAATTTCAGTCAGAGGGAGCATTTAGCATTTTCTGCATATCATTGCCATCCATGAATAGTTGATTACTCATCTGGTAGTTTTTAGACAGACGGTTTTGTATGCTTTGTTGTTATGTGATGCATTAAAGCGATTGTTATGTTGCAAACCAACTATTCTTCTGTAGATCGGAGCTTTTCCCAAACTATTCTGAGTGACTTATCTAGTTTTTTTATTAGATTTTATTGTTTCCTTGTAGACAGTCGGTGTGTCAAGTTTGCTGAATTTGCACGAGCATTCACACGTGTTTGGAGACAAAGCATACTAGACCCTTGGATTGTAATCGTAAACTCGAGATTTCTACAGCACTCAATGAAAGCCAAGTTGCGGGAACCAGGTTATTCATAGGAACTCAGTCAAAACAAAATGAAGAGGCAAGAAGGATTCAGTTCCAGGTCAAGATGCAAGTCAGACAGGCAGGCAGTCAGACGGCTACAGTGGGTGGTGTTTGGAATTGGATCTGTGAGACAGATAAGGAGAAGAAGAGTAATCAGGGTAGTATCTGCAAGTGGTTGTTTATTATGATTCAATCAGTCAGTCATTGAGAGAGTTTAGGATTACTGATCTTCCACACAAGTTTATGTCTGTGTATTTAGAATTTTATAAAGCTCATTTTAACGTCTCCGAGGTGTTGAAATATGACTGGCAGACGGATTGAACTGCAGAGGTGCCGCGGAATGAGTTTCATGAACTGTCTGTGACAGTAGAGTTCGGTTATAGACTTTGTAATATTGCGAAACACAGCAAACAATACTTTTTATCCAGTTTAATGAAACAGGCAGATTTCAATTGCTTCTGATAAGAGACCACTTGGTGAGATTCAGATAAAAGTCAGCGATAAACTATACATATCAAGTGTCAATGCACTGCATTTTTGCCGCTCTGAATGAGGCGTATATAGGTCTACCCTTTTCCAAAATGAGCTACACAACTAAACTAGTCTAGACTATACTGACATCTGTTGGCACGGCATACATGTGCTATATAAAAAGTGGGATACATTACAGAGCTTATTGGCTATCTTTTTAATTGGGAAGGGAGTAACAATGGGGAAGTCGAATTTGGCACAATAATAAATTGAGGAGAGAGCAGGAATGGTGGAAAGTTGAATATTGCTCTCCATGAAAGGATGCAAACGGCATTGGCTTGAACTTCTTTTGTTCATTTGTGCCCACAAACACCCCTGTTCCTACTCCATCTGGTCACCCCCTCACCTGCCCTTTGTCCTCTTTTCCACCTTTTGCTGCCTCGTGAATATATTAGGGGTGACTCAAACCCTGGCAGATGCAGGGTCACACCTCACATGCCACTTCTGTCTGATTTTAGAGGGAAGGCTATAGTCAGAGTAGTCCTGCTGGCCCCATCCAGGGCCATCCTTGCATACCTCCTTGTACTTGCCCTGGCTTTCTAAGCATGGCAAGCCCTGCCAGCTCCCTCTGGATACCCTGAGGCTAAAATCAGATTTAGTGCCGGAATTATTGTGAGCGGAGCCTATAGTTATCTTGGAGAAGTTGGTGTTGATGGGAATCAAACCATCGACCTTTGCCAACTGGTCGAGGCACCGAAGATGAAAAAGGGGCTTCGTAGACTAAACTGGACTATGAGGACAGGCAGACTGATAACTTGATCACAATTTCACAAAGCACGGAAACTACGTCAGCACGTGGGCCTATTAAAGCACTGCAGTCCAAAAGTAGGACTAGAAACCATGGCAACCAACTGTTATATTTAATGCACCATGCATGGTACATGTACCAAAGTAGGACTAGAAACCATGGCAACCAACTGTTATATTTAATGCACCATGCATGGTACATGTACCAAAGTAGGACTAGAAACCATGGCAACCAACTTATATTTAATGCACCATGCATGGTACATGTACCAAAGTAGGATTTGAAACGGCAGCGAACAATACATAAAATGCACCCCTTTTCCAAGTAGGAATGGAAGCCACAGCAACAATTGTTCTATTTAAACTTAATCAAGGAATTTGAGCCAATCAATCGCGGTCGACACTGATTAGTTGACCCAGTTTCCTGCTGCTCCAGCGTGAGTCCCCTATCTTCCCATTTCCCATAAGTTCTTGTTTACCGTAAATCGACTAGGCAATTATTTACCCCAATACTCTTAAATTGGATCGTTTTGGCCGGGCTTAGACTAGCGTTGCGGTCGGAAGCGGTAGTCGGCGGTGGATAACGAGGTTGATCGGACCCTCTGGAAGGGACTTGAGTTGGTTCCACGCTTGGTAGTGTGACTTGTTAGATATCGGCTGGCCATTGATTGACAGGATGACGTCACCCGGCTCAAGTTTTCCCTTGGCTGCCGACTCGCCTTCACAAAAGAACAATAACAATCACGTCCAGGTGTAAAAAAGTCAATTTCACGATGGCAGATTGCTAATGCGTTCACCTTGCACCTCTGCGTCCTAGGTTCGAATCCCCGTACCTCGGGTGAAATCGACAATTAGTTTTCACGCCTGTTAACAAAGGCTGTCCGACTGCACCGCTAGCTGTCGAAATTTCGCTTTATTAGAAAACACTGCAACTGCACAATGTGGAATGCAGTTTTATTGTAACAAAATTGCATGTTAAAACTTAAATTTGTATTTTGTGTTCAGCTATATATGTGTGTTAGCAGTTCTTAAAATATCTTTAGATCTGCAGACAACGCCTCATAAGCAGTGAAACAACTTATCGAAGTGCCATCTCTAATAATGCGAAAAATACATTTTTCTGCTAGGATTTTATTTGGAAGCTATGATAACAGTATTCTCAATACCTGCTGTACAGGAGATTATTATAATGATGAAATTTTGCATTTACGTCGTGACCATAACATTGAGTTATCTATGTTGCACCATAGATTGGATGAATTTATGATGATTGATTTTGCTAAGGGCTGTACTTAAGCCCATTTAATTTTTCTTCCTTTTTTCTTTCTTTTTTGGTTATATATAGTTTGTTGTACTTTCCGTATTGTCTATCTTCGTGGTGAATAAACGTAGGGCCTATATATAATGCAGTTCAATGCAGATGTGGCTTCAAAGAGCTGCGTGTATCCACTTTTTGGTAAACGGCATCCACTCAAACTGACGAAAAGTCTCAAATGAAGATACACATGTATTAATAATAATAATAAAATAATAATAATAATAATTAGAAACTTCTAATGCGCAGGTGGGGCACAACCGATGGCACCCCAAAGCCAAGCCGCAATCAGGTCAATATCCAGGCGTTCAGTCCACAGGACACAGAGGCAGCCTGGGGTGGATAAGCAATTTGAAAAAAGGTAAGTTTTAAGTTGAGAACGAAATGACAAAAGACCACATAGGCCTACAAGATTACATACAAGACTAAATCACTGAAGTATTCCGAGTCAATTCTGTAGAAAAACGTTTACGTGCATACATATACATTCTAGCATTCAAGCACGCCAAGAATGATACAGACACATACAACCGTTGATAAGAGCTCACGTTCAAGGCTAGGCCTTCATAGGCCTATAGGTCGCTATCGAAAAATGCGTAGACTTACACATCCATACATTCAAGCATACAAAGCTTACTCGCTATTGAAACATGCGTACGTAAGCTTACATACCGATACATTCAAGCATACAAACAAGCAAAGAAAGACGCAGATAAAGACACGCGAACACATATCACTTTCTGTAATCAGTCGGCGAATCATTCATTACTCGGGCCTACGTAATCTAATCCAACACTTGAGCTTCTCAACAATACGTCGTTCTGTGCACACAGCGAAGACAGATAACGTGCCCTTGCAAACACCGACCAAGATAAGAAAACTTACGGGTAGGAGAATGTGACTCGTTTCCTCCTATGCACGCCCCTACATTCTTTAAAGTAATTTCAGCTAACATGCGGCACTAGTGTGGCTAGAACGACTGCCTGATGCCACATTCGTGTGGCCTGTTTCCAGACAATGTGGTACTACTGCGGCCGGACACATTTCGGTCTGGCTATACAATACAATACAAATGCAATATAACACAGTGGAATCCAACAAAACACAACTAAATATAACACAGTTACAACTGTGCACTTGGATGGTGACCGTTCATGGAATGCCAGGCTATCTAGTGCCCACTCAGCCCTCCATCCTTTTGATGTCGTTAAATGAGTACCTACATACGTCCAGAGGCTAAAAATGGTGACACGCTGGGTGGTCAGTGGTCGTATGTGCGCTTCAGCCGAAAGATCCTTAAACCTCGGGACTACGCTTCTAAAGAATTGCTGCAGTAAGCATGCATGCAGACGAGAGTTGTCTGTACATTTAGTAAGCAGAAGTAGGTATAGGCAGTAGCCACCTTTGCATTTACACTGTTTCGTAATTATGTAATGTAATATATAATTTACACAGCGCTTCTATGCATCCACTCAGAGGCTGGGGAAACAAAGAAAACAAGCTACTGACCTTTGAAGAGCCTTTTGACGGTGATCGGTCTGTCTCCGAGTGGTGATCCTATTCCGCCTTCAATGCAGAATCCAAGCCCAATCGATCCTTTGATCATCTGCACTTCGACCTCGATCATCCCATCATCTCCGCAGACGACGATCTGTTCCTCCTTCTTTGTTCCGGTCGACTGACGCCTGGGTTCGAACCCAGATGAGTTTGTGGAGATCTGTCTGAGCTGTGTTCTCTCCATATATTCAGAACCACGAAAGACCTGCTTTTCGCTCTTGACTTCAGGAGTCTGCCTTACATCCGTTCTTGTTCCTGTTCTGTACGGATCGTGAAAGAACTTGTTCTCGTTCTTGAGTTCGGAAGCATGCCTTACTTCCGGCCTTGTTTCTGCTATGTGTGGATCATGAAAGAACTTATCTTGGTTCTTCTTGTTGAATGCATACGCTTGACTCACTTCCGTCTGTGTTTCCGTTCTCTTCTCTGTACCTTCGAGAAACGTACTCTTGCTCCTGTTCCACTGCGTCTCGTCTCCAACTCTCGTTTTGTTCTCGTGCAAGTCTCGCAGCGACTGATCTTCCGCTCTGTGTTTGGCTTCTGTCCCTTCTGATCCCCAAACCCTCATGGGCCTTGAACCGGAAGTGTGGGGCGATCCGTAGAAATCCGTTTCGAATTTGTTCGTTGCTGTCTTCCGATGCTCCGAGAGTCTCGTCTTGTCTGACTGGACATCGAAGTTCGACCTGGAAACAACATCCTCACGAGGATATCTGATTTCAGAAACCCGGACACTGGTTTCCGCTTTAACAGGAACGTTCAAACCCGAGGTGCTGAACCCTAAGTTTGGCTGAGTCAGAGAAATAGAGGAGGGGTAGGAAGAGTTTGAGGACCTCGAGAGAACGGACGACTCGCGTTGTGTCCCCTGAAGGCGACAGGATGTCTCCGGCGGGGCCTTTCGCAGCGATGAGGCAGGCAAAGGACTCTCCTGGTGATAGCTGTACTTCGTCGACACACTTGAATCTAGTATCAATCATTCATACTGTCAATCAGTCAATCAATCAGTCTGTCAGTCAGTCAGTCAGTCCAGTCAGTCAGTCAGTAAATTAATAAAGGAATTACTAAAATTAATGCACGAAATAATTTACTACAAATTAAAACTGGCAATAATCTTCTCAGAAAGTCTATCAGTTAATGCAATGAGCATTACCGAATTCCGCATTTTTAAACTGGATAATTCAAAGACGACCTTAATGATTATAATGACAAAGGTGATGGTGACAATGAGTATGACGACAATGGTGATGGTGACAATGAGTATGACGACAATGATGATGGTGACAATGAGTATGACGACAATGGTGATGGTGACAATGAGTATGACGACAATGATGATGGTAACAAACTTCAAAGCTAGAGTCCTCCTTTTTCTATACATGCTAACGACAATTACGACTGTAAATAGGATGGCATTGCAAATATGAAGGACTTGCCTTGGCTAGCTGGCTTTGTATTGATGTCGTTCACTTTCGAAGTTCCCGTGACTTGGCGCGACAGAGAAATCGTAGCTGTGCTTACAAACTCATCCTTTGTCTGCCTCTTAGGCTGCTGCTGTTGATTAGCTCTGCCTCCTGTGAAACGATCCGCTGTGGATGCTGTCCATCCCGCGTTGCCTCTGTTATCCAGTTCATCAGCCGAGTCCTGGTAGGGGCTTCCAGCCGCCTCGGATCTTCCGATTCCACTATCTACGGTATTGCAGTCGGACAGGGAGCTGTCCATCTTCTGATGGCTAACAAAACAGGGAGTGGCATTCGATTGGAGACCGACACTAGCTCCTGTTACAGCACCCAGCCGTGCCGCAGCCCTATTAGCAACGGTTCCAGGGTCCGACATGCGAGGTATAACAAGATCGCACGTGTTGACGTCGACTTGTAAACGTGTTTCGAAAGACGGTTTAGGTGGTTGTGTAACTGATTTAGTCTCTTGGAGGTTTTCATCGTCTTCCGGACGATAATGACTTCGTCGATTGATGTCCGCATTGTTGTAGTTCGTTGCAAGGTGATCGATCTTCTCTGGGGCCTCCAGTAGCTGTTCTCCAGTCAGAGGGATCTCTTTAGCGACCCCAAAAGAGGATCGATTGTGACTAAAGTCATTCAGAGTTTGATGAGAACTGGCATTGGACGCTGCCACTTCAACCGAAACAGGAAAAGATGCAGCTTTAGAGCTGTTCTGCTTCGCTGCATCGTGAGTCACTGGTACAGTCGCCTGAACAGGTTTGGTGTAGCGAGACCCCACTTCGGGTGCCAATGAGTTGCATTCAGATTTACCGACTCCATAGGTCTTCGCCTTTTCCACGTTTGATGTAAAGATTTTGAAATCTGCAGGTTTTGCGGGAGTTTCGGGTTTTGGCAAAGTCTTTAGATTAAAAGGAGGAGCCGCTGCTGGAGAAATTTCCGACTTGAGCGAAAGTTTCTGTTTTGATTTTTGCTTATCTGAAGTAGATTGGATTTCCCAACTACCGTCCGTCGTGTTTTCTGCTGCCTTGTCTTCTGGTGGTTTTATCTCTTGTACTGGAGTGTCTGCACAGAATTCGACAGAGACTGAGCTGCTCAAGGAAGGTATCTGCAGGACGTTTCCAGTGGCAATCTTATTTCCACCGGAAAGCCCCTTCGCAGCGGAGTAGTTGTCGAAGTCGTCGGAGGCAAAGACAGAAAACCCTCTATCGTAAATGCGATTGAGAGAGGTCAGGCTCTGGCTGGCTCGCAATGGGAACTCCGGTCCCTTTAAGCTGAAATTCGGAGTTCCTGGTGATGCCACTCCCTTAAGGCTGAACACCGCCGGAGTGACCGCCTGGTATGTGGCCGTGCTGTCGCGTCGAGGCGCAGACCTCAGTAGAGCGGCGTTTCTGGCCAGCCTGGAGTCTACGATGGTTGGCATGTCGACCTTGTCTTTCGGCTGCGAAGTCCTCCCTGCGTTCAGCTGCAGGTCCTTTAGTTTCCGACTCATGTTCTCGCGCTGCCTCGTCTCCATCTCTTCGACGACGCTGGCTCTCTTTCCCGGCGCAATCGATCCCATTCCGCTGCCTCGGAGATTACTGTACGATACGCTACGAAGCGGAGCCTTCGGGCTGAGCGATGATGCTGAAACTCCAATCGTCGTCGCAGCCCTCCAAGACTGTTCCATTCTTTGCGATGACTCTTCCTTAACTCCATCGTTCTTGATTTCAGCCATTCATATAGTCTTTTAAAGCAGGTTCTGTATTTCGCTTTTCAACGTATTTTCGTAATCTGCAGTTAAATACAGAATTATAAATGTAATCTCACATGTCCATCCATCCGTCCGTCCGTCCGTCCGTCCGTCCGTCCGTCCGTCCGTCCGTCCGTCCGTCCGTCCGTCCGTCCGTCCGTCCGTCCGTCCGTCCGTCCGTCCGTCCGTCCGTCCGTCCGTCCGTCCGTCCGTCCGTCCGTCCGTCCATCCATCCATCCGTCCGTCTTTGTGTCTTTCCCTCCGTCCATCGGTCTGTGTTTCTGTCTGTCCGTCCGTCTGTCCTTCTCTGTCTCTCTCACTACCTCAAATTTTCTCTACCACTGACTCATGCATGCCTAGAGACTGTGAAGGCGGTATATTCAGAGCAACTATTTCCCGCGAGGTTCGACAAGGGGGTTCTGCTTGCATGCAGGCCTGCAGCCAGACGCACCTGGCCGACCGACCGACCGAATACCAAGGGTCCAACGGAAGCACACGCAGCATGCCTTCGACAAGTGTTTGACTAGCAATTCAAGATGGCCCTGCTTGCAATTGACACATTCGTCGAATACCTTCGCAGGGGCGTACATACTAGAAATAGTCGCGCGAATGATGGATGATGGACACTTGATGCAAATTTATTCAGAGGCCACGCGAGGCCACACGCGTCTCCAAAATGACGCTATACACTAGGCTTTGTTTATGGTTAGGCTATTGTTTATGGTTAGGCTATTGTTTATGGTTAGGCTATTGTTTATGGTTAGGCTATTGTTTATGGTTAGGCTATTGTTTATGGTTAGGCTATTGTTTAGGGTTAGGCTATTGTTTATGGTTAGGCTATTGTTTAGGGTTAGGCTATTGTTTAGGTGAGTGAGGAAAGTGAAGTATGCGCACCATTTATATCAACATTACCATGTAGCCAAGAAAACGGCTACAGAAATTTTTGACTATAAATGACATCCTATCCTTTCTTTCTTTCCTTCTTTTTTTGTATATTCAATAACGCTTATGCAATCAGTTTAATTATAGATTATAGGCCTAATCACTGTTTATCAATACATCTGTCTGTCTGTCTGTCTGTCTGTCTGTCTGTCTGTCTGTCTGTCTGTCTGTGGGTCGGTCGGAATAACTAACATGTACATGTAAACAATCAAACTCTGAGCTTACTGCAAAAACACACTTACTTGTCTAGTAGTAGGTCACATTTCATGTGCTACATTATCACTGTTGCAGTAAGTGTCGCATTAAAGAGACAGCCTTTCATTCGAAAATTCCCGTCTATTGTTCCATCTGTCTATTGTTACCATTAGCTAAACAATGCTGTAGTGACCACTGCAGTTATGAGCGGATAACTGCAGAGAGCAACTGTTGCCACATCTGTACAGAGTCTACCTGCCATATTCATACCAAATCTTATTAGAGTGCCGATAACGTGTTCATGAAGAAACATAAACTCAAAAATACCGATTGAAGTCGCCGCCTGTTAAATCTCATTCTGTCTCTCTGTCTCTGTCTCTCTCTCTCTCACACCTGAGCCACTTAAGCATATTTTCTCTCGCCTGGTATTTATTAATCAACATTTTCCAATTGTCTCTTATCTAAATAATGCACGTTCCATTGGTATCGTGACGTCGTACCTATCAGCTCCCAGTCCACGACACTCAAGATACTCAACATGGCGAAATAGCCGCATGGTTTTGTTCTTACGGCGCTGGCATGCGCAGGGAAGCTAAGACAGATAGAGCCGAGTTAGTAATTTGTGTGTTACCGTCCGAAGAATACCACGCCATATGGTGCCAACTCATATTTCCATCCTTTCCGTGTCGGTAGATAGAATAAATGATGATGACAATGTTGATGGTCGTCGTTATAACATATTTTGTTATAACGATAGATGGTGTCTAATTATTACGTTTTGATAGATTTCTTACTTTGGTAGAAAACTGTTAAGACACGTCAAATTGATTCCATGTCAGCTAACTTTAGTGATCAAAATGACACCTAAGTATCAATCAGTTCAGGAGAACGCATACATTATGTTATTAGTCACATATCGAAGTCTTTACGCACAACTTAACAACGCTAAAGGAATGTGCCATAGGGGACTGTGATCACTGATCAGACCGCGCCGACTACATACACAGTCAAAACCCTCGAGCGGGATCTTGTCGCATGCAAATTACACCTAGAAGTCCAGTCTACCAGTCTTTGCCGGTGTCTTTTGGAGATCTGTTCAAAGAAATCGGCCCAAGTTGTCTGTTCAAAGAAATCGGCCCAAGTTGTCTGTTCAAAGAAATCGGCCCAAGTTGTCTGTATGACTAGTGAAGTGGTCTGCTACCGACAGACAAAAGATGTCTTGCAACATAAAACAGTCTTTGTTGCCTGTGGCTATTTACTCATAAAAGAAGTGTTTGGAAACATTAGACACTTCTATAGAAACATATTCTAAACTAATAACTTCTATAGCGTCGTTATCATAATTTCCAAAACATCATCAATTGACGGTCGCTTCAAGTGAAATTGTAAATGAAAACAATAATCCGTTGGAGATGCCAGGCGGAATTCCAATTGACCAGAGAAACCAGAAGTTAGGCTATGGTGAGTAAGTAAGTTGAAAGAGATGAATCTTTCGTTGACACCTGAATGACATCAAGGAACTGAGTGATCGAACAGAACTTGGCAGCGAATTCCAAAGCCTTGGACCAGCAACCGAGAGCGCTCTATAACTCAACACTGTTCTGGTACCAGGGACAAGAGCACATCATTATACGCGTACATAAACTACATACATCTACCCATGGTCTCTTGGTAGTCCCTCGCGTCCGCACTACGACTGCCCAATCCAGGAGCTTTGCCTTTGTTGGCCCTTCCAGCTGGAACTCCCTTCCTCTTGAACTGCGGCTTCAGTTACTTAGTCTCTCTCCTACCCAGTCTCGCAAACGCCTGAAATCCTTTTTGTTTGTTCAAGTCGGGAGCTCCACTGTTTCCTAAGTGGCGCTTTATAAATGTTCGTTTACAATTACAATACATCTGCACAAATGTCAAAGAGCACTGACTTCTTAACCGAATATTCAACTCTGCATTCGGGGTTCAAATCGCGGTGCGTGATGTGAAATCGACGATTCGTTATCAAGCGAGAAAGGTTGTGCGTTTGTTCGTTCGCTGTTATCATGTTTACGCTTCGGCGGAAATATCCTTCAACCGTCAGACGATGATGTCTCCAAGGACCAGGGTTAAAAGAGGCGTGTGGAAGGGGAGCCATTGCCTTATCTTTCACAAACACAGAATAATATTCGGATCAAAGCACTGCTGTTCTTCGATAGGTCCATCATTGAAGAAGAAAAAAGTAAAAGAAGAAGAGAAAGAGGAAAAGGAAGAAGAGGAAAAAGAGGAAGAAGAAGGAGAAAAGAAAAGAAAGAAGAAGAAGAAGAAGAGGAAGGGAAGTGGAAGTGGAAGGTAAAGGGGAACGGAAAAGGAAAAGGGAATGTGAAGAAGGAGGAGGCAAAGGAGCAGGAGGACAAGAAGAAGAAGAAGGAGAAGGAGAATTAGAAGGAGGATCAGGAGGAGCAGGAGGAGGAGGAGGAGGAGGAGGAGGAGTTCAACATCATAGTCTCCGATTTTGAATACAATACAATACAACTATAATTTAATAATGCCCTCGTTGCATTTCAGAAGCGCACACTGAAGCTGGGAAACAGGAAACATTAAGAGCTATAAACAAACTGGAAAAGGTTAAGTTTGAGGTGAGAATGTAAAGCAAACATGGCGAGAGGAATACAGGGCAACCAATCACAGATCAGGAAACTGGGTCAAGATTCGCGCAATGCACCCTGGTCCAAAAGTACATCTCGAAACCATAGCAACCGATTGCTACCACTGTTTCCAACCGATCGATGGTTGCTTCAAATGAAACGGTAATCCGTTGGGAAATCTCGGTCGAAATCGCATGGGTCACAGGAGACAAGTTAATTCGCCGTAAGTCTTCGGGGCAGCAATTTCTAAGCCTTAACACGAGGTCTGACTGGCCGCAATATGTTTATTGCAAATTCATTGATGCAATCTTTAGCTGGAAATTCCAATTCCAATATATGCATCCCATCACACACCCCTCAGTCTGCAACAGGCACCCATTGGTACGAAGTCTGATAATATGGCATTAGGCATTAGCGGACTACAGCAATAGACGGGCCTAACCATAGGCTCGTGTCCGACCGTACCACTCGAAGTGTACCGTCATCACTAAACTATTCCGGCTTTCTGCATTGTTGCCACGTGCAGGTCCCTCTTGCCACAACCCCCATATTATATATATATATATATGATAAGTATATATATATATATGATAAGTATATATATATGATAAGTATATATATATATATGATAAGTAATCAAAATCTGTATGTGTATGCAATATGTATATATGCATGCAAGTAGAACTGTTATCAGTCCATGGCATTTACTCGCATTACATACGCTACATTTACATCGTATATACATGTAAATTTAGAAACGTATTATTTATTAAAGCTGATTACATACATAAGATTCTACATACATACAATGCTATAGTATCTAATATTAGTTATTATATCTACTGCAGATATCTCTTATTGTGTGACATTATTTATGTATTAATGGGATACCTGGTGACCAAGTGCATAGGAAGATGACAAGAAGGTAAGCTCTGCTATTCGTAATGCCAGGGAATCTATGAACAGCAGTCTGACCAAATCGCTCATTGGGTTCAAATACTCATTGTTGTCTGCAGCCAAAAACAGTCGTTCATGATCACGTGTGATCAGACTAGATCATATCAGGTCGATCATGCAGATAAGGTGAGTCAGCAGAACAAATCAACCTGATCAAGCCAGACCAGGCCAAATCAGATCCGACCAGATCACTGAACATTCCAAAGATGCGCGTTCAGGCCAAGTAAGTCCAGACTAGACTCCATCTGAGCCAAAACCAGACTAAACAAGATCAGATCCGACTAAACCAGACCAGATCCGACTAAACCAGACCAGATCCGACTAAACCAGACCAATATTGTCATGCCGTTGCTAAGCGGATCCTAAAAGAAAGACCAGCAGAGGATCCACTTACAGTGACGTCCCGAAATTTTACCACTTGGTAATATGCAGCCCTTGATCACCTTATCTCACCTTACGTTACCCTACTTTACCTTACCTTACTTTACCTTACCTTGCCCTACCTTACCTCACCTTGTCTTACCTTATTTTGCAATCTGCGGCTGGTGAGACTTTACCAGCAGCCTACAACTGAATCTGTGTTAGTACTGTTTACTGTACTTGCATGATTACTGAATGTGGCAAATAAATTACACACTTACCTAGCATTAGCCTTTACCTAATCTCAATTACCTTATCTTACTTACCTTACCTTACTTACCTAACCTTATCCTATCTTACTTTACCTTTTCTAGCCTGACCTTACCTTACCTGTCCTTATCTTGCCCTACTATACCTTACCAAATCTTACCTTAAAGCCCGTCAAAACCTGCTCTTTGTTAGAAAATGAAAACGACGTGAACGTGCATTCCCACTGGCGCACTATGCCGTTTCAACATGATCTCACCTGTCAGATGGTTTCAGGTGTGGCAATACCTGCAACTAGACGCCATCATTCATCGACATCATCGTCGAGTGTGCCTGAAATTCGACATCCTACAGCTGCTTCACCTGTCGACTCAAATTTAATCCCTAGTAGTTGCTAACTCTCCGCAAATGTACGTCTATCAGTATTACTATTATTACTCTTTTACGGGATTACAAAGACAAGAAGGACGCATGAATAATATAATGTACTGCAGACGGGCAGTCGATTGAAGAACGCTGCCTGGATGCGGTGTAGTCGCCGAAGTCGGCAAACAGCAGGCGGGCAATCATATATATATATTATATATATATATATGTGTGTGTGTGTGTGTGTGTGTGTGTGCATGTACATATATACACACATTTAGCCTGCTTCCCCGTATGCTGTAAAACAAAACTATATTATATATAATTTATATTTATCTACATACATGTATGCACATTACACTCGCGATCAGTCTCTCTCTCTCTCTATGTATATATGTATATATATATAGAGAGAGATACACTGATCTCTCTCTCTCTCTCTATATATATATATATATATATAGAGAGAGAGAGAGAGAGAGACACTGATCGCGAGTGGCGTGTGTAATGTGTGTACATGTATGTAGATAAATATAAATTATATATAATATGGTTTTGTTTTACAGCATACGGGGAAGCATGCTAAATGTGTGTACGTATGTACATGCATATATATATGTACATATACTTATGTATGCTTATATAGGTATGTATGTATATATATTGTTTGTCGTTTGCGCTGTGTCCGGCAGCAGATTGTCTGTGCCTGGCAGCAGAGGATAGCAGGATCCACGGTAAAGGTAGAAAAAGGGTGAGAGAAATGCAGCCAAACATATACAGGCAGATGGTGCAAATATGTAATATGAAGAGATCTGGAAGTAGCAGACAGACAGACAGACAGACAGACAGACAGACAGACAGACAGACAGGCTCTTGTTGAACTGTTGTTAAGGGGCATCAGCCAATTTCATTTGTGTTGTATTGTATAGATTGACAGACACACAGGCACACAGACACACTGGCAGACACAGAGACAGACACACGGGCTACGTCTGGTCTGACATATAAGTGACATCTGCCACTCAATTTCCGTCTGTGCGTTATGTGGTGGTTTGACGGATGGACTGAGGGACGAAATTAACGAATAAATGAATAAGTGAATAACTGAATGGACGAATAAACAGAACGATAGACTGAGAAATATGGAGCCCGATAAAAACAGACGCAGAATGACAAATAGAAGTAGAGACAAAGAAAGACAGAAAAAAGCAGACGGAGTAAAACAGACAGGCACACAGACACAGAGACAGGCTCACAGACATACAGAGAGGAAAAGAGACTAGGAGCAGGGCTTCCTCCTCGGGGACAAAGAGACACTGAGTGAGTGCTTCCTCAGTGGAGAGAGAGCCTGCTTCTAGCAGCCACCGCAATCAACTAGGCCTACCTTTGTTCGGTCAATATTGACCGCTCTCGGGCACTAGTCTGTCTGTCTGTTTGACTTGTCTGCTTGTCTGTCTGTCTGTCTGTCTGTTTGACTTGTCTGCTTGTCTGTGCTTCGTCTGGTGTTGTACAGTTTTTCTAATTGTACGTGTCCGCCTACATTTGTCTCTTCAGTCCTGTTTCTGTGAGTCTGTCTGTATGTTTGTGTCTGTGTTTGTCTGTCTGTGTGTCCGTCCGTCCCTTTGTCTTTCTTTCTTTCTTTCTGTTGTTCTATGCCTAGATCACTGTGTGTAACTTTGCTTGCATCTCAGTCTCTCTTTGTCACACTGAATATTCCACATGGATCTCATTTTGTCCTTCTGTGTCTGTCGCTCTATGTCTCTGTATGTCTCTCTCTGGCTGTTCCTTCTGTCACAGCACAGAGTGCCCATTGTCACGTACACTTGGACTCAGGTCATCAGCCATCTCATCATCATCATCATCACCACCACAACCGTCGTCGTCGTCGCCATCATCCTCCTCCTCCTCCTCCTCCTCCTTCTCCTCCTCCTCCTTCTCCTCATCATCATCATCAACAGCAGCAGCAGCTCGAAGCCCAGCCCTGTTGAAGAAGAGGGACAATCACATCGGTTAAAGAACGAACAAAAAATTGACTAGTATGCCTTGGTTTTATATGGATAATCACACCATAAGACAGATGTCTGTCTGTCTTTCTGTCTGTCTGTCTGTCTGTTTGAATAGGTATAGAGAAGTGTTACTCATGTCTTGATTTTGGCTTCGGAAGGACAAGAAGGCCTACTCTCTGCACAAGACAAACAGCCTTTTTTCCTACCCATTGTTAGATCTAACGTAAGCAGAAGTAGTTTTTTGAACCGGTCTTTGTTTACATATAGGGCCTACTTAGTTGCGCATGCGCGTCCACTTTATTTACTCCTGTTAAATCTGCTTGAACTGCTTATGCAATCGTTCTGTATACAGTATACAATGGACTTGTCGCATGCAAATAAAGGCTACTTACTACTTTATATACATAAATACATGCATACTTACTTACTTATTTACTTAGCTACTCGCTTGCTACTTAGCCATCGTTAAGTAAAGTAGGGTAAACTGAGATAAGGACCGTAAGGTAAAGTAAAGATAGGTGGGCCAAATCGTACTTCTTATGCTCCTCCACCAGATGTGGTCCTCAGAGATGTGTTATTCCTGGTTGGAAGGTCTTACGGTTGAAGTGCAACACGGCGGTTGTTGTTAAATTGACTTTTCTTGTTAAGCTCTATGACCAGTGGGGGGGGGGGAGAGTTGTCGGGTGTTGGATAAAAATACGTTGCGAGACCATGTGGGACCATTTCACGCGTATACGATTCCTCGCTCAGCCGATGGACATATGGCGTGTTAACAAATGTCTTACTTACTTACATACTTACTTACTTAATTAATTAATTACTTGCGTGTGAGCTTCAGCCGGAGGATCATTCAACTTCGTCTCCGACGACTGTAACCGATCTAGACATATAGACATTCTCCACGCTCTCTCGCTCTCACTATGTCTATGCATGCATGTATGCATGTATGAATGTTTGTTTGTATGTATGTATGTATTTATGCAATGCGTGTATGTATGTATGTATGTATGTATCTATCTATCTATCTATCTATCTATCTATCTATCTATCTATCTTTCTATCTATCTATCTATCTATCTATCTATCTATCTATCTATCTATCTATCTATCTATCTATCTATCTATCTATCTATCTATCTATCTATCTATCTATCTTTCTATCTTTCTATCTATCTATCTATCTATCTATCTATCTATCTATCTATCTATCTATCTATCTATCTATCTATCTATCTATCTATCTATCTATCTATCTATCTATCTTTCTATCTATCTATCTATCTATCTATCTATCTATCTTTCTATCTATCTATCTATCTATCTATCTATCTATCTATCTATCTATCTATCTATCTATCTATCTATCTATCTATCTATCTATCTATCTATCTATCTATCTATCTATATATCTATCTTAATACATACATACATACATACATACATATATACATATCTCGATACATATGCATGTATGTATACTATACATGTATATATGCATGTAAGTAAATATGTATGTCTGTATATATGTATGTATGTATGTATGTAAGCAACACCATCACCATCATAGTCGTCAGCCTCTGATACCAGCCATCTGGCGGCGATGGGTGCAAATGAATGATTTCCATTCTTTGCGGTCGTTCATCAAGTCCAACGCTTGTCTCTGGTTCTTAGGTCGAGTCTCGTTCTGTCTTCGCTAATACAAATAATGGAAGACAAATGATCGCATAAGAAGCGAATCGGATTCTTTTGTCGACTCCACCAGTTTGCCCTTCTTCTCTCTGACGTCACGTGACCTGCATCAAATGCAGACCGTTGTCCAGTGGTCATTCATCTCTGCGCTTCTGTTAAGAGGGCCAGGCTGGTCAGCGCCTGGCTAGGGTTCGTTATAGGTTTAGGGAAGGGGTGAAGAGAATCGCGGGGGTAGATATGATTAGACGGGCCAAGGAGGTCTTGATAAGATAGAGGTTTTAGGCAAACAACCCCCTGACAGATGGCGACCCGTAGAACCCTGTCCCTAGACACAGAATTAGATGCCAATACAGTTGTATGGATTGACTGGCTGAGTGTTTGTTCACAATGGTGCAGCGCAGTGGCCTGTCGGGAGTTCGAATCCTTCTGCTCGCTGCAGATGATATTTCACAGGAGTTGATTTTAACTTACTTGCTAATTTTAATTAGTTTAGTTGCTTAGATTTGGTCTGGCTGGCGTAGTTTGACATGGCAAGACATGGTACAACTGCACTCTGCTATGCTATGCTAAACCATGCTAGCCTAGCCCATGCTATGATCTGCTTTGCTATGCTAAGCTTTATTACGCTCGCCACAACTATATTATACTACACTGTAGTTCTATTTTGTGATCTTGTTAGCATTAATTTGTTAATGCCAATAATTAATTTTATTCTACCTGAACTGAAAACAGCGTTAAATACTGCTCTGATTCTCATTCTGTCCATTTAAAGTCGTGTTGAGTATCTTCAGAAAAATAAAATAAACTTCTAAGTAAGAAAAAGTAACACTTTTCTAAACAAAGGTTTACATCTGCATAACTTTGCTACTTGAGGCTTAAGGGTTGTATATATATATGAATAGATGCACGTGTATATGTACATATGTATGTATGAATGTGTGTATGTATGAATGTATGTATGTATGTATGCATGCATGCATGTGTGTTTGTATGTATGTATGCGTGTATGTATGTATATATGCATGTGTATCTGTATGTATATATATATGTATGTGTATGTATGTGTGCATATGTGTATGTATTTAGGCCTATGTATGAAGACAATATAATTATTGCCTTTAAAGTACATCAGAAAAGCCTTGCAAACAATAACAATACACGAAAGCTTTACCAATCAGTCTCCCACTAATAATTTCTCGCTACACTTGACAATAAAAGATCTTATTTCTTGCAAATGAATTCTATCGCGCAGACGCGTAAGCAGTTACCATACATAACTACATAATGATGCAGTAAAGACATTTATGGAGCGCCACTTTATAGAAACTCGGCACTCACCCAGCAGATGGATTACCACCCATACCGATGTAGCTACGTGTGCATCCGTAATGCCGCACAATCGACTCAGAGCGAAGTAGCCCAAATGAAGACAGATGAATGGCGCCCGAAGACCGACACCAGCAGATCCTTAAAAGTAATGTCTGAGGACAGTAGACTCTACTGTGGCTACAACTCTCGTAATAAACGTATAATGTCTGATAGTAAATCAAGCTGACGTGGCCTGTATTACCAGATGACATGCATGGTTTTCTGTTTCAGTTAGCAGAGTCCTTCTTTGACTGCCTGCATGTGAGTTTGACTGTCACTTCCTCTGTCTGTCTATATGTATGTATGTATGTATGTCTGTCTGTCTGTCTGTCCATCTGTGTCCGACTGTCCTTACCTATGTCTACCTCTCTGCTTGTCCGTCCGTCTGTCCGTCCATGTGCTTTACTGTTTGTTTGTCTTTCTAATTGTTGTATGTCTGTCTTTGTCCGTTTATCTGTCTGCACGTACTGGTCTGTCTTTGTCCGTCCGTCTGTTTGTCTGTGAGTGCCTGACTTTTATGTGACTCCGTGTGTCTCTGTTTGTCTCTGTGGCTCCTGGTCTGAGTTGATGTGTCGTGGTAAAAGCACGCTTGACTGCGGGTTGCCCTGTATGTTATATCTGTCTGTCTGTCTGTCTATCTGTCTGTCTGTCTGTGCTTTATTGTCTGTGTATGAGTCTATGGTTTTGCCTCGGTGGGGCCCTATTGTCTGCTTGTTTAAGTGTTGTTGTCTCTGCTGGCTGTCGCTATTTCTGTCTGTTCATCTCTCTGTTTTAATGAGTCTGTGTGTATGTCTACTTGTTTGTCTCCGATGTGTAGTCTCCAGTGTTTTCAGCAATCTTTCCGTTGCAGCTGTGTCCGCCGCATCTGGTCCTGCTGCTGGAGCCGACGGGAGGATGGCGAGGAAACCGGCCAGACATCCGTTGCATAAGTGCATCGCTGCCATGGCACAACTCGAGAAGCAGGTCGATAGTCGAACGACACGGAGACAATTGAACGAGGAGAGCAGAGAGACAGACAGAGAGAGACAGAATGACAGGCAGAGTGACAGAGAAACAGAGAGACAGATACAGAGACAGAGAGACAGAGAGAGACAGAGAGACAGAGAGAGAGACAGAGGAGAGAGGGGGAAGGAGTGAAGGGCGGACGAAGGCATGGCAGAGGGAAGGCGGGAAGTAGACATGGAGGGAAGTGCGGATGAAGGGATGGTCGAGGAACAGAGGAAAACAGGCAGAGAGGTGACAGAAGGATGGAGGGAGGTAGACATGAAGGGAAGGGCGGATGAAGGATGGTCAAGGGTCAGAGGGAGGCAGTATGGGAAGGAAAGAGCAGTAAAGAGAGATGGACGAGAGTGTGGAGTGGGTAGGAAGGAGAGATGGTAAATGTGCATGACTGTTGTCGGTGGTGTACACGAGGATCATGAGGGGACAGGGAAAGCAGTGAGAGGAGAAGAAAGAGGAGAAGAAAGAGGAGAAGAAAGAGGAGAAGAAAGAGGAGAAGAAAAAGGAGAAGAAAGGAGAAGAGAGGAGGAAAAGAAGAGGGAAAGATGAGTAAAAGGAAGCTCGAGGAATAAGGAATATGGAGCGTAGAAGATAGACGGAATCGAGAGAGGAGGAATAGAGAAATGATAGAATTAAGAGAGAAAGTAGATTAGGATGGGAAAAGACGAGAAAGGAAAACAGAGAGAAAGAACAGAAGGACTGTGACAAATAGTCACAAGAAGAAAAGAGGAGGAGAAAAAACCTGGGGAGGAAGACACCATGAGAAAGGAATAGAGATGCCGATGAGAGTGAGAAAGAGGTGACAGAGGAGGAAAAAAGGAGAAGGAGGAGAATAGGAAGAGGAATGTACAGGAGGTGGAATACAGAGGAGAAATAAGAGAAGAGGGAAGGGGGAGAGGAAAAACATATAA
Source organism: Norana najaformis (assembly GCA_964023275.1). Classification (NCBI taxonomy): domain Eukaryota; kingdom Metazoa; phylum Annelida; class Clitellata; order Crassiclitellata; family Hormogastridae; genus Norana; species Norana najaformis. The sequence continues at coordinate 14,375,521 of OZ029925.1, forward strand.
GATGAGTAAGGAAAATAGAGGAGTGAAAGAGAGTGACAGAATGTGTGTGTGTGAGAGAGAGAGAGAAAGAGAGAGAAAGAAAGAGAGAGAGAAACACAGAGAGAGAGAAACAGAGAGAGAGAAACAGGGAGAGAGAAAGAGAGAGAGAGAGAGAGCGTGCGGGAAATGACACAGAAGAAGGAAGAGAGAGAGAGAGAGAGAGAGAGAGAGAAGGTCAGGATGAGATGATGAGGTTGTCTGTCGGTTGGTCGATGGACGTCGCTGCTGCTGCTGCTGGTGCCATTGATGCTGCAGCTGGAGCTGGTGTAGTTGATGCTGCCCTAGTAACGGAGAGACAGAGGAGTCAGCGGCCGAGCGACATCTTCGGCGAGACGAGGAAGCGATAAGATGGCGTCGTTAATAGGATTTCTCCTCATCTGGATATTGCTCACTGGTTACGGTAAGACAGGCTTTTAAGCAGCAGCTGGCTGCTTGCAGACACTACTGTGATGTGGCCACATATATTGTGTGATGAGAGGTCGCAGTCGTTGAAGTCTTTATCAGACATCGACTGTGTACTTGGTATCCTCACTTTCGCATCATATAATATTGTGTCTATCCGCAAACAACGACTACTGTATTCGTGGAAAAGTAAATGAAAGGGTAAAACAGACATTTGAGAAGTTAGGAAGGTTTTACACCTTGTGTCGCCTACGATTCCTCGTTCAGCCGATGGACACATGGCGTGTAAACATATGTCTTACTTACTTACTTACTTACTTACTTACTTACTTACTTACTTATCCAACACTACAACAATAGTCCTATAACGGGACACTTCAACATTATAAGTAGTAGTAGTTGCAATGTTTAACGACATCTTATGGCATCAAAGGCCGTTGACGTCGCCCTCCTCCTATATCCAGGCTTGGGACTGGCACCTCCCGAATACGGCAGGTGGCGGAGTTGTTTCAGCATTATTAGTTATAGAATTTTACAATTTTATATTTATGAATGCATCTATGTATGTATCTATATATGCTTGTATGTATGTATATATGCATGCATGATAACATACACATATGTGTATGTATCTATGAATGTATGTTTATACTTATGTACGTATGTATGTATCAATGTATATATATTATTGTATATATTTATGTATCTGTGTAAGTATGCATCTATTTATGTATGTATGTATCTATGCATGCATATGAAAGTTGCAATGATTAATTTGATGACTCTTCCTCACCTCAGCATCACATTATCATCAAGCGATAAATCAACGCCCGAAACAATAATGGATTGTATACATGCTCGCATGCACTCATCAGTGGCATGAGTCACCGAGTTCACGCACGATTTTATCATGACTGATTACGAATCTTTTGGATTAACAGCTCAGTGAAGCGAACATACATTACATACATACATATTACATTCATGCATTCATACATACATACATACATACGTACATATATTATATACCTGTATACGTACGTACATACGTTCATACATGCATACATACATATGTAGCAACACATACAGGCGTAGGCCCCTATACATACATACATACATATGTAGCAACACATACAGGCGTAGGCCCCTATACATACATACATACATACATATGTAGCAACACATACAGGCGTAGGCCCCTATACATACATACATGCACACATACATATGTAGCAACACATACAGGCGTAGGCCCCTATACATACAAATGTGCACTTAAGCGCAGGCTAGCAGACGTCTGCGCCAATAACATGGTATCGCTGTAAGCCATCGCTAATAAACATTCCGTCTTCTGACTGATATTAGTTTCGCCATTGGACATAAATGACCTCATCAGATACGATAGCTTATATGAATGATATATGAAAGTATATTTATGCAGAATAGGTTGTCTATACATACAGACGTATGATTATCTTTGTATATATATAGTTACATATGAGGTTGTTTTGTTAGAGTCGACGCTGATGTTTTGTGATGACTGGCAGCGCGCGGTGACACTATTGATTTTCTCCTTGACTCGATCTAATTACCACGTTTGTATGCGTTGTCGATTCTGGTCCGGACGCAGATTCTGTTCTTGGTTATGCTACCTACTTTGTTAACTCTGAATCAACTGATGATGCTCTAGACAATGCAGTTGAAGCCGATTCTGCTGCTTTCAATTCTGCTAGCGGGTTGGATCTGTCCCATTTTTATGTTGAATCCATATATCTACACCTGTTTTTTTCATAGCTCATGCATTCTCCAGCCGTCTCTTGAGGCAGCAAGCCTATACTAATGACCTCTATAGCGCCATTATCATAAGTGCACAAGGCATTAATCAATTGTTGCTTCAAATGGAACCGTAGTCAGAAATTAGTTGTAAATCATAATCCGTTGGAGAAGGCCGGTTGAAGTCTGTTGGATCAAGAAAGCAAGAGACCCGCCTCAGCGACTCCACCTTCGCACCAATCCGATGGCAGTGACCTCTGTATATTAATTGGGTCTGATATTTTGGCCAGAAAAGATCTACCACAACCTTCATTACCCCCACCTCGGCATCAGCCTTTTACGATGTCATCGACCCTAGATGAATTTTGGGACGGTCCCTACACGGGGACCTTAAATGGCGTCTATTCAAACGGGCAGCGGTGGTGAAGGATTTCCCCTGAGCAGGATCGAGACCACACGGTCGCTATATAAAACCGTGCACATTTACATTTACATTTACATTTACATTTGGGATGTTCCTCTTCTACAGGCAGCATCGAACATTCCATCATAACAATACGTCATCATATGCCATCGGTCCCACTGGAAGTTTTCAAGAAGTTTCTAGTTTTTCCACTCACAGGGAGAAGGCAAATAAACAAGACCGTAACTTGGCAGAGAAAAATTTTAAATAACTTTTCGTCATATATATTTCTGACAACTTTTCTTATTTATCATAAATTTTATGACATTTTTTAATTTCTCGGATACTTGATGGCTTTCGCGTGATTTTGATATCGATGTTTTAAATTTTCCTCGATTTTATTACCTTTCTTAAGCTTCACAGGATGTTACGACCTGTTTAGTTTATGACCCACTTATATTGGAATTCAAATTTTATCATCGCCTTGTTTACTTTAAAAGTCTAGAGGGGCAACCCTCGCCCAAACCACTGCGGCTGGTCTATGCCATTTTACACCGGTCTGCTGGCCAGGCAGGAAAGGCTTTGTACAAGAGGACGCAAATGCATTGTTGAGGTGTGTGAAAATTTTGTAGTAAGAGCGCGAAGATGTGTAACACAGCTTTGGCATGTGTTAAGTTGAAAGTTGGGTACAAATATCGTTGATAGTTTCGTGCGTTTAGAAACTGTGACGATTCAAGTAGGCCTACTGTTGTGACTGAAGTGTTCGCTATAATTTCTAAAATCAGACACTGCCTTTACTCTAGTTAACACTACTTTAGGAAAAGAGTAAGTCGACGGTTTGAAGCCCGATTATAATTATTAGAACAGGAGAAGATCGTCGACATACTTCTAATGAGTCATCTGCATATAATGAATCACCTGCTTCGAATAAATCGTCTGCTTCAGATGAATCATTTAGTTCTAGTGAATCATCCGCTTCTAAAGAACCATCTGGTTCTAATCAATCAGCTTTCTCTAATTAAGCCGATGTATCAGTTGCTGTTGTGTTAGCATGAGATGCTGAGTCTTCAATTTGGTTCTGTACACAATTCATTAAGCATATGGCAGTGCAGTCGGAAGGTGGTTCACAGGGAGGCACATGCACAGGAAGGGACATGCACAGGGAGGCACATGCACAGGTTGGCAGGGAGGCACAGAGGGTTGTAGGGTGGGAGAAAGCTGGATATTTTGGTCCATCGTCAACGGAGCTTTTGTCTGCGTCCACAGTTGACCGATCGATCGATGGCAACCGCTGTGCAAGAGAAAATTTATGAAGCGCCATTAGCGCTCGAGACTGACCTGCAGGTGACCTCCACGTAAGCCATTCATAGGAAATCCACTAAGACCTTGAGAATGACCTTATACACGACTTTCAAGTAAACTCAGGCGCTCGGAAATGAATAGAGGTCATCCTGATTGTCGCCTTCAGAGAGAAGGTCATGTATAAGATGACCTTGATGACTTCCCAGAACCAAGTGTATGCATGAAGACGCTTGATATAGCGCCCTTTAAGTGTCTCGCAAATCCTCCATCATTCTGCAAAATGCCACGACACCATAAATACATTCTGCCTTAGTATGGCATCAGTTCATTTTGCATGACCTCGCTTTTACATTTACATTTGAATTTACTGGGTATAGTTTGCATTAACGTTTAAATGTACATGTACATTTATACATATACTTGCATTTGCGTCTACATCTACAGTTGCACTCACGTTTTGAATTACATTTACATCAATTTACATTACTCGACAAAATGTTCCGCGTCTCTTGACGCTATGACTCTCTTGTGGGTATTCATAACAAACAGCTCGGCTGTTCCTCGTGTCACGTGCTGTCCACGTGATCGTCTGCCATCAAACGTCAATATCGTTACTGGACACGGTCGCCTAGCAACTGCCTCTGCTTAGAATGCTGCAGATACAATGACCTCCACAGTAATCTTTGCATCAGCCAAGCTCATTTACCAGATGGTTGAGTTTTCATACATCCATTCAAAACAATGCTTCTTTGGGAAGGGCTCGTTGGTTTGAATGATCTTCTGACTCATGAAGACACCTAAATGCAACAGTACGCGAATGTGTGAGAGTTCGTCGGACTGAATCAAGGTCGCAGCTATTGTAATCGTAATCGTAATCGTAAGCTCAAGACTTCCACAGCGCCCAGTGAGAGTTAAGTCGCAGGAACTAGCTTATTCACACGCGCCTAATCAAGAGAAAATCGATAGGCAGGAAGGGTTTGGTTCCAGGGCAAGTTCCAAGAGTCAGACAGGCAGACTATGTTTAAGAAGTAGGAGGAAAAGAACGAAGACCATGGATAGACAGTAAATAAACGAAGACATAACAAGACTTGAAGTAATCAAGATGAAAACCCTCGAATTGACAAATGACCGGGAAGAATGGAGATTAATTATTCGCTCCCATCACCACCAAATGGCTGGCGTCAGGAACTGAAGATGAAGGATGATGGATGATGATGAATAAGGGATGATGATGATGCTGATGATGATTATGATGTTGATGATGATGATGCTGATGATGTTGATGATGATTTTGTTGATGATGATGTTGTTGATGATGATGTTGTTGATGATGTTGTTGTTGTTGTTGATGATGATGATGATGATGATGGATAATGGAATGATGATGATGATGATGAGCGTATTACGATTTTGATTGTGATTTTCACTTGAATCGACCATTGACTATTGCCTTGGGCATTAGGATAACGGGCTATATAGTCTTTAGATTAGATTAGATTACAAAGGTGTTTTATTATTATCATGATGCATGCATAATTATATTGTTTTATTTTGTATTGTATTGTATAGAATTTTATCGTAAATATTGGATTGTATTGTGTCCTGTTGTATTCTTTTGCATTGCATTGCATTATACCGTATTGTATCGTGTTGTATCATACAGTATCCTATTATAGCATATTGTATCTTATCGTGTCATATTGTATTGCATGGTATTGTATCCTACTGTATTGTATTGCAATGCATTTTATCATATCGTATTGTATCCTATTGTGGTAAATCGCATCGCATTTGCCATGTATTATAATGCTTGTGGTATGTTGTGTGATATCACTTTGTATTATGATAGCTTAATTGTGCTACGGTGCGTTTAAGAGCTCTTTTCAAAGTTGCTGAATGGTGCTGTGGATGTAGTGCTGGGCCAGTATTCGATAAACCTGCGGCTGAATCCGTCTACGCCGACAATCCGAGCATCTGGCCGAGTGGAGGCCATCTGCGAAGTAACGACGAGCCTCAACAACTCCGTGAAGCTGGTCTGGATTAAGAAGACGGGCAACGGTGGAGGAGGAGGACCAGCGGCCGAGGAGAAAGAGATCGCCACCAACACACAGCTGAGCCACGAGTTCAAGAACAACAGATACCACGTCAGCGAACAAGTCATCCAGAGCAATGCGAAATACCGTTTCACGCTCACAATCACAGGTACGTCCAGGTCAAGGCAGCGGAGAGACCGTGGGGTCTGGATTTTTTTACGGGGATGATGTCAACTAGAGTAGTTCTAAGTATGGCAAAAGACTAAGTGAACCTTAGACCGGAAGTTGCCCACATACGTTCCGTCCTTCTTTCCGGCTTCGATCGATTCG